>WBMZ01012071.1:0-652741 GCA_013400975.1 Atrichornis clamosus | reverse complement strand
CGCGCCGCCAGCGCCCACCCGGCCCGGGCCGGCGGCCAGCGCTCCGCGGCGCGGCTCCCCGCGCAAGGTACGCGAGCCGCAGCCTCCGCCTGCTCCGTCCTTCCAGACACCTTCAGCCCTGCCCGCCGCGCGGTCCCAGCGCGGAGCATCCCCCGACGGGGCGGAAAACGCCTCCCCCTGTGCCTCGCCTACCTCGAAAAGCTGCGGGATCTCCCTGCGGGCCAGATACTCCTTCGCCTCGCCGGCGCTCATTCCGCCAGCCGGGGACAGGGGCGCCGGCGGGGCGGGTGGGCAGCCCGAGCCCCGCGCTCGGCTCTGCGCGGCGGTGCAATGCGGGAGCCTCGCCGAGGCTTCCGCGGGCGGGCGAGCCGGAGAGGGAGGGAGGAGGGAGGCAGGAGGGAGGCAGCCGCCCGCCTCCCCGTGCCCGCTGCACGGAGGGAGCCAGAGCACGTTTTCCCCCGGCGGGGAGCGAGAGTGTGCGCAGGCTGCCGGGCAAAGTTTCGGGGGGTGCCCGCGGTGAGGCGCCGAGCGGAGGCGGTGAGGGGCTGTGCCTGGCGCCGAGCCGCGGGCAGGATGCCCCGGCTGCGAGCGGACCGGCTCCCCCGGCTGCGCGGAGAGCGGCGGCGGGGACAGCTGGGCACGGGTGTAGCGCAGAGGTAGTGGTGGAAACCTCCCGGTATAACGCGGTCTCTTGCCCTTGGCACGGTGTTTTGGAAGAGCGAGACTTTGGGCTGGCAAAAAGCCACGAACTACGATCAGTCATGAGCATCTGTGATCGGCGAGTCACAGGAAGAGATCTGAAATCATCTCTGCTGTAGCCTCCAGCTCAAGGCAGGGCAGCGTTTGAGGTCAGACCAAGTTGCCCAGGGCGTTATCTAGTCTCATCTTGGGAAACCTCCCAAGGGTGGAGACTGCAGAACCTCTCTGGACAACCTATATTGGTCTGGCGTTGACGTAAAGAAGGGTTTTCTCCTAATCAGTAATCACTTCCCATGTCTCAATTTCTCTCTTGCCCACCATTGCACCATTGTGAAGAGCCTGGCTCCATTTTCTTGACAATCTCCTGTCAAGCCTTGGAGAGCTGCTATTATGTGCCCTCTAAGCCTGTCACAGGCTGAACAAGCCCAATTCTCTCTGCTCATCCTCAAGGACAAGTGCTCTCATCCCTTACCATCTTTGTGACTGTCTACTCAACTGAGAATCACAGAATATATCGAGTCCAACTCCTAAGTGAATGGCCAGTACAGGGATCAAACTCACTTAAGTTTATCAGCATCTCTATTTTACTGGGGAGCCCAAAACAGGGTGAATTATTCTAGATGTACTCTGAGGAGTGCGAAGTGCAGCATACTGGGAGTTGGAGTAGAGTATTTCACTTGCTGAAGATCAGGTTTCTCAGGACCCCATCCACCCTAGCCTTGGACACTTCCAGGACTGGGGCACACACAACTCCTGGACAACCTGTTTCAGTGCAAAACTACTGAAAAACTACAGCTCAAGTGTCTCTGGAAAGTAGTTTGGCTTAAGAGCCTTTCCAGCTCCATTTTCTGTGAATCCAGTGGTCTCTACTTAGAGAAGCTGTAGTCACTGAATTGACACTTCTCATATGTTCAAGTAAGACTTTAGTCTTTGCTGGAGAGTTTAATCCGCATTCATCTGCAGTCTTTCTCATCCTCCCATAAAATCTGGATGTGGTTTTAACTCTACTTTCTTAATCCATCCAAACGTAAATTCATTGGAAAGCACAGTACCTAAATTTTGATTGAGTAAAAAAGATGTCCTAATCAAAAGATATGAGATATAATTGCTTTTAAAAGACCTTAAATGAAGCTTGACAGGAGGAAGATGAAATTAAATAGATATTTTCTTAAAATAAAGTCTTTGCTAAGGAGGGCTTTGTGGAAGATGCCATTCTATTTAGGAACAGAGAGCTGCAGTTTTGGCATTTTGTGGGTTTAATTCTTTTCTGTTTGTTTTTTTATACAAAAAAATTCATCTGTATTATCCTTGTCTCAGATAAATTCCATTTATAGGCTTTCAGAATATATATTTTTATATAGTCAACATTTATGGGTAAATTAGTATCTCATCCAATGTCCTGGTTTGGTAAGAGAAAAGTATTTCATTTCACATGCTTTCCATGGCATCTTCCTCAGGAATGTGAAAAGTGTTTGTGTAAAGTCTTGTCCTACTTGTTGGTTTTTTACTGTAGGCTCCCAGGCATTTTGCTCAGTTAGATAATGCTAAGAGAAAATAAAAAACTCTGACTGTCCTGCTATAAAACTGTTCTCATTAGGCACATCTAAATTATTGTTCAAAATGTTGCTTTGTTACACAAAATCAAATTCTGTGTTGCAGAAATTACCACCTCAGAACAAATATGGCCATTTAGGAAATCTATCAGACCAAATGGGTGAAATGTATCTGGGAAGGATGTTTTTGGATCTAACAACATGGTACCTCCTTCTAGAAATAATTTGTTATGCATTTGCTGTCAGAAAATCCCCATATTGAAACAGGGGCGCAGGTGGAAGCTTCTCAAAGGCTCTGAAGAACAGTGGCAGCAAAGGATAAAGCACAGATGACCTAAAGGGGCACACAAAGCTGGACTATTTGTCCTTTCAGGTGTGTAGGTGACATAAAGCGAGCTGTTCAAAGGGGAGCTGTTGTGTAACAGCATCTGATCAAGAGTGTAGGTGGGAGCGAAGTGATCTTACTGCCTTAGAAAATAACACAGGATGCAAAAATATTCACAGAAATGGGAACTCATCTGAGCTCCAGGGCACTGCCCATTCCTGAACATGCGGGCAGCTCTTTAAGGTACTGGGTCAGGCTGAAGGATCACTTTGATTATTTCCTACCTTTTCTGACGGGAAAGAAGCTACAGTAGAAAGAACAAAATTTTGCTATCAAAATGATAACATTTCTGAAAATTCATCTTGAAAACTTCTTATGGATCTTACAACATTGGGCTGATTCCATTCTCATGCTTGCTGTTTCCTCCAGGAGCTACATGAAGCTGCAGCTAATATGAAATTAGTATTTCCAGGGATCAGCTGGAATATGGTGTTCTGGGCCTTCTATTCTTCTTGGTTAAACCAATTACATAACACCCATAGGCTTCAGTCAAAGTTTAATTAGGTTCTATGCTTTCAAAAATCACTTCAGAATACCCCAGTATTTTATAAACGTTTATTTTTTTTGTCTAGTGCCTGCTCAAGCACTGGTGGCTGGCATTTGTCACACAAGTTGCTACTCTGCTAGATGTCTTTATTAAATCAGAACCAAAGTCCTTGGATTGATGTGCTTATACAGGCTGATATGCGGACAGTTTGCATTTGTAGATTCTCTAAGTAAACCAATTACGTGCTGCCTTTTTAATAGAATATGCTGAATTAGATGCTTCTGATCCAGAAATGGTATGCATTTTAGTGTAAATTCGGAACTTACTTGCAGCCCCATATTGTGTTTGGTGTGGTATAAACTAATCTAAAATTTCTAAAATGATCTTTTCATTTTTATGAGAAACACACTTCTGAACTCTTTTGCTAGAGCGTTTTTAACCTTTTTTAAAACCTGATGTTTCCCCCCTCCTTTCTTTTCCACTCTTTTTTTTTTTCTTTCCACTTTTTTCTTTTCTACTGATCCCTGAACATGTTACTTACATGAATTAAATCACTAATTGAAAGGGAGTGAAAAATCTACCTAGAAAAATCTAGACTCTGGATCTAGAGTTCAGTAAGTCCCAGAATTACCATTTTATGTAACTTTTGAGGACACCAAGATGAATAGAACATGGGAGGGAAAAAAGAAGATCATGCCACTTGAAAGTCTGAGGATGCATATTTCAATCTGCTGAGAAAAAAACATTTTAAAGAAGTGCTATGATGAAGTCCCTCTTGGTTATGATAAACTAAATAGCTGTAGCTTTTATTTTCCAATTACAGCGTAATCATTCTTGTGACCTTTCCCTGAACTCTTTCCAATTTATTGACACACATTTTCAACGAAGGCATCAAACAGGACGCACTGTTCTGCTGTTGCAGCCTGCTTGTGACATCCTCACAGCCCTCACTGTTGTTTTCCCACTGATGGACTGACTTTGTGCCCTGCCATGGTGTTGCAACAGGGCTCGCCTTTAGCTGGTTACCTGGCAGGCTGCCAGCTGCTCTGCTTTCCACTGTTTCCTGTCATAGATTCCTCCACTGGAACATCAACACCTGCACTTTATTCTTTGATGTACGACTTCATATATTTGCTTGCATCCAGTTTACCAAGAAATCAGCGAGCTCAGTCCCCTTTGCGAGTTCCCATTTCCATGGTCTTTGTTACCTGCCACTGGTACCAGTGACTCTCTTTGGATTTGGTACTCAATACAGCTGTTGTACAGCACATGGGCAAAACACAGTTCCCATGGGACCAAAACAGAAACTCACTTCGTATTTCCCGTTCACACTTCCCTTTTGAGGCCAGTCAATTAGTTATTAAATATATGTCCATTAATTTTGATTCGCTCAGGTTCCTTAAAGAAAATATGTTGCGGCAGTAAATAAATGCCATCAGATCAGCACATTTTTTCTTCATCAGCCAAAACAAACCTTCTTGAACAAGTATCTATGCCTAGATTTGAGAGGATCTATTTTTCAGAAACTGGTATTGACAGGCATAAATGAAATTTTATATAATATATACTCCAGTATGTTCTTATCAGTCGTGTTTTTTCACTAAGTTCCATGTTAGATGGCCAGGCCTATAATTCCCTACGCCACCACCCTTAGAAAGTACTGGTCTGCATATTCCCAGAACATAAATTTTTCAAGGGTTCTTAGAGTCCCTTTCCAGATTTTCCCTTTCCTGTCTTTTCCAGCTGTTTTAAAACTTCGATGCAATGTATCCAAATATGCAGATTTACTCAGTTATTTTTAGTGACTACTATTTATAAAACTTACTTGACTACAGTTCTAATGGAGAATGTTTCATCATCATGCTATGGTATAATTACATCATCTGATCATTTCTCTGTATACAGAACAGAAATATTTAGTGAAGTCTTCCAATTGCTTTTGATAAATCTATGCAAGTATATTCCAATATTATTGTTAGGATCTTTTTCTTTCTTTCTGCAGAAAAACAGTTCTTTTAAATGTTGTTGCACCCCTGACCACAGGGGTTTGTGCCATTTTGTTCCCCTTCTCATTTTTTTAATGGTTCTTAAATCTCTCATATATATTTCTTGCAGCTTCTATTATTTGCAATAGGTGTTTTTCTTAATCTTACATATCTTTATTTTCAAGGAAAATTGCCACTTTTTTTTCTGTCTTGTTAACATTTCTTAAATAATTCCCAATTATCATGCATATTTTTGCATTTAGGTTTTTAATCCTTCATCTGGTTTATAATAATGAGATAGTATGAGGATATTGTACAGCATTATGTAACTAAATAAATTCAATATTACCACCTTGGGAAGTCCTTAAGTCTCTGAGAGATGAAAGGCAGGAGGTCCTGTAGAGGTTTTCCCTGTCCCTAAACAGCTGATCACTATGGGGGAGAACACAGATTGAGGGCTTACCCAGACTTTCAGTCTGATCCATTACAGCTTCTTGATGCTTTTTGCTTTTATTTTATGTCAGCTAAACTGAAATCTCCCCCTCTCCCCACAGTGCTACAGAAATTGCTCTTCAGGAGGATTATTTTATATTCTTCAGTTACCATTTTTCAGTACCTGATTAATAAACACTCCAAATCAGTGGATACTGAATTTTCAACATCTCAGAAAGGTGGTGTGATTTTTTTCCAAAGAAGTCCTAATTTCCTTTCATTCTAAGGATCCAGACACAGATTTTAATGTTCTAATCTATGAATTGTCCCCAGATAATAATTTCTGTTCATCTAGTTTACTCTTTGTAAGCTAGGGAATTTGTGTAGCTGGAGGAAAAAAACCCAAAACAAAACACAAAGAAACACAGGAAAATTCAGTCAATAAAATAGGCTTAAACTGAATAATGACTTGTGGGTGGTGGTGGTGGTAGAAATAGAAAAGAATTCAAGCACAGCTATTAGACTTCATCTTGGGAACACTGTGAAGCTCAAGATTTTTAGAAAGTATGAGTCCCAGTTACTTATCATTTGGATTTTATTTCAGTGGTTAAATGGACCAGTGCCTTATGACACTATTTCTATAACTTGTTATTCATTCATACAGTGAAAATCTTTCCTACTTGAAAATCATCTTTCACAAAGTACAGCTCTTGAAAAGATAAGCATCTTTACTTTTTTTTTTTAATAGAAAGCTAAATGAATTGAAAGTAATACCAACTTCCTGTATGAAGGGCTTAGAAAAGTCATATAATGATTTCAGAGATTGCTCACACTGAGAAGCACTCCACATTTTTTGATGCTTGTATCTTTACAGTGGCACAAAACATTGTGATGTCAAGTCAAAGGGAAAAAGGTGCTATCTAGTTTGAAATAATTTATTCTTACCTAGGGCCAAGAAGGATGCCTGGATGGGCATTTTCTGGTATGAAAGGGTCCACTGGGCATTTATTAATACAGATTTTTGTTTCACTGTAGTCAAACACCAGTACTATTAATTTTGGTCAGGATGCACATGTATGCCAAAGAATAAAGTAAACGTTAAGTAAAAAATCTTGTTTTGTGACATGGCCATTTTTTAATAATTAAGATTCACAATGGAATAATGTTGGCAGGTTCTCTTGTTGAAAGTGACCATGGTGATAACTGCAGTATTCTGGTAAAATGTAGAGTGGCCTATTTTCATATTCAGTATGTCTTGAGTATTCAGCACAGAGCAGTAGCTGTCAAAATGTTGGTCAGACTCTGATGTTTGCTTTTCCTTGCTAAAGAACTTAGTTGCTCTAGAGCTAAAGCTCTCTGTTTTTCATATTCCATAATAAAGTGGAAAACGACTGTCCAAACTCTCTTTTCTAGACCCAGGAAGGCTGTAACTTTGGCAGGTGTTGGCTCACAACTCTGAATTCTGCTGTAAGGAACACATTTTCGGGGGGGCGGATTTTAATTTTGCCTGAGGTAAGTCATTTTTTAATGATCTAATGATCTTGAACTCATATGTTTAACTTTTTGTTCTTGCATTGCACTGAGGAGAATGCAGTATCTAGAGATTAAAATATGCACATTATGTAATAATTAGATACAAATCAGAACATAGAATGTAGGCAAGATAAAGAAATTGCACCTGAAGATACAATGGGGTAAGTTGAGAGGTGTGAGAGAAACTGGCAAATGTTTTAACCATAGAAATATTTTAATGTTAATTTGAAATTCATCCTGTCTTTTTGCTGACGTACAAGAACGTTGCCTGATTTAGTCACCAACTTCAGTGAATGCTTTCTTGACAGTATAACAAATGAGAATTGGATCAAACACCTGTTTTCCATAGAAGCTGACACCCTGCCAGATGGCTTATTAGCAAAGATAACTATTGATGGAACTATCACATGAGGGTTGAACTTGAACTCAGGTTCAACACAGCATGGGTTGAAAACTTTTGGCTAAATGGAAGAAGAGAGTTTAGCCTAATATTCGATAGAGCCTAATACTATGTAGTTTTTAACATTTGAAATTACTAACCATCTTCAGCACTGTTGACTCGCCAAGACATTTTTTTCTTGTCATGCTACCCAAGAAAACAAAGTAGTTGTTGAACTGTGGTGCTGCACAGGACCCTCAGCTCTGCCTTACTAATAGCTCATAAGAGATTAGGCAGTTGTGGTCTGGAAAGCAAATCCACCTTGGCTGGATGTTGGAGTCACGACACAAGGCAGGGTTCAGGAGAAGCTTGTTAAGGATAGCTGTTTTCAGAACTCCTTACAAAGTTCTGCTCCTTTGTGAACTCTTTATAATCAGAGGCAGGTTACTCTAAAATGTCACAGCTGTACAAGTGAGAAACTCAGTGCTGTTTTCTTACTTATTAAAAAAATGTTCAGGAATTAAAGAAAAAAAATTTTAGCTCTTGTGTATTTTAAAAAAATGAACATTGGCTTTCAGCTGAGTTGGTACTATTTGGAAAAGACTTGAATATTCAAAGATTCTTTAAATTACTTCTTTGTCTACATTATACAGCTAAATCAGCTCTGAATCAGTTTTGGAAATCGTTTTTTGAATTACCCTGTAGTGTAGCTGACATTGTTCTATATAAATTGATTGACAGTTATTGATATTCTACTGCATTTTCCTGGCTTTCTACTGGAACCTTATTCTGCCAGCCTTTGGGCTAGTGAAAAGAGAAATATGGCCTGTAGAGCTAGATTGTACAGATTGCCTAGCTGACTTCTTTTATGGAAATTTGAGCAATTCCTGGAAGAAAAATCCTGATTTTACTATTCAGTATTACTAATACACATACAGACATACTTCCTTTCCAAAACAAATTTTCAATTTATGAACCTATGAAGATCTCCTATGAGAAAGAAAATATACTTTGTTTCTAGAATTCAGAGCAGATAAATAGCATGATGAATGAAGGTTTATTTCACAAAAGGATTTGAAAACAAATATGGCAATTTTAGATCATCATAACTAGACACAGAATTACTGAAGGAAATGGAAAATATAGTTCATACTGTTCTGGTTCCTAGATGAAGATATAAGGAAGGCAAAATATGTTCAGCTTCCTTAGTTTTATGTGACAAAAATCCATCCATGGAAAAGAATCTCTATTAAAAATGTTTCTTAAAACATAGTAAAACATAGCAATATAAAAAAAATTAAACTGTTTTCTTTATCTTGTGGAAATATGCAGGCAAGCAGAATCAGATGAAAGCAAAAATGGATATATAGTAGCAACCCAAAAGTTTTGGATAGTGTTTGAAGTACCGACGTTAAAAATGACATGAAATTAACACAGACTGCTTTGAGATCTTTCAGTAAGAGATGCTGTACAGATAAAAAGCTTTATTTTTGTATTTAACAACATCAAATGATTACCATCTTTATTCTAAAGCTAAGTAGCAGTTAAAGTTATGTACCCTTGACCTCATGTCATGATTTCGATGTCATTATTCTGAAAAGGATAATCTTAATTTGTTCTGTTTGTGAAACTTAAATCTAGAATTCTTACATTTCTGTATCTGGTAAATACATGTATTATTGCTTTTTTTTTAGATATATATTTAATATGAACATGCAGCTAAAATGCAAGATTTTTTTTTTAGCATTTACATAATATTATAATGAGAAAAATTTTGTTTAAGGAAATCCTTGATAAATGTCAGACAGTTAAAGTGCAAGAAGGTGATTTTTGCTGAGATAATACTTTTGCAAATGCATCCATTAAGGCACTGATTAGTTGAAAATGATTGATTGATTGGTCTTTTCTCCATATAAAAATCAATCACCTTGAATGAACATGTAAATTAAAATGCCTGCCTTAAAATGTAAAAGATCGTTAGCTGCAGTAAATGTAGCTTTAACATTTTCATGTAACATAGATAGTTAGCAGCTGAAACAATTAGTTCAGGTCACAGGACAGATATACAGGGATGACAGGCACATACTCATCTATTGATAATTCCTGTTATCACTAGGTCTTTTTCTTGGTGGTCTCTTTCAGTTAGAAAAATTTCATCAGGATACCCTCCTTAGCACAAAGATAAAGACAGGTAAAAAGGAAGGACTTGCATTCTTTATCCATGAGTTGCAAAACTATAGGGAAAATCTTTCCAAGATTTCATAACAATGCATTCTTGTGTGGGCTGTTCTCCTCAGTTTGTACAATATCCTCATTAATTTAAGCCACAAAATTTAGCTTTTAAGAAAGGAAGTATTTGGGGGATTGCCTAGTCACTGATTTATTTTCTTGCTGAATATGTTATTTGGTTTTGTCCAGACTTTCTGCTTAGTAATAGCTCATTTAATTTTTAAAGTAAAATTCCACCTTGAACTGAGTGCCAGCACTGTCATGGTGAAAAGGCTTTACTGACCTGCGCAGAAAGAAATTTCAAAAAGACTGCATTTTTATAAATCATAGCAAAATCTGGCTGCCAAGCATTATGATTTCAATTTATGAAGTCATTCTGGCATTTCTGCTTGGGAACAGTTTCTGATGAATGAGCTCACAGAAATAGATACTTTTATTTCTAAGAGCATGGGGTTAGAATTTGTAGTATGTTGAAGGATACTCCATGCTTAGTTCAGCATGAGCACTTTCCACCTGATCCACAGCAGCTTTTACAGTATCCTGGTAAATGAAGCTAGAGTGAACAAAATGCTCTGTCTGCTTTACACAGTTTGAGTAGACAGGGAAATTGTGAATGTTTGCTGATCTGCTGCCGAGCAGCTGCTCTAAAAATTACAAGTAAGCTTTTGTTTAAAAGTTTTTGGGCTGTTTTAGTCTACTCTACCCCACAGCTCCCAGAAAAACAGAAATAATCATGCTTATTTACATTTTAAAATATTAAATTATTCCTTTCATTGAGAATATTTCTTTAAATTCCTTAATGGCCTATTTTTGGATTTGTCTTAAATTTTGCTTCTCAAGTGCAGTCTTCCACTAATCAGGTCTAATAACATTTCAGTACCCATCTGCAGTACATTGATCTGCGTAACCTTTCCTGGCAATGTACTGGATTCAGTTTTAGTCACTGTTCAAATATTTACTGTTAATCAATGTTATTGGAGTATAAGTAACCTTTTAAAAAGTTGTCTCAGTGCTCACTGTAGACCTTATTTCTAATAAGATTTTCAGAATATTAATTTTTTCAGGTAAAACTGATGTGCATTCAGCCTTTTTTAAAAAATGTTTTGTGTTTGTTTTCTTATGTAGCTGATGAGCAGTCCTCAATGGAATAAAAAATCCCTTGCTTGCAAATGAAGACAATTACTCGAAAGACAAAAGGTTATATTTAGATTGCAGACTGTAGAGTAGTTTGAGTACACACAATAGCTTTAAGTATTGGTTTGGGAGTTAAACTGAGTCCATCAGCAACACTGGCCTTTAGTTGAGTTAATTGAACCAGCAGAGCTGAGACTACTTCAGCTCAAACCCTATAGGGAGGACTTTCCTGAAACACTCAAATACTTGGAGTGTTCAGGACACAGGAGAGATTTATCATAGAGATGTCAAAACTGGCAGTGGAATAAAAATGATGACTTCTTAAGGATTCTAAAACATGCACTGCTATATCCGCTGCTTGTAGTCAAGGGTAAAACTAGTTCTAAACTCAGCTTTATTTAGGGCAATTTAATTAAGATTCTTATCTTGTTTCTAATTAAGAAGCCCATTCACTTTCTATTTGAGAATGAACCCTTTTGAAATATTAATGGAAAAATACAATGGGGAGGGTAATTTTAAATAATGTTTTAAATAGATAGTAGATCTGGGGGTTTTTCTATTGCTATATTTTTTCACATATTTTGTTCTTTTAATAAATAAGAATATCTTGACAAAATATTTTAAACTTTTTTTATTGTGAAAAATACTGATGCATAGAGACGAAATGTGATGCACCTAACAAACTATCTCAATAAGCTGCCACTGTTTTTTCATGTTTTGTTTTCTCATATTTTACATTTTTTCTTTAACCAACAGAAGAAACTATTGGAATGGTTGCTAACTTCATGTCTTCTGAAGGTGAAATACTGGTTTATTACATAATTCAACATTATGGAAATTCCACACCTGGTAATATTTGCATCATTAATGACAGAACAGAACTGATGACAAGGTAGATGGTTAATTCATTAAGAACAAATATCAACTGAATTTCCTTGCAGGCTTCAAGGTTTTTGCCATTTTTCTATTCTGACCTCAAAAGGCCTGTAAAACATTATGTCTATAACCTCACCACGTAAATAACAGTAAGAATTACTGTCTAGTTTGATTCCCATGTAGAGTTAAGCAACTTGATGCTATGAAGTGTAGGGTCTAATGTGTTTAGCCAGTGCACAAAGATAAACACACCTGAGTACAACTGTTTCAGCTCAGTGAAAATAGAAGCAAGGCTTCTTTCATGTAATTTTCCTTTGGAAGTTCTGTATTTATTATTCTTACTATATTCATTTTGCCTATTTTTTATCAGTATTAATTTGCTATTGTAAATCTTGTCAAAGTACAAACATTCTGTAGTCAAGCCAGCTTTCCACTCACAGAAGGGGAAAAAACCTCAAATGAGTAAGATCGACCAATAATTTAATTACTGTTGTTTCATTCAGGTTCCATATTTGAAGACAGGCATTTTATCAGCTCAGATACCAAACTACAGTACACTTGCTTTGACGTTTAAAAAATCTATTGTATTGATAGTCAAAATGAAGAAAGTAATAAATCTGCATTTTTAAGTGAGATAGTACAGTTGAGCTATTATTGATGATTCCTTAAGAATCACTCTTGTTGATTTACTTCATTGCAAGAACTCCTTTTAATTTTTCTTTTGGAAGCATAATAAATACAGCCAGTGATCTACTTTTTCTCTTATACAGTAGACAGTTATCAGGCAGTACATACAAGTCTGATACAAACAGGGAAACAGACACAGAACAAGGATCAAGAGTACAGAAGAAGGAAGAGATACACTATGATACAAATAGGTAATCTAATCAAGGTTAATACCAAAAAAATGATGGATATTTAATTGGTATTTTGGTATAGACAAAACCCCCAAATTTGTGACTAAAACGTTTCAGGTGAACTCTAGTATCATAAATCCCTGCTTTAGGAGTTTATGGGGTTCTGCTTGGGATTGCTGCTCCTCCTCAGTGGAAGGCTAGGCTTGTTTGCTCCACGCTGGACAGGAGCAAGCTGACAGATGGCTCATAAAGAACAATTTCTAGAGGGTATAGATTAGAGGATCAGGGCCTAAGCAACCTGCTGGAGGAGGAAAGAGTCTGGAAGGGCACCAAGATGTGCAACGATGTGAATACCAGCTGCAGTCACAGCAGATTTTTAAACCGTTGTTTTAATTACAAATCATTTTGGGATACATATTTGGTGTCCTTTCTAGTGACTCAGCATGAGGTACAAAACACATTGTGGCAAAGGTCAAGCTAAAGACACTCAGGGCATGAAAAATACTGTTATCAGCATGGAAACAAAGCAGAATGAAAAAACAGAAGCAGACAGCATAGAGCTTTACTTCTAGACAAAAAAAATCCTGTACAGGCACGGAAGCAAACACCAAGTCTGTACTGAGAGCTGCCTAAGGGAAAAAAAAAAAAAGAAAAAAATGAGCACAAAGCTTTTGGTACTGTCTTACTGGGGAAAAAAACCAGAAGTGATACCACCTCCAGGAATAATGCCTGAAGCACTGGCACACTTATGCGTGTCTGATGAATACTAAAGCCCATGAAAGATTGAGCCTGTAAGGAAATAAAAGCCAGAAGTAGAAGAAGAAATAGATCAATTACAAAATACACTCAAGCAGGCTAAGGGAATCCAGAAGGTAAACCAGAGACAGACCTAAAAAGGTGATGCACTGTATTACACAGCATATAAATCAGAGAGAATAATGGCCATTCTTTTGGAATGTTCCAGTGAGCTTGGGCAACTGAGTTTGCCCTGAGTGCTGTCTCTGCCCTGGGATGGAAAGGCAGCAGTATGACCTGAACACCTACAATTAAAGAGTAATCCCTGCAGTGTGGCTGCAGTTGATCCAAACACTGCTCACACACCGCAGCAGACACCAGGGGACACAAGAGCCAGAGTCTGCAGCTACACTTTTACATCAGGAGCCAGTTAAACCTTCCTGTCGATTGCAAAGCCAGCTACATGTAACCCATGAGACACTACAAGCCATCTTTCACCTAAGCAAAATATGCTACATTTCTTAATTGCTCAGCACAAGTAGCAGATATTTGTTTGTACAATCCACAGGGGTTAGCCTATGTCTATATGTTTATATCATTCCAATGCATCATGACAGGGGGTTTTTTCCATTTTTTTCATTTATTTTCTTAGGTAGCAAATCATACTCAGTGACCTTAAAAGAGTCACTGGTTTTAAAGGTTTTAAAGTCTATAGACTTTAAAACTATAAAGTCTAGTATGCCAGAGAATGAAAAAATTAAGGTCCTGTGATACAAATTTCAGAAGATTCAGGAGTTTTTAAGCAAATAGGATGATTTCAAGTTTTATTCACAGCAAAGATGTTTATTACTTCTCATGTCAGGAATGTTTCTTGGTAAGCCAGAAATCACCTTTTGGCCATATTTGACATAACTTTTCATATGATACAAATGTCAGGATTTATGTCTGGTTCAAAGATGCATCATCAGGATACAGCTGCTGACATTTCTGTGTGAAAAGCTGTTGACCAAAATGCATGCTTATCGAAGGATGACTATTTGTAGTAAATGTAAAGAGAATGGAAATAAGCTTGACTGAAAGAAGTTCAGTCAAAGGCTCAGACCTTCTGTCATGTGTTTCTGGCCAACTCCACATGGGAGCTGAAAGATACTGAGGTGCTGAGTCAAAGCACATAAAATCAACTCACCAGTTTATAAAACTGCCTGAATACACGCTTGAAAAGATCTTTTGGAATTATCCTTGCCTATCCTTTAGAATTACTGATACATCTTGAGCACACGTGAGAATGATCAAGAGACTTAAGTGGAAGCATATGAAAGGGCAAGAAAAAAGCTTAAGCTTGGCCCTAAATTAATTTAGCTTTCTGTCACAAGAAGATAAACAGTGCCGCTTACAAGCAGGCACCAAGAGACATTGACAATCATAGCACTTCTCAGTAGGTTCACAATAGGCTCACACAGGAGATGGGTTCAGGCACAACAGCAGCTGGTGGCTATTGTAGTCCAAAGGGAGTACGGTCGAAAAAACAGGTGATTATTTTTATCAAGGAAACCAGAGATCCTTTCAGAAAGCAAATGTGATGCTGTTGAAATTCCAGCATCAATACATGGAAATATGCTCCTGTCTGCGAAAGTCATTAGTGGTGACAAGTACACAGAGCAGGAAATAGCTTCCATGGTTCAGGGCAGATTCTGAATCTTCACTAATGGAATGCATCAAGCAGTTGAACAAAGCGGTGACAAGATGAGGTAGTGGAAATAAAAGAATCATACCAAGTGATTCAATAGATTGAAATAAAAATTTGATGATGCGTCAACTCTGAGGGATGCATGCACTGAAGGCAAGGCTACAGCAAGGCTTCCTGAAAAAAAAAAAAGGTCTACCTTTAGATCCTACTCTGTCCCTTGCCAAAGGGTGGTCTCTCTCCCGAGCCGTCCCCTCCACTCTGCCCTGTGGTTACCAAGGCCTGAGGCCATCATCGGCCCACAGCTCGTCATGCCCTTGCCCTCTGAGTGACCCCAACAAAGCACAGGGATTTCACGGAATTTTTGGAAGGCGGCTGAGAGCAGCGGCTACCGTTACACCCCCAGGAGCCAACCGAGCCAAAGGCGAGATGCGCGGCCAGCGTTTAATAACACCAGCGTTACACCAGCTCAAGAAAGAGCCACGCTGAACTCGTGTGCTCAAGGCAAGGGCCAGGCCTGCTGCCATGACTGCCTCTGCTCTGTAACACCGGGCTCTCCAGAGGCCGGGAGGGCTACGGCCGCTCTGCTCCGTGACCAAGCGCCTGGCGTGCTCCGAGCAGAGGCACTGCTCCCCCAAGCGGCGGGAGGGAGCGAGGGGCAGCAGCACGGCCGGCAGCGGGCAGGGTACAACCCCGGCCCAGCCGCGCTCCCCGCCCCGCGGAACTTGCGCACAGGCCGCCGCCCCCCTTCCGGCAACTGCGGGGCCGAGCCCGCGGAGAAGGCGGGGTGAGATGGCGGCCGCCGTGCCCGGCGCCTCCCGCGCCCGCGCCGCCACAGCCGCGCTGCTCCTGGGCTGCTGCGGCGCGGCGCTGGCCGGCGGCGTCCAGGTACGAGAGCTGGGGGGAGCAGCGGCGGGGATCGAGAGCGAGCGGGCGGCGGCAGCGCGGGCTCGGTGCTGCTGGTGCCCCCATCTCCTCCCCTC
This sequence comes from Atrichornis clamosus, assembly GCA_013400975.1. Classification (NCBI taxonomy): domain Eukaryota; kingdom Metazoa; phylum Chordata; class Aves; order Passeriformes; family Menuridae; genus Atrichornis; species Atrichornis clamosus. Next base: position 636,790 of record WBMZ01012071.1, on the reverse strand, counting down.
CGCTGGCAGGGACCGCGCCGTGGCGCTGCCCCGAGGCGCTGGCGGCGTGCAGGAGGGGCCTCGGTCGCACGACGAGCCCCGATTGTGAGCCGCGGTCCCGAGCGCTGCCCCTGCTGCGTCCCCGGGCGGGCGGACTCTCTCCCGGCCCCTCCCGACGCTGCCCCCTGGGCGGAACCGCGGGGCTCCGTGTGCCGGGAGCGGCAGTGCTGAATGGCCCGGGCACAGCTCGGCAGGCGCGTGTGACTGGTTCAAACTGTTAAAAGTTAACGAAGCCCCACACTTTTCACCCTCTTGCGGGTTTCTGAAACTCGGTTTCTCTTTGGCCAGGCAGTGTCAGTTCCAGTCGGTGTTTGATGCCGTTCCCGAACGTGGCTGGCCGCGTTAGGGGTGACCCGGGCTGGGTGCGGGCGGTCCCGGGGGCGGAGGGGGGGCCCGGGCTCCCCGGGCTGGTTGCGGTGCTGTTCCCGCAGGTGCGAGGCGCTTGCACACGGCAGGTGCCAGTGGGTTTGTCAGGTGGGAGTAATTTCATGTTTCAGTAATTAGCTTAATGTACTGTGCCCACGCTACATCTGGAGTGTTGTTTGCTTTTGAATTCTGCGTTATTAACAAGTTATTATACTTGAAGTTAATTACGAGTAGGACCAAACCCCCTCTCCCCTCCCCAAACAATAGACATATTCTTAGAATCTTTGGATGACTAATTAAACTGCAAGTTGTTTGCTGCTTGAAGTACAGTATACTTTACATGTGTTTTAGCAAACACTGTTTCTGTTACTGTGTGTTTTGTGTAAGACCAGAAGCATCGTCCTAGAAACCCTCAGAGTTAGTAGAGTCTGATTTAAGAATTAGCAGATCTGGATACTTGCCCTGTGACAGACTCATTCCCTTACCTCTGGGAAGTTTTGACCGCTCTCTTGTGTCCTGATTTATGCTCTCTGTTAAAGAAAAAGGGCCTTCATCTGCAAAGGAAAGTGGGAACTATGGGGAACACAGATTATACAGAAGGTTGCTGTCATAGATCCTGATTTTGGAAGATAAATGTAACCACCTTGGATTTAAAGTGGGTTAAAACTGATTCACTTACCTGCTTTTGAAAATAGAATTGAATTGAATCCAAGCCCCTTTTCTCATTAAGGATGAAACTGTAGGTCAATAAATCATATTATTTTGTTCTTGGAGTGTCCTTGGGAATAGAGGTGCGTGGCATTTTGTTTTAACTAAGCTGCAGGTGACTAATAGTTCTTTCTTCTTTGTTCTGTAGCAAGTTTTGGGGAAGGATTTGGAGCAGTTAACTCACATGAAATGTGCAAAACAGAATAAGAAAAATACCTCTCTTGTAACTTTTCAAAGATTTATTCAGTGTTAATGTATGGTAAAGATACATGCATTGGACACTATTGTGGAAATAACAAAAATATGAGTGGTCATTTCTTTGTTATTACTGAAAAATCTAAAATTTTCTCCATCTTTCAGGATCAAGCGGAACAGTTTTTTAGAAGTGGACATACAAATAACTGGGCAGTTTTGGTAAGTGTGGTCCATGTTGTTTTTCTCCAATAAAGTTGATGATTTTTCATCAGGAGCCATAATTGCAACAGCCATTTAAGAGTCCTGCTCATTTGAAATAAATAAAAAGATAAATGCTTGGAAATGAATAAATTTGAAATTGTGCCTGCAAATTTATTACACTATAATGAAATCTTTTTAATATGACTGAATTTTAAGCACTCAATGTGTCTAGGTGCATGGCAGGACTCATAAAACAAAAGTTCTGAAAGCATTTCAATGGTTAAATTAGCATGCTGCATATTGGAAAAAATGGTGTAATTCTGATACCAAGCAAGTCTGGTCTCTTTGACCAGAAAGGTACAATTTATGTCTGTTTTTCGTTCTTACTCAATCTGTTAACTTGTGATAACAAGCTGGGAATAAAATCAATTCAGGCAACATAATGTTTAGATCAACTGTTTTTACCCTAATTCTTTTTTTCTTTGTCCTGTAACTTTTATTAGCTTTGAATCATGCTGCACAATTGGTTCTTAATCACAATTCAGGTCTTAATGACTAATCTGTTTCAGAACAGTATTGTAATTACTCAATAGCACCTGTTTGTTTTCCAGATATTAAAATTGAGCAATATAAAAGGAAAGTTAACAATAATTAATTGAATTACAAGGAATAATTTCTATATCTATAGTGTACAAACTCGAAACTATTAAAACATAAAATACTGTTTTAATACTATTAACAGCTAGGTGCTTTTGTTAGTGCTCATAAAAACACACAAAGAAGATGAAGAATTACATCCAAGGAGCTATACTTTCTGTCCTGAAAAAATTTTCTGCTGGTTATACTTTCTCAGTGGTTCATTGTTAAGTTTTGTAACAATTGCTGCTAATTTTTTAAGCAGTAAAATAGGGACGGGTTTACTGCTATCAGCCACTTCAAACCTGTGATCATACTGCAATCCCACCTCATCAGTCGTTTGTGAGTTGCAGTGTGAATATATTTAAAGTTTAGACACATTTTCCACTATGTTGCAAGGGAGGTAATAGAGGAAAGGGGCAGAATATAGTCCCTTGAAATGTCTCAGCTAAATTGGACACAGTTTTCAGAGCTTTAAATATTGCTGAAAGACAAATGTTCTCATGAACTGATTCCTGTGGGCTTTTTTTTAATTCCTAACTGACAGGATGATCAACACACAAGGGGATACTTTTAGGCTGAATTTTTGTTACTACTTAAGCTACAACTTAGTTCTTTTTGTGAAAAGAGTAGAGAAAAAGAAGCTTTGTAGTGTAACTTAAAGCTCTACATTTAAAGCTGAAAAATTAAAAAACTGTCTGAATGCTTGTTCCTGAATCTCTGTTTTTGTGGTTTTAAAGTCACCTCTTTTAGAAGTTTTTTAAGTGTCTGAATCAGAATAATACCTGATTAAGGGAATGTTTAAGTACAGGGAATGTCTGAGCCCTGACACTTTGCCTGTTAGAACAGTAGAGCCTGAACTCCCTTGAAGTTTTTGAGAATTTGTATTCAGATTTTAGTTAGAGCTCATTTTACTCTTTATTATATTTGACTCCTTAAGTGCAAATGTCCTTGGTGTATTTTCCCCTGTGCGTGGCTTCTGCATGAATTCACTTGTGCAAGAATGCTCCCAGAATGGGTTTGCTATTGAGATGAGAAGTCTTCCTTTGATTTGTCTTCCATTTGATAAGGAGAAAGCAAATTAAAAAATTTAGCTTATCCACTTACTGTTGCTGAATTATTCCCTAATTATTCCACTTTATGTGCTTGCTTAGGGTTTATGACAATTTTTTCAGGAGTCAGTATGCTAAAAGCTTTCTTTTAAACTTTTATTTTCAGGGTTTTTTTTGCTTTGGTACAATTAAGATTTATATAGGTTATATAATTAGTTTCTTGGTGTTAGTTACTATGTTCTTTCCGATTTGTTACTATTTTTTTGATACTCCTGTAATCATGTTCTTCTGATGCAATGTACCAGGCCAATTTGTATTTTTTACACTATTTAATATGCTTTTTTCTTTTTCTTTTCTTTTCAAGGTGTGTACATCTCGTTTCTGGTTTAATTATCGTCATGTGGCAAATACTCTGTCAGTATACAGAAGTGTCAAGAGGCTGGGCATTCCTGATAGGTGAGGGAATCTTGGTAAATTCAATTCCTTGCAAATGTGCTATTAAAGTTATCGTGCTATCTGAAGCAGTACCGAAATACATTTATCTTCCCAGTTTAACTGGATAAAAAAGAAGAGTATGATTGCATCAGTGTGGTGAACAGTGCAGCAGTTTGTTCAAAAGGAAAAGCAAGTTACATAATAAAATTTCAATTTGGAACAGGCTATTTAGATCTGGTCACTAAAATGTACCACTTGGTAAATTGGTGAAAGCATAATGTGAAAATTGATAAATGCACTTAGCAAGTGCTATTCTGAGATATGACTCTTGCTGTATTTTAATTTCATTTCAGTGTGGAGATGTTGGTAACTGGGACTGTACTAATGTAAGACTTCCACATCTGCAACTGCACTGAGTCTTTAAACTAAAGGCTCTGAACAGAGCAACTCTTACATATTGAAAGTTGTCTTGAAAAAATCCATTTTGCATGCTTTTTTAAGAGAAATCAGTTGCTTTATCTATACAAATTGTGTTTCTCTAGTGATAGCCCAACAGTTAGAACAGTATTGCTTCTTTGACAGCAGGAGTAGGGAGGTGAACAAACTGTTCTAAGTGTCTTTTCCTTGTGTTCCCACTGGAGGTTCTAGGGGTATTGGCACAGTTCCCTCCAGCCGTTTCAGAATGTAATTTACTTATTTCAGAACTATGGAAGTGAATTTTAGGCACCAGCATCCATTGAATAGTAGGCTATATGTAGGCTCCTGTGGAAATCCTGGTGGTCGTGGTTTTTAATGGTAGTTCAGAGGACTGATAATTTCTCCAGCATGTCTGCCTAAAGAAGTGTGGCCTGCTTCTTCACTGCAAATGCATATTCTGCTGGATTAAATTCATATGGCATTTTTTTGTCCAAGTCCAAAACTGTCGTATCTTGCATCTCCAATTAGGTCCCACTGCATCCACTATGAATGCAATGGTAATCTCATCCTGTTTCCTGTGTTTATTAAAAAAAAAAAAAAAGAAAATTACTTTCTGGTTTTTGAAACCTAATTTTTCCATGCATTTGGGGGTTATAAATCCAAGGGAACGCACTGCCGAAGCGCTGTGGGCTGAAAGCCACAGAAAGATGGGTTTGGTTTTTCACGTGTCATTCAGAAGCATCTGTCTTCTCTCCTGGGTAGCCTTTGAAGCACAGGCGTCCTTGGCACTGCCTTAGAAATTCTTTCACGAGTCCTGCCCTTACCTGAGAGCTTTCATCTTCTTTACATCCATCCAGTAAGGTCAAAATAGGTGACAGTTTTAGAAATACTGCAAAAACTACAGCATGGCTAGATATTTTTATTGCTCAGTAACCTGATCCATTTCTTATCCATATCCAAGGAACTGGAAATTAATCTCAAAAAGCCAGCAATGCTTTAGACTATGGTCAGGAATAAGACACTGGAGAAGACCTAGAGAGAGAGAGAGAGCCTCCTTTACCATTTGCAGCAATTTTTATGTGGATTTGAATGCATTTTTTCATTAAAAAGATTAATCTGTTTTTCTTTCTTTGCTGCAAGACTTCATTAAAAATATTCGCAAGATAAAGAAAAGCCAACCAAAAATTCCCAACAAAGCTCAAAATCGCATCTTAAAAATTAACATTTATCATGATTTTTGGAGTTGATTGGAGGGGTTTGGGCATAGCCTTATTTTCAATGGAACAGTGTCAATTTTTCTTAAACACCTCCAGAGCTGGTGACTCCACCACCTCCCTGAGCAGCCCATTCCAATGCCCAACCACACTTTCTGTGAAGAATTTCTTCCCAATGTCCAACTAAACCTCCCCTGGCGCAGTTTAAGACTATGTCCTCTTGTCACTGGTTNGTCACTGGTTGCCTGGAAGAAGAGACCGACCTCCACCTGACTACAACCTCCTTTCAGGGAGTCGTAGAGAGGAATGAAGTCTCCCCTGAGCTTCCTTTTCTCCAGGCTGAGCAACCCCAGGCCCCTCAGCCACTCCTCACAGGACTTGTGTTCCAGACCCTTCACCAGCCCTGTGGCCCTTCTCTGGATGTGTTTGAGCATCTCAGTGACACAGCACTCAAGGTGTGACCCCACCAGTGCCGAGTATAGGGGAAGAATCACTTCCCTGGTCCTGTGGCCACGCTGTCCCTGATCCAGGCCAGGATGCCACTGGCCTCCTTGGCCACGTGGGCACACCCTGGCTCACGTTCAGTCGGCTGTTGACCAGTACCCCCAGGTCCCTTTCTGCCTGGCCACTGTCCAGCCACTCTGTCCCCAGCCTGTAGTGCTGCAGGGGGCTGTTGTGATGTAGTATAATGGTTTGAGAAATGTGCAGGAGCTCCTCAAATTTAATTTAAAGTTATCATAATGTTTTTATTGATCTGTCTGAAGCAGTGCACACATGCTAATATTTCTTTGGTGCTGCATGAAATGATTTAGTGTCCCATAAAAATCTCTGATTTTTTTTATTAAGAGTTCTGCCACCCCAGGTCCAGACAAGCCTGTATACTAAAGTTGCTAATGTCAAATATTCTCCTGCTCATCTTTGGCCTGACTTAGTCATGTGGATAAATGACAGCCAACTGCATTTCTGTGTGTGATATCTTCGTAATAGTGAAGATGCTCCTAAGGAAATAGGGTATTACTAATCAAAGTTTCACTTGCAATTCCAGAAATCTTTTTAATGATCCCAGCTGTTGTTGTAATTGTTGAACAGTGTTGTTCTAATTTCTGTTTGATTGTTATGTGAAAGTAGAATGGCTGAAATGTTTTTTTCTTATTTTCCATAGTCACATTGTCTTGATGCTGGCAGATGATATGGCATGTAATCCCAGAAATCCCAAACCAGCTACTGTGTTTAGTCATAAAAACATGGAGCTAAATGTCTATGGAGATGATGTGGAAGTGGATTACAGAAGCTATGAGGTAACTGTGCTGTAATTAAAACCCTGGGTCTTTATTTTTTAGTATTGGTTTAAAGATTTATGCAGCATCTGTGAAGTCTGAGGAAGTCTTTTTCTATTCATATTACTGATTTTGGGCTGCGCTTTTATTATCGGCTGATAAACTGAAAATATATACACCTCCCCTCCTTGATATTTGATCTTATACATGAAGTTTATTATACTAGAAATATATGTAGTTGTTTTATTGTTTATTTTAAATAAGGGAGTCTCTACAGTAAATATATGGAACTCCTTGTATCTATTAGAAACCGAATCATATTACTGAAATTTCTTTGGAAATGTCTGGTGTCTCATCTTGCAAACACAAAAATTACTGTGAAAATTTTGATGTGCAAGTAAAATGTTTATTCGGGAGACCTACTTAAATTCCTAATCTTAAGCATATGCTCTTAAAATAAAACAAAAGCCATCACCTTATCATTACTGTAAAGCAATTCCTGTATAAAACTTTGCATTCTGCCACTTTTCATGTAGTATTCCTTCATACAGGCAGTGTCTTTACCAGTTGGACTAAAATTAGGCATCAATTTCTTGGTTTAATAGTGCTGTGTATTTAGTGCTAAAGGCTTATTGGATCATATTTAAGTATATAGTAGATATTTTATTTCTCTGAAGCTTTATACAAAAAAGTGAAGACGCAAAACTGGTATAGAGATACATTCTTTTAATCATGGTTTTTTCCTGAGTGTGGATTTGTTGCTGGCATTTGAGCTGTGTACGTGTACACAAAGAGGAAGTGGTGTTTTATAGGATAGCTTATAGTCACCATTCAGGTGGATCTTACCTGATCACTGAGACTTATGTAATTGGATTGATCTTGTTTTTATTTTCCTGATTTGCTGAGGCAATTTAAACTTTTGTTTTTCCATGGTAACACACACTAATGTTGGAGCATTTTTGTGAGTATATGGGCAGCTTTGGGAGAATGAAGCTATATGCTGACAGGTTTTTAGGTTAATGTGTTGAGAAATTATAATGATGATAGATGTATTGCTTATAATTAAGCAACAGGCTGATATTAGTGAAATAAAGTAAAAGGTACCACATGATTCTTAACCTTAAACAGAAAATGTCTGCTTATGCAGTTCATACCATGGCATATTATGTCTGGTTAGATACACTGCGTATTTTAGTGTTCCATTATTTAATTTCTGTAACCCAGCTTATAACTGATACTTTCATTTTTAGAAAATTGCTTTATGCTTCTATTCATAGGTTACTGTTGAAAATTTCTTGCGTGTATTAACAGGAAGAATCCCACCAAGCACACCACGATCTAAACGTCTTCTTTCTGATGACAGAAGCAATATTCTTATATATATGACAGGTAATTGCAGGTTTCTATATACAATTTATTGATGCTGGTTGTTCAGTTGGATGGGTTTGCTGAAAGCATCAGTAGTTCAAATGAACAAAAGGATCGACAAAAAGATTTTTTTTCTGTTTTTAGCATGCCGTACTAATTAAGAAAAACTGCCGGTAAGGCAGTGCTAAGCCAGTATAGTTTCCAGTTGAAATCATGTATGTGTAACTGTACTAGTATTTTCTTTTGCTGGCCTGTCTGTGGAGAAAGAGAATTGTGCTTGCCTTATTTTAGAAAAATGATCAACCAGGCTAATTATCTTCCTTTAGCCTACATAAGTTTGCCTAACTTCTGATGTTTTTGTCAGGTCATGGTGGAAATGGTTTCCTAAAGTTTCAAGATTCTGAGGAAATCACAAATGTAGAACTTGCTGATGCCTTTGAACAAATGTGGCAGAAAAGAAGGTAAGAAATAAGCATTATTTAGACATTGAATACTGTATTTCCTGAACATATGCTGAAGTCTGTCTTACTGATAGGCCTTGCTTACCTCCAATGATACTGTCTGTTCCATAAAGTTGCATAAGAGTGTGCATTCAGAAAGAAGAGTTTTAATTTTTGCTTTCAGATCCCTGCAGTTCAAGCTGCTCAAATGCACTGCATGGACTAAACTTGCATCTTCAAACCAATCAGTGTGAGCTCCTGTTCCTTAGGTTCATAGCAGCTGTCCTGCTAACTAAAAAGCAGAGTATATATGTGGTATTTAAGTAGAAATGGGTAAGGAGTCTGTTTTATTTCTTTCAGATACAACGAATTGTTGTTTATTATTGATACTTGTCAAGGAGCATCCATGTATGAACGGTTTTATTCACCTAATATAATGGCCTTGGCTAGCAGCCAAGTAGGAGAAGATTCTTTATCAGTAAGTAGATTTATGTGGTTCTGAAGACAATTTTCAGAATGCCTGAGTTAAAAGCACAGTTCCTATTGACTTTTAACTAAAAATTTCCCTTCTAATTGCTGAATGTGTAAGATACAGTTACAAAGTGTGGGTTTTTTGTGCTGTCCCAAAGAACCAGGCTAACGATGGATTTCTGTGCTTGCTGGCCAGTTGATGCATTGCCTAGGATAGAAAGAAATTGTACAGCAAGAATCCTGGGAGATGTGTGTGAGGAATATTCAATCTAGGATTTACCACACATGATATGAAACAAAACAAAACACTAACCTTCACCTGTTGTAATTATATCCCAGCTGAATTACAGAAGGGGCAATAGGAGACATCTCAGCCAGACCAAAACCAGCAGGTCAGGATTACCTGAACCCCCACACTGCTGTAAGATACACTGACTCTCCCGGCCTTGTTCTCAAAGTCCTGAGCAGCTCAGGGCAGCCCACAAATCTGTGCTGGGCCATTGAGAAGAAGGGATTCCCTGCTTTTGGGAAACATAAATATTACCACCAGGGTACAGTTTACAGACAAACTGCATTGTTCATCTTATCAGCAATATGTTTCTTCACAGCAAGTAATTTTCTTTGCATAATTTGCCTAAGAACAAAAAGCCATTATGCTTAACTTTTGTAACATGCTGTTGCATTCTGTTCCCTTTCTCCTGCAAATGCCCAGTAACTGCTGTCTGTTGTTTTTAAGCATCAGCCTGACCTGGGGATTGGTGTTCATCTTATGGACAGATACACCTTCTATGTGTTGGAGTTCCTGGAAGAAATCCATCCAGCCAGTCAGACAAATATGAATGACCTAGTAAGTAGTATACTCAACATTCATGAATATGTTAATGACTTTAATAGTTCCAAAAACTAATCTATTTTGTCCATAGGGTTCTCCAAATGCTTTTTATGCTCCTGCTGTTTCTCTTGGAAGCATCTTTGGGGGGAGGTTTTTTTGCCATTGTTAAATGTAGTTGTCTAACACTTCATGGATTGTCCTCATTGTGAAAGTAGTTTGTTGTCTACAGAAAAAACCCACCCAAATTAGCCAGATAATGGTTTTTTGTTTTCATTGAAAAATAATAAAGTATTCATTTCAATAGAATGAAGTATTTGCATGTGAATAATTACAGTAGGAAGCTTCTAATGGATAGTAGACACTTTGCAATTGTGAAAGACAGGCATTGGTGGTGTTTTGCAAAGGTGATTTAACAGTTAAATTTCTAACTGTGCACTCACCAATGCCTGCAGAGACTAATTTATCTGTATATCTGCTTAGATTCCAGAGCAAGATATGTCCAAATCCATCAGGGTTTGGATTTAATTATATCTCAGGTAAATGTTATTGTAGATTTCAGGTGTGAAGCAGAAGGAAAATAAGAAGCCAACCAGATAACATATGACAAAATTTATGAAAATGTCTCTGTAGCAGTTAGATGTATACACTGGAGTGATAACATTAAAAAATTACATTTTATTTCCTTTATTAACCCTTTATACCTGTTCCAATGGTAGTTTCTTTTTAGTCATACATTATGCTTTGCACCTCGTAGCTGTAAATCCTGGTGTGCCACGTCAGTGATCTAAGAGCCACCACTTACAGAACACAGTCATAGATTCATTTCTGTAAAAGTAGCAGCTGCTCTAAAGTTTTATGCCACCCTCTATCTACAGAGGATGGTGTTAGCCTGGCTGCTACATGTATGGTAGAATTCTCTCTAAACAGCCCACACTTGACAGATTTTATGTTGATACAGAATTGATTCAGTGGTTAAGATTCAAGGTTCTTTTACTCCCATTGGAATGAAATTCTGTCCTATAATTTAATACCTTCTAATTATGGGATATAGATAACTTTAAAATAAATCTTGATAAAGAAGAATATGCAAGTTCTTTCTTGATTAAGTATCTTTGTGTAGTCTGTTCATTCAAATAGCACTGTAAGCCTGAAAATGAATTTGTGTTAATAATTAAAGGTCGTAAAAGGGAGAGTACTTTCTACTGTGTAAGAGACTACCTGGGAACTGGTGTAGCTAGTCTAGCCAGAAGGATGTTAATGTGGTTATTCTGAAAAGTGTAGAAATTTGTTAGCTGGCTAAGTAGTTTACCTTTTGAGCTCTTTGGAGAAGTTACGTAATTGTGGTTTTGTTTTTGCTTATATGCCAAATAGTCAGGAAGAGCTGAGGGAAGTTACACCCCCCTGGTAAATTCCTTACATCATGTAAGTCACCTTATCATACACCAATCTGCTGATTTTTGCTGAGGGAGTGGAAGAGAAGGGACCCAAATATATTATGTTTTGTGATAATTTGTTCAAGCCCATTTATTTGAGCAACCTGGTCTAGTGGGAGGTGTCCCTGCCCTTGGCAGGGGAGTGCCACTAGGTGATCTTTAAGGTCTATTCCAACCCAGACCCTTCTGTGATCATGTACTGAGTCATAATCTGCTGGTATTGCCGCAAATGTGACCACTTGACTTTGAGTCGGTGCTTTTCAAGGCTCCATCTAAGAGTTCCAGAATGACACGTGCTTAGTCCATGGTAAGGATAAAAACCTACTTTTTTGCCAACAGTTATAGGAGATACTTTGGCACTGGAGTGCCTTGTTAGTTGGTTTAAGAATGAAGACCTACTGCTTATTCAATTCTGATTTTTAAAATTTAAATTAATGATTTTTAAGCTCAGGGTAACTTACTTTGCTCACTACCTAGCTTTAAAATTAAATGATCTTTAGTTGTTTGATCTCCTTATATGTGAAATGTCTTCTCTATTTGAATTACTTTGTGTTTGTTACACTGCTCCTATCCCGTTACCTCTTTACTTTTCTCTAACCACTCTTGAAACAACTTGTTTTCACATCCACCTAGGATTTGGATACTGCATTCCTGCAAAGAATGAGACATCATTTTTCATATTACACTCCACCTACTTCCCACCTGCTCCATCTGTGTTGCTAAGGGATAGCATAAAGCTGTGCGAGTGACTGACTTTAGGTTTAATCACAATTCCCAGAAAGTAAACACTACATTGAAATGTCACACATTTGAACTTTTAAAATAAGATTCAAATAAATTTCTAACTGAGATGTCATTTGTCATAAAATGCTAAAATCATTGTTAAGAAAAGTCAAGATAACAAAAGTTTCCATGTTGGGGTAGTTGTTTAGCTCTGTTTGAAAAAAATGTTAAATTTGGAAAAATTGATACGGGAAAAAATGTATTTAATTTAGCCAGTGCTTGCCTTTTCCTTTCTTTTGTCAGAAGACCTCAGTTATTAGTGCTGGTCTGCTGTGGTAAAATTCATTTGCAGTCCTTCTTTTCTCACAGAGCTTGTGGATGGATAGATTTTTAACTCTGAAGTCTTCTTCTCACTGCCTTTGCATATTTTTATTCAAATTCATATCAACATGTTGTGGTAGTAAACTGTTGTGGGACAGGTTAGAATTAGTTGGGTGCAGTATCAGTTTCCCACTTTCAGTGCTTATGCTGTTGTTTTGGAGAGACTTACTTGTATAATTGCAACATAAATGTATGCTTCAAATAGGGGGATTAAAACAAATACTTATCTTTTATAGTTCACTTCAGAGACTTAGTTTTTATGTTTGTGCCCTTAATTGGAGCAGAGCTGGAGAAAATCGATAGCATTTTGGTGAAAATGAAACTTTAGAGGTTTTATGTGTGCATTAACAAATGGCTTTTGTATGGGAAGCATGATGCTGATGCGTCTAGTTCATTTTCACCACAGGGGGAATAACAAAGATTTGATCTACCCCTGTCTTGTCTTTAGCAGCTGTGTGATAGCAGCCAACAAGAGAGTTGGGAATCGTTAAAAAAGAGTTCAGTGTGTATGTGTGCTTGTATGCTTCAGGTAAAGGTGGAAGCAAGCTGAAGTCTCCCTGGACAAGCAGCCTAATGCCATATGCTTACAGGCTTAGGCAAAAAAGGTATGAAAGAGGAACTGTAACAGAACAGAGGGAAGGAATGGGGAGATAGAATCTGTTCTTTATGAAGAAAAACGAGGTACATTGTTTCCTCTCTGGGAACCTTTTTGTAGTGTAGGGCTCTGTTGTCCAAAGAGAATGAGCAACCAAAGCCTGTGCATTTTATCTCAGGCTGAGCACAAAATTTCTGCTGGGAAGTATGGCCTGAAACTCACAGGTTTCATCAGTCATAATCTGGGCTAATTGAAGTTTCATCTGCTTTCAGCTTATTAGGACCTGTGGTTTTGTCATAAGAATGCAACCTTGTAAGAGCTGCCCCGTGATGGAATTTAGGTATGAGGTCTAGATCCTGTGGCCGATGGACCTGTTTGTGAAAATCACTTGGAGAATTTAAGATTAAGGAAGACAAACACCCATGTAGAGAGTGACATTCTTAGTCCTGTATGTTAAATCTATTGTGTTAAAGGTTCTGTGTTGCTGGAATGTAAAGGACTCACATAACCTGCACTGTTACCAGAGGGTCTGTGGGCTGCCTGTGAGGCAGTTGAATGAACAGCAACATTTGGGACTTTCGTGACAAGTGTGGTAGGACTTGTGCAAAGTAGCATTGTGTTCAAAATGCATTCATATTGCATTGAGTACCTGCTGTTTACATAACAACCTTGTTGCTTAATAAGCATCCTGTCTTGTCAGGTATTCTACATGCTACAACAAATGTCTCACTGTTACATCTGCTTTAGTTAGTGCTCTTTTTATCTTCAGGTGTTGCAGCGTGTGATGGATATAGGGGATCTGATATGTAGACAAAATACATGGGTAAAATAAATAATAAGGTATATAGCTAATTTGTAGGTTTCACAGGAGGTCTGTGAACTTAATGTACATAAAACACCTTTGATATTTGAAGATCCTAATTCTGCATTATTTTGGAGGCTGTAAACTAGAAACAAGACTGATGGATTTTTTTTTAATTTTCAATCAAAATGTAAATTCTTGCTTCTTTATGAAGCCTTTAAGATAGCTACTTATCGAAGCTTGTTTAATTTTGCATGCCTCCCTTTGGTAAATATGAAGAATTTATCCCCACTTGTGACTTTTGGAAGGTTATAGCAGCATTGCTGCATCTATATTCAGAAATATGTTTGTGCATTTATCAGTTACATGTAATTGATGGTTGGCTTTCACAGAAGCATTTCTAAATTCAAGTGGCATTATTGTGAGGAAAAAGGTTTTCAGAAATGCATAGGCAAGATGTTTATGCATTTTAATGTGTTTGTTCAACCATTTTTTTCAGCTATGGATCTTGTAGTGAAATTTATGCAATAAATGTGTCATTTGTCTTCCTTTTTATAGCAATTTCATTTTGGAAGATGTATGTAGAATCTGTTGATGAATGAGGGACAGGATGTGATTGTCCATCTTGGTTTCCAGTTTCAGGTCTGTCCAAAAAGTCTGTGCGTTTCCACGCCTGGGCACCGAACGGATCTCTTCCAGCGAGACCCTCAGAACGTTCTGATAACAGACTTCTTCGGCAGCGTGCGGAAGGTGGAGATTACAGCTGAGGCAATTTCTTTGGACCGTGACAGGGCTGGTTTTGAAAGCAAGTAAGTGATCATTATTTAGACTTGATTTGTATAGCTTTGTGCCACAAAACCAAAACAGTTGTATAACTGTCAAGGAAAAAGAACTCTGATTTCCTGTCATTCCTTACAAAGAATTAGGGAGTTCAGATGGACCTCCTACTGTTACAAAGTTGTCAGCTGAAAACTTGGTTTCAAAGTGCCCACTCCTTTACTCATGCTTGTAAATAAATGCTGCTTAAGACCAAGGTTTGGATGTCAACAACAAAAGAATTTGTTTAGAATTTTCTTTGTTCCTTAACATTTCTTCTTTAATGCTTAATTTGTTACTGCAAATTCCTGCTTGTGATAGTTTGCTCCCTCAGGTAAGCTCCGAGTATAAGCCATCAGTTAGTTGTTTGATAACGACTAGCTTTTTAATAAATGCTTTGTTCCCTGAATTCTCTGACCTTTGACATTATACTCTCCTGAGAATTTCTGTTGCTGAGATGCACTAATTCCTCTGATTAAAATTTTTGGTGCAAGTTCATTGATAAAAGTTGTAACAGGGCTTCTGTTACTTTGTGGATGAAGAAAGAAAACTTCTTTGTATTTTTGGGATACTGTTGCCACCTATTGGGAACATGTAAAGGAAGATGTACTTGTTCTGTAGAGTTTTATTTAGCATTGTACTTATATTTCTGTTGCGTCTTTTATGTTTCATGATAATGCCCTGTAGGAGGGGGAAATAAAGGATTAAAATAGTGTGCTATATCAGGAATTAAATATTTTTCAGCCTATAAATTTATGTAAATTATTGTCTACCTTGTTGTTCACTATTGCTCAAATTAACAAGCTAGTGGATAGCAATTTTATTTATTTAAAAGAAAACAGTAGCTGGTCCTCATAAATATCCTTCAAGGTTTAGTGTATTTCATATTCTACTTTCATGTTGTATTTATATCTGGATCACATGCATTAGTACATACCATATAAATCTTAAGCTAATTTTGTGACTCCTTAGTATAGAACAATATTTATTGACACCAAATTTATTTATTCACTGAAGAATAAAAAAGCTCTTGGCAAGTAACAGGCATTTTGCTAGTCAAAAACCATGATGAAGACTTACCTATGTGGGTTTCTGATTTGTGGATGATTAAAAGGAGAAATAGATTTTGGAGGACTTAACTATTCTGAAACAGGAAATGACTGGATGGAATTTTCAGCCTTTTTTTAATATTAGTTTGGTGCCAGTAGAGGAGGGGTTTTTTTGGTGCTTACCCTACTGGATTGGACTCGTGGAAGCATATTGAGAAATGGGCACTCATGCACAGAGAGGAATATTATCCTTGTGAAGTGTTTTAATATTTAATGAAAGCTATATTACATTATTGTGGCAATTCCACTTAAGTCTGTGAAATTGGAAGGGATGGGGACATGCTGGTTTAATAGCTGAAGAGTTCTCCTTTAGCTTGAGAGTCTTTGAGAACGTGTACCCCTGGGAAGGGAAATACACAGTAGCAGCCTATGGAATAGTGCCTCATGTCTGCAATGTGTGTGACCATTTTAAGTGGCCTTGTAGTGCAAGTTATTCATTGCACTATATTCAGATACAATTTAAAAAAAAATTCAGTTCTCAGTTTCTTGTTACCATTTTGGAAGGGTTTACAGACAGGATGTTTTTAATAGAGAAGAAAGTATGGAGTGTGTAAAAAAAGTACTGAAGAATTGTAGTGTAGCTGTATAGACAATGATGTGGAGTGTTTAATAAATTCCTTAAAAGGAGCTCTGAGGTCAGTACCTCTTTGTATGACAGTTCTGTTTAGCTACAACAAATGTAAAAATTACAGCTTTAAGTGAATTTGTTAAGTGAAAGTGTTAATTCTTTTTTAAAAGTGCAGTTTTGGAGCATCTGATCTACAAGAACTTAGTCTGGGTTTTTGAAAGAATATTATGAACATTACACACACCTGTTTCTGAGGGTGTTGAGAAGGCAGAACACAAATTATCTGATTTTTGAATAGGTGCTATCACTGATTGTCCCAAATTAATGTAAGAATGACTCCTGAATGAAAGAATGTGAGTGCATATTCTTAACCTTCTCAGTGTCAGTTACACCATTCTGTCCAATTTTTGGGAGTGCAATGGCTGTTGACACTCTTAGGTAAAACAGCTGGGGAAAGATGGGGCTAGGACAGCCCAATTTATTCTTGTCGTATCATGGGGAGAAGACTAAACCAAGCTTATGAAAAGTGAAATAATCCTTCCAAACTGATTATGACTAATCATGTTCATGTCCAACACTGTTGTAAAAGTCTTGATGAAAAGTAATATAAAGTAATACAGAATATAGAAAAAAGTAATACAGAATTGAACTTGGGCCCTTAAAGTTTTACAAGAAGTATTTACCAAGAAGTATCTGATAGGTCACAAATATATACCAGTAATGCATCAAAACTTGTTTTACATTGGTTACTGATTATGAAGATGTTATTGGTTTAATATTTGGTGTAGTCTTGAGACTTCATTCCTTTATGAATCATGTCCTATTTGCTTTATTCTTCCCTCAATGTGATACCTTTTTTCTTTTCCTTTTACATACTGGTGGCAGTAGAATGCTACAGAATATTTGTGTTATGGAGCATAACCAGAAAATGAAATCCAGGCCTCAACTCTGACACAGTCTTGAGTAGTCTGAGTTGGATCTGATTTGTTTGTTTTAAAGCTGCAGGTGTCATATGTGCAGATAAGGACATTAAAACCCAAATGAACAAAAGAGATAAACCACTGATTACACAGATGATGTGTAAAGAAGATGCTGTCGTGTGAGGCATGAACATATATCAGGATTGTACTGCTGGCAGACTGTTCAAGTTCTCATCTTGTCCACTGCTGTGACTTTGCCAAATCTTTTCAATAGAAGTTTGTTCTTTTGTTACACAATTGCTTAGCAATTACTTGGTAATACAGATCTGCTCCCAGGCCCAGCGTGAGCCATAGCTGCGCAACCAGATCAGAACTGGCAGCTTCATGCGGAGCACATGCCGTGACATTTGACGAGTGAGGCCTTTGAAGTTTCCCTTGGCTTGGGCTGAGACTCATACAAAGAACAACTACTAATTAACCAAGAGGAGAGGCTTTCTTTTTATCCACATAGTGGTAGGTGAATATTTGTGAGTAAAAGCTTTAAAAAATAAAGAGAAGGTTCCTCTGCTATTTCCTTTCTTCATAGCAGTTTCAGTCTAAGCTGTGTTCACTTCAAAGGGCTTGTTCTGCAGCTGCCTCAGTCCTGACTGGATCTGTAGCTGCCAATTTTAGCAGAAAATCTGACAGTCTAGGGGTTCTGAGGCTTCAGCTGGTTATGTTTTGTCTAAATCCCACTGCAAGTGCAGAGAGGCAACTTTAAGGAGTATAAGAAATCCTGCCTCTTCGGAGGAGGAGCCTTGCAGGTTTTAGAACATCTAACAAATTAGGAGTGTGTCTCTTAAACTTGGGTTGTAACTCTGCAGCCAGTTGGAACACTTTCTCCTCTTCAGTTCTTGTCGTGAGGAAAAGATCTGTATCAGCGGAAAGTGTTGGTAAAAATTGGGATGAATACTTCCCTTGAGGGTAGTAAGAAGTGAATTAAAGACAGCATCACATAAACCATCCCAGTTTCATTGCTTTTGAGAATGAGTCTTTGTATTTAATACTTCTGTTACAAAGAATTGTGATTCTACTGGCAGTGACTGTTTTCCTAAAAGTAAATAAATTGGCCACTTGTGTTAGGACGCTTGTGTAATAGGCATTAATTATGAGTAATTGGTTCATTTGCAGACTGCTATTAGCTAATGTTCTCTCAATCTATTTTTTTGTGTGTGTGTTGGTGTCTCTTTTCTGTTTCTTTCCTGTCCTTTCTTCTTTTCCACCAGCTATTTTCAGTTTGATATGTTTGATAAGTAAAGCTGCTGTTGTGTGGTCCAGAAGCCTTGGGGGATCCAGATTATGAACCAATAGGTAATTTGTTTGTTTGGCTGTTTAGCTCAGTGGGCTTTCCTTAAAATAAAAGCGGCTGGGTTTGTGCTGAGATCCCTGTTCGGTCTGTACCAGGTGCTACAGGTCTGTAGTTCTTTCAAGTCTTATAAGTCACTTTTAGGACTAGTTCTGAAAGCTCACGTTCTCTGACAAATTCCCGTTCCTTTGGCTTTGAAGGAGCAGTTGCAGCGTTGCGGGGTCCCGAGGGTCGGGCGGTCCCGGCGGCCGTGTCCGCTCTGCGCCGGCAGGTGGCGCCAGCGCGCCGGAGCGGGAGCGCGGCCAGCGCGGGTGGGGCCGGGGCTGGGACCGGGACCGGGATCGGGATCGGGATCGGGATCGGGACCGGGACCGGGACCGGGACCGGGACCGGGGGTCCCGCCGTGCCCTCCCCTCGCCCCTCTCTGCGCGATCCCTTCCGAATCAGGCGGGCGTGGAAGCGGGCAGTTCAATTGACTCGTTGTTTGGTGGCAGTTTGAGGGGATAATGGGAGGTTTTATCCTATTTTCCACTTTTCCTACTGGGCAGCAACCTGCTGAAGATGTAACCGGTTGAAGTTTCAGAGCTATGTAAAAATAGAAGAAGAACTTAAAAATCAGCAGGACTCTACTCATCAGAATTGAATTGCCAGTGGGATTAAGAAGCTGTTTATTCGAGGTAGCATTGTTCTTCCAGAAACACCTTCACATGGGTTTCATAATTTTTTTCATGAAGAACACTAATCAGTTACACATGCACTGTATTTTCCTCTGATGTCTACAAATTTATTCTGTTTTAATAGTAAGTTTGGATTTTGTGATCCATGTGGTTTTTTAATAGCCTACAAGTAATTAAAGAAGATGAGTGAACCAATACTTGCTGCTAAATATTGTTGCTATATTTCCTAAAGTATTTTGTAAATATATTTGAGTTTTCTTTGCTTGCCTAAAGACAGGTCAGTATATGCATAGGCATATATACATACACTCCTATACCTGCTAGTGTAAAACAACTTTTCCAGGTAATGCGACTAAAATTAATAGGAAGGCTGTAGAAGGAAAAATTATATGGGAGGGTACAACCTCAACTAGTATATCGTCAGTATGAAATAGGTAAGGGTGACTGACAATATCAAAAGGAACTGCAGGTGTAAATTGTGTTGGGAAGATTTTAAATACACTAAAGTATTATGCTTGGTAATTATAGTCCCTATTTAGCAAGGTATTTTAAAAAGCAGCTTTGAACAATATATTATTTGTTCCTTTGAAAGGTTATTTTGTCCATGCTTTTTGCCAGATTTGGGGGGGGGTTGTTTGAAAAAAAGAAAGAAAAAAAAGTTTTGTTTCAAAACTATAGCTCGTGACTCAGATTTTCTTTGTTGATTTCCCCTCCCCCAACCAATTTTTGTTTTGTGTGGCATCCTGCATTTTTTTTCTACGAGAAACCTTCAGCCAGGTTCACATTTTCAGTCCAACACTACTTTGCTGAACCTTTATATAGTTATTTCTGTGTGTAATTTCAATAGGCATTGGCAGCAAAGAAACCTCTTGCTCTGTAGAGATACCATGAAGCATGTGCAAGTCAATGGCAATATTCTATTAACTTCAGTTTTTGAATCAAGTTAAGAACCTTTATGTTCTTCATAAGTGACTTGGATATGCCAGTTGACTTGAGCACATCACAGTGTTAGACAATGGACAGGTAATGTCTAAAATTGTTGCATGGCAGATTTAGTGGGAGGTCTTAAGTATATCTGGTAGATTTTAACAGCATCTAGATAGCTTGAGAATATCCAGCTATCATAGGATGTTCAGTCTGGGGGTTTATTTTGTTTTCCTTTATCCATTCCTTTTTACTCCTTTTCTGTGTAACATTCTTACTTTGTTTAATGATTTCTTCTTTACCTCTTCTCCACACTTGAAAATGTGGTCTTTCCTTACTATCATTTTTGCAGTTGAGCAGGCTGCTTTATAATTGCAGTCTCCTGAAGTGCTTGTTAGTCTTTTTAGTGCTATTTATGTGGAAGTCCTGGCTTGATCTTGCTTTGCTGCCCAGGTGCTAAATAAAAATTAATGTATGTTCCTAGAAGTCCTACTGTAGCTGTGTACTGTATGTTGCTGCTGAAGAAGGCCATGAAAACAGCTGTAGTATTTGGCATAAGTCTGACCAGAAAATATTTTCATGGCAATTTTAGCATGTTTTCACCATAGTGAGATAACATGAGAATTTCAATAAAACCCTGTTAGTATTATTTACTTCCTGTCAGAAGTACCAGAGCTGCCATTGGTGTTTCTTAGGATACACTCCTTGTGTGATTTCTAGCAGATTGAAAAAACTGGGGACAAAGAGAAAGAGGCATCTGGAGGCAGTGATTATGGGACTCAGGTCTTTGGAATTTAGCAACTAAGCTCACATTAGCATTCCTTATGCCCCAGAAATGAATCTGGGCACATAAGTATTAAGTCTCCAAGGCTCAAGCAACATCACTGCTTTTTTTTTTAAATTTTAACTTGGCATTAAGCTATATGAAAATGCTCTTAGTCTTTGCCTGTTTTGATATAGTGGAAAAGCTTGCACTTGATTTTTTTGAGCGCCTTAGGGATAACCTTCCGCATGGTCAGAAATTTCTGCCACTGAAAATTCGTGTCTTGCCCAAAGCTATTGGAGACAAAGAGGCAGTCTGCCTTCACAACATTTATGTAACAGTGGTTAAAAGGCCATAAACCGATGGTCTACATCTTCCAGCCCTCCCAATAGAGGCTTTTCTCAAGTCAGGTGTTAGGTGGACCAAAGCTGTTATCGTAGAGCTATTAAATTTATTACTTAAATACAAGTCCCTGAAGCCCTCTTGTTGGTTTTGGTGAGCTGAGTGATGGTCTGGAAGATCGTGAGATGTGTCCCTACACTGCTTGCTTCTGAAGGCTCTGCTACACTTGGAGAAGTTATGCTGCTCAGTGGGCATACTGAGAGACCTAGTTCTTCAGCAAAGAAGTGAAATGTAAGTTGTGAAAGAAGAGCTGAACTCCAAAAAAAGCATTGCATTATTGTTAGACTTCTCTTTTCTATCCAGTTAGGTCTTTGAATAGACCAGTGCGAGTTTGTGCTGTCAGGGGAGAAAGAGTCACAATTGCATCAAAGGATGGAAAGAAAACTAGAGGTGATTATAAAAGGTGATTCTGATCACATAAAGTACTGGATTTACAGATGGCTTGCTGAGCACTGTTTAATATTACTTTATAAAATGAGATTGTTTTATGTGTCTGGTCAAGAGTATCAGAAATCTATAGAAACATGTGCTGAATACATCTACCAAAGTGCTCAAGCTACTGCTAGGATTATTTTATAAAATTTGTAGGAGAGCAAAATATTATCTGTGTGGTGAGATTGATCTTTCCGGAAAGATAGTAATGCTGCAAACAAAGAATTTAGTGCAAAATGGGATTTCTTCAGCACTTTTGCAGGCAGAAGACTGATTGCATGAAGGGTTGGTATTGGTAAATACCAAGAGAAATAAACAAGAAGTAATGAAGCACAATAGAGAGTTTTGTATCCTCTGAAGTGAAAAAAGATTAAAAAAGGATGAAAACAGGAAATGTAGGAAGCTGGAGGAATAGCTATTCAAGGGTTGGATATGTTGTGTCTTTTGAATCCTACTAAACTTAATTCAGTTGGCTCCAGTTTACTATTTGGAGATTCCTGGGGTGGCAACTGTGGATGTTTAGCTTTCACAGACTGGTGACAACCCACCCCTGTTCTGCCAGTTAAATTGGGCACTACTTTACATGATACTGAAAAAGAACTAAAAAGGTTGAAAACCCCTTAGTCATCTGCCTAGAGACCAGATCTAATTTGGAACATGAAGACAGGCAGGATTTTTCTTTCATGGAATGAACTGGAAGTTGCCACGGTGTGTGTAAGTGTAGAAGTGTGTTCAGACTCTGTAATGTAGCACCAGTTTATTGCAAACTGAAATTACTAGGTTTTTTATATAACCAAAATATATTTATGCTTCTTACAGATGTGGGAATGGTTCAAATAATTGGGCTCCCAAAATATACAGATTGAAACCACCAGATTGTTTGGGGAATTCCCCTTTCGCTTTGTACATACTATATGAAATTAGTGAGAGCACAGCATTACTTGAATAGCATTTTGGTGACAGGCAGGAATGAGAATTCAGAAGCAAGTTTGAAGAGGTAGAACATATCTTCTTCCCACCCCTGCCAAGTGTTGAGACATGAATAGTTCAATCCAGCCGTTCCCAAGAGAAGGCAAGACCACAGTGGAGGCTAGAATCTGCTTTCCTTTAGGGAAGGGAAGAATCAATGTTGAGCATATTCACAGCTGCTTTAGCATAAATTCCTTGAATTATATGATAGCTATTTTAAATTTCTCTTTCTGGTCAAAAAAAAAGTTGCTGAAGTGTAGCTGACGTACAAGTTTATTCTACTATTAAGGGAATGGTTTATCAGAAATGAAACAATTAAAAATGTTGCACCTTCCTCCTGCCTTCTGTTGCTGGATTTTTAATTTTACAGTGGTATTTTCTGTGTAATTCTTCGTGTAATTGCTATGTGAAAAACATACAAAAAATGTCAATTCTGGAGGGACCAGATGCAGTGGACGAGACTGAATAATACTGGCAGTGTATTGGAATAATTTTAGACACTGATTGAAGGATAAGGGAAAGCTCAGCTAATCTTTCAGATTAATCTTCAACAGATGATCATCTTTAAATTGATGTTGTGTTTTCACTCTTTTTATGTTTCTTATCTCAGTATTTTAAAAAATGTTCTTTAGATTATCGGGTTTTCAGCAATGAATGATAAATGACAGACGTTTGGATTCATACAGCTTCAGAATGTAGGGAAGGGTACATTGTAGAAGTACCTCTTGCACATATTCTGCAAAACATTTGAATTCACATTTAACATGAGGGATCTGAGTACCCTCATCAAGTTAACCATTCCTGAAAGTGTGTTTGCTGCATTGCATGTTCTTAAGCCAAGGCTGGGTGCATTTATTCTGCTAAGGAGAGCCAAGCTGGCTGTCAGAGCAGGCCACTGGAATGCATCCCCCACATCCCATACCCACACCGTAGCTGTTCCCAGGCTCTCTGGTAGCCTTTTCCACTCACACTCGGCTGCCATGGCAGGTCTGCTGCCCTCCCTGGGAGGGGGATTGACTGCAGGGAGAGAGCAGATGGTGTTTGTGCTCCTCACTGAGGGCACTGTGTCACGGAGGGGGCAGAGTTAATCTGTGGTGAGGGCTGGAGGTGTCCTGCTGACGGGCACCGTTTCCCGTGCAGTTTGCGCAGACCCCATCTGGGCTCTCAGAGGGACGGGAGGGCTGGGGCTGTGTGGTGCCAGTATGTTTTCCCCATGGCTGCCTTCCTGGAACTGCAGTCCAGGGCCACTGTTCTGCTGGCAGAAGCTTTCCAAAACTGGGGCCAAATCTGGCTTGCATTTTATACATCTGACTTTCCTCCCGAGCAGTGCTCTGAAGGGTAGGAATGGTTAGATCTTCTGTGCAATCAGAAAGGTCAGCTAAGTGTAAACTGTGTGAGAGAAGTAGATTATGTTTTTCCTTTAGTTCCACAGTAGCTATTTAAATTTGACAGGTGGGGTAGTGCCTGTAATATTATAGTTGTATTAAATAATTTGAGTGAGATAAAAATGAGAAAGGGTTACTTGTATTCCTAGATGATCCCTGGTCCTGTGTTATCTGCAAGTGAAACATGTTACCATAGATGTCTTTCACCTGCACTAAAATTTCAGTAGTATTTTTGTGTTTGAAATAGTAGGACAAAAGTTACCCCTCTAAATAGTTAGCAATTTATGACTCTTTTTTAGTTTGTGAGAATGCAGTGAACCCTATAGTTACTCTTAGGTTTATCTCAATTTAACTGTAACATAATATTTAAGCTTCATAGTTCCCCACTGGCTAGTATTTTTTTTTCTGTTGGTTACTTAAGAGTCTGAACCATGACTTCCTGCTAGAATAAAATAGGAATGAAGACTTCTTGCTGTAGGTCTAAATTTTAACTGGGGAATTGGAGCAGAACAGCCACTAAGTGAAACTGCTCTAAATCTCAGCCATAGAGGACGTAACCTCTGTTTCTTCCTCAGCTGTCAAACAGAGTGCCCTAGTTCCTTTTTCCTTTGTGTGTGGTTTCCCTCTGATATAGTTTTTACTAACAGGTACTTTATTACAAAATATTCCGAGCTGACTTCTATCTTATTAGATGCTTAGGAGCTTTTACAAATGTCTCCATAAAAGTATATGGCGTATCTGTAAAATGGATAAATCTACACTCTGCTGTAATGTTTTAAAACTGGAAACTGTGTGTGCACACAAAAAATGTGGTTAGATAGAAAATTGTCCTTAAATCATAATATTTGTATGTGGTTTGCAAATCCAGTGACACTGCTGAAAAATATTAGACTGTTTATTAATCTGTGGGTTTATCAAGTAATTTAGGAAGGACAAGAGAAAGTATGAGCTAGCTGTGGCAGGAAGACTTTTCGTGCCATAGATTCGAAGATGGTTTACATCAGTGTCACTCTAAATATTTTATAGTAGTAATTGTTGTATTTATGTGATTTGCCTGTTCAGTTACTAATGAGCAACCGTGAAAACAGCTTCCCCAGTTGTCATTCCTGGGGATGCTTCCAGCAGCACTGGAAGCTGTGGAAAGGTCATAGAGGGGGACACACTTCCAGTTGGTGGTGGAGTTTGGGAGAAAAAAAATGCAGTGCTGTACATATTCTGCAAACAGAGGGATCCCATTCTGGTCACGAAATTCTTACTATATTGCACTACCGAGGTTTTGTGCAAACACAGTTATTTCTTTAACACTATGGGAGACTATGCGTGAGCCAGTTGGTAATTCTGTGCCAAATTACGACTGTTCTTAAATTCTGCTAACAGTAAATATAAAACATTTAAAATTGCAGTGCAGTTCTTAAAAGCTTGTCATTATCACTGCATTGAACTTACGTGAGTTTTATGGATGATAATAACAGATGCAAGAGATGTCTTAGAATAATAGTGATTAGTAGTGTGATGTGGTATTTATTGATGGTAGTACACCACCCAGGAGGTACTTTGTTGGGTTTTTAGATATCCTAGGTAATTGTTTCTTATTGGTTTCTAACTGTTCGTTTCAGCTTTCTCTGGATGTAAAATGAAGTCCTTTACAAGACACATTGAGACTGGAAAGAAAAAGTGGGGGGAGGGGAAGTTCGTTTTACATCTTGGTAATTATATCATAAAACGCAGCTATGGAAGACACCTAATTGCTGTGTGACTGTTGCCTGTATCTTGCTGTGAGCATTAGAGAAAGCTGTAGAAATCGTGGCTGATACAGACATCATTAGAAAGGAGGTCCTACCTACTGAGGAAATCCAACCATCTTTAATGTGCCAAATGAATATTCAACCTTCACGTGGTAACAAACTGAAGTCTCAGTAAAACTAGGGTAATGTAAATTGAAACAGGGAATAATTAATGTATTAATGCATTTTATGCCTACTGTGCTCATCTAGTAATCAGATTATTTTGCTAAATGTAATCAGAATTGTAAAAAGAATAACTATATAATAAAGCTAACTTCACTAGAAATTTGAAAAGAAACAAAATTGCTAAGATGAAGTGAAGCAATTTGTAGATTATTTATTCTCACCTGTCCTTGTAAAATAGAAGAGTAATTTTTAGGTGTGCTTCTTTACAAACTGAATTGAAAAAAAAGTTAATAGGAGAGGGAATCAATGAAATCAGAAATAACAGCAATATGCATGTTAGTAATCTACTCAAGTTAAAAGACATAATGTGCTTGTGATTATAAAGCCTGAAATTAAAACAAATTTTCATAACCATAATAAAAGACAAAAAGGTTAATTATTACTGTTGAGGCAAATGGATATTGAATGCAACCCAACCCCAGAGAAAGTAATACAAAATCATTTTTGGAGTTGAATTCTACGAAATAGTAATTTTCTTAGCTTGTAAAGCCTTTCTATTTTTTCTCATATTTTTGATATTGCTCAAGAAAATGACACTGTTAAGAGTGAATTAATTTTAGCAAGGGTTATTTCGATAGCCTTGTCTGCTGAACTAGACCAAACTGTCTCCAGCATGGCCCTGCCTGTAAACATGACAAAGTTAGGGACCAGGTCCAGGTAATTGGATTGGGGTAAAACTTTAGTCCAGTAATGCTAGTCTTGGACCTCTCTTAGTGAGTGAAGTAGTTAATCTCCTTGTTGCCAGTAGCTTGGTGTAGATTTATTTTTTTGAATGTTCAGTCCTGTATGTAGATTTAGTTTTATGTCAGCTCAGTCTGATTGAGTCACTGTGTGTGTTACTCTTAGTGAGTAAGGTGGGCAGTCCTTCTGAGATGTTCTTCCTATCTGGAGCAGAAGAATATAACCCTGTCCTGTAGGAAATATCAAGAATGCATCTCCTTTGCATTAATACAAGGAAAAGCAAAATTTAAAGACCAAATCTGCATTGAAAAATTTAGCCCTAAACTTAAGTATTCATGGGGAAAATAGATTTAAAATAGAATCTTGGTGAAGAGTCTTTGAAAATGGCTCAAGCCTTTGCATGTACCTCATCTCTTTGTTGGCACATGCAGTTTGTTTCCTGTAGGTTATAGATCAACTTGGTAACAGACTGTGTGCTCATCTTAAGAAATGTTGTATTAAAGTGACCAGAAGTACTTTTTTCTGTGAAAGGGAGACTTGGACTGATGTAAATCTGTAGTGGAAATACAGTAAATAACACAGTTCTCATTTAGTTTAGTTGTGTCCTTCTTAGTCTATGTGAAACAGCAGCAATTACTTTTCTTTCAGAAAGTTTCCACACAAGGTCTTCTGTTCTTTAAGTGTTACTGTTTTTAAAAATTGGCTTTTTCTTTTACCTGAAGAATATGCAGATTAAAAGAAAGAAAGAAAGACTCAGACATTTAAAAACAAACAACCAACCCCCCTAAAAACCCCCACTTTAATTGCTAGTTTTCAGAATTTAGTAAAACTTATAATTTTTTCATTTGCTATTGTGAAATACCAGGATTCTCATCTGGTACAGTATCCAGCACCTTAGTCAAAGAACTATTGTTATAGAGCAGATAAGATTTTAAAAACTCATTGGTTTTGATGAAAACCTGCATGAACATTGAGGGGGAAAAAAGCCAAAGTTACCATAGCAACCACCAGTGCTTTAGAAAATAGCTGAGTAAAAAGAGCAGAAATGTAACAGAAAATATGAGGGCCATTTCATAAAGCATTAAAAATAAAAATGAAATTTAAGGCAAATATGATTACTGCTCAGCTTTTATCTTAGAAATCCCTGATAAGCAGCAGATTGCCTTTATTTAAAAACAGAATCACTATTAATAAAGTTTAGTCTTTAGTCCCCATTAGGCCTATTAAGGAGTTACTTTTGTGAATTTGGTTAAAATGATTGAAAGTTTTATGAGTTGTTGTTTGTTGGGGTTTCTTCTTGCCTTTTTTTCCTCTGCAAATGGCTTTCTGAGCAACTACGGTCTTAACCTGTGCAGTAGAGTGGGCTTTGAAAATGTATTTTATGGTAGAAACATGACCAAAAGTCCTAATAATAAATGTGGTCCCACAGTGACAATACTGTGAGTCCTTCATGGGATAGTACATGGGGTCAACTGTCCACATAGCACTGCCCTTCAGTACAGGAGAGGCAAAGGCAGCTTTAAAATTCATGGACATCAAAATTTCCAGAAAGAGCAACATTATTAAGTTTAGAGATGTGATTTGCCCATTTATAACTTCTTTACATAAAATAACATGTACTATCAGATGCCTGTGCCTTTGTGTCTGAATCTATATTCCAATTAGTGATTAATTTAAAGGCTGACCTTTGATACTTCTTTTGTCTTTTTGAATGGAGTCAGCATTCTGCAGTGCATTGGTATTGGGTAAGAAGTCTATTGTTTTGCCTATATATTGCTTCACAGTTGTGGAGGGTTAGATTTTAT
This sequence comes from Atrichornis clamosus, assembly GCA_013400975.1. Taxonomy (NCBI): domain Eukaryota; kingdom Metazoa; phylum Chordata; class Aves; order Passeriformes; family Menuridae; genus Atrichornis; species Atrichornis clamosus. The sequence goes on along the minus strand of WBMZ01012071.1, from coordinate 608,439 downwards.
GTGGGCATCAAATGTTCAAGGGATAAAATTGCTAGCATCTTTCCTTTCCTACTTCCAATGTAGCCGTTGTCTTAAATTTGATCTTAGTCCTCACAGAGCAAAATGGACCATGTTGGAACCTTAGCAAAATAAGAAAACTATGAAAAAGAATCACTTTAATATTGTATCCTGAAAAAATGCTTCATATAAAGATGGAAGCAATCTGAAAGTTTGAGTACAAAAAGGGGAACAACAAACACTTTATTCTTTCTTTGTAATACAGTCTGACTCAATCCTTGCCTTCTCTTCAAAGGAGTGTGTTGTTGTCTGCTCGGCTGCAGCACAGTTATCCTCTCACATTGTTAGGATATGATTCTGTCGTGTAGCAGTGGATGGTACTTAACTGTCCTAGACAGAGCTGTAGCCTGGGGCTTTGCGTGCATGTCAGAGCAGTTGTTACTGGCATCTGTTTCTTTTGGAAAAAAAAGGCATTGTTTCTGAATAAACAGATTTTGGTTATTTTATAAACCACTGCAAAACAAAAATATTTTCCTCTCCTCTTCTTTCATATGGAAGTTTATAGAAGGGTAAAAAGTCTCACATCATTCCCCAAAGTCTTCCTGTGCATCTAAATGAAATATTTGTGATGAGTTCCTTATTGTAAAGTGGGCATAGCGTTCTTTTCTCCTCTGCTTTTGTAGGTGTTACAAATGCACGTTTGTCTTGAAGTGAGAACTGAAACAGGTTAAGTTGAAGTGGTGAAATAATGAATGTTGTAAGAAAGAAATTCTGTGAATTTCTGTAAATGCTAAAGGTTCCTACTCTGAAAAATTCATGTAGAAGATATAGAGGCACTTTGGCACTGATCTCTTGTTTAATTGCCTCATCTAAGAGCATTCTGTAGTGCCTCTATAGCGTGACTTCTGCTCCAGATCAAATGCAACAGACGTCTTACTCCAGTATGCGACTTCTTCCCTAGGAATACTGGTACAAGAATGTATTCTGGATTAAGATCAGTTTAGTGTTTCAATACCAGCCCTGAATGGCATACTTAATGAATTCTTGTCTGTTACCAGCTGGGGTTTGATGTGATAAACTTTTCTGGTGTGCCTGGACTTTGTGTAGTAGTTTTGTGCTGTTATAAAGCAGCCGGTTTATGAGCACACACTGTGGTGGAACAACCTGGAGCCATGACAGAGGCAGTGTAGGTGCTTGTTCTGCTGCAGCTGGACTATGTCACAAGTGGTTGCTGCTGCCTGATGAGTCCTCACTCCTGCAGACAGAACCCTTTGCATTGTGTGCTTGCCTCTGCCAGGGGTTTGACTCAAAAGTCCTGTAGAAATCTTCCAAGTCTCAGTGTGTGGCCTTGTTATCACCTAACCATCTGTTCAGACCCTGGAGTTTGTGTGTGGTGCACTCTGAAAGGGTACTGTTGACACGTACTTCAAATTGGAAACTCAAACAGTTTTCTGTGACATCTCTGTTAAGTTCCTGCAGAACTTAATACAAGCAAAATAGGTATTGTTTTCTTGCATTTTTTGTGCTGTATTTGTAGAGATGTGTGGAAACTTAGCACTGTAGAGCTATTAGTGAGTTGTGGAGGCTTGAAACATTATGTGGTGAGAAAATGCAGTCTGTCACTCATGTCATGAAGTAGGAACACAACTGACCTCTGACTGTTTTGGTGGATTAAACTAAACTCCACTAGGTGGTGCAAGCAAATAAATCACCTTACAAAAAACTTCTCTGCAGATGAATAAAGTTGGGGAAAGGGTGTCTTTCACCAAACCAAAATATATTCTTTTTAAAATTTTATTTGTGGTTTTGTACAGTCGTTATTAAAATTTAATATTTAATGCTGTTCTAGACTGGTCTTTACACATACAAGAAAAAAAGTGCACTCTGGTTTTGGCTGAGACTTGCATATCTCCCTTTGTTAAAGTGTGGGCTGGTGCCATGATGGTGTGTTCTTAGCTGGGGTGGGGACTCATGGAGTAAGTAGCAGATAGAGGGCTTCCATTGTGTTCCAGTGTGCTATCAAAAGTGGCTGCTGTGAAATAACATCCTTCCTAGGGGCTGACTGAGGAATTTCCATATGCATCTGCTTGGAGTATTCTCTCTCAGGATCTCTCCTGAGTTTGCAGTTTATCCTATGCCGGTTTTACTTTGGATTTGCTTACCTTTACAGCTTTATTGTGTACATACAATTAAAGCTATTTGTTTGTTCAAAGAACAGATTTCAAACAGAAAGTTACAATATTGTACTGTCAATTTACAGTGGAGTGCATAAGGTTCCAGTAGGAAATAATTTTGATGTATAATGTATGTGGTTGGTCTGTAACAGTTAATGTGTGTGTCAAATAGATCAGTAATTCTGTTTTATTTACAAACAAACAAACCAGAAAACCACAAAAGAAAACTCCAAACCTTCATTGTACTCTTTCACCGTACTCCTGAGGTGACTATAATATAATCTTACCAGTTTGTGTTGCACTTGGCTATGCCTTTTTCTTAAATTCATACTGTATAACCTTTCAATATCCTCCACCCTCCACTGAAAACACCTTGTGCAGTGGTGGTTTTACTGAAGATGCAGTGGCCCATAGATGGTCAACATACTTTTATAGCCATTAGATCAGTACCAAAAGTTTTTGAATAACAAAAAAACCACACATTCTAGCGATAAGTGGAAGACCCCAGGAATTTCTACCTGTGGAGAGCTGTCAGCACTCTCATTTTCTTGTCAGTAATCATATTTTACCAGAGTTTGTATGGCTTCCCTGTAGACTGCAGGCTGCCATCTCTTCTGGGAAGGCAGCGGCGCTGCGGTGCTGCCCCGATGCTGAGCAAGGCCCTGCCTGTGCTAAAGGGCAAGTGCTGCAGGGAGTGTTGTTGGCTGCTTAGCAGTCAGCCCGAGGTAGCAGCTGTTCTTCTTGGTGCTGTTTCCCCCACGATATCTGTCTGCCAGGCCTCTCGCTCAGTGAGTACAGTGCATCAGTAAATACTGTGTTATCACGTTTCAGTCCAGGACTCTGTAATAAGACAGTAACTGCAGTCACTGAGCAGCTCTCTAGTGAAAGTTCAGTATATTACAGTGCAGTATATTTACTGAAATGGAAATTTTTCATTTCAAAGTGACTTAAGTATTCATTGGTCGGGGTGCGTGTGTTTGCTGCCTTCATCCTGGTTTTGATAAATGCAGTAGAACCAGGGTTTTTGTTTGGGGTTTTGGTTGGGGGTTTTTTTTAATGGGTTTTTTTTGGTGGGTTTCTTTTTTTAGGAAATAAGACATTAAAGTATAAAAAGCCTATGCCCATGAAATCCAAGTTGATCAGCAGCCATAAAGAATACATGCGCTAACTACAAATAGTCAACACGTACTCTGAGTTTTGCAATAAGATTTTGTAATGGGTTGTAGCCTCTATAGAGTACACATAGAAAAATTGCAGCAGAGGTATTAGTCTTAAAATGCAGAAAGAAAATACTTTTTTTCTTAATCTCCTTGGGTAGGGGAGGACCAGCATACTCAATTGCCATCATGCACTTTTGGCTATTATGAACTCCAAAGCCAGAGTAGAACTATGTGGTGGTGCAGGTAGAAAGGCCTCGTGTTCTGTCTGTTAAAATACTTTAATGCTCCTACTGTAAAAGAAGCATTGCCAATGGTTTTGGTTACTTACATTGCAGTAGTAGGAGTCCCACTCACGAGTGAGGATCCACTGTAACTGAGCAATGAACATATACAAGAAAAATACACACCTTACACCATGGTGCATCTGTTCAAAGTACTCTGACAGTTTTGGTGGCAGATACGTTGTACATTCATGAAAACATGAGAGAAAACAGGTGATTTAGAAAGGAAGTTTGTTTTCCACAGAGCACTTAAAATATGAAGTTAGAAGGCACAAGACAGAATGCAAGCCCTTTACTAGACTTCATATATTAGATAATATGTAGCTTGTAAAATTTTATAGAACAAAATCTTTCTGCTGTTACATGCTTTGTGCTTCCCTCAATTTGGAATTTTTTTCTTGAGCATATTACTGTGTAATTGGAGTGGTTCCATTGTTTCTATAACTGTTACTTTTTCCATCTGAAGGTGTCAAAAGAGAAATCTGGCCTCATTATCTGTGCTAAATGAACTAAGAAACTTTTAATTCTTGCCTTAGTTTCAAAGTTGCCTTTTATGCATATGTGTATACACACAGAGACACATTCATATATATGTATGGGATTGTGAAAGACCTCTTACCAGCACCGGAGATTTTGTTCTTCCACATAAGGGGTACTGAGAGCCTGAAGTCATAAAAACTGAGTGACAGATTGGCGTAGTGATCTTATCTGCTTTACACAGTCTCTTGGTGGTGGTATCTACTGATAATGTATACTTAACATTCAGATTTACTGATGCAATGTTCTGTAGATTATAAGTGTTCGCAGGAAATGACTTTTAAATAATGGAAGAACCTACTATAAAAATGAGATAAAGACTGAGATTATGTTAATAATACTAGGCCTTCAATATTGGTTAAAGTTGTAAATAATTTTTATGTAAATCCTTGCTTTAAAAGAAATTTGTTTGTTTAAAAAGAAGTAACATAAACTATCCTCTGACAAAAGAGTGAATTTGCGATTTTTTTCTGTGTTTTGTATTTGAAAGTAAAACCAAGTGAACCCATTTGCTGTATGTACTCTACTGTCATAAGACAGTCTTAGAAAATCATGGTCACCTTAAGTTTGGCCATGACTGAATACTGAAGGTTTAATTTTAAAAGTTTAAGTCCTATTTTCAGAAGTAACTATTTAATATTAGTCTTTATTAGGCATTTTAGCATAATAATTCTACTAACTTATATTTTTAATGTGGACAAGGTCCAATCCATATAAGTATCATTGGAAAATGTATTAATTAATTTTTTAGGAATTTACTATTTCATAGAAGTAGCTTTTGCTTTATTACTTGATAAAGGTCTTTGATGATTTCTTAAATATTGCTTGGCATTTGCCATGCTGCAGAATTGATACGTAATAAATAGAAATTTTGTAAAAAAGCTTTTTGCTATTAAAATGGTTTTATCTCTTTATTCTTGCAGTAAGACAAATCTGTACATTTAAGGTATCTGAGAAGAAACAATGAGGAGGGACATGCCTATAGCCCTCAGAGCTGATTTTGTTCCTGCTCTAGCCTTGTCCCTTGGAGACTGCAGAGAGAAAGGGTGCTGATAGCCTGTGGCACGCTCTGAGCTACTGCATCTGTCCCTTCCCAGCAGGAAGGCGGTGAGGTAATTGGAAATCTGAACTTGGCAGGTGTCTGAGATGCCAGATTTTGTGTCAAGTATTTGGATTACAAACCACCTGTGAATATTAGAAGTTTGACTTCTTCAGCCTACGCTTGGCTCTGAAACTAGGAGTAACTTGCAAATCCAGATACATGTCTTGTGTAGGTGTAGCTGACAGATGCTGGAATTTGTACAGCACTGAACCTGAATGCAAGGATACAAAGTCCCTCTTTCTGTCCCGCAGACCTCAGACTTAGTGGCTTGCCTGGATAGGCAGGGGAATTTCCAGGTTTGTGTGCCTGCTGGGAAGTTAGCAAGTGGTGTGCCATGTACATGACCCAGGATAAGTACGGCTTGCTGCTTCTGCTTTTGTTCCTGGGACCACTAAAATCCTATGGGCTTAAAGGCTGTAAGTTTGTAAAGTCACTGAACTTAATATAGAACACTCTGGTTAATATAGAGTGGTCTGTGGCAGACAGGACACAAGTCCTGTTTGGTTCTAACACTAAGAAATAAGTGAGGACAGAAGGGCAGTCCATAAAATACTAATATGAAGAAAAAGGTTGACTGCTTTACAAGATCAAATGTGAATAGATTCATTGTTCAACATCAGCAGACTCAGTAACCTGCAGTACCTTGGCCTCAGAGAATATAATCTGTCCGTTCGTATTTGAACTGGAGGTTTCATCTGCCATTAACAAGAACAAACAAAACCAGAATCCAGACAAATGTAGTGCACAACTCATCTATAAATAACAGAAAATCATGGTCCCAAAGATAAGATGGACAAAAAACCGAATAGCTGCATACATTCTGTGCAGCTTTCTGTGAAGAAAAACCCTTTTAATGTGCTTAGCAATATAATATTACGTAGGTACATGCGTTGACAGGAGAACTGAAGCATTTACTGCTGGCTGATTGGAATGCTACTCAATTCTGTCTGCTGTGGCCACTCCTAGGACCCTCAGAGCTGGCTGCAGAGAGGAACAGCACTGCTGAAAGAGGGGAAAACAGTCAGTTAAGTTTTGTAATATAGCATTCTGCAATTCTCGGTGTATCTTGGTTGTCTGCTTTATGGAAATGTGTTACTGATTGTGTTGTATCAAAAAAGATCAAAAGCAACATCTAGTATTCAGAAGAGACATGATTGCACAGTAAACCATTTCTCAAAAGCCCAGAACTGTAATTTTTATGATTAATTTTCTGAGTGCCTAGGGTATAGCATGTTTCAAGAAAATCTGGGTCTATTATTGGTACCAATATATGCTCTTTTATACACTTGTAGATAGAAGTAAAGTTGGAGTCTTCCCTGTTAATGCCCTATCCGTAGGGGCTGGAAGCTGGCAGGCAGCTCAGCAGCCCTGCTGTAAAGGATCCGGAGGCAGTGATGGACACCAGGTTGAATATGAACCATCATGAATAAGACAAGCAGCCTACTGAGCTACATGAGGAGGAGTCTGATAGCAGACTGAGCTATATGGTTATCATTTCTCTTTGATGCTGGTGAAGCCTTACCTGAAACAGTGTCTGGCATTTGGCCTGCCCCTTCAATAAAGATGCTGTGACAATGGAGAGGGGTTCCCAAGATGGTCAGGGCCTAGAGAGAGCACACATCCTGTGAGAGGTGGCTGAGATCTGGACTTGCTTGCTCTTGAAAACCAGAAATGTAATAGCAGGCTGCAGCTGTTTGGAATGCAGTTACAGTGGTGGTTCTTGTGGTAGCCAGAGGCATTGGCTGTAGGTTGTGGCTTGGGATGTTCAGGTTGTACATTAGCAGGAATGCTTGCAAAGAGAGTAAATCAGCACATAGAGGTGGAGGTTATGAAGATTCAGCTAGACAAAGCCACGGCTGACCTCAGATGGTCTCTGAAAGTACCTTAGAAACAAGATTTCAGTCATTCTGTGTAGTTACCTCCATTGACTAATTGGAGTAAAGAGGCAAAAAAGCAAAATAGGAAGCTTGAAATGGAGGGGGTAAGGTAAAAAGTCTGAGGATGGTGGGCGAAGAACACTGCTACTTTAAGATTCTTGTAGTGAACTAAGCAGTCTCATGAGAAATTATAGCTGGATGGTACGTTATGTGACTCGTGAACTGAAAAAATAGAAATATGTACTGTAGTTGTGGAAATAAAATATGTGTGTTACGGGGGTTTTAGAAGGTGCTTATTGAAAAGTGTAACAATACAAACCAATGCAGATACATTGTTTGGTTTGAATGTATGCAGGAAGGAACAGTAGTATTAAACACAAGATGAACTTTGCTATAAAGACTAATTGTGGCCACTAAATAATGGAATTGCTATTCTGGCACATTCCCATGGTAATTCTTTGATTTAAAAACATCTTCCTACTGATTTTCCTGACGTACAGTGCACTGGCAGGTGGTGTTGAATTGGTCTACATAAAGATCAGGCACTGTGGATAAACTTTCAGTTGTGAAAAATGAACAAGCTTGCTTTATCCAGCTGAAAATGTAATTTCAACATGTGCTGTTAGTAGTATTTAAACTGCCTGTGTGATCTGGTGACATGGGAGGATTTGGACTTTCTTCTTTGAGATTCCTGTGAAATTCAGTCATGTGTTTCCACACACAGAGTGATAATAACCTGTGTGGTTTTTAACCACTCTGGGAAACATTTTCCCATTCAGTTAGGAGGGACTGGATTCAAGGGGGAAATTTACAGCCTCAGTTCTTAGGTACAGCACACACACACTTCAAACTGGATCAAACATTAGCTCAGTGAGGTGGTCAGTATTCTCTTCTGACTGGTTTGGACCATCAGTGGAAGCTCCTCTGATACTGCTGGACTTGGCTCTATAAACATGTCCCATGTTTGGGAAAGTTGATGGAGACACTTGTTTCTTTTTTCCCCCATAAACCCTGCCTGTTGTGAGATTGAATTAGCATTACGTACTGAGTACCTACTTTTAGCTGTGGATTCAAATGGTGATTTTCAATGATAGAGAAGAGACTTAGCGGGTCTTTTTATCTCCAACTTCTGATTAGCATTTTGCGCTGCAGCAGCATCATCATGTGGAAGTTTTAAATTAATTCGAAAGAGATTTTCTAATTTACCTAAAATGTGGAATAGTTCAGATAACAAAATGAAGCCCTACAGGTCATGTGGTTTCCAGTAGCAGGAAAGTCAGTTCTGCTTACTTAAGCTAATATTCTTCTTAATTCCCTCCCTCCCTGTGTCTTGCCTCAGAATAAAATAGTAGCAGGCAGAACAGAGAGCCCCTTCAGCGATGTATTTTGATAAAAGTCATTGGCTAGAAAAGAGGAGAGAGACAATATTGGTCAACCTGTGCTAAAACACACTATAGATTTCTATTACTTTTTTTTAGGATCTTAGGTTCTTAACCTACTAGGTTAAGAATATGGGGCTTGACAAAGGTTAATCACCTGAAATTCTTCAGATAAGAAGTTGTGTGGATCACAGAAAGAGGAAACATTTGTTGCAGTCAATTTTTATCCAGTTTTTGAAGCAACGGATCATAACTCAATGTGTCTGGCAGACTCTGGGAACACCAGCAGACCTTTTTATGATCAGGTCCAACAGAAAGCACTGTACATTCACAGACTTTAGGTATTTTTTAAACTCCAGGAATAAGTCTATGTAACTAGTTTGGGTCAAAATCTTTCACATTTATTTGAAAAGGAATGAACAGATTACAGGAAGTATTTTGCATTTCTCAGCTGTAAGGTGTTTTGCTGCTTTATTCCATGGGAAAATCTCTCTGTAAAGGCCAGCACGCTGAAGTAAAATTAATTTTTCTTCACAATGCAAGTCAGTAGCCTAGTTCTTCAGAAAATTATGAAACTGATTGTGTCTAACATTGATTCAGTTTTTCATTGCATCAAAGATATTTTTGCTGTCAATTTCTTTTTTCCCTTTATTTCCACATTCTATTGTTCATTTTTGTGCAGTCTTCTTTTGAAGCCGTCTTTGATAGTCTGCCATCTGCTGCAGTAGGTGCTGCAAGCATTACTGAGTGGAAGTCACAGCATTTGTGGATGAGAATGTTGGTGTACTTGGCTGTGAAATGTCTGTACGTTTCCACTGTGAACACAGCTCCCTCCTCTCCTCATCTTTGAATGTGCGCTAATGGCTCTCCCGTTCAAAGACGTGGTGTTCAGACTCCACAGCAGTGACCTGCAAAGATGAGTGTTAGCGTTGTGAGACACCCCTGCAAGGTCTCCCAGGGTCAGCTTCCGGCTGCCCAGCTTTCCAGAGCTCAGGACTGCAAAGATTGCAGCAACAAAACGTACACTGAATGCTTTCTTAAGTAGCCAAAAGACTTGTTTTGACCCTTGAATTGAAAAAAATGTGCCATGAAGGAGACGTTGTGAGGAGGTTCCCAGGAATGATGATGCTCCCATGTATTTGCTTCTCTTCTTTGTGACTATCCATGTGGTTAAACATACATGTGGTATAGGCAAATCTTGCATTGTTTTATAAAGATAAGAAAAGGATGGATGAGCACACTTTTGGGGAAAGAGCAGAGTTGACCATGATCTCACCTTTTCCAGCACTGGTGTTTTCCATGTATATTAGTGCTTCTGTTGTTTAAACATACCCAATTCTGAAATATGTGTGAAGTTAGGATTTAACAGATAGATCAAGTACCTGGCATCAATCCAAGGTCTAATTCTTAATCTTCTGTACTATGGTTATGGTAGATAAATTTCTCAATGGCCAATTTTAAAAACTATTCACTCAAACCCGACATAGCCCATTTCAGCCTCTCTTTAATAGGAAAGCTAATAACTTTTTCTGATGTGGTGCATAAAGCTCTGGTATTTTGTTTTCTTTTTATTGCCAGATGCAAGTGTATTCATGTATTTACAGTCAATAAAGCTATCAGTGCTATACACAGGTTTAGATTAATAATTTCAGCCTTTCAGTCTTGAATATCTGGTTTAGGCACTGCTGTGTTATTTACATCCTTTGGTCTCATGCTGACTGTCCAAGCAGTTGCGCTGTTTCTGCTTTGAGCTACTTCTAGAAGTGGGACAGCCCTTGCAGTATTTTCATTCACATTTTTCTGAAGTCATGTCTCAAGCAAGCCAAGCAGCACTTGAGCAGTACAAGTTGCTTACATCTACAGCAAATAAAGATGGTAATCCCCAAACCCCTTCTTCCATAATGCATTTTTGTCTCTGATAGCCTTTTTTACCCTGTTCACACTCTTTCATTTTGTAGTTTCCAAGAGAGGTGGGTATTTATTGGGATTTACCAGCAAGGAACAATCGTTTCAAATGAGTTGCAATACTACCTGTACATGGTTCATATGCATGAAATTCTGTGAGCTGTCCCAACCATCAAGTCTAGAGACTATATAAGAAGGAAGAAATATTAGCCTTAGTCCTATTGACTGTTATATTTAATGAATGTTTATATTTACACAGAGCCAGATTTTATGTTACCTAGACTTTTCTGTCTCTTAAGAGCCCCTTTCTGACATGAGCAAACCAGTTAGTGACCACTCTTTTGTTCCCCCCTGTATCTGTGTAATACTTTCATGAGATAAAATGTATCTCTGCCCTAAAGCCGCTGCAGCTATTCTGTGTAGCGGACCATGGGCTGATTTAGCACTCATGGCAAAATGTGCCACCTCCTAAAGCTCAGCATTTATTTTTTTTTTAGCACACATTGACTTTCACAGGATTTCTCCCTTAAGAACAAGCATGCAAATATAAATAAAAAATAAGATATTTCACTAAATATCTTGACACATTTTCTGGATTTAGATTCACTTTCCACATTTTCTGTTTCATGCTCACTTTCCTTCACCTAAGAGCAGTCACAGTGGCAGTATAAAAATAACTTTTAAATTGAATTTTTCGAGATCCTCTCTTCTGCTATCTCTCCCTGCTTCCCACTTCTCCTCTGATTTTACATTTCTTTCTAGTCTTCTCCCTGAAAATCAAGATCTCCTTATGCTTTGCATTACCAGCTGTCAGGCATGATGCTGTACATGCTGATATGCCACTGTGTTAGCTTGCTTTGCCACTGTTGGCAGCACTCTGCTGTCATGCTCAATTGAGACAGATAGGACTGTTTCTTACTGGAAAAATAATTCATGAAAAATTGCCTTTGTTTCTGTAATAGCATTGTTTTGAAAGAACTTAAACATACAAAGAAAACTGTATTACAACAAATTAGCCCTTAATTTTATAAAGGTTTAAATGTCAAATATGAATGAACTAAACACAGGGAGGCCGACTAATTTTGTGAAATTACAGCCTCAAATTACCACACATGATTTGAGCATAAATTCCATCAACTGCGGTGGTGTTTGTATTTGGATTTTTTTCCTGACATAACTAGTTTTGAGCAAAAGTGAATGCTGCCCCAGGCATCTGGAAATCATCTCTGGAGGGAGTAACCAATTTAGCTGTGTCCCTCTGTGAAAGGGAGAGACAAGGTCAGAAGAGTTGTAATGGAGATGATCTTTATCCTGACTTGTTTTCTTCCTCCACTCTGCAAAAGAAGAGGAAGTAGAACACCTTCTTCTGGGTTGACTTTTTCCTTCTCTCTAGTCATGGCCTTCCTATCCCTTATGCTTTTTCAAAGAGGACTGCCTTTTACAGGTCATTCTGCCAGTCCAGGAGGCCCAGTGCAGGTGGGCTGCTATTCCTAGGGGTAAAATGAACGAGCGGTTCTGCAGCAGGTTTCTTTCTGCTTGGTACTACCTGCCCTGATAGTGGCTCTCTTTGATCGGTAGCAAAGGTGACCGAGCTGGCGGGTGTAGCTTCCTTAAACACAGTGTGAGGCTGCTCTGTGCCTGTGAGTGAGGCAGGCTGCTGTGCTGTGCTGCAGTGACGTGGCCTGTGCCATTGTCAGTGTGGCCCTGTTACCTCTGTGGCTCATCCCAGCTGGTGTTCTCCTGGACAATGTTTGCTTATGGTTCAAGGCTTAACATGTGCCTCAAGGAGCCAGTTCGGGGTGCAGCTCCTGCTCTGGGGGAGAGAATTCAGCCATTTGTGATCTATATCATGTGATTAGATCTTATGGCCGTGATCTGTCTCCGTTCTTACATAAATGACTGGTTAAAATGCATCCTTTGTGCCCACTTGCAGGGGATTTTGGGTTCCAGTAGCTGTTTCTGGCCTTTTCTTAAGACAGACAAGTCTTGACTTTATTCCTGTTCTTGGAGCATTCAGGATGGATGCTGCTTCATGGAAGTCTTTTCATCCTCTGTGCAGTTTACAGGATAGCAACTTCTTGTTGCATCATCCAGTTTTCACCTTTTTGGAAGGAATGACTGCACAATAGGTTGTGTTGGTAAGATAAAAGAACCAAAACGTAGAGGAAGTTGTCCTATACCTGTTATACAAATGTTTAGGCCATTAAACTGGTCTTTGCTCTGAAAAATGAAAATGAGGTCTGTGGAGCCTTCGTAGTAACATAATTCTCTTTGAGTGAGTTTATATTGCTTACATCTGTTAAAATGAGTATTGAAGAGGGTATGTCTAACTGATGTAGTTATAGTGAGGCCTGGAAAGTACCTCTGTCATAAAGTTCTATTTCTGCCACAAAGAGCATAATTTGTTAGAAAAATTAGAAAGATTATTATATCACTAGATAGGAAAATTATAAAGATCAGCAAAACCTGTTATTTTCTAACAAAAGTTTTACTTTTATTTGCTTAAAATACAACATAACTTCTAGGGATAATTCCCCTTTTTACCTAAAAAGAACATCGCTCGTAGATGCTTTTAATTTTGCATTGTGTAAATAGCTATGAACAGTGAATATAACAACAATTCAGATCTGACTCTTGGTTGGAACCATGAGTAGATGCAAATGAGAATAATCCTAGAAAAATACGTTGAAATATTTTGATAGTTGATGACAGAAAAGAGGTGGAGACAAAGTGTTCAGGAAGACCATGGTGAAGTCATACATGTGCTCAGATGGACCTGAGCATGTGGCACAAGGAGGAGGTGGTGTGTTCTTTCAGTTGACAAATCACCTTGCAGTGGCTTTAGATGATGGCATTGCAGTATTATTATAATGAAGACTATGCCATTATTATCAAATTTGTAAAGATCATTTACTCAGTTATTCTTGCACTTTATTTGGTAACCTCAAATGCCCAAAGTTTTATTGATACACTGCTTTATTATACCTCTAGCTCAAGTTAATGACTTGTTCCAGGTAGAAGGTGTAGTTGGGCAATATATCATAGAGCTTTTTTTATCAAGAGTTCTGATCTTCCATGCTTTAATTTATGCAGATTCACATAAAAAATTGAGATACACACTCATCCAGTTGAGGAGACTTATCTGCAGGAGAGAAGAATCAAAACTCTTTTGTAGACTTGACAGCCAGTATATCACTAAGTACATATGCACAAAGTTAATGGCATTTAAGCAAAAATTTTGAGAAAACAGTTCTGAACTTCTCTTCCAAAACACCCATGTATGTGTGTGAGTACACATTTTATGGTGTGGGTATATAGATGTAGACATATGTATGTAAATACATTAGAATGTGCACCTACCTAATCTATATCTTGTAATTTATTTATATATAAGATGTAGTGTAGTTCAAGTGACTTAATTTGTTTTTCAGAAAGTAAATCAGAAAAAGTTAAATGTCTTGATGTTTAAAGGCTCCTATCAGTGTAATTTCAATTTAAATCTAATTACTTTAAAATACATGTTTATACTATTCTTCTTAATTTTTTTAGTTAAGCTTCCTAAGGCTTAAAATTATCTTGATAATTTTTCTTTATCTTTTTTAATCCTTTATCATTTGAAGAAAGGCCTTTCTTCCTGCAGTTAACAAGGAGTTGTTTGACTATGCAAGGGAATGCTGATTCTGTCTAGACAGAAACCATTGCCAAGTGTACAAGGTCCTTGACAGAACAGACAGACAAGCCTCTCGATTTTTTTTCATTTCGGCTAACATTCAGTTTATAGTAATTGTAGCTGTTACTTTCAGCTTCAAGTGTTTAATTTTGGGATTTGAGATACTCTTTTCTTTTTCCAAATTTGCAGTGTCCCTGTCAAGACTGTAGAGATAAGTGTTCAAGATATTGATGAATATTGTGTTGTGTGTACAGTAGTTTCATGTTTAGAACTATGGCTAAAAAATGGGTTTATGTAGCTGGTATCCATAAATCAAGGTGTTGTGTCAGTAACAGGCTCCCAGTAGAGCAGAAGTAATCTCCAATTCACACTGACTGTGGTATGTTTGCCAATCAGGACCAATGATAGAAAGTGGGAAGGAATTGAGTGGAAGGATTCTTCCTGCACGCTACACTGGAGTTGCTGAGCCCTCTCTAAGCTATGATGGTTGTGCTGGACTATAACAGCAGTATATTTCATGTTAAAAGTATGAATTAATCATTGTCATAATAATCCAAAAACTCTAAAAACCGTATCAGTAAATGAGCTCTATCTGTAGACCAGCTTCAGTAGCTCAGACCCTGCTTATTTAATTTTTCTTAAGCACATTAAACGGTTCTAGGCAGGCTGTCACTATGATCTTTGAAATATTGCTGTGTTTCTTTTGTTCTCTGCTTTTAAATTTCTTATACAGTAAGACTTTCGTACTTTCATACTCTGTTCATTATAAATTTCTGGATATTCAGGCTCTTACTTGGAGCTTAAAGCCTTTCAAACCACAGCAGAAATTCAGTAGGGGAAAAGGGAAGAGATGTGCACTTATTGTCCTCTCTTTTACCACAGCCTGTTGGCTCCCGGTGCAGAGACTAAACCTGTGGTTTCTGGCTCGTGCCTGGCAGCTGGTCTGCAGGTAAATTAACCCTGCAGATGTGTCTCCTTTTTGACTGGAATGGGTTTAAGGTAATAGTTCGAACCTGGAAAATAATGTCTTGACCACAGTTTTTGTCTGAAAATAATTTTGCATCAACTTTAGAGAAATGCCTTGTTTTTTTGGGGATCTTTTTTCCCCCCTTCATTTCTTGTCATAGTGCTCAAATTTCTATATTCAAAACTCTTCAGAAAGATAGAGGAATGGCTGATGAAAAACTTGAGTGATACTTTGAAAATGCAGCACATGCTGTGCAGTTCCAGTAGATGAAAGCAGTATGGTTTAAGGGTTTAAAACATGCTTTCATATTAATTTACTATCATTTAAATATTCCTTTAAGAGACTGCTTATGGATTCTGATTTTTCAGCTACAGCTACGGTTTATTCAAAGTTTAAAGGGTTATGATGCATATTCTTTGTGAAGTATTCTACTCTTTTTTTTCACACCAGGTTTTTGGGTTTTGGTAACCAGGAGTACACAGTGCTGTGCTGGCAAATGCATGAATATTTGTGGTGTTGAACTTCTACCACATCTAAACACTGATGTGCACTTGCAGCAAAAATGGGAAATGTTGAAAAATCCCTCTTGCCTTTTGAGATGGTCATGTTTGAATTATGTTGGCAGGATTGAGTGAAGAAGCTTGTATTGTTAACAGTGCTGAATGTGCTCTGTAAATGCATAAGACTTCTTTTCCATGGGGATTTCAATCCAGCTTTCACCGGTCCTTGTTCACCTAAAACTAAATGTAAAGGTTTTCTTAGGTTTCTGCTGCTAAATTTGTGCTTTATGTCAGGGAAAAATATCCACAATGTTATGCACATTTCTGTTTACTATAAATTTGTTCTTTCACTCAACTTTGTAAGAAATACATTCCATTATGGTCGTAAAATACACTTTTTCTTCATCTTAACCAAAGTAGTATCTCCAAACCTCTTAATTTCAGTAATTTAATTTCGTAAACATTGTACTAATTTTGACAAATGTGAACTTAATTTCTTCCTAGGTTTCCAGAGGAGGAGTTGGCAACAGAACCACTAAAATATGCTGAACAGCTTCCTGTAGCTCAGATAATACACCAGGTATGTCTTTCTATTTGAAACATTTCTTTGAAAATAAAGAACATCTGTAATACTTAAACTGCTTTTCTAGGTCACGCGGAATTAATGTCCTCATGCTGCAAGTATGTATAAACAAGATACTCTTGTTCAGATGACAACTACTAAATTATAAAAGTCTTATTCTGAACATGGCAAGGAGAAGATGCTTGCTGTATGACACGGTTAACACTTCAGAGCTTGTTAAAATCATTGTACGTCTACTGATAGAAAAGAAAAAAAATCCATTAATTTCTCCGAATTTGCATCTTGACCTAAATCATATTCCCCTTCCTGAAAACACAGCCAAAGTATGGAGTCATTATTGTGGAATAATTGTCATGACTAGTTGAGCAGGGAAAACAATCTCTCCTCCTAATACAGTTCTCAATTAGCACCATTTTTATTTCTAACTATAGCAACGTCATCATACCTTCTGCTTTGAACAGTCTTTTTGTTTTGCACAATTAAAAAAAAAAAGGTTGATATTTTCTCTAGATTTACCTTCTAACTATGTCTTTATTTAAATGCAATACTGTTCTATTGATTTAAGTAAACAGATGAGGGATGATGTGGACATACTAGCTGGATTTGAATAGAAAGTTTTACTGTAACATGTCTCCCCCTCCCCAGTTTATGGCAAGGAGGAGGAAGAGATCTTTTCTGTGCAGAAGATTCTATATTCCCTTCTTGCTCTTCTCTCAGAGTTCAAGCTCTGATTTTCAATCCATCCTGCTGGTAGATCAGATCCCTAGTCTGCATTCACGTGTCTCCTCATTCTTTACTATCAGCCACAGAGGGCTCTGCCTGTTGTGTGGAAAAGCTTATGGCTAAATAACATACATAAAACTTGTGACTCCTGTCAAACATGACTGTTGGGGATGCCTTAAAGAAAGCAAAATGACCTACTCTGTTGCAGTCATTTGGAATTTTCTCTGAAAAAAATAAATACTTTTTAAATTTTGTATATGTGAGTCCTGTTTCAGTGACAGGTACCTATAGTTTCCTTAAGTCAGGACCAAACAGGTGAGTTTACTGTTTTCCTAATGGTATCTTGGCTGTATGGAATCTTTCAGGTAATCAGGAATACTCTGAAAACTTGACCTGAAAGTTAGGGAAAATAATGACAGTTCATCGTGGGAGATAAAATGGTACAGTCCATTCAATGCCTTGAGATAAGGAAAACTTCCAAACTGAAAACTGGGACTTGGTACCAGTCAGAGTAGGAATAAGCCAAACAGACAATGTTAGGTAAAGGTGTGATTTCAGACTGATCTGGTTTTGAATGCTTACAGATCAACAGGAACAAATAAAAGTCCACCAAATCCCTTAATAGAATTTTGTAAACAACTTTATTTGTATTAATTATTATTGTAGATCTTTCCAAATACCTTTGTCAATAAGTGTTTTTCAGCAGTTGAGTTGCATGCTGCAGGCAGTGCTGGTTTTACCTTAAAGGAAACATAAGCTTTGTTTTAGAACCTTGAAGTGTACAAGCCTTTCCTGCAAGTTGTAAACACAAGGGATTTTAAAACTTTCAGCTGAAATCTGCACCTTCGGGAAGAATTTCTGATGTGTTCAGAACATGGAAGATTGGAAATCAGGACCAGTTTGTATGTCAGGAACTCCCTGGTGTTGTCAGAGCTTCAAATGACCCAACAGCCTGCAAATGTCACATTTAAAATTCTGTCTTCATGCCTGACTCTCAGCATAAATGAATTAAACAGCAGAGCAGGCAGCCAGTCAATATGTTCTTAACAGTGAGAGTGAGCAATGAAACAGTTTGGGGGTTGTTTGGAATCAGTAAATAGAAAGTGCATGGAATGGCTCACCTAGAGGAAAATCTCCAATAGGAAACAGAATTAACCTTTAAAATGGTCGACCAGACGAAATGTCATAGCAATATTTTTACAACATTAGGTGGGTAATAACCACGGAGGGTTCATTTGGCTGCTGTGTGTTACACTGCAATGGAATATTGCACCGTGGAAAGGCAAAAAGCTGGGTTTCTGTACTCTTATCTGCTTTTTTGTTAAACTTGCTAGTAGTACAGAGCTGTGGTCTGCACAAGGCAGCAAAACAGACCCAACAGAACTGCAAATGTCTTGGATGTAGAGAAATGGGATAAAAGGGCCATTATTTAGCTGTTGTGACAGGGATTTTGGCACCACGACCTGGCTGTGTGTGAGGCTGATGCCCTTTTTGAGCCTGTAGGAGCTGTAACCAGCTGAGCATCCCTGCACCAGCATCCTGCTGAATTAGCTCTGCAGAGATCCCATTGTACCCTTTCTGAGGGACCTGGGACAACCGGGACATATAGTGCAAGGGCCATGTTTATATGAACAAGTATTTTTTTTTGCTTTAAGAAGAAAGAAGGAAAAGATGAGAAATTAAAACATGACAGGAGTAAAACCAGTGAATAGTATTTGTGGTGTTATGATGCTGTATCCAAATGGATAATCACTGTGTTTTAGTATGTGCATTTGTTGTTGCACATATTATTTTCTCTCATGTTTACCCATGTTTTGTTTACCTCTAGATAGAAATTATAACATCACTGTTGTATATTTATAGCATAAATATACATTAAAATTTCACAATAATGGACAGGTATCCTAAATCAGTATAATGCCAAAGGACATTTTAATTATTGTTGTTAGCCAACATGGCCACTTGCACTATCCAGATTTCACTGTAAATTTATTCTCCTGAACACTACTAAAATGCTTCTTGTGCTTTTAACTGAAGTAAAAAGCCACTAGTGCTTGGTAAATGAATGCAATCGTTAATATAAACTTGTAAAATGGCAAAAGTTGAGCTTTCAGAGTAATACCCACATGAGACAACCTTTTTAATGAGATTCTTTCTGTACAGCCGTGCGTACAATGCTGCTACTTAGAGTAAGTTTATGCTACTTAGAATAAGGTCAGAAAAACCCCAAAAACCCAGAAAGGGGAGAAAAAGGAGAGACTACTTTAATTCTGCAGTTTCTTTAGTCAAAACAGGTCTGGTGGAAGAACAGGGGAAACTGCATTTGAGAAGATTGTTTCCATTTATCATAAAGGATATTCATTGCTGGCCTTGTAGTTTAGCAAGTCATTTAATAAAAGTACCTAACTTCAGTGCCAGTGCTTGTGCTTAGAACATCACTGTGTGTTAACATATTTTGCCTAACTGAGATTTAGGATATTGAAGAGACTTAAATTGTTGCAGGTGTCTTACTGATGGAAGAGTGTTTTATTGATGAAAGGCACATTTCAGTGGAATAACACCAGATCTCCTGATGGTGTTATAATTGAAAACAAAATTAAACAGCAAATTCAGACCACGATCAAGTTGCATACTTATTTTGGTCCATTTCAAACCATTAAGCAGATAAATTAACATGCTGTTAAACCAGGATGGTATTTCAGGAAAGTGACTTGCAGGCAGTAGTGGAAATTGCACAATTTACTAGAAAATCTGCCATGGTTTACAGTTGTAGATTTACTTAAAAATAAGAAGTTCCTAGGTATTTTCTCATGTAGTGGAACGCATGGGGGAATGTTAGCTATAATATCTAATTAAATTAGATTGAGTTTCCTTTTGGAGATACGTGCTAAATTTGTTTGGTTTGTAGAAGTTTTAACCTGTGCTTTGCTGTTGCCTCTCCGTAAGAAGCCTCAGTGGACAACGCTTTCAGTGATTTCAGGAGCTGATGGGAAATGGTGCTAACCCTGCTGGGGAGGTGTCTCTGTTCCAGGTTGCGGCCGGGCGGGCGGTGGGAGCACCGTGGGCTTTGCTCGGGGCAGACTCGGGGAGCGAGAGGGAGTTGCTACATCCAGGCTTGTCTGAGGGTGTTGACTGCAGTCCACAGTAAGGGAAATCAAATAGGAAATTTAAGAAGGATGATGGGACGGGGATCTCCAGGGTTATAAATGCACAGACTGATGGCCATCAAAGGAAACTCTGCAGTAAGTCTTGCCAGAAGGCCTTTGTTTCCATCATTTTGTACTTCTGTAACAAGTTTGCAACCACAACCCACCCTACCCTTCCCCCAAATAAAATACTTTTGCTTTGACAATCAATTTTTTGTTCATTCTCAGGACCTCATTCTCACATAGCAGAGTAAACTGTTAGTTTATTCCATTTGCTGATGTTATTCTGGTTTCACGCTGATTTAATTGGCAGAGGTTTTCTTTAGTAGCATTTGCCAGCTATTGTTGAAACAGTATTAAGAAGATAGAATACACTATATTGTATAGATTTTTTTGAAGTATCTTTTTATTATCTATAACACAACAATTTTAGCTCTCAGACTTAAAATGTTTTCACAAACATTAAATTAAAGTGGGTTCATGTGGCTTACCATCTTTGTGAAATGCTCAATATGAAAAGTAACCCATCACATTCTGATACAGTGCTGAAAGCATTACTTTAAAATTCAGGGATTACACTGGTGCCTTGCCCATTGCCTTGTAGCTGCCCTTTGGCAGTTACATTTCAGGAGTTCCCCTCTCTCCCAGTCTGCATCTGTCCTGATGGTGGAGTCTTGGTTCCTATAAACGTTTTATAAAAGCCAGTAGTGTTCAGAACTTTGGTTAAGTATGCAAGGTGTTTAATAGCAGAACAGTAACCCAGATTTTTATTTTTGATGCACACAGTAGTTTTTGTTTATGAATATTAATTTATTAGAAGTTTTAAAGTACTTTGATAAGTTATACTTGCATTTTACTGTGTCTTTACAGGCTAAGAGGTTCAAAAGCAACTTGTGATACTTAGATGTGTCAGGTTTGATGTGTAAAGTTTTAGACACAGCTATTTATACATTCTTTGAAAATCCATTCATGTAGCTGTGTTTGAAAATAACTTTGAAGCATAGTTTGCTTTTTAGAACTCTGGTCATGGTATTCAGCTGGATGATGTCAGAGATGAAATACAACCTTTCACCAAAAAGTTCAAGTTCTGCTGCACCTGCTAGCACAGAGACAGGTCTGCTCAGGCAGGGATGCTTTTCTTTGTCAAAACTGGATTTTTTCAGGATGATTGAAAATTGAATTTCTCATACCAAATACTAGAAATTACTCTCACTTCAGAGTCCAGTTTTATTTTAACAAAATACATGACTTGGCTACCCACCAGAAAGCCTTATGATGTGTCAGCTTGCCCTGGGACACCTGCCTGGTCAGGCTTTAGCACTGCAGCTCTGAGCAACCTGCTGAAGACAGTGTTGTCCCCTTACCGTGGCCTCTTTGGAGTGTGTGGAGAGCAACAGCCTGTTCTGCCAGTGCTCATGTCTGCCGTGGAAATATGTCCATATCCGCTTCCTCACCAGCTCACCTCAAGTCAGTTTTGGGGCTCAGGCATTCTGTGCAGAGCTAAACCTGGGTGTGCTGTACAGCTTTTGCTGAACCAGCCTTTCTTCATCTAGGGCACTTGGGAAGTATGGGAGCTAGAAATTAACGTGGTCTACTGTGTTTGGGTTTTTTCAATTTCTTTTCTGTATTAAACATATGTTTGCGAGTTGTTTAACCTGGAGGTGGTTTGCTTACATTTTATAACTGTAATGAAAGCAATCTCAAGTGGAATCATACTGGATATCATCCAGCAAGTAAGAACTTGCTTTTTTCCCTAAATTATAGACAGTATATAGACTTAATTTCTGTCACTGCTATATAAGTTAGAGATTATTTAAATCTTTTGGGTTTCCTTTAAATTGAACACTACCTAGTAGAAAACGTGGTGCTCAAAAGGACCAAAAGAAAAAGAGCTGTTACTGCACACTTTCACCAACCAAACCAAAGGTGTCATAGAGCAGCCAGAGGTGTTCCTGCCAATACTGTGTGCTACTCACTGCATATAGGTGCTTTGAAGTTCACTCCCTAAGATTTCTTCTAATATTAATTTTGATTTTAAAAGTTGAGTAGCAGAGTCTTGCTGTGTGTTTGAGTCATAATAGAATGGAACAGTCCCATTTCTCTGACTCACTCCAAGAAATCACCAAACACAATCTTGACTTGGCTGTAGATGGTTCAGATCTTTTACTTGCAAGACATTAAACCAGAGACTTTTTCTGGCATTTCTTTTCATCTAGATTCCTGCAGAGTCAGGAATGGTATTCAGGACCTTCAGGTGTAATCCAGTAGTCCACACAAACTGTAAGGTTGTCTCTCTTTTTCTCTTCTTCAGAAATTAAATAGCTCATTAGCCTAAAGAAATTTCATAACATTCCTGAAATACAGCATATCTGAGTGTAGCATAAAGTATTTTTGTTAAAGATAAACATAATTTTCTCTATT
Organism: Atrichornis clamosus; assembly: GCA_013400975.1. Taxonomy (NCBI): domain Eukaryota; kingdom Metazoa; phylum Chordata; class Aves; order Passeriformes; family Menuridae; genus Atrichornis; species Atrichornis clamosus. Next base: position 586,017 of record WBMZ01012071.1, on the reverse strand, counting down.
TGCTGGTGTTTTTCTAATAGTTTTTTTCCAATCACAGAATACAATGATGTGGAGTTAGCATTACTGATCATTTGTTTTTACTGGCAAGACAATGGCTGCTTTTGTTTTGTTATGTTTTTCATCTGATCATGAGCTACCTGCTGGAAGCAGAGATGTAGTAAAGCAGTCTCTTTCTTCCATCTTCCCATTAAAGGACTCTTGTGGGTAATCATTCTCTGCTTATCCAGAACACTTTCTCAAACACAAGGGAAGTTCTGCTGGTTTATTTCTTTGTTAAGTTGGAATATTAGATGGAATCTCTTCTCTTAATCTTCAAGACAGAATAAAGATAAGTATCTTAGAATTATTTTTCTTTCAAATGCTGCCTCCCAAATCTTAAAAATTTAGTAGTAATTATGAGGAACTTAATTTCTGTAAGGCTGGAGTACCAAAATATCAATGCATGGGGAACACTACCTTTGTCTGCACACAACACTGCTCAGCAGAGCCAGAAAAGAAGCATGAGTGCTTTTTGTTGCTGACCAAGCATTACAGGGGAACTAAATGTAGTAGTGCATTTTTCCAATTATAGCTGAATACAATGGATTGAATAACTAAATGCATTGAAAGGTATCTTGCATGAGGAACCTGAACAGTCAGTTGTGGGGTTCTTGTTTTTAACCGTTTCATTCTAGAAATACAACACTGAGCATTTTCTGTAAGCCAAGAAGGGGAAATTTTGCCATGGCCTGTTCCAGCTTCCCAGAGACATTTGAGATGGTGATTGGTAGCTTTTTCTTGTCAGAACTGTTGCATGCATGGTCAATCTTTTCTTCCCTGTTTATGCATTAAAACATATAACTTTATCTCCTTCCTTGCATTTTTTACAAATGAAACCAAGCTATATTTCAAAACCAATAAAAGAATTACCTTTTTTTCTTTTCTTCTTACACATCTATCAAGAACAGTTAATTGAGCAGTTATCAAAATGTTCTGTTTGACATACATTATGAGCTTGTCTGGGCATCAGTGGAGTCCAGTCTCTTCTGGCACATCTTGGAATGTTAATTTATCCCTTCTTCACAGAAGTGGCTCCCAGCAAGGTGACAGTAACCCCCAGACTTCGCTCTCCCTCAAAAGCAGTCTCCTCTTCAGGAATTTGCAGTAGCAGACGTGGATGCAACTGATGCCGTGTTTTCAAAGTGACTGTTTTAGGCTGTCCAGATCCTACAGTTGGGACAAAGAAGTCTTAACTCTGAACTGTCAGCTTTCTGAGGTCGTGTCTCTTTTCTTTTTCCTAGCCTGTGAAAACCTTACATGTACAAATTGGCATTTTATTTCCATTCTTCTTTGGCACAGGATGTGAGATCAGTTTGACAGGCAGCTTGGAGCAATTTAAGGGGCTGCCCCTTGAGTGGCCACACTTCACTCTCACTGGTCCTGGTAGAGTCCTGTGCTCATTAACCACAGCAGTGGTGCAAACTACTGCTTGGAAAAAGCGGGCATTTTTCAGCCTGGCTGGGTGTGTGACTACAGAATTTCTAAAGCCAACTAGGATAGGGAGTATCAGCAAAACTGATAAAGTGTACTTGTATTCCCTGAAAGTTTCTGTTTTTATTTCTCATGAGCAGATGAGAGAGGGTAAAAATAGTTGTTACTCTGGAAAGTTGAAATGGAAATAAATTTGAGGCTTTTGTGCATGTCATGGGAGTGCTCAGTTTGCCCTTGAGAATACTGCTAATATGAGGCTTTATATGTGACTGTAGCCGCATCCATTTCATGGATTAATGGACATCAGTTTCATACCCACCAGCATATAGAATTGTCAGATGTACTATTAAAAAATATATGAAAAGATACCCTGGCTCTGTAGCAGCTATAATTGTTCGAGATGCTGCATTGGATTTGCAGCTCCTTTAAGAGGTAATTCCTGCAACCGCTTCTTTTTAATAAGCACTATTTAAGATGTAAAATGAAGGAAGATGTTCAGGAAATGACTGTAACATGACAGCCTTTATAGAGTGCTGTAGATCTCTGGGGTTTGCTCATCTGAACTTCAAATAACTGCATTTGAAGGGTCGGTAGTAACTGTATGGCCATGGACTCAAAAAGTTATTCTATTCCTTATATTCAAAAAATTGATTTGTGCTTTTTTTCCAGCTGAACCAGCCATATGTTTGAAGATCCTATTTGCACAAACCTTTCAGTATGCACTATTGATGTTTCTGTGTCTTTGTTTTGGCATGGAACTGATCGTGCCACGATCCCCTTTTGTTGTTCTTCACAACCTGCTCACAACTGTGATTTTAAGGCAATGGTTGCTGTTCCTTTTGTGCTGTGTCTGTGCTCAGAGCTTTACCGAAAGAGACAGGTTCAAAAATGCTTACAGCTTAAAGTAAACTTCAGGCAGCAGGTCGGCAAAAAGCAAACCAAGGTTAACAGTGAGAGGTTCTGATTTGCAGACTAAGGCTGTAAAGGACCATTATCTTAATCTCTTCTGAATTTCTGCACAAAGCACACAGATTATTTATATTCTCCCTTCTTCGTGGCTGTATTGACATCAGGAAGGATAAGTAGAAAAAGGGAGTGAGCAGAGTCTGGGAGATGTTTATTCCAAACATTGTAATTACGGGGGGAATAAAACCGAGGAGGGCAACTAGGGCATGTTAGAACATATTTGCAATTACAGCAAATATTCACAGTATTTCAGCTGGTGCTGAAGGACCAACATGTACAGGTCCCATGGGTCTCAGTTGCTGACATCATGGGAACTATTGCACACTGCTATAGATAAAATATCAGTAGCTCTCTCACTTTGTTTTGGGCAGATGATATTAGAACTGCTGCTGTCACTGCAAATGTAGGTAGGCTATTTTTAAGTGAGTTCTGTGTTTTGAGACTCTTTGCTCTCCTTTGTGGTCATAGTAAGTTTGGCTAATGTCAGCTTTTTTGCTAAAATTATCTCTTCAGCCATTTTCACTCTCAACGTTTTAGTCCTCTCCTAAGCATATAATTCACTTTTTTCATCCGTCCCTGCTTTTGTGAGATTTTTTTGGTGATATATTTGTCTGCATTCATTCACATTTGTCATTTATAAGCCAAGATTCTTAGATATTCTGAGTCTTTTTGGATGTGTCTGCACTGGGTCCCATTTATTTGCTGTTCCTTCAAATATTGGAAAAGTGAATGCTATTTAGGGCAGTGTGGTGAGTTGTCCCAGCAGGGATAACTGAATAGCTTTTTCAGTGCATAATGGTATGCAAATAATATGCTTCTGCCTCTCGTGGGAATAGACTAAATACCTGCACAGGCTGGCTGTGACCTTAATAGGTTTGCAGGCATCACAATACACCCTGTGCTGCCAAGGCATGGTATGTGATGTACAAATACTTCACGTGTGTTTCAGGGCTAAGCAATGCTGTGAAATAACTGTGTGAATTTAGAATGTTGTCCACACAGCTTAGTGTGTATGGAAGTGTATCCCAGCGATAGATCTGCTGCACCTTTGTAACACAAGCAGTAGGTTTTAATAATAGTCACCATTAATAAAACAATTGATGCTTAATGTCTTATTCTTAAAACATTCATTATGTTGCAAGAGTGTCTTCACGCACGATGCAAGGTGAGACTGCAGAACCTAGTGAAATGGTAGGTAAGTGGTTCCATTAGACTGTTTTTATGTTTATGATGCTTCATATGTAAAAGTACCTTTTAAAAATTTGTCTTCTTTTTAGTTTATTTTTATTACAAGTTCTAGAGCAATTCAGGAAACAGATGTTGCATGTAAAAAAGCTTTGATTTAGTGAAGCTTTCTGTGCAAGAGAATACATTCTTCCTAAAACTTCATTTTACTTAAATTAACTTGTATTTCCACTGAGGATGGCTTATATTAAGCACAAAGGGAGGCTTAGCGGTTTGGACTTCCATCAAATAAACTGCATAACTAAAAAGAGAAGATGCCAAGCCTCACATACTTGTACTTGAAAGAATTGTGTTCTCTCTCATGGGAACTCGAGATTAGAGAAATTATAAAGGCTTTGCATAAAAACAGGGAGTTAGAATTAATTTTTGCTTAAGCGGGGAAGTGTCAAAAGCCTATTATGGTAATTTTTCAATTTTGTCTTAACTGTTCACACATTTAAAAATAGTTGTACAACTGAGTGGAGGCATAATTGATGTGTTGTGGTTTCTTTTTCTTTTCCTTGGGCCATCATAAAACACAGCTTAGGTGCACTTAAGCATGGAAGAAGTAGGTGTGCTAATTAAGTAGATGAAAATTTTCATATCATAGTGAGAAAATTTACCTAATGGATTGGAATAGTATTCTAAGAATGGTTCCCCCGTTCTTAATTACATCCAAGTACCAGATATCAATATTACATGAAGACAATTAGACCACAAAAACCCTCGTGAGAAAGCATAATTCCTAGCAGTAGAATTTTGGGGTTGTAGAGACTATTATATTCATTATTATTATTATTATTATTATTATTATTATTATTATTATTATAGTAAACAGTAGCTGTAAAAGTCTACATTGGACAGAAATTACTTTATTCATTGTCTTCTAATGTAAATTAAAAGCTGTAAATGTCTTGGAATGAAGAGCTACAGCTACATTTATTTTTTTAATCTTTATTAAATTAAAAAATTATAAATCTTGTCTATATCAGAACAACCTATAAAATGCTATGGTATAGTAATTCCAAATTTATGGTTGACCTAAAATAAATTTTAGGACTTCCCTAGTTAAAGGAAAACTGATTTAGCAAAGCCTTTAATTAGTAAATTAAATCACTTTTTCTTTTGTTAAATACAGTCTTTAAGAGCAGAAATACTATTCCAGAGTTACTTTAATTTTGGTGATCGGTTTTGCTGTTCTGTAGGAGTCTCGGTCTTTGGTGGACCAAGCTTTGCATTTGGAATGAGACTTACTGGCAAATGTGAAAGTAAGCAATGCTCCTAAGTGGTCATTGATTAGTAAGACTTTAGTTTTATATACAAAGAAATGGCCTCTTTCCTAGCTTTCAGCTAATTTTTCTGCAGAAGACTGTTTAGGCTATGAAAACACTGCCTTCGGCATCCCCAAATTATGCCCAACTTGTTCAGAATTTTCCTGGCTTTGTCTGTAGTAGAAACTTGTGAGAGGACAGAGATTTGCTGTATTGCAGGAGTGAGACATATTCTGCTTCAGCACTTTTCTGATGCTGCTGAATGGCTTCTATCAAAACCCACTCCCAGCGTCTTCAGAGGAACCTCAGAGTGGTCTGATTCTTCCTTAGCCCTTCTCTCCCCAGAGCTATGTTTGGGAACTACCTGACTGAAAGTACAGGGTTGTTCATGCAGTTCTGGTGAGATGAGGCCTGGATAGGAGGGTCAGCATCCACTGTGCCTGTTAAATTAGTTCTCTGGTTTACAGGTTTCTGATGGGTTGTATTTGTGTCCCTGGAATAATAATGGCAGGAATAAGAAAGCCACGTGCATGCATGGATGTGTGTGTTGAGTAGAGGGAAAGGAGAGGATGCTGTAAGATCCTTTGGCAAAGGGAAATGTATTTCCTAGTCGTTATTTTATTGCTTAATGTTGCACAACCTTAGTGTGTGTGTAAGTACATGTGTAATTTGAGCATAAGACTACATTTTTGACTTAGTTTGTGTTATCTGTCACTAAATATATGCAGGATCGGGACCTTCCTATATAAAGCAGATTACTGAAGTATTTTATAGTAGGTTGTCCAAGATGCAAGATTTAATTCCATTTTCTGGTGTCTGTTCAGTGTTGTGTAACATTTTCATTTCTCACATAACCTTGTACAGTTCTTATTAATCATTACTTTTTTATTATTTACACATGAAAGCTTCCCTGATAGACATTGTTTATTTAAATGGTATTTCAGTGAATAGTAAAATTAGCAGTAAGAGTTTTGCCAGATTTTTTTTTCTATCTACTGTATTTCTTCTGAGCTTATGCAGCATAAAAAGTAGCTGTTACCAATAAGCTCACATTGATAAGCAAAAAATATAAATGCTATCAATCTTGATGTATTTTGCAGTGCTATGACAGCAGATACTTTTCTGTACACTTTTCCTCAGGGGAAGGCACTGTTAGCTCCAAATATATTCACACATTTATTCCACTTAACCATGTAATCCTAGGTGTTACTGGTGATTCTTTTGTGTTAATTATGTTTTGTTTACTCTTCAGTAGCATGCTGTGAGGAGTACAGCAATGTAACTCACAAGCTCTTGACAGGACTGATGAATGGCCGGAGATAGAGATATTGGCAGGCTGCTCTCTAGTGCTCTGTCTAGAATTGTTTTCCTAAATAATTCAGAGGGTTGAAATTTGATGAAATCATTTCCATTTGAAGAATGAATGGAAGGGGTAAATGAATGAAGACTCCATTAATGGAGCAGTTGTGTTGCACTGTTGGACAGACAAGACAGCATCCCGCATCATCGTTCCTGTGCAAATTCTTTGCATGAGGTTGTGATTCAGCTTTGTGCAAGTGATTCCTTCTGGAGTGATTTGCTTTCCTGCTCAGTGTGTGACTGGCTACACCGTGCTGTAGCCAGCTCTCTCCTCCCCTCGGCCTCTCCCCAGGATGAAGGGCGTCAGCCACTGACAGCTCTCTCCTGTGGTTCCGTGTTCCCGTGGCTTAGCCAGTGACCGCGATTTTCAGGAGTGCTGAACAGGAAAGCCCATCTACAAATACATGGCTGACAAACGGGTGATGAGTGGTACTGAGAGGGGACTGCGTGACAGCAGGACGTCAGTAGGGCCCTGACCTGTGGCTAGTGCAGAAGGAGGCAGGAAAGGTGCACCTGGTTTGACCCTAGATAAGACCATGTGTGGTTTCATCATTTTGAAAGACCCTTTTGGAAAGCTGTTGGTTCTGTACGTGTTACGCGTGGTAGCCTGTGAAGGTGTTGGGAGGGTGTGTACTCAGCTACAGCCATTCATTCTTCCAGAAGGATGGTCTGTGTGAGCCACACACAGCATTCGACTGATGACCCATGTCATGCAAATGTCATGTGGGAACAGTGATTATTTATGATGCCATAAATCTGCTGTTCTTTCTTAATGCCTACAAAAACTCTTCTCAGGAATGGATCTGCTCTCTGGGACTCCTTGTCCTTTGACATAGCGAGTGTAACAGAAATGCTTTCTTGTCTAGGTGTAATTATGTGCAGCCACTAAATAAGTGCCTGTATGATTGCTGTGTCCGTGTTTTATGATTTGTTTTGTATAGCAGCTAGACTACCCAAAAATACTGTGTTGATATTTCAGAATAGATCTTCCGCCTTTTCCTCTTTTCCTGCTTCTGTAAGAGAGTACATAAAATACAAACTTGTGTAAGAACACTCGTTTGGTTATGAGTACAAAACTACTGAATACAGAATCTCCTTTAAAAGCTGGGTGGTGATGGGGAAGAAACCTACCTGTCACCAGCTGTAATACATGTTTCTCACTGTAAATGAAAATATATTGCAATAAAAGTACAGCCATACTTGATTTTGCTCTTATAAGTGTGAAGGCATCATTTGCCTCAGCCCTGCTTCTCCCTCCATTCATTTTTTTTCATGCCTGCCTCTTCAGTGTAATGCTGTTTCAAGTTGTGCAAGCTGGAGCTAGAAAATGTGGGGCTTTACTGCAAATGCATATAATGTAGCACACAGCTTAGGGTAAAGGAGAACTTTCAAAATTATAGGTGTAGAGATTTGAGAAATGGGCATTCAACAAAAAACTATGTGAAAAAGGAATACTAACTTGGATTTCAAATGTAGCTGTTCAAATAGTAATATTTGATTAGATCTTGTAGACAGTATGGCATATTTGGTATGAGAACTAATGTAGTCTGAATCTATTGTTAATACAGCCTGTCACCTGACAGTAAATTAATAGATACTTACAGGAGATGCAGAAAACAAGTGTGGTTAGAAGCATCACTACTACTTTGAAAGGAATAATAATAATTTAGGAACATCATGGTTTCTCCATATAAACAGAGAAAACTTTGCTTGAATTTGAATGATCAAAATTACATTTCATAATGGAAGTTCTAAGCATACAATTAATTTTATGCGATTACAAAAAAACCTGCCTTAGAGCATATTGATTTAAAAGCATTTGAGTGGACTCACCTTGTAGTTCAGAGAGATGCTAAGGGAAACAACTTCGAGTTCCTAGAAGGAAGCAGGTGTGCTGTGCTCCTTGGAAAGTTGGGCTGGATGAGGCTGATGAGGCTGGCACTTGGAATAATCACCCCAGATGAGACAGGAGGGAGGCCGTGTGTGCACGTACAGCCTTGGCTCTGCAGAGCTGAGAGGTTGGCTCTGGTCTGATCCCACTGGCAGTGCAATGTTGGCTTTGTGTGAACAAGACCTGCACAGTACAAGACTTTGAGATAATGTTTTCTCAGGGGAAGGTGAGCAGTGCACGCTCGTGGAAAAACAGTGCTCTGAGAATAGCTTAGCCCTACTTAAATAACTGTATTTTTGTGAATACAAAATATCCTTGTCCCTCTAGCAGCCTCTCTACACCCCCTTTTCACCTCCTTTGTTCTCTGCAGTTTCTACCTACTTAACCCAAAGTTTCAGTAGCAGTGAGTTGCTTTTATATCTGATCATTTTTAGAGGTTTCTCTCTGCTGAGGTCTGCCTTGCCAGTGCATGTTTTTGTCATTTTTTGGCCCCGCCCAGTGTAAGGACCTCAAGGATATTATCTTTCCATTTGTGGCATGACACTGAGGACTAAATGCCTTTAGTCTTTTTTGCTAAAAATCCTCCTCGTTTAAATTAATTAAACATAAGCGTATTAAAAGAGGAGGATGCTTCTCAAAGTAGCAGTGACTGAGTTTTGAATACAGCCTTTTGAATACCAAGTTACTTAATTAAGCTGCTCATCTGGTATTTTTGCATGCTTCAGTTGACATGAACCTTTGTGTTTGCAAATGTGATTCATATATTTGCTGTCGACTTAGGTGTCCTTTTGTGAAAAATCATGATCACGGCTTCATATACGGGTATGCATTTGATTAAAATATAAAGGCAAATATAAAAACAATTTGCTTATCATTCCTTAAATAGATGCAGTTGCACTTTCATTTTCTAGATCAGCTTTATCGTATGACTTGCCTCCTCCCTGAAGCACACGTGAGTTCCGTAACGCAGCCCGGTGTTAGCAGAGCAGGTGAGAGCTCGGCCCTGTGCCCGGCTGTCGAGCACAGGTAGGAAGGGAACCTCGGCCAGGCCAGAGATGTGTGTGTTCCCTTTGGGTGAACAAACCATACTCCTGGGTTTGGAGTCCCCCTGCTGCAATCCCGCTTGTGTTTGCCAGGCGGGCATCACTCATCTGAGCGTTGGCTTGCCTGGGAATTCAGCTGCCCTGGGTCCCACGTGCTGGGAAGGCTCCCTTTGATTAGAAGTTGTATATTATGTATTGTATCACAGGTTGGAAGATTAGTGAATAATTGTTAAACCACTAAAAGCACTTTACAGTGCTGTGAAATGCTAAGAGATAACACTGAAAGTAGACAGTAATAAGTAGAAGCTTTTTTCAAAAAGCCCTTCTAGATTATTTTAGAAGGAAATGAAAAAGTAAAGCTATCATAACAGTATTGTTCCTATTACAATGATCATACAAAATAAATATTAAAATGGAGTTGTTATTATTGATGTTAATTTAGTTTAGCTGCTGTTTTTTTCCATTCCCTTTGTGAGTTTTTGTTGTTGATGAATGAACTTTCTTCATTATTTTATTAATATTTGAGATATCAGTAATCATGGCACTGGGAGATTAGACAATGCTTTAAATTGTTTTGCAGATTAACAGGCACTGTTTATGCTGGAGTTCTCTTATGACTTTAATCTTGCTGTGGGCACAGAAAGGATTAAACTATTACTAGATGGCTGGAGTTATTTGATTTCCCCCACTGTGAGGACCCCAAAATCCAAACTGTACCTGACAAATCAGAAGTGCAGACGTCCACTAAAAGCTTTGAGGACATACTTTATGCTGTGATTTGCTTGTGATACATATAAATTAATTCTGAAAATAAACTTTGTTGTGTGCTTTGTCATAAGAATTGAAAGGATTACCCAGTTTGAAATTGTAAATTGCAAGTAAACCTGAGTTGTTAAGGCGTGCCTCTAGGAAATATATAGCATGCTATTGGCACAATGCACTGTGTAGCAGAATTTAGCTTTTCCAAGGAATTTACTTCAGTTTGAGATCCATTTTCTGAGATGAGAAGCAGGTGGGTCGTTCCAGTTTTGGATTTGAGGTTTGCCTTGAATTTCAAAGACGTGTTTTGAGATGTGGATCTTTTTTTCAGATTTCAAAACTAGTCTTTGCCACACAGCCTCACATAAAATTGGGTACCTTGAGAAACAAGAAAACCTTTATGACACGGTGGAAGAAATAGAAATTTTCGTTTAAATGGAGAATGACCACGAAGAAGACTTGGAAATTCACACCCGAAAATACATAAAATTTACCCCAGTGAGTGCAAGAACTGCACAGACAAAGTGTGTTTCACTTCCCTGTGAGTGCTTGCTGACTCCCAGGACCAGCAGAGGTGGAGAACTCCACAGAGGGTGTGCAGAGGCTTCCCGGGTTCGGAGCTGCTGCTGTCTGCCAGGCAGCCCCAGAACCCTCAGATGTTTCATACCACGTGTGCTGCAATAAATAGGCGAAAACTGGGTCTAGGACGCTCGGCGCTGAAACTGCAGAGAGAATTAAGCAGGGATTAATTTGAAATCCAATAGCTGCCACTTTCATGGACTCGCTGGCACACAGCGCTTCTGATGTGTTCTTTTTGTGCAGTTGCACAGGGACATTTTGCACTCCTGGTACAAACACACACCATCTGCCTCAGGTTGGGGAGAACATCCCTTGCACAAGGATGATGTGCACATTCATTTCTGAGCTTGTGCACCCTTTCTTATAGCCCTGTTTGGAAAAAGATGCTGGAGGAGATTGAAGAATTTGTGTATCCCTTTTCCATTTGGGAATTACTGCATTCCTGACTGCATGCACTGCTTTCTGTGCTGCTACTATGCAAATGTGGATTCTGAGCTTAACCAAAACCTTACTCTAACAATATTTTTGTCCTTACTGAGGACACTAGGGCAAAAGGGGGTTCTGTTGGAAGACTGCTGGATATTATAATCCAGCAGTCTTCCAGTGTGGAAAACACTGTTAAATTTATCATTATAGATAAATTTAACACAGTGATTGCCATGTGAAATGTTAATATATGATGTTTTAAATCTTATTCCTGTTGTGATGTAACATTTTTAATTAAACCATTCTTAATCTAATTACCACTTCAGCTTTAATATTTTTTAATTATTTTTTGCATAAAGCTCATTTTAATTGGAGTAGCACGTATTGCATGTTTTATGAAACACCTTCATTCAAAGTCTTGGATACTTTCCATTCAGGTCCCTATAGACTCATCCAATTTGAAAATACACTGTTTTATCCTCTCCTTAATTACAGAACTTGGAGCAACTCTCTGTTAACTGTTTTTAAGTTCCACAGGATAATGAGTCTACCAGAACTAGAGAGCGTACAACAGAAAACTGTTCACAGGAGGAAGCTTGCTGTTGCTTAGCTACCTATCTTTTTAATTTGGAATCTCCACCAATTCCATAATGACTAGTCCTTAAGCTGCTAAATGTATTTGTTCATGACAGATTGTACCATTTGGAATGTGCATTTCACCTGTGTGTTACTGCTACTATTGTAGGGATAAAGAGGGTGTTTGTAATGGCATTGTATTGTGGTGTAAATCAAACACCTAAATATGTTGGTTACAGAAGCAGTTCTTGGGTGGGTACTACAACAATGAAATTCAGAATAACTTGAGCGAGAAGAATATTGCCTCTGTTCCTCTAGATCAGCCCCGGATACGAACAAGTTTTGTGTAATTTGCAGGTAGTGCAGCCAGTTTGTAGTCTTTCAACAGTATACATCCTCACATCAATTTGGAACGTAGTAAAGATACATAATTAATTGCAGATCAAAATACTGTGATGCTTAACATCTCTTTGGTCCATTTATTATTTTCTTGCAAGTTGAGGAAATGCCTGACTTTTAAGAATTGCCTGAATCTTACAGATATTTGCTGGAATAAGACTCTGAACTAGGCAACATTCATAGGAGAACTACTGAATTTTTTTTAGGAAGCTGTGAAAAACTTTATTTTCACTATTGCTTTCTGATCAATCCTAAAATTGATATAAAGAAATAGTTTATCTAGGCGTTGCTTGTGGCCACAGAACTGGTAGAAAGAAATTCTGGCTTTTCTAAACCTTTTTCCAATATGTGGATCTAAAAGGAAAACTTTTTCATTGACTATTAAAGTGATTCGTTCTTACTGTAATAGTCTTTCCCATTAGTAGAGATCTCTGTGACTCTTCCCTTTTGCCTGCACAAAATAGCCACAGCAGCTTCTGCAGCAGCACGGCTGAGGCTCGTGTGTGTTTATGGAAGGGCGTCCCATCCCTGGGTGGCCTCCAGCTCTGTCCTGCAGTGCAGCTGGCGCGGTGGTGCCAGCTCGGGGTGTGCCAGTTTGGGGTGTGCCAGTTTGGAGTGTGCCAGTTTGGGGTGTGCCAGTTTGGGGTGTGCCAGCTCGGGGTGTGCAGGTTCGGGGTGTGCAGGTTTGGGATGTGCCAGCCCGGGTCGGTGCCACGCTCCGGCACCGGCACCGCAGCGCTCTCGGGTGACGCAGCGCTGCCAGGGGAAGGAGCTGGTGCAGCTGGAAGTGCCCTGCCAGCCTGTGTCACCAGAGCAGCTTGCGGGCTGTGACTCCACCTCCCATGCGGATGGGGGAGATGCACAGGTGCCAGATGCAGCTTTTTGCAAAGGAACTCCTGCGCCTTTGCTGCTGAGCTGACGTGCCCACCTGAACAGAGTTTTGTTGCTGATGCTTTCTGTGTTGTGTTTGTTAGGATTTTAGAAGGATGAACTTGTTAGTTTGACAGCTAATTATATATTGAATTCAGTGGTGAACTCTTTTGGGAATCTGCGAGCAAGTTAAAGAAAATCAAGTATTTCAGCTCTTGCAAGTATGCTTTGTAGGTTTAAATGTGAATCTGTGTAATCCCAATTTAGATATTCATAAGGTTTTGATGTCTGTGTGCCCCTCGTGGAAAATACTGGCATATTTCAGTATGATTTTGTGCTCAATTAACCACACTATTGACTTAGAGACAATACCACACTATTGACTATTCAACAGGGTTGCATCTTTTTACCCTTTTATTGTGGTTTAATATTTACCTGTAGATTTCAGTTTCTAGGTCTGTAAATTCTCCCTATTAAGGAGAATTCTCCTTATTAAGATAATTTATTTTTAAGATTACCGAGTATGTAGCTCTTGTATAGCCTCATATATTTTTGTCATGCCTTCATGGTTTTAATCCTTTACATTTTAACATTGCGTCCCATGACTTTAAACTGACCATATATATGTCCTTGATTTCCCAGAGCAGAGCCATTGCTGCACTGGCCTCTTTTCCCTTGCAGAATTCCATGGAGACTTCAGTACATGACAGGACAAAATGTAAAACCATACTCATAGATCACCTTATAAATATTTATTCATATAAATTCTTTAAAGAAATTAAATTATGTGTTCTATACAAAATAGGAGAGAGAGGCTTTTAGTGTCACTGGCTGCAAATTGAAGTCATTTGTCTAGAAGGGTCAGGTGCCACTTTGTGGTAAGACACTTGTCTGAGATCCAAGAAGGGAAAGATTGATAGTACAAAGAGATTGATGGAACAGGCACTGCAATATGCAGACGAAGTTACAGGTTAATTAGGAGGATTTAAACAAGAAAGTCCCTTTGTGTGGAGAAGTGTCGTGTGCTGTTACTCTCAGAAGTGAGGTGTGCTGGCAGCCTTTTGAACACTCAGAGTTGATTTTCGGGGATGTTTATGTGGAGGTGTGCAGTTGTGAATATCAGCGAGGTGGCAGATCACCAACAGCACACACTGCAGCTGACAAGCACTGCTCAGGGAGTTCAGTGGTTTGCATACACAGACACCTGCTCTGCTCACATCTTTGGTTTTGTTGTTGATGTAAATTATAATGCTGGTTTTGTGATTCCTGTATCAGAGTAAAATCATTAATATTTCAGACTGCCAAGTTCTTTGGGTGTCTCAGGTGATACGACAATTTGTTCTACTTTCTAATTGCAGGCATGGTACTTAAACAAAAATCCTAAAGCTAAGACTATGTAGTTTAGAAAGTGGGAGCTGAGCAATCAACAAACATTGTTTTTGTGTTGATAGGAAAGCTGTTTTGAAAGAACAGACGCTGCAAACTGTTCCTTCTTGCATTAAAGTTCACCAGCCTCCTGGTACATTTAGCGGAGAATGACAAGCTTCCGTACGCAGATTCATGCTGGAATTAAAACAGCACCATCTTTTGTAATAGTTATTCACATGGCAGAAAGAGAATTTTAAATTTTACTTAAATGCAACAAAGCCAAAATGCTCTGTGCCCCTTGTGTTTCATTCTGTACGAGGACAAAATGGTGCAAATCTTTCAGCAAGGCAGGAATAAAAATCTCAGCAAGCACTTTAGTATTTATTATCGTAATAGTAAATCATCTCTGTCTGCCTAGAAGATCTGTAAAACATACCTGCTGAGGGCAAGAGTAGGCACAGGCCTGAGGGACTGAGTTATACTTCTAAATACTATAATTCTGATATTTTTGTCACGATATTCTTAACTAAAATTTTGCATCCATATAGCTTCACCTTATTCTTAGCCCCAGAGACAGGTTTTTGGGCACATGGCACCTCTTACCTTCTACAATTCATTTCTCCATTCACTAACTATGGAGTATCTGAATTTTTCTTTTAATAAGAGGACGAAGAGGACAGGCAAATTTTATCTTGTCTAACTGCTAAGTGTGAGACAGAAAAGGCCTTAAATTGCAGTGTAGTACTTTTTACCAAAGATGAAAAATTCGTTGAAGAGGGGCACAAGTTTGAATTGCAGAATATATTTCTACGTTAAGGAAAGGCAGTTACACTCAATGAGGCCCCTGGGAAATGTGATTGACATTAAAAAACAATTCTATTTTGTTTTATGTTATTCCTGTAATGATGAGTCTTCGCTTCTTATGCGGTCAGATATCTGTTTATTCACATATTTCTGAGTACAAAAGGAGCTGTAGAAAACAGGTAGTGGAAAAACAACACATTTTCACATCTTCACTTGTAGGAGATGTTTTTCATACTTACAGTATTTTTCTCTTGTATTAACGTGAGACCAGATATAAGACAATCTGTCCAAACAAATGATTTGGAACACGTCCCACGATACCAGTATACATCAGCAGAGTGGTGTCTCAGGCGTGGTCCTTGTGGCCTTTTTGTGGTACTTAACCTCCCTGCTTGAGTGACAACATGCCTCCCAGTAGCCTCTCCACAACATCACAAAGGAAGATGCTTCTACTTTATGAAGAAATACAGTTTATTGGTATTTTTTCTACTGCAGTGATTATTTTTTTGTACTTGTTAGACACAGTGCACTGCTTAATGTGAGAACTAAGTGCAAATTCTTTGTTTTTCTCTGGTTTTTCTCTTTTTTTCCAGAAACCAAAACAAAAGGATTGGCATCCTCCTGGAGGATTTATTTTAGGACTCTGGGCACTGATCATCATGGTTTTCTTCAAAACATATGGAATCAAGCACATGAAGCATGTCTTCTGAACTGGAGCAAACAAGATACTTGCATTGACTGCTACTGTGGGTTCATGGGTATCACTTGTGTTCTCTGTTATATAGTTTATGGTTGTGGTGAAAAACAGTGTTGCCATCTCACTTCTAAAGGTGCTTTTGAAGTCTTCTCTTCTGCCCCTTTTTCTGGAAAGATTCTAACAAATGGTTTTAATATTACTGTTATTTCACTTTGTCTTGTTTTAAACATATTTTAATACATATGAACATTTTTTATTTCTGGTTAAACTTAAAAAGGGGCAGGACCTAAACCCAGTAACACGATTTCTGAGGTTGCTTCTGGATTGTAAGTGGGAAATTCTTTCCACTGTATTTCAAAATAAATCTCAGAAGTCACCTATCACTAAAGAACTGGACATTGTGCAGAACGTTATTTAAGATGTCATTTTGTCAATAAAAACTTAACACATTTTGCAGACTTTGGCATGATGTATTGAAAGCTTTCTTCACAAAAATATAAATACTCTAGAATATATTGATTTCTTTTTTCTTATTCTTTTTTCTTCCCTGTTAAATGCAACCCTTAGGCATTTTTGAGTCTAGGATTCTATGAGGTGGTGAAAGTGAAAAAAAAAAAATGACCTCGCTGAATCTACTTCAGAAAAAAGGCCAAAAAAACATGAAAAGACTTCACCATGTCCATTAGAAACCTTTCATAGGTGTTGTATTTTCACTGCATACAATATGGAGTTGGATGCTTTCAGGATTTTCAGTGCACTGGATTTTTGCACAGAAGAAAATCGCCTCTGGCATCAGGATGAAAAATGTTATAAATTGTACTATTGTATTCTGCAGTTTCTGAGCCCTTAGAAAATGTGCTTTATCACCTGTGCTTTGTAAATTCTGGTTTGGCGTATTGATTTGTTCTTCTTGGACATTTCCTGATGAATGTATGCTAAAAGGGTTTTGTCTGTATAATATATTGATACTAGTGAACAGAAGAGCAAATGTGTGCATCTACAGAAAGAAGTCTGTCAGCAAGGAAAAGCTTTAGCCCTCCACTTTTGGAACCTGTTCTCTAACTTTATCAAAATAAAGCTTACCTGATGCACCCATGGTGTCAGTAGTCGACACGTATCTCTAGAAGTTATTAGGAATCACTTATAATCACACATAATATCAGAGTCAGTGTATTTTTCTTAGAGTATGGTTTTGAGCCGTTTCCTGTTGCACAGCACGTACAAACCTGAGTGCATAAACATTTTTGTCTCTTTCTCTTTCAGTGCGATTGTGGCGTCACAGCCTCGGGTGAGGGGAGGTGAACTTGCCAGAGCCACGTGTCCGCGCTGCCTGGGAGGGCCACTGAGGCTTCCAGAGATCAGGGAGAACAGCAGTGCGCTACAGCTCGTGTATTAAAGCCTTTTTTCTCTTTTTCTCCATGTATCTTCTAGGCTTGGAGAGGATAAAGGTACAAAACTATCCATTTTGGGAAGGTAAACACTTGCCTACTGCACCTCTTCTTGGTGGAGAGCTGGAATTGTTTTCAGTAGCAGGTGCTAAACACCAGGAATAAGGATTAAAACAGAAGTATTCCTACTGTCCTTATAGTTCTGTAAACTGATCTTGTGTGTAGATGACACTAGACATTTCTTCCCAGTTTGGTGATACGCAGATTTTATATAACTGGTGCATAGATACCCCTGCCATCAACAATGCAACTGAATGGGAAAGAGAAAACTGTTTGTGGCATGGGTCTGAGCAGCATTCCTAGTGCTGGATCTCTGGATCTATTCACAGTGTATTGGGTTTGAGGGTTGTTTTTTGGATAGTCTCCTGCAAAAACAATGACTTCATACCCAAAATCTGATGTAATGGTGACTTTTCTTAAAATCAGAAAACCTTTGTTTTTTCCCCTCTCAGCAATTTGTAATACAACAGTCAAGTAAAATTTGTACGCAGACCACGTAGAAATGTGTAGGTGCAGTATAGAAATGAATCCTACAGAATCCCTTAGAGGATTTGCTTAGTTCTCCTTTTTTAATCCAACTATTTTTCAACTGTAGTGAATATTTTAATCAAATATTTATTTTATAGGCAAGTTTTGTCACACTTTAAAAGGTGTATGAAGTGAGGTTGCTAGAGCTCTGTGCCTTGCTTCAGTTGCAGTTGCACTTATTTGGACTCCTCAGGCCATGTTCAATTTTTCTCTTTCCCTCTCTTAGCCACCTTTTGCAGGAAGTGATAGAAACATCGACAGAACTCAGCCGAATTTTGCCAGTAGCAGAAGATACCAAAGATTCTGTCTTTTTAAAGCTTATCTGCTTGGGGAAAAGGAGGCAATTAGGTGGGTTATTAAAATGCAATTTATGAATAGAGGCACTCAGTGAGTGTGCATGTGAAGGTGATTAAACTGAAGTGAGAACAACAGTTTGACTGGAACGCAGCAAACTATGCTTCAGGCATTTTTAACATTTTTGTATGCACAGAAGTGAGGAGTTGAAATGGATCATTCTCAGAGACACCGTAAAGTTGCCTGTGCTCCACTTACGAGACAGTATTTTCTATGCTGTGATAACTTTTATTCCTTGAATAGTTACAGTCTGAAAGCAAGTACAGAAGTGTCACTGAATTGTCTGTAAATGTGTTTTGTATATTTATGTTTTATTTAAAGTTAGTAATATTTTCATTTTTCCTGGGAGCTCTTCAAACTCAATTTGAGATGTGGGCTTTGGGAACCAGCCCTGCCACCCTCAGTCACAAACCATTTGTGCTTTGCAGGCCAAGTGTGCTTCTGCAGTATAGATGCTTCCCTCCATGGTGCACAGATGATCTTTTTAATGAAATCCAGAAGACAAACCAGATGGCAGTTTCTTGATGCTTCTTTGCATGGAAACTTTTAGAGCAGAATTAAACTTCAGCATTTTGTGAGTGTGCAGATAGGTACGTGAACCAAGCATGCCCATGCTTGCAAAATTTAGAGTATTCATGTCTGCAGCCTGTACTGTCTGCACCACTGCGTTGATGAGCCCTGCAGTGGGGTTTTAAGACATTGTTTGGAACACTCATGGATGATAAAAATGTAAGTTGATCCTTTTAGTTTTTCAGCACTCTTTCAGGATCACACGTTGAAATGCACTGTTACTGAACTGAAGAAGTGGTAGGGCACCAGTAGGGTTGTACTCACATCCAGGTGCTCTCTTGCCTCCTGGAGTGCCTGTGACCAGGCCCAGAGGTTGACACGACTGTGCAACTGAGCTGCACTTCTGTGACACACTGAGAAGTCAGGTTCCTACAAAATGAGTAGAGAAGGAAGCCTGAGCAGTGGGGAGACAATCAGTGTTTCTTGGTCTATGCCAGCTGAATATTTTCATGTTTAATGACTGTCACCATGAAATGCTGTTCTCTTGGAATACATCAGAGACTCTTTAGGGGTATCTTTACAACATCATTAGTGACAGTGCATCTCTTCTAGAGACTTTTTTTTTCTTTTGGTTGATTTTGCCCCTAAAAGCTGGTCTCTGTTATTGATTACTGTAAGCTGGTTCTGATTCTCTTGCTGAGTGTCTGCACATTGAGCCCGTTTCTGTCTCTTGTTTCAGGAGTCAAGGATTTCCATTCTCAGTTACCACATCCACAGAATGTACTGGAAGTAAATGGAACTTGTGATCTAATCTGCCACCACTGCATGCTGGAGGCAGGGCTGAGTTGCACTAAATCAGTGATTTGCAAAAGGTCTAAGGCAAGGTTCAGCTGTGAATTTATCCTGGGTGGAGAGGATTTGTGCAGTGGTAAGGACAGGGAGGTGTTGCCCTGTATTCCTGTAGGAGGGACTGGAAGGACCAACTGAGGCAGGGCAAGGGAAGGCTGCAGTCCTGGCAATCCTGATACTAACAGCATGTCAGTAAGGGGTTTTTTGATGTTTGAGAACTGCTTCTTTCTTGTCTCTGATGGATGCCTAGAGGGAAGGAATAAAAAGAAGTTTCTCATCTGAAGGCTTCCCTAATTACCCCTTCAGTATAGATGGGGAAATGAGATGCTGCTAGTTTCTGGTAAATAGTGAAAATTTGATCCAGTACTTTAGATTGTGAAGAGCTTCTACGAGGTCAGGATTATTTGGACTTGAAAAAAATAGATGAAGTGGAAGGCAGTCCACAAAGTGAGAATGGTGCATTTCACAGTCTGTGCCATTTGGAGAGAAGACAGCCTTTGTATATGGTACAGTTTGGGAACAAGGATTGGGACAAGAAAGCTCAGTGTCCCCATGTACAGATCTCCCAGCTCTGTGTCACAGAGTTCTGTGTGACCTGGTGGGATTTTATCATGCTTCCAGACTAATTCACCTTTGGACCGAGACAAGCATAAGGTATTTCACCCAAGAGACTAATCTATCCATAAAGTTACGAACTGCAGAAAAAAGCAGTGTATATCATGTGAAGTGTATATAATGAACCATGTGAAGATCAAACTCAGGCTGGAGCTGACAGAGCGGAAAGTTGTGGCTCAGTAGCAATGGGTGTCCTGCAGAAGTCTCTTCAATATTCTACAAATGAATTACACATGCCACAGAAACTGCCAACCATCACTTCAGCACTTCTGGACAGTAATGAGTGTAATAGCTTTTGCATTTTTTAAGTGGTGAAAGGCAAATTAAAGGTAAATTCAGAAAGTTTCTCATGGAAGACTATATCCTCTGTACTCTATTATTTCTGCTTTCCCTCTTTCTATGAACTTTTAAAAAGAAAAAGCTGTCAGGAAATGCATCTTGAAAGTGTCTGTGTTTGGTGATGAAAACTTGCATAGGCTGCATAACATACTCTGAAATCAGCATTTCTTAGAACTCATTTCACTTGCAAGTTCTTTAAGATTGAGTTACTTTTTCTCCCTTAATGAGGATTTCTGCCTGATTTAGTGATTAAATTGATAGTGTTTAAGGTTTCTATACAAAGATGTACATCTATTAATGTTTGTGCTATGTCTTCTTCCTCATGCAAATTTTAAATACACCTTTTTTTTTCCTTTCTTTCTTTTCATGTCTGTGTGCAAAGAACACCAAAGCCTTGGCCAATACTGAGCCGGTTTGGCTGCTTTGGCCAACAGGCTAAATAGAGATGCAAATTGTATTGGCCTAAATTATTTTGGTGACATTGTTTACAGCAATCCCTTGAACAACAGAAGCCCTATGAGGAGCAGACTGCTTGGAGAGTGTAACAGCAGTGCTGGCAAAGCTCAGCATAGGGGCTTTGTCCTATGAAAGTGGCATTTTTCACACTGCTGTCCATGACGTGGCCTTGGTGACAGCTCAGTAGAGACCAGGCCACTGGGCTGTGGTTTACTTGGGAGATTCATGGCATGGCATACTAGTCCCTGTGACAAAACTGACTCATCTGAAGTAGCAAGTAGATTTCTTTTCTTGCCTGCAACAGGACTTAATGGAATGCTGTCGTATTTTAAATGTCTGAATAGACCCACTGGTTTTGCATGTAGTATTTTAAACTTAGGCTCTGTCCTTTATATCCAGCTCCAATATAATGGTACTTTATGTCCTTTGTCAAATGCTTTGATATTTACCAACAAAGAGCCTCACTAAGCATTAGATAATGTTTGATCTTCATTAACTTACTTTTTCTGTGCTGGTTTTACCGGCCAGGTTAAGTTTATAGCTCAAAATATTATGGCTCAAATTCTGATGATTTTAGGGTCCCTTTACCTCCTGTGGTCTTTATAATGCATGTGGGATGGCAAATAGGATCAAGAGGGTCATCAGTACATCTCTGCAATGTACATTTGTATTTTGTGCAGTTCTTTTCACGTACCCTTCTCTGCTGTGGTCCCTGTATTTATAGATTTTTTTTTTTGTGTATATAGAACATTTTCTGCACTTGCTGTTGTTGCTGGTTTCTCTAAGCTGCTCCTTCTCTGTAGCATCATCTGCAGTGGAGGGACAAGGAGCAGCTTTTCTGTGTTTCATGGAATGCACATCTACACAGGTACAGCCATAGTAAAAGTAATAATAATGCTGTAGGGGGAATGTTCCAATTTTCTCCCACACAAATGGGCAGTCCCCCTGAAAACCACTAAGCACTTTCAGTTCTGGCCTTGTGTGCAGCGTGGGTACAGCAAGGATGCAGCAGGGAAGCACGTCCTCATAGGTCATACATCCGTTTGCTTCTTCTGTCTTGGTGTTAGAACATAACCTAAGCTCCTGCCTTAAACGCAGCCACACCAAATGGTTCCTTGCAGAATTTCCTTTGTTTTGTCATTCACAGACTCTCACCATGCTGTTTGTTCGGATCCTACTGATCTGACAGCCAAAGTCAGCACAGTCCTAAAATCTTACACCTTGCTAAATATGCATTACTCTCTTTATCTTCCCTGTACTTCAGGAAGTAGGCAGTGTCCTAAAAGATGGTGTTATCTTAACACCTGTCTGGGTTGTGTAAAGAAACCAGCAGATCTCCTAAAGAAATCGGAGATAAACATGTTCTCAGAAACAAAATTATGAAGTTGGCTTTCTGTCTCTGTTAAAAAGGGTCCATCTTGCTCCCTGTCTGCACTGGATGCTTTGGCATTGCTTTCAGTAAAAGGAGAATGCAGTTCTTGTGGTAGATCTTGTGGGGGGCCTGGCACATGGAGAGCATGGCAAGGCTGGAACTGGGCTTTGTGTGCGAGTTAATGTTCAGTGGATAGATTTTTTCATATTTTTTAATCTATTTATTTAAATGTAGTCTAGATCCTGTAGCCTATGGTAGATACCAAGAGAAGAGCAAATACAGAGGAATATATATTGTGACATTTTTCCCGTGGAATTCTGCTTGCACCCTTAAGCTGGTGCTGTATCCTCTTAGCCTTATTTCCTATGTTCAGATAGGTTCCATAGGATGAGGATTTTTTTTTTTTCTTGCATTAACCCTAGGTTCTCTGAAAGTCTTTTAAGAGAGACCTTGCAAAACTAGTTATGGAATTCCATGTGAATCCATCACCTCAATCTCTTTGTCCACTTGCTTCAGAGAACCTTGAAGAATTCTCAATAGATTTGCCAGGCAGGGTTTTGTTTACAAAAGCTGCATTACATCTCAGCCAATGTATCTTCTTTATGACCCCTAATTCTGTACTTACAGTTTCCCATCTGTTTGTCTGGATTGCTGGGTCACTTGCCTGTAGTTATCCTGTCTTTTCTGTCCTCCTGACAGCTCCTGGTCGAAGTACTCCACAGTGAGCAGGGACACTGTATGTCGATCCTGTGCTGTGCAGCTTCTCTGGCCTGGCCTGGCCTTCAGTGGCAGACAGGACAAAGAGTTGTCTCCCTTTCTCCTGGCAGTCCTGTGCAGCCATGTGCTCTCCTCTGGCAGCCCTGGAGGGGGCCCAGCACAGAGGGGACGCTGGTTCAGGGCCTGTTTCCACACATCTGCATTTGCCTTGGAGCCTGTTCCAGTCGGCTGAGGTGGAAGTCACCAGCTTGGTTTCTACGCTTCTGTGATGCTGAATCTCCATCCACGTGGTGGTCAAAGGGCATCATTTGACATTTCATGTTTTGCTGTAATTTTCAGCGTGGAAAACATTTAACAGTCTAGTGGTTTTAAGGGTATTTAGCATAAGCAGTGCCATTTGACAGCCATTTTATAGAAGATTCTTTGAGTTTTACACTCTTCTGCTTCAGTACGGAGAAATTTCTCACCACCTTAGTTACTTGCCCTTTCATATTTCCTAGGTTTTTATTAAGGCAGATTGTCCTTAATTTTTTTTTCCCTTCTCCTTTCTCTTTACAAAATCTTACGCTTGTGATATGCAAGCTGTGCTTTTGGAAACTTAAAGTGATCAATAAATATGAACTGGTGGTCCAGGGAACACACCTGTTACTGGCACCTGTAAGGTTTCTGTACTTCATTTTCTTTTGCAGTACCTTTTGCTGTCTTACGGGTACTCTGACTGTTTAACAGCTTCTTTATTGTTATTTTTAATCCCTAAGGTATGTTTTAAATTGAATTAGAAATTGCATCTCCTTTCATCAACTAAAATAATTAACTTTCATTAGTCAGAAATTATTATCAGCATTTTCCAAAGTGTTTTTGTAGCACCTACGATCGAGTTACAGAATATAGCAAAGAAATCTGTGGAGGATGACCATTCCTATTGAGCCACAACATTCTACTCTGTCAGCTCCAGCCTGAGTTTGATCTTCATGTTCCAGGGGAATATACTTATATGGCACAAGCCACATTTTATTCCATAGCCTTTAGATTTCACTCACTCCATACCCCAGGGTTCTTCCAGCTATTTTTAGATTATTGTTTCCTTGCCACCTTCAAGGCATTTTGGGTAAAAATCACTTAGTTTTCTTTGAAGTTTGCCTGAAAAATACAGCAGGACAAGACCCAGGTAAGCACCTCCAGAAGAATTTTATTAGCTTACAGCCCTTGTTGTATGAATATATGTGGCAGTACCACTGCGTGTTCTACTGGACTGAGCCATCGAGCCAGGGGTGCCAGTCAGCAGACCCGAATCTCTCCCAAATCTTGTTCCAAGGCTGTCACTTGGTCTTCACGTCTTAACCTCCCCTCTCCTCAGTTTCCCTCCTGAGGAATAAATGGTGTTAACTCGTTGTTCTGAGGTGCTCTAGCGCTTTGGATGGAAAGTTTTCTCCAAGTGCATCGTGGTTTCGCTTTGTACCCCGATGCTGTCACCTGGGCATCCTGCAACCATTGAACCAACCTATTCCAAAGCACCTGTGGTACTTCTTTGTTCTTAGTTGCAGAGATGTTTTCTTTATCATTCTCAATTCCAGTTGCACATACCATGGCATAAGAGCAATGGTTCTTCAGGATGAGAAACTGCTCCTCTGACAAAGCCAAGCGTAAAAGCCTAAAGGTATGCAAGGAGTTCAGAACGAAACTAACATAGATCTTAAAATTGCTGATGTCTGTAAACACTGTTTTGCAACAGCTTTTAATATGTGAAATGATGTGCTGCAGATCATGAATCGATCAAATTATAGTGAAGAGTGTGAGATGACAGCACAAAGCAGAGAATGGCAGCAATGCCTGGTTTGTACTACTTATCCCTGGGCTGACAGCATTTTCTATCATAAATCTGTTTGGTTTATAACCAGGCTGTAAAACCTTACATCAGGCTGAAATGCAGCAGGATTCTGTAGTTCAAAAATTGTGCTTTCATAGAGAAATACATCAGTGATTTGTTAATTAAAATTGCAGCGCTTTAACAATTATTTACATTTCTTTTGCACTCTTCTAACTTGTGCTTTTTGGACTCAATTTATGCTCTGTGTAAATCTGTGTGATCAATTTAAAATTTGCTGTCTCCTTGGTTTCATCAAATTCCTATTTATATACACAGGTGTGACTTAGTCTTAGAAAATACTCCATACTTTTCGTAATTAGATGGGGGAACCTTGCTGAAATTTTACAGGAGGCTGATGACTAAAGTGACTTTGGGTTTGTTTTGTTGAAAAGATGTGTATGAGGGCAGCAAGAACACACAGTTATTAACAGAAACTGAACAAGGAATGAGTTACAATGCTTAGCTTTGCTCTGTTAGAAGTTAGGAGATTTAGTGTCAGTTTATCCCATGTTTTTTCATATTCTTAATGCTTCCCCTGAGCTACTTGACAATGACCACTCTTGCATACAGGAAACAGGCACGTGGAACACAACGGAGTCTGGCAAGTCCCCGTGTTTCTACTGAATACTAGAAGTAGACCAGTGTAATCTATCTTTAAATGATCTGGTTTAAACAGTAACATAGCTAAACATATACACATCCTGCACCCCTGACTGATGAAAAAACTAAGAGCTCTAGTTTAAAATGACAAGATCTTTTTATTATTGTATCAGTAATAAAACAAGGACGGTGGCATCAGAGGACCTACTGTGATCTGTACCATGTCTTGCAGTCACATTAGAAATGATCTGTAAATCAGTTTGACAGATTTCATCAACTGGAGCAATATATACTTGTACACGCCCCAGTACACACGTTGAAAGGGATGTTCAAATTGCCATTAGTTCAAAATCCACTCTGGTTTTTGTAGAACGCAGTGAAATCAAGTGGAAGGAAAAAAAAAGAGGGAGAGTTAAACAACAGCTGACGAGAACAAGGTAACAAGCAATTCGCATTCAGTGTGTAAGAGGAGTGGTGTGTACCAGGAAGAACACCAAAAGAAAGCTTTTAAGGCAAAATAGGTTATAGTTTCTTACTTTTTGATAGTGGGCAGGGCTGCAGCAGGGCAGTGGCTCTTGGAGACCTGCACTTCAGGTCCAGGCAGTGTTACAGAGGTGACACTGGTTTGCCCCTGCCAGGGCAGTGCACTTTGTCCCCAGAGAATCGGGGTGTCTGTGGGGCAGCTGCAGCTATTGCTATCCAGGTTTGGAAAGAGGAAGACCGTGGGTTGTAAGGGGGTTTAAAATGAGAGTGAGTTTGGTCCCAGTTCTACATCTCGCCTCTGAGGTTCAGCTTCTTGGATTTAGGTGTTTAAAGGTAGTATCTTTGTTCTAGCTTTTGCATTTGTCTAATGAGAGACACTTTCATCACCTGAGGAATGTTTCATGCAATAGTTACTGATTACTTCGAAGAAATTAGAGATCTGGTATTTGTGAAGCAAAAGGAAAAATAATACTGTAACTGAAATCTTCTTTATTCACAAGCCAAATGTAACCCAGTAATTCCCACTGTGAGATTCCACAGACAGCATGAGCATTGTCCTTCCCCTCGTCTTGCAGGGACTCGCCATGCATATACAGGTACTTTATGGAAAAAATGCAGAATTTAACTTTGTTCTTTTCAAGAGGACAATTTTGTACTGGGGGAACTTTTCACTTCCCAGCTTCAATGTGATCCAGAAACTCTGACATCAGTGATGATCTTGGGGCACTGGAAGGCAGAGATTTTTGCAGGTGCAGTGCTGTGATCTTTCTATGGCTACTATGGCTGGTGTTGTAGTACCTGGTAGTTTAACATCCTCATTCCGGAGATTTGGTCATGTTGTTTCAAGCAGCTGTGGCCTGCTTCGTAGTCCGTTGCCTCAGGAGGGTTGCTGTCAGCCTCTTGCAGGAATACAAGAAGCAAAACAGAACACAACCCTCCAGCCTTAGCCTGGTGTCTTCACTGACAAGCTGCTGCCATGGCCAGTGGGGGTTTTGGCTTTTTTTTGGATAAATTTTGTTTGCCCTCCTTCCTCCCACCCCTATTTAAAAAACAGCAGCTTGAGAGCACAGCAGCAAATGCACATTAATATCAAACAGAATTTTCACTACCATTTTTATATTAACATGAGATGTCAGAATGTAAAGTGATCTGGATCTGCACATGGGACCACTCTTGCCGTTAAAGGCTTTAGGCTGGAACAGAGCCCATTTTTT
This sequence comes from Atrichornis clamosus, assembly GCA_013400975.1. Classification (NCBI taxonomy): domain Eukaryota; kingdom Metazoa; phylum Chordata; class Aves; order Passeriformes; family Menuridae; genus Atrichornis; species Atrichornis clamosus. Next base: position 558,963 of record WBMZ01012071.1, on the reverse strand, counting down.
TAGAAGAAACGCAACATTTCCTGATCAAATATTAATTACATGCTATACAGAATTATATATTTCAAACAAATTTTATAAATAAAAAGCTAGGCCTTTCAAATCATCAGCAATATTAATTCTGAATTTAAAACATTATGAAAGATAACCACATAAATGTGAATTATAAAAATACTGGCCTAGGTTGCATAAAAACCTCCATTAAATAAATACGGAAAGTTTTCACTATGAAAATTCAGTGGCATTGTACTTTAAAAAGCCATAATGAATTAACCATCCGTTAATGACACTCAGGTTGTTTTTCATGAACCACGTACACACACAGGAAGTCATATGGCCCCAAAAGGTGATGTACTGGGTTAAGAGAGTTTAACAGAAAGTCCTCTTGGTGTGTGCTGCTCCTCCATCCCAACTTCCTGACTGCTGCTGCAGGTGCCAGCTGCAGACCCTGTTACCCTTCTCCTCCAGGCTGCCGCGCTGTCCCAGAAGGTCCAAAGGCTGGTACGGGAGGTGACTGTGGGTGGCCCTGTGCACCCATCCCTCAGACCAGCGGTTTGACCTCGGGGCGATGCGCAGTGAGCGGTTCTGGTTTCCAGTCTGGCTGGAAGAAGTGGATGTCGAATGTCCGTGCCCAGTTCTCGAAGACGCGCTTCTCGGTGATGAAGCGATGGTGGCTGCCCTTCCGGCCCCGCTCGTGGGAAATGTACATCGTGCACTCATCAGGGCCCAGAGGTTCATAGTAATGGTAAGGTACTGAAAGATGATTAGGGTCCCTGTGGGAAAAAAGAAAATAGATGGAAGGCCAAGATGTTATTTTTCATTGATTGAAAAGATGCTATCTTTAACAAACGGATGGGCTCAAATCCACTTTTTCTCCCAGTTAAACTAGGTAGCTGGTTTTTTTTCTTGCATATCTAATACATCAGAATGGGGCAAAGGTGTCTTCTTTGCTCTTTCTCCTGTTCTCCTTTAATCCTCTTCCTCCCAGTTAAATGAAGGACAGCAGTAGCTCAGAAACAAGGGAGAATGATGCAGGGCTGTGTTACTAGTATGAAACTTGAAGTAAACTGCTTAAAAGAGATTTATATCTAGATTGTGATTTGTAAAAGGTCTTGCAGAGGTATTTACTGAACTGGGAGAAGAAAGAGAAGATAGAAGGAGGTGGTTATCTGTGTCACATCAGCTCAGCTGAACATTCCCAGCATGGTGTGCGAGGTTCCGAGTGCACAGCTTCAATGAGTGTGTCTGCACACCAGGTCAGTGGGACAGTCTGCTGTTGCTGGGGTTTAATCAAACATCTGATGCAAAAATGAGTTCTTCTTTATTTTACAACAGCATATCTAAGCTAAAAATTAAAACAGTTCACCCACAGTATCCTTCTGACCTTGTGAACCCGCTGACATTTCCCAGCGGGAGATGAGTGACTCATGGTGACACACAGGACAAGCCAAACACCAATTAGATACTTGGCATAAAGTTCATTTTAGCAGTTCTAACCTCAGTGTTTCGTTATGTTTTGTAAATGGCACATTTGTATTATAAAAAGCCAGAGCGATCCACTCCCCCTTTTTTGATCTCTACATTAAACTGTACCTATCTGGTTTTTTACTTTGGACAGGGGCGTTTTGGGCTGACACGAAGTCACACAACTCTCTCTGTCATAAATTCAAAGAGAGCAAGCTGTCCAAGACAGAATAACCCATCTGTACCACTCTCCCCAGTTGCTACCAATGATTTTGCTGTGGCAGAAAATATCCCAGTATCAGCATTTAGTGAAGCCTTGGAGCTGCTCTGTGTTAAAGCCTGAGCTGAATGGGAGCCTGGTACAGAGCAAGAAATCTGATGCAGATTCAGGGCTGTCAGCTCTAATATACAGTTGATTATTTTCATTTTGAAGAGCTAATATTTAAACTCACTTTCAACTGAATGCATCCACAATCTGTCAGTAATCTGTGCTGGTCATTATTTTCACTGTGTAATTCTGTCACAATGCAATTTTCTGATTTTTCGTATTTTGCCATTATCCATATTGTATATGCAGAGGTAATGTATGATATTGCTGCTGCTTTCCATTTGTGCCTTAGATTAACGTTTTAATTCAATCAATCTGGCTTCCTCGTAACACAACATGGTGATCAATCTTACAAGAACAGAATAACAATAAAATTACATTTCTAGAGTAAGATGGATTCTAAACTTGTTAAATATATTCTCACTGGAATACATAAGAATGAAACAAAATCCTTCATCACCTCACCTACAGAAAACATACCTGTAATCTAAAGCTACCCTTCGTATAGAAATTTATTACTTCTAAACTACAACTATTAGAACTCAATCTTCAATTAATTTTTCACTTTTTTGATACATTGGACCTCTTATTGTCGCTTAAATGAATCACTTGTATGGTTACTGTAAATCTAATAGGATACATTTTCATGGGATGTATTTTTGTTAAGAACTACTAAACAAATAGGCCTCTGCCCCTCATGTAGACTGCTCTTCCTTGTTGCTCTGAAGCTGGATTTTACTCCCAGGTCCTTGAGGCTAAAGCTGTATTGCTTGGTGTAAATTTACTGCTTTAAAGTTAGGATTAGTAAAGTTGAAATCATCTCTCCGAAAGATCTGGGAAAAATACAGCCCCATTTAACAGGGCAAAGTGAGCCAGTGAGGCTGCTGGTCCTGACACCTCCAGGAGAGGTATTTTTGAAGACAGGAATTCCACATTTCATTGAAGGCTCTGAACTAATACCAGAATATCCTAAGTGGAGTCCTTAGGTCCTGCCGGGCTGTAACAGGTCCCTGTATCTTGTGCACCATCCCACCAGAAACAGCTCAGAAGCACTCGGTGCATGGGGCGAGAGGCCCCACGCTGGGCTGCCCAGCCTTGTGTGCAGGTCTGCTGGCTTAGCCGGGGGTGAGATCAGTGCAGAATGTGGGCTGGTGGCTTTAGCCCTCTCTGAGACTTCTCTGCAGCTGAGGTTTTAAGGCTAAATTCCAAAGCTGTGTTTTGAAAGGCATTTAGATAGAGAAGACCTTCTCCTTTTGTGGGAGTTCTGGATTCCCCTAGATTGCAGGCTAGTAAGCTTTGGATTTGAACTCTGCCTTGAGTACACCATAACCCAAATTAACTGTGCTGTGTTATCTTCTAACTCTGCAATTAGCTGGTGTCATCAGCAAATGAAATGCATGAGTAATTTCTATACGGAAATTGCTTGCCACCTCATTTATTAACATTAAAACAGATGCTGTTTTATCACTGACTGATACTGGACATTAATCAGTATTTTGTCAGACTCTGCATGCATATTAATATCACAGCTGGGAGGAATCTAGGCAAGTTCCTCTGTAAAATATCCTGTATTTCCTGCCTGCTAACCTGCCAGCACAGCACCTGTGTAAGTGCTTGTACCCCTGTCAGTCAGATACTGTTTCCCACTTCAGTGCATTTTCCCACAGATGGTACCAGCCCACAGTGAAAGCTGAAGTACAGTGAACACTGTTTGCCTCAAAAGAAACAGGGCAGTAAAACCAGGCCATCCCATACCACATTCTGGTCAGCCTCTTTCCTTAGAAATGAAGAGCTATTATAAATCAACCCTCTAAAACTATAAATACTCACACACTTTGTAAAATAATTCATATTTTGATGGGTGAATAAAGTGTCATTAATATGTTGAGTGATGGGCAAGGTGCTGTGCCAGGACTATGAAGATTTCTGGATAATTTTTTTGCCTTCTATTCCCAGGATCCCATTTCCCTGACCTCCATTATTAGCCCTGTTTTCCAAACCATTTATGCATTTTGTTATTAAGGTAATGACGTGAGGCATATGGACCAAAGGGCAGGACTATCTCACATTCAGCTTACAGTCCTGTGAGGAAGCTCCACGAAATGTAACCAGCAACAACTGCTTCTTTGCACTTGGTTTAAAGGAACTGAAAGTGGAGAGAGAGAGAGGTAAGAAAACACTAATGTATTTCAAATGCCAGTTTTCAGGCAAATTATCATGGAAAATGGCCTGGCAGTCAAATGAGGATTCTTAAAGGAAAATGATCTGGTTCAATAACTGGAATCAAAATTATTCATATTAGTTAAAATAAGGCTCAGAATTAAGTTTTACATTTCTGGGAGTTCCAGAAGGCCCATGAAGAGGAGGGGAGTTAGAGAGGACTCATCTCACCAACACCCAGTTTTCCTTGTGTACATGAGACCTGCAGGGAACCAGCCGTTCTGTCTCTGCTGCTGCTCATCCCCAGGACAGGGGCTGGAGTTAACACAGACTCATTAAGGCTTGTCTGGGTCTTTCCCAGCCCTGCTGCTGAGCAGCCACACGGGGAAGCAGGAATTGTGGTGGTACCTGTGCACCACTGTCAGGCTGCTGCTGAAGGGAGGCAAGAGGAGAATCCCTGATGTCCCGGTTAAGGAGCGAGTGCTGTGCATGCACAGGCTGCCAAAGGGAGCTCAGAGAGGGAAATGCTCCCCATCTGGGGTGCTAGTTTGCTCCAGCAAAGGCTAGGATGGGATCCCTGGGCACTGCAAAAAATTCAGCAACATGACTTGTCTGTCTGGTGACAAAAGAATGAGGGGTGCACACATTTTCCAAAAATCTTTGCAACGTACAGGGAAGCACAGGCTTTCATCCTATTACAGAATGTACGTGTCAGAAGTTTTTAGCAGCATGAGAGCAATATCAAACCATTAACCCTTACTGCAGCATAAATCTGTAGCAAGCAAAGGGGTTTGAAATTATATATAGCCTTGCTGTAAAGTACTAGAAATTTATAATAATCAGGACACCAATTCCAGTTCAGCTATAAAACTCGGTGTCCAGTGAAAGTAAATAGAAATGAATCTAAAACACCCCTGTTGCAATTAATAGTGACAAATCTTTTAGTCTGTACTCCAGACTCCTTCACTAGATGATTTTTCCTGCACGGGTGCAAAGCAATTTGGTTAATGATCTTAAGCTAATAATTTGTAGCAGAATCAACAGCATGATATTCACAGTACCTTTGAGGTGTCCTTCACGTTACAGATGTGACACTAATGTAGTTCCACAACAGCAATCACCACACTCATTACTTACTCCACAAATTAATACTTAAAAATGAGTGGGTATCTATCTGCTGAAGTTATAAATTTGGTGATATTAATTCTGAATAGAAATAAATTTTTTTGTGTGTTTTTTAATCTTAATGATTAGTTGCACAGCAACTAGGATACCCACACCATCTTGCACACATGTTTTTTGTTGTTTTGTTGGCTTTTTTGTTTTGATTTTTTATTTTAATGGTAGATTCTTTCTCTGACTGAAAACCAGAAAATATGGCTTACAATTACAGAATATTTCTTTCTTTCTGCTATTTTGTTCTGTTTTATTGTTTTTTGGAAAGGAAGCACTGTTTTAACTTAATGAGCGGCTGTGGAGCAAGCTAAGAAGGTTAACTGTATTTATGGCAAGAAACTCCTTTCACAGATCTTCATGGACAGCTTCTTCCAGGCATGGCAACTACAGTTTTCCCCTTCATCACCTGGGGAATCAAGCTGAAGTAAAGACACTTCATATTACTTTGATTAAGAAATGACCTTTTCCCTTTTTACAACCAGGTGTGCATACTTTTATGTTAAGATTTTTTTATGCAGACTGTTAAGAATAATTACATCTATCACTCGTAGGACTGATTTATAGCCTTTCTTGTGTTATAATTTAATACAATGTCCATTTGATTTCAGTGTATGGGTTCTATGAAAGCCTTTCACATGGTCTCAGTTGAAACCTGTCTTAAAACAGTTTGTTTTAGTTGAGTTTTTAAAATATGTATATTTATTGAAATTATTCTGAGTTTGCCTGAAAAGTCATTGCACATTATTTTGCAGTGAAATGCTGTCTTCTGTATTTTTAGATCATCAGTTTTAGAATTACTTCCAAGTGCATATAGCCAGTTCAGGAATACAGCCACTTCTGGGCTGAGACAGACCAGCCACTTACAGAAACTGAGGAAGTATCTTGGCCAACTGAGATGACAGGGGAACTGAGATGCTGTGCTGTGGAAGGTATTTGTGTTGTCTGGCATATCTGATCTAGTTTGCTATTTTCCTTGGAGAATTCATGATGAAGGCTGGCAGTACATCACAGCATTTATCAAGTGTTTTGTTCTAATGTGTGGAAATTCTCACAAAGTGGAGTTTAGTGTTGACATTTTATGCTGTGATTTCTTCAGGGATTTCTGCTCTGTGCCCAGGACAAATGCAGATTCCTGAATTATCCTTTTAAGTGCTCAGAGGGAAGTCAAAGCAGTCCTGTTCTTTGATGCACTAACCCAGCACTGCAGCCCTGCCCTCCTTGCCCTGAAAGGCATCTGGAATTAGTGAACCAGACTTCAGTGAAATCACTACGTTTGCAAGAGGAAATGTAAGCAAGAACTTCTTGGAGAAAGGGGTTTGTGAGCAGGTGATGAAAGTTACACTGAGGCCCCGTTCCAGACGGGCAGCACCAGCTCTGTGCCTTCCCGGGTCACCCCACAGGGCAGACGGGGTCAGCACCGGGTGTGGGCAGGAACCACTCGGTGCTGGGCTAGCACTGGGTGGGCAGGTGACACTTCTGTCAGCATCGAGATCGCTGATGTAAAACAAAATTGTCTGTATTCATACTGGTATCACGTGGCTGATGTGACGTTGGTCAGCACGAGAAGGCCGGAAGTTTCCCTGTGTCACTGATCCATAGAGGGAAACCTTAACCAGGACCCTGGGGGTGTGTTCTGAACACAGCTGGAAAATATGCACAATTTGTTCCTTTATACGACAGCTTCCACTGACAGAGTTTGAGTGCTGCTTCTGCCACTTGTGACCCAGCCCCTGCCGTGCCCCAAGTGAGTGACTACAGGACTGATTCTCAGGGTCCAAATTCTGGGGGAGGGGTTTGGTGGGGACTATTTAGGAAGCTGCAAGATTGGCATTCATGTGACAGAGATACAACAATCTTAATTTGAGTTGCACAGAAAGTTCAATTTAGAAACTAGTCACTGTGAGAACACTGTTTATTAATTTCGGGGGGAACTTGAAATTGAAAGTAATGTTTTCCAATACTTCTTTCTTCAGATTAATTTCATGCCAATTATTCCAATACTTTTAGCTGACAAATATTCTGAGGCTAAAAGAAAGCAACAATATGGATTAATTCTCCCACACTACAAACAAAATTTTAAGGTATTTTATACAACATAATTAAATGCTGTTTGTTGTTTTCAGAATGAAATCATGGGACATCTTAATCAATTGCTTTAAGAGGACTGAAGACTTGTTGCAGAGCAAAAAAGATTAAAAGATTCAGGTATTTATCTGTAACATTAACTTTGTTGGCTAATAACGGTTCCAAAGTAAATCCTACCTGCAGAAATCCGGTGGCACCATGCCATAAACATTTATCCTGTCACAGAGCTCTAATGCGATAGTCATTGTGAACCAGCCCGTGCTAAGCCAAGTGTTGGATATCTTCCTGAAAGCAGAAACATAATTAAGTTCCTAAGCTGGCAAATAATTCTTGAGATTTATTTATTTATTTATTGAAATAATTCTGAAGCAATTTCTCGGCATTTTCTTCATTCTTGTAAAAGGCTTTGAAAATGGGGCAACCGAGACTACTTTGCTCGTCCATCTTTTGGTGATTTGCTGGTGCCTCCTGCCTCCTGAACTAAGGAATGCAGAAACTGCCCTCACTGTAATTAATTTTGGGCACAGCAATTTTAATATTTAGCTGACCTTTTGACTTGGTTTCTAGAAGCTCCCAGCCCCTCGCTGTGACTGCTGGTAGGAAACTCCTCACTGGCTGCAGCTGTGCCTGTCCCATAGCCAGCCTGGGAAAGCTGCATCCGAGGAACCACCCTGAGTGCCATCCCTGCCTGAGGGGAACCTTTCAGTGGGAATGACAGCACTGCCAGGGAGCCAGCCCTCTAAAGCAGCTCCTCTCCTGCCTTCGCTGCTGGCTGGGACGTGGCTTTAAAAGAAGCTTAACTGATCCCAGCATTATTTATGCAAAGTAGGAGACACCTCCACCTGACTGCTCACAGATGTAAGGGATTTACAAGTTGCATTTAAATTTTGCTGCGTTACAGGTTCTCATCTGCCAAGTGGCAACAGTAATGTTTCCTCTTGCTGTCCTTTGCTTGGCAGAGCTGTTTAGTTTGTAAGAGCTGGGCTCTATAATGGTTACTGGCTGCCTGGCACGTGCACTGGAATTCCCAGTCCTAAGTTCCTGCATTGGCTCAGTCTTGTGGGAGAGCTGGCAGTCTTGGAATGGGAAGATCAAGGAACAAAGGTGTCATAAGGGCATGTTTAGGGACTGGCACTTCTCTTAAGACACGGAGGCACATAAAGTCAGGTATGAAGAAAGCAAGTTCACTCAAAGGTCTCCTTTCAAATGCTGTTAAAGAATACGACAGGAGGTCTCCCTAATGGCTCCTCATCCAAGCAAGCTAGGACAGTCCTGTAGGAAGAAGTTCAAGCTTGTGTTATCAGCAGCCCAAAAAGTCCTCAGATTCCTGCTGACAGCCTGTCATAGTGACTGGCTGTCCCTTCAGCTCTCACTGAAGCTGAGGCTCTGAGGGAGCAAGTGCAGGCTCTGGGAAGGCCTGGGAACTGTATCAGAATGTATTAACATGGAACTTACATTAACCGCATTCCCCCACACCTGTATCTGCCAGATATCTGTGAAACTGTCACCTCCCCTCACCCCCCAAAAAAAACACAGCAGAAAACATGAGGTTCCCTTCAAAGAAGTCATCTGGGAATCCCAGATCCTGAACCAAGTTCCAAGGTCATCTTTTACATTTTACCCTGTGATAGCAGGATGTGGAAGAGTCTTGGAAGCAGGGACCTGAGCTGGACACCTGAGTGGACAAAANGAGTCTTGGAAGCAGGGACCTGAGGCCACAAAAGCCACGGCAAGCAAGTGCCAGCAATCACCAACATCTAATTCATGCGACAGGAGCCACCATGCAGCTTCCCAAGTTAATGCTAAACAAGCTGGTTCCAAGTAGGTCACCTACAGGGCAGTAGGAGGAGATGTTTTGGGCACTGTCAGATTGAGGAATGCCTTGTACCAACGCTTCGCTTCCCATTTCCTCGGGGAATTAGACTACTGCAAAGAAAAAAAACCAAGCGCTGGTGTCTGTGCCAGCTGCTTAAAAGACACTTCTAACCGTAAGGGAATTCTTTAACCAAATATGCCTGGAGGATGCCAGGGAGCCTAGGCAATTTCTCCTGTCCTTAGCGGATCACCTGGTAACGTATTAACTCCTGGAACACGATTTTTACTGCTCCTGACATACAGACTTTTAGGGTAAGCTGGCATTTGGAGAATGACATGTTTTAAGCATCTCATTACTTCCAATTATGGGGCTTTATTTATTTTCTGACTGCATTGAAGCTTGGAGGTGATGGTGCAGTTTGTCACAATGTCATAGCTGGGTCATAAGCTTAGCAGAGGCTTTCAGGCACTGCAACAATATAAAACAGTGAATACGAATTTTTCACTCAAAATTATTAGGAAAGGGAATGGTAGGAGAAAGCCTAAAAATCTTGCTTCTCTGCCACCTGAGAGTTTCTGAGCTCTGAATCACTGGGTCATTCAGGAACATGTTCAGGCTAAGAGTACTCTGGAGATTGCACAAATCCACTGTTCCAGGTGCCTCACACCTTACATTCCAAAACCGAGGGAGCAATTGTAGCCAGACCATGCCCAAAGTGTCTGAGCTTTGCACGGGTCAGAAGACCCAGCTAGGCTGTCTGCTGGGATAGTTTTCTTTCTGCTTACACACACTTAGTCTTTAATCTAGTGTTTTCAATAAATAGGAGAACAACTGAATATAAATAAACTAGCTTGGAAGCTAAATAATCAAATAAAGATCTAAAAATTTATTCAAGTACCACTTTGCCTTCCTTAAATACTGTGTCTGTAGGACAGCAACACAGAAACGGGGTTACAGGGTCTTGCATTTCATAAAAGATCTGAGCAAGAGTCCAACAAAAGAATACTCTTTTTATACCTAATCAGCAGTAATGAAAGAATATGAAGAACTGTCATGTGCTTATTAGGGGAAATTATCAGATATTCTTTTATATGATGAACTAACACACTGTGCTGATAATTCTGTACTGCACACTAAATTACAATTAAAGGCCTTTCTGCTCCACCAAAATCTCATTTATAATCTCTATGGAAATACTCTTCCTGCAGTTATTTCATTTATGCTGCTTTTATCTAATTACTATAATATTGGTTCTGAATCATATTTTCTTAATGTACCCTTATTCAATTATAAAGTTATTTTCAAGTACAGTTGCTTTATAATACCAAGTATATTGCTCTGCAGCCTTTGTCTTTCACCATTCTATTTAACTGGCAATGTTTTCTGCAGGTTTCTCTTCATTTCAAGATCTTTTTTTTTCCAAAAAGCACAATACATCCAATTACCTTTTTTCCTCATCATTTTCAAGACAGAAATGAATAGTCTGATTATTGTAACCTTGCAATCATGCTTCTCTCTCCCTCCTTTGTTTTTTGTAGGCACTAATGTCAAGAGCTCAGCAGAAACCTCCCAGGGAACAGCAGCATTTTGGGCTATACAATGTTCTGCTCCTGCCCCCACAGCTACCTAAATTTTCCTCCCTTACAAATTCTTTCCTACCCATGTTTCTTTTCATCTTCCCTCTCTTCTGTGCTGCTTATTCATTTATTTTCATCTCCCGTTTTAATCTTCTTAGTCCTTCAAGTGTGCTGTCTGTGCCCTCTAAAGGAGTGGTTCATACACAGCAGAGCCTGCAGTTTATTAAAATCAACAGGGCCTGTTCCTCAGGCTGAATTTTGCCAGCATCTGAGTGCCCTTGATTCACACTGGGAGTTCAGGGTGCCCATGACTGAGTTCACTATAAACTTGTTATAATGTCATTAATGGCTCAAATGTCTTGAGAATATTTCAGGAGCTGAGCCTGGTGCCTGTGCAGAAAAACAAATGCTTTCATCACACCCTCACTACAGGCCTCTGGCTCTGGATGGGTGATGCAGAACCAGAAAGAGCAGCTTGCCTGAAATTGCACAGCATGTGTCAGAAAAAGAACAGGATCCTGGCAATGTCAGGGAAGGAATGGGAGCCTGGCTCCATGTGGCAGAACTGGCCAGACTGAAGCAGGGGAAGGAGACTGTTCCTCAGAACTGGGGACTGCACATGATCCTACCCTGGATCACTGAAAGTGTAATCCAGGAAAGGAGGTGGCAAGGTGCATTCCTTGTGTCCAGGGCCGACCCTTGGGGCTGATGCTGGCCCATGCTACAGTGCAATTACAGCTTTGTTGACTTTCATGCCTTGTAAATACTGAGTATACAGATAACCTTCTGCACTTTTCTTGAAGGTTTCAAATGCTTCAGTCCCCTTCTCACTTCACTTTACCCTGAAAGACTAAAACACATCAGAACTGGCAGCATCTCCCCTTGTTATCCTTCCTTCTTGTTCTGGCAGAGACCCAAATGCACCAATTGGAGGATGAAGAGAATAAGAACCTTTAATGTTCAAAACAGAGCAAGTTACTCTGTGCTCTGGTGTGAGCCTGAGTCAGTCACGACCTTAGACCCACCGTTTGATCCACTATAACTGAACAGGGCTCTGCCAGCAAACCATGGGGGGTGTGACAAGGGCAGCAAATGCCAAGCAAATGTTGCCTTCAGGTAAGAGGATACAACAGATTCCTATAACACTGGTTCTGCCTTTCTCATGTAGCCCAGGAAATGCAGTCTGTGCTCAATTCGTTCCTGTCCACAAGAGGACTGAGGCCTGTTCCAAGCTCTGGTATGTATGTATTGTATTTGTAAGCTAGAAAATCTGACTGTGAATTACTGCACAATAAAACTACCTCTTCATTTGTATCTAAGTGGGGACCCTGTTCCATTTTTACAACAGCATATTTAATAAGTAAAAAAATGAAACTTCATTAAAAATAAATGTCTTTCGTGCTGTGAAGTCTTTGGCTTGAATGCCCATTTTCAAACATTATATGTGAAAATATTCAAGTACTGCAGTGGGTCACTTACTACAAATTTGATTTGAAGATCAGCCTACAAGTCTCATAAACAGTCTCATAAAGATGTAACTATCACAACAACTTTCCATTTTCCAGCTGCAAATACAGGATGAACTGTTCTGAAGCACCTAATGTATGACTAATGTTTATTTGTTTTACAAGAAGCTATACAGCTGCAATGTTCCAAGAATGCTTAAATTCAATAAACAGCTATAATAATTCACTGAATGGTGGCATTTCCTCTATAAGAAAACATAACCTATCCATTCTAATTTTTCAGAATCAGTGAAAAAACTTTAAGGTATGTTACCCCAAAGTGAGATTTAAACAGCTTCTGCCTCCTCAACTCTACGAACTGTACATCCAGACTCTGGTACTCTAAGCTGATGAGGCAACACTCCATACAAATCATTTTGATGCGTATTTTTTACTCATGTTACCAGTGATGTTATTTGGCACGTCATGCCACATTACAGCTCGTGAGGCAGAGGATTTAATGGGCGGGATTGTCCCTCTGAGCAGATCTGAAATTGGTATATATAAGCTGCATTATTTATAACTGTGTGACATCCCCTAGATGTATCCATATAAGTTCTTACCTGTCTTTTCCAGTTTCCCGTTTAAAAAGGTCATCGAATTGAAGCATCTTGTGGCGAGAAATCATATATGCTTTTAATTGAGGCAGTATCTGGTTCATCAGCTGCAGGTTATTGTACACCAGGCCTTTGCCATCTCTCCTCATGTAGCTGCTCGGGCCCCAGAAGATGAACACAGCACCGTGGCTCATATTTAAGAGTTCGTTGCGATTTCGCAAAATCCTCTGAATGCTGGAGTGTGCAATGACTCGGAGGCTCGTTTTGTTGCCCACGTCTTTTCCATAACCTCGAGTGGGCGCATCATTCATCCGTATGACACACTCGGTCTCGTCGATTCTGTCACCTTGTTTGCTCCCCAGAAGGTGTCCAGAGCTGGTTACCAATGCACAGCTCTTGCAGTGCATTTTTAATGGCTGCAAAGACACACACACTTCACAATTAGCTGTAGACATCTTCCCCTTCACACGTAACCGTATTTTACATGTATATGGCATATCTTACAGCAAAAACCTCAGAGGAATTTATATAAATCTCTCCTAAATCTCTCCTAGCAGTCTTTCCAAATAGCTGCAGACACATTACCTGTACATTTTGTAGATGGGGAAAGTGTGGTGTAGATGTACTACCCTTAGAGTTCCTCTGTGGACCTCAGCCCCTCCTTTCCACTGCTGCTTCACATACAGAAGTCACAACAGCTTCTCTACTCTTCCCAGCTGCTTAGGATTGTACTTCTTCCACTTGCCATAAATGAGCTATAATTGCAGTATTTTTTATTCACACTCTTCCTTTTTTTTTTCAGGAAATAATCAATCCTAAGTCCTCGTAAGTTCAAGTGTGAATAGCTTTTCAACCTGAGGTCAGGACATTTTGCTAAGGGAGGAGATTGATGCCTTGGCCCAATCCTTCCATGCTATTTGCAAGTTGTGCCATAACCACTGCAGTGCTCTCGTACCTCCTTTATGGTTCACCAGTCAGAGCTGGTCAGCAATGCCTGTGTATATTTTACATGACAGTGAGTTAGTGCACTGAACCTCTTCTACCTTGTCAGGTCATGTTTAAGAGTTACACAGTAAAATGAAACAGGAGGTGCCTGTTCACTGAGTGCTGCCCTAATGGAAGAAGAAGAGTAAAACAAGCTTTCATGAAAATGAAAGTGCATGATAAATCATGTTACTGAAGTATGCCACCAATGTAAGTATCAATTATAGAGGAGTATGTCACTATCTACTGCTCAGCATGAGAACTAAAAGGGAACAAGGGTTAACCGTGTCCCCAAAGTGCTACTTTCTAACAGGAACACAATAAACTGTGAGGTAAATAAAGACTGTTTGGAGGTCTGCCTTGGTAGCCCTCTATGAAATAGTATCTTGCACTTGGCGTGCCTCTTAAGTTTCTTTGAAAAACAACAACAAAACAAACCAACAACACCCCCCCAAAAACAAAACAACAAAAAAACCCTCTCACCAAAAAAACCCAGGCATTGAGACTGAACTGCAGTTGCTTGATCACTTTCATCTACACACATACAGGAATCAAAATGACTAAATCAGTCTGCAGTGAGGCACAGCTTAAAACTCTAAAGCTGAAAAAGACACGTAACATAGGTTTGACACAATCTCAGTCACCTGTTTGAAAATGCTGTGGTTCCGAGTATTTGATGGGAGTATTTTACTGTAGTGTCTTGGTTTTAATTTTGAAGGGACTAAGTGGTTATAATTGCAGCCTGAGATTTTTTTTTTTAATATGAGACTAGCTAATGAATGATAGTGCTTTTTAAGTGAAGAAAAACTAACTAAACTATACAATCTGCACACTGATACAACCAGCAAGCCTTGTATCTCCATTTCCCCCAATCAATGAAGTCCCTTTCACATCTGTGGACTATAATCCAGAGCTAATGATATGGGTAGAAATGTTCCTGCCTTTGTGAGCCAAGGTTCCCAATGCAGTATTTACATGCATTTTCCTTTAAGCTTTCATCTGCCACTTTGATGAATTACCTAGGAAAAGGCTCTAAGGTGAACTAGCTGCTGCACCACCATGCTTGGGAAAGCAAGATGAAGCGCTAATGAGGTTAAAGGAAATGTAGTTAGCACCAGTTTTAACTCACACAGCCAGGTATTTTCACCTAAACAATCTCTGCTGGTTTCTGGCCTACTGAGCTACAACTTCCTTGTTTCTTTTTAAAAAGTCTGCCCCAGAATCCATCAATTGTTAGGAAACAAGGGTGACCATCAGCAGAGTTGTGGAAACTTGGGGAGAGGGTTGAGGCTACATAAAAAACATTAACACCCCCACAGAACATCTGTCCCAGATCTTGTTTGAAAAATGTTTCTTCTGGGAAAAAGTCTTTAGACTGAAACAGTCAGATATTGCCTAGCTCCTTTTTGAATGATGCATGGGGGCTGAGCCCTTGTAGCTGCTCTAGGCAAGTAATTTTCAGTCACCTCACTCAGATTCTTTCAGCTGAAGTCTACAAAACTCGCACCTAAAAATTGTCACAGGAATTCACAACGAACAACCACAACATTCTCACACCAGCTGTTTATAATGCTTTGACAACGTTGAAAGCAAGGGGGGTAAAAAGCCATTGGCTGTAATATCATCTCATTGGGAGGCAGCAGAAATGTCATCTACTTAAGCAATAATAATGGAGGCACAAGGCAGTTCTTTGGGATTGATGACCAGCTGGAAGAAGTTGATGGCCTGAGAATAACCAGGGGCCATTAAGCCAGAAGAACATTAACTGCACAGAAAGCGCTGTTACAGTAATTATTACAGTGATATTTTGGAAAAATAGCAAACTGAAAAAAAGCAAACCCCATGAAATATGAGTTATATTCCAGGAGCCTTGCTTCAAAAGGAATGGGGTGAGAGGTAGGTGAGTTTTATAGCATCTGTATTAATTACCTTGAAGGGTAACATATCATGCATGTAGAAACTGCTGACACTGAATCGTAGCCATTGGCAGTAAGCAGCGCCGGTCCACGTGCACCTGAACACCACGGACGGCACCCTGTGACAGGGCAGAGCAGGTGGCTACTGCTGCCACACACGTCAGGCACCGGGACAGTGAATGAGCCAAGTATTGGCCAAAATAATTGCCCAAATCACCTCTCAGTTCCAGTGACCTCAAGAGACGTCTGGGGAGAGGGAGAACAGAAATTACAGTACAACAGGCTCCCAGTGCTAAAGCTCCAGAGGATGGCAAAATCAGCTTTTCCAGGATAGGTAGGCTATCCCAAGGGAATGAACCTTGTTATGGGGTAAAGCCCGTAGCAGCACCTTTATGGCCACAACAAATTAGTGCAGCCTTGCACTGCTACAGGTACCACGGGCCAAACTGACTCCTGGCAACTTCCACAGACTAGCCCAGAAGTGCTGCTGCTCTACCACAAACGCCCAATTTGCTTAATGAAACAAAAAACAGTGCCACACTTGTTTCTGTATTTTCCAATTTGAGGCAATTTGCTCTGTTATTGACTTTAAAATCTGTTGTCCACTGATAGAAAAATATTATTTTCAGTCATTTTAATGCTCAAGTATTCAAAAATAATAAATTGAAAAATGTTGTTCCTGATACAAAATATGTTACTCTCAGATATTATTATTTTCTTTGTGATGAAATCAAATGATTTTTTTTTTTTGCTTATGAAGTCTTTTGATTTTAAAGCCAAGATTTAGAAAACAAGACAATTCTCTTCAGTAAAATCACGAAAGCTGTAAAACACTTTTTCCAAACCGAGTACTTAATGACCTACTTTCATGACCCCTGGGTTCAGATCACTCCGTTATTAGTAGTGTAAAAATTTCTGTTCTATAAAGAAAAGCCAGAGTATTTTATCTTGGCAATAATGACCTGGCTAACAACAACAATAGAACCAGACCAATCAAACAAGCAAACTCCCCCCAAAAAACCCAAAACGAAACAACAAGAAAAGACCTGGAGTGAAGAACAGCTCATTACTGCGTTCAGCAGAAAAAGACCAACTGTCAGTTCATGAACAGCAGCATTCCTCATAGATACATCTGGAAATACTACAGATGACTTCAAAGTGTATTGGGAGACAAGAGAGACCAAGAAAGGTTAAAAAATATCCAAATCATTTTGGATGGATGACCTTTAACTAAGCATTTGAGACAAAGTGTAAAATGTTTCTCTTGCACTGCAACACCTCTATTGTTCACCAGTGCCAGTGCCTGTCTTGTGTGTGAGCTGGAATGAAAGGCTACAGAGCTGCTCCTCTCTGTAGTAACCACCTGAACTGTATTACTGACCCAAGAGCCTCTCTGCAAGAGCCCCCAAACTGACTGCAGAAGTAAAGGCAGTAGTAGAAAGAAGAATGATGTACTGGGAAGAAAATCTGTTTCCATTTTCAACTGAATTCAGCTGAATTCAGGATATTGATGGTTGAAAAAACACACATAAACAGTGTAAGAGGCAGTCTTAAGGGTTCAAGAGAAAGCGACCTTTTTCCAGAGCAGCCCTGTTTTCTCTTTTTGTTACAAAGCCGGTGATTTCACTGGAAGGAGTTTCATGTCCCCCACACCTGGTGCCCATCGTGCCTGGCCTAGGCATCACAGCTTGTGACACTCACTGTATGTTACCTCAGGATCTGCTTTTAATGTTCCTTGCCTTGTGCACAGACCTGAGTCAACATTTCCTACGTGATGTTAATGAACCCTGAGTTCACAGCACCTTCAGTGCAATTTATTACTTACGCCTTGTTCTTGATTGCTGGGTCATCAGTCACCAGCAACAACACTAAAGAATTAAGGCTTTGCCAGTGATACAATATTTTGTCCTGGCTTCAGTTTTTTTACTTCCTTGTAGCTTTGAGCAGTCCTGAGGCTTCTCAGAGCTGCTGGCTTGGGACCACTGCTCCACCAGGCTGGCTGCTCCTTCCCAGTGCTGCTCTCCCAGAGGCAATCCCCCTGTCCTAACTACATCTGAGGCTCTGCAGCAGCTCCAGCCCTGCCCAGCCCACTGCTGGCACATCACAAACAGCTGACTGCTCCAGCTCTGGTGAGTCCCTGTCATTCAGCACTACTCCAGGTGTCATTCAGCACTGCAAAGCTTCTTGTGCCATTACGTCCACGCCCCACGACCAAGCTACATATGTTATTTCTATCAGTGTGCCTCCTTCCTTAGCATTTTCCCTAAAAGACTGAAAGAAAACTGTAAGGCCAAATCTGTTTTTCTCAGAGAGATTCCCAACAGCCACCTTAAAGTAGAATAGAAACCCTGAAGCTTCACATTTGCCAAGTAACTTGTGTTCTGTAAGTCAATGCAGCAAGCTGTGGGGCTCAAGCTGTCTCATTAGTGAAGCACAGCTGTGCACTTCAGAAGTGATTTCCACAATGCAAGGGCTCTGGGAGACATGATTCTGTGAAAATAATTCAAGTTCCCTGATTAGTTTTGCTTTGTAATATATTGATGGTGAACAGCGCCTTCAAAATAATATTAAAAGAATCAAAAATGAAAAAAGACCCCCATATACAAGCTGAAAGAGTTTGCTATTTTTCAAGTCCCATCAATGAAATGATGCTATCAAACCAGTCTTCTCTGAACAGTAAAAATAATTCAGATGCCTATTGGAATATTGTAGGTAACACTTCTGTGTATGAACAGCTGGAGCAAAAAACCCGAACTGAAACACCTAAAGTGTAAAGAGAGTTTTGAACTTCAGGTTGCTGAAGTAAACGCCCTTTTAAAGTCTCTGGGAGTTTTGATTTTGTGGTGCCAAGTTCTGATCTACGAGATTATTTTGCTTTGACCGTGACATTTTCACATGCGTGTTCATATAGGGAGCATAGCTTAATTTCTACACTCTGCATGCCAGCTCAGACTTCCCCCTCAAGTTTCATAAATTCTCATTCTTTAACCCTTATGCTAGATAAGAGCACCTTATGCAGGTACAGAGAACTGACAAGGGGAGATGAAAACCCCTCTGAGCGAATACATTTATAATTATTGTTGAACTAGACTTTTGGAATGTTAAAGAATTTACCATGAAAACAAACTGCATTATCCACTGAACTAAAAGCACTAACTGCCTTGAGAACTATATCCCAGTGACTGATATCACACAAGTAAACAGAAAGGGTTAGGAGATACCACTTGCCCAACATTGTTAATCCTTATGCAAATCCAAATAACAAGCGTTTGCAGCAAAACTTTGCAATTCAAAAAAGGTCTGGCAAGTCTGTTCATAAAGATAAATGCATGTCTGTTTAAAAAGATAAAAGATAAACCAAATGAATTTCTTATTACTTCTCTTTGTTTCTTGGGCTGTGGAGCTTGAATATGCAAATATTGTGGAAATATTAGCATCTTCATTTCCCATTGATTCTTCTCAGTTAATTATATAACTGGACTTTGCCATCAGACATTTGATAAGACAGTGAAATAGCCAAACTTCAGCACATCCATTCATCACACTAGTGATCACAGCACCTTATGTTTTATTCCTCCAAGAAACTGAATTTTTTTTTGCCTTGATACCCTACTGATGGGCATCTGCAAAACCTATAGGAAAAATATAACAATTCTATTTTCAAAAGGTCCTTAGACAGATCTAATTAAATTTCAGAACATGAGGCTATATTATGAAGAGAAAAAAAACCCCAACAAATGCACTCCACAAAGCTTTCACTGGAGTAATTTCCTTAGAAAAAGTACCGTTAAGCACATTAGTCAATGAAGAGTCTTCTGCTTGTGTGAAGTGTTTTCCAGCACATTAACTCTTTTTCAGGGGACTGCCTGCTAGTCAAAGCTTCCATTAGATTAATTAAAATATGGCTTCTCTCACTGGAAAGAAAAGGCATGAGTTTGGTTACAGGACATTGACCATCTATAGAAACTGAGCCCTTTCTAGTTACATAAAATACACAAGCAGAAGCAGCAGCAGCACAGGAGATGAACAACAAGGTAACTTTTGCTATATGGGGCACATTTCTCTTCTTATTTTAGAAGCATGATTACCAGGTGCTGATGTTTTCCCCTAAGCCACCTGAAGAGAATATAAGGTGCAACCTTGCAAATTGTCAGCACATATAAAGCTAAGATTTAGAGAGTAGTTTCCATCCTGAATCCTATAAATGTGTCCCATGAGGAAGATTAGTATCAATCATAGGCTTATTGGAGAGGGAGATAGGATACAATGATAACCTGAAGCTATCAACTAGAGTAATGGTCTAAGAAGAAAAAGCAATCAGAGAAAGAAAAGAATATCCTCAATGAAAGGCAGAACTGGAAAATCAGGCAAGAATGTATCATATTGATGAACATGAACTGTTATACAAGAGAGGGAGTCACATGAACAATATACAGGTTCCAAAGAAATGGTTATTGCTTAATGTTTATCTTAAAAGGAGTGCAAATAGATATCCATATTACATCAAACTGCTTTACTTTTATTCTGCAGCTAAAGCACTTGTACTAAAATGAAATAAAGCCACAGGCATGGTGTCTTAACTATGCAAATTGTTATCACTGAGATGTCAGAAAAACAGAAATTGTAACAGTCTACCGAAAAGGTATTGGACAGTTTGGATTTCTGCTTCAGAATGTTTTCACATCAGCTTCTCTCCTTTGCTTTGTTATGTTTTGGCAGTCCTTTCCAGTTTAAATGCTTCATGTAAATATACCCTCATAGGCTCTCTCTGCACCTGTCATGGCTATGCAGGATTTTTTCTGAGCTTCAAGTTTCACAGGGTTTTTTCATCTAACCCAGCTTTAGAGCCAAGCATCACTGATCCTTAAAGTTTGTGCCTAAGTTTTCGAATTCAAGGACTTTTTTCTTTCTGTGACACTGGCTCATCCAAATGCATCTAAAACTCTCACTACAATGATTATCTCTACCAGGCAATAATGTGATGGGCATAGCAAGGACAAAGCAAGCCTTCCCAATGACATCCAGTTCTAACAGAACTTAACACAGGATGCAGAGACCCTAGAACAGACCAGATGAAACGTAAGACCAAATATCTAATTAGAAAGTTATTGACTCCATAGAGAATTTCTCTAAAATGAATTTTGTCTTGTATTTCTTACCTTGTTGAAGTAGAGTGAAATAAAAACTAACACACCTTATTCCTTTGAAAGGTCTTTGTTCAAAAATTTTGTTCAAATGTCTTTGCTTCAAAATCTGCCAAAAATGTTCAGCCTCATGGTGTTTTGATTTTCATGTGGCTAACTCCATGTAATCTTCAGCAGCTTATTTTATGTAACCCAGGCTGTTCTTTATGTTCTTACTTCTCTCCCTCTGACTTAACAGTACATTAGAAACTAGGGAACAAAGGGAACAACAGCAGATTTAAACCTTTTTATTCTTTTTCTCTTCCTAAAAGATACTGCATCTGAGCTTAAAATGTTTTTCTGAGGATGTATCAGATTCAATAATACACGAAGCTGTACCACCTCCACAGCAGGATCCCAAGGCAGCCTCCATAATCACTGGCATATTGACACCAAAGACAGATGCTGGAAACAGGTACTGGCAGCTGAAGTGGCCAAAACATCTATTTAACTTAATAGCTACAGGTTGCAGAAACTCACTGCAAATTTCTCCCATGCACAAATGTAGGAAATGAGAGAGTGTTTTGTGCTCTAGTATTTGTATATTTAGTTTTGGACAAAAAACAGATGAAAACATCTTGAAGACAGATGTTTAAACATTTGAATATCTGCAACTATGTATCGCTAGAATTTTAACTGATTTTGGACTAAAACTGTATTTGAAAAATAAAACTTTTAATTCAGGGGTGAGCTCTTTCAGTTTTGGGGTTTTTTTAAAGGATCTCAAGAATTCCAAATATATCTCTCCAATTGTTCACTACTACCACAGACCCGATCATGAGACAAAAATAAACACATTTATCCAATCAGGATATTTGTATTGAGTCTATTTGTCAGTGTGCAGGTTAATATGAAATTAAACACTTTGCAGATGGAAACATTTAGCACTGAAATGAACCTGCCACTGAGGGTTAATTAGACACTCAAGTACAAGAGCTGGCACTCTGTCTGCCAACATGGCATTGCTTCTCCAAAGAGGTGCTCTTCAATTCCCAGCAGAATGCCAAAGCTCTGTTCTGTGTGGGTGGAGAGGATGAGGTTAACTGGAATCTCTGGAGGAACCACTGAAAAAGGCTAGCTGGAGAGAAAGGAAGATCTCTCTCAGAGGAAGGTACCCTGAGCTGCAGGGCAAATGAGAAGAGGGAGTCCTTAAAAACTGAGCCAGGAAAGAGCTGATAGCAAGTCAGCTAATTAATTACAGGGCAAGAGCAGGGGCTGACCTTGCTAGAAGTAAGGTCTCTTTCCAGATCTGTGTATTTCACAGACGTTTAGGATTGTGCCATCTCTTGTGCCTGTGGCACAGCAATGCTTTTATTTATGCTTTACTATCAACTGATTTGAGTGAAGCATGATTCCAAGGCACTTGGCTGATACTCCTCAGTAATATTCCTTGCTTCAAGATGCAGCTTATCTGTAATTCAGGAAATGATGTAACTTAAAAGGGGAAATAATTTAAAATCACATCTACCTAATGCATTTGCTCAAGAAATTTGAAGTGTAGGAAGGTGTGCCACAGAGACAATGCAAGAGGCAGGTTTAAGACAGATACTACTGAAATCAGGAAAAAAGGAATCATCTTATACTGAGCAGCAGCAGAAACAAAACCTTCTGCAAAGAGGTGAAATGCAGAGTCCCAGAGACACAGGGGATTTCTGAGTGCTTTACACACTTTATCTGCTTTTTCTTTTATATTATTAGTCCTAAATTGTACTCCTTGGATGTGATGTGTGCCATCTGAAGTGCATTTTACCTGGCAGTGACATTAGACAATTCCTGCTCACTTCTTCCTGGGTTGGGGAGTGGAATGTATTTCACTGGATCACTCCCTGGATCCATTTCACAATCAGAACAGGAGGCAAAGAGAAGTCAAAAGAAGGCAGGAACAAAAAGAAAAGATAGGTGAATGGCACAGCACTGCTGTCTTTACTGACACTGAATATACACAAAATTCAGCCCAAATTGCTGTGGGAAGATGGGTGACAGTGGTGGTGGTGATGGAAGAATGGAAATGAGAGCATGGCAGCATGACCAAGAAGTTCTACACTTTTAAAAAGTGTTTCTCAATCTTTCATTGTTTAAAATCGCCATTGCTGAATGCCTTGACATCTAACTGATGGCCTGTCAGCAGGAAGTTTTAAATTCTATAACCAATGTTTGCTTTTCAGGGTTCTGTACCACGCCTGGCTGCAGCCCAGGATTCTTCTTTCATGTGAAAGAACTTCTGTCAAACAGTTTTTTCAGAGCAACAGGCATATTCTAAAGTAGTTTCTTCTGCACTGGACATGTAAGTTCAGCTTTCCAGCTTTACTGCCCTAAACAATGCCCACCCATCTAAACAGAACGTTTTTACAAACTTAGACCTTCTCTAGAGTCACAGTTTCACCTGTCAGGAGAGCGGGCAGGATACTGTCTTCTTGTAAGGGATGAACACTGGAGTGTCAACAGTTTTCTGTCTGGGAATCTGCTGCCCACGTGCCCACGGACACCAGGTCCTCAGGAGCTGCCCGATGCTTCCCACTCCTGGCACCCCCTGAGAGCCCGGAGTCGAGTCCACCTTGCTGAGCATGCCCTGCACAGGTGGAACGTCCAAGCCCAGAGCCCGGAGCATCCTCGGCAGGACATCCTCACACGTCCCTGTGCCTGTGCCGACACCTCTGACCCCACGGAACCCAGGTGAGGCCACCTGCAGCCCCCCCGGCTTTGCCGCTGATCTCAGCGGGCTGGCACGCTGTGACAAACCCACCTGTGCAGGACAGGGCACACCCGGAGACAATCTGCCAGGAGATGGCATGAGAGCATAATCCTGGCTCAGTCACAGGCACGGGGAGACCACGAGTGTCCCAACCGCTCACAAGGGAGAGCCAGGGCCGACAGCTGGCAGCCCGGCACCCTAAAAACCAGTGTGAACAAAGTGGGAATTCCACCCTGGGCACGGCAGTGTCTGCACTGTGTCAGTCCTGCCTATCTCCAGATTTGCACATCCGAGGAGAAAAATACGCATCCCCCCCGGAGAAACCACAGTTCCTGTCAGCACAGTAGAGCCGGGAGGAGCCTCTGTCCTGGAAACCCACATTCGAGGAAATGCAGCCAAACTCCACTGATGTGTCAGCACTTAATTACAGCTGGAGCGTGGTTCAAATCTTTCCCCTTCTATCGTGTGTTCTGCTTCCAGAAACACACACTCACAAAAAAAAGCAAGAGTGCAGGATTTCTACCCCTCAAAAATAATAATCACACTACAGCCCTACTATTATAATTAAACAGAAATTAATTACATTTTATAGAAGTGGACAGGTTCTGAAGGCTTAGCTGGTTTCCTTTTTAATTACTGTGTAGCACTGTGAACACAGCAAAAATCTTTTTAACATGCTAAATGTGCTGGGGGTTATGTTTGCTTTAACAGACTGCAAAGGATGCTACATTTGCATTTAATTAAAAAAAATAAGTTATTAAAATAGTTTACTTTAGTTCAATGTATACTTATTTAGCTTGTGAATGGTTTTACATCAGCAATGGGATTTTTTTTTTCAATTAGTATTGAGCAACAGACACCTGGGAAAGCAAATAAAAGGAACAGATCAATGTATTTTCAAAAGAAAGCTTGTTAATGCATAAACATTTGGCCCTGTCACAACTACATTATTTTTGAACATTCACAGTTTCCAAAGGAATCACTCTCTATCCTGAAAGCTAAAGAGTATGTTACCTTTTTGACAGGAACAGAATAACACAACCCCAGAAACTGGAACACATGCAGAAACCTCACACCAAGTCTGAGCTACCCTCTAGGCAGGAGTGGTCTCAAGAAACAACTCCTTTGGGTAGATGGCATCGTCCCTTCCAGCTGTGGAAGGGCATCGATGGCTGTGGGAATGCAGGGTGGGTCTGCCAAACCCAGCAGAGCTTTTCAAAGAAAGAAATTCTCATTTTCAGCTCCTGAGCAGCCTTAGACAGGAATCAGGCAAAGATTCTGGCAGATGCAGAAAAACAAATGTAGGCATCCAGTTCACTTGAAATTCAAATGAGGAAACAGCAGAGCTCATTTATGTGCTTTCAGGGTTAGTCAGCAGCTAAGCAAAGATTTTTTAAAACTGAAACTTTACATTTAGATTTAGGAATAGCGCTTTAACTGGGTTAAGTCCTGCTTTACACACCAAAGCTCTTCATGGGATCTAACTATGGGTTCACGTATTAAATAAAAGTCTTAGGGAACCACTTCCTCGTGGCCACAGATCTGATTCATCACTCTTTGGAAGGCTACAATAAATCTGTCATGGAACCCTACTAATTGCTACTAGATCACCAAAGTTGGAAGTATCACCAGCATATCCAAAAAGAGTAAAAGTGAAGAGCCAAATATTCAAAGAGCTCTGGGGTGAAACTGTGTCACTTTACAGATGAACCTGTAATCTATGTGAAAATAAATGATGTATAATGATTACTAAATTTGAAATCAAATCTTCACATAGGGACAATTCAATAAGGTTAGGTGATTACAGGACTATGCAGCAGCATCAATTATCGAGCCAGAAATAGTCTCACATCCCTCAGAGGCTACAAAAATTCTGCACTGTTTTAATCACCAACATCAGAGGGCAGCCACTTTCATCAAATAGTCTGGGGGGTCTCATCTGGAAGAAAAAAAAAAAATAATGGAAGGCATGAGCCCAAAAAATGACTGGCAATGATCCTAACTTATCATCTGAGCTACCATTTGCTCTGCCAATTGATGGGAAATGAAGTGTGATCAATTCAAGTCCACTGTACATCGTTCCCACTGACTGACCTGCCAAATCCTTGATTGAGTAATTAGTGAAGATATCAATATCTGCCATTTTGCACAATGCTTACAAGACAAAGCCCTAAAGTTTTCAGAAAATGGACAATCACCATGTTATCTGTAACTTTACATTTTCTTTCACATGTATGACTAAGCCTTAATATTGCCAAAATATGCAATAAAAACATAACAGTACATAAGAAGTAGTAAAATCCAGGAGCATGAAATCTAGAGGTCAGTGCAACCCCTGAAGTAATACAACATACATTTTTAATCTTACAGATGAATAATAAGCCGTATCAAAAAGGATTAGATCCGTGCTCCTCATTTACAATAGTTCACTCTAAGCAGCAACCTACTTTCCATGCTCACTACCAGGGGAAGCAGTGTTAACTCAGGTACCGGGTGGTGACTGACAGCAACGCTGACATTTTAATAGCAGCTACTGTTTAAGAGCACTATCACCATCTTGTGATTCTTAAATAAAGACTGAATCTACTTTTGATGCAGCAGAGCTCTGCAGACCTGGCAATCTGCTGTTAGGGCACATGGAAAGGTGGGGGTTTCATTACTCCCATCACCCAGTCCCACACTGGGTGTGTAACAAGCTGTTCCAAAGCCATAAATTAGGCTCGGCAAGGCACTGCCTGACATTATACTTTACATTAGAGCCCCAAGCCTGAACTGCCAGCAAACAGGGACACTGCCTTTACTGCTCTATCTCAGACATAAATGGTGTTAACTGCAAAGACAAATCAGTTATTCAGTGCAAAAATGATACATGACTTGTAAACTGGGCCCTTTGTAAGTATTTTGGCATTGCTATGTTTAGTTCACACACAGGGACGTAGTTCCCAAGTATCCAGATGCCACAGCCATATCTAAAGACACCACTTCTCCTCAAACCATTCTGTTGTGCCTTTGGGTGTGCTCACCACTTTTATCCCTAATTCTCATATCTATTCCCCTCTTATCTGCCAATGAAGAGCAAAACCAGAGGAGAAATGTACAAACTGAAAAAGCAAATGCACCATCTAAAATGCAGGGAAGGGCTAGTGGCTTACAAGGCAGACATGGAGCAACCATGTGAAATAAAATATCCTATTCCACATCATGGATGAAAATTTCTTTCCATGTTATAATAAATCCTAGCCTTTGGTACACAAGAACAGGAAAGTTCTAATAAAGACATGTGCTGCTTAGTGCTCACCAACAACAAAACAAAATCCATCACAAAAAAGCTCACACGCAAAAATAAAAAAAAAAACACAAAAAAACCAAACAAACAAAAAAAAATCCCAAACCCCAAAACCAATTTATCCATGGTTTTTTACAGGGCTTAGCTCTGGTGAGTATTAATTAAGCACTGTATCACAGCAGAAAAATGCCTCCTTTCTCCCTACTAGCAAGACTAGCAGCAGGGGGGAATACAAAATATAAAATATTCTACTCTTTTCAGATTAGCCCAAAGCACAAACAAGTACCAGCATTCTCTTTGTTCTTCCCACCCAGAGCAAATGCTACACGAAGTTTGAGAAAGACAGCTGCAACTGGAGCAAACTGGCTCCAGGAATCAATCAACTGATCCAAGAAGAGGTAGGATATCTAGACTTTCCCATTTGTGGAAATAGTTAGTAGGCATCAGTGATAATGACAACATGATGGACTGACAATATTTTCCTCTGAGATTGGAAAATTCTGACTCCATTTGGCAGTACATGTAGATTATTTACAGTGTAAAGATTTGGTAGATACCATGCAGTCTACTGCACATGGGTGTACGTAGTCCTTACATACCATAATTGTGCACTATATATGCATTGATAAAGGTAACAGAACTGCAAGCACAATATTTCTATCTTGAAAAATTTTTCCCGTATTAACCATCCCATGCCTTTTCTTATCTGATTGATTTATTAAGTATTGGTAGGGGTTTTTTTTCAGCTAAAGCTTACTGAATGAAGGAAAATTTGCAGGTCAGGTGTAAGTGGGTAAAGAAGCCAAGGGACTGCCTAAGATGTCAACACACCCTACAAAAGAGTATTTACTGAACAGATTTTCACAAGCAGCAATTTCTATTTAGGAAAGTGGTAAATGCTGTCTTGCAATACCTGAAAGAATTAAGCATTCTCTGTGCACATTAGCCATACAGCATCACACGAGGTTCCCCTTTATCCAGCATCAGTTAAATTTTGATGTCTTCTAGGAAGGAGATTAAATTTCCCCTTTACAACTCTGTTTCCAACTGTCTAATGCATTTTGGCAAGCTTTCAAAGGCAGGCTGGCACCACTGAATTCTCTCTCCAGTCCAGGCCACTTCCTTTGCACTAAGCTTCTCTACTTTATTTTTTTCCTGTGCTTTTTCCTTTCTTTCCCAATTGTTCACTCCCCGGTACATCTATTTTCTCTAGGCTAAAATCTCTATGCCATGTACATGCTGTTACAGTGATGCAACATAAATGAAGTAAATTTGTGGTAAATTAAGATGGCAAATTAAGAACACATTTAAAACATCCTGAACTTCATTTCGAAGTATGAAGGAAGTGAATCAAAAATTGAGATGGTGAATGTGAATTTTAAGATGTAATAGAATCAGCTGGGCATTTTATAATGGTTTAAATATTTTTTTCTATTTCTTTTGTATTTGCTATATGACAAACCTACAAATTAACAGCACTTCTACACCTTAGTAGACAACCTTCCTTCTAGCAACCACGGAAGGCTTTTCTTGACTCAGGTATCACCAACGGAGAAGGATTAATTGCTGCATAACATAGTCTTTGATGCCTTTTGTAGTAGTCTTCGGTGATTGATGATCTGTTTACTCTTCTTACCATACTGCCAATTATACAATTTTTTAATATATTTCATAATATTGTATGTTTTTCTTAAATCTCCAGCACGTGGGGTGACAGAATTAGAAAAGAACAAGTTTCTCTGGAAAACTGAGATATGATATCTAGGGAATGTGTTAAGAATGGTCACATATGCCCACTTCAGACTTCTGTAGTTACCACAACTGAGATATCGCTGCTTAACCTGTATCAACTCTATGCCAGGAGTTTTTAAGTGGTTCTAACTGGGAAGTGTTGTGTCATATTCTCCATGTTAACCCTGTCAGTGTGAGGATTCCTGCCAGAGTTTTGGAGAACAGTACTCTGCCTCCAGGTGGGCCCAGCATTTCCTCTGCCTCGGTTTAATACATCCTTCTTGTCAAAAGCAGATCTGCAGCAAAAGCTAAGAACATCTTGTATACACAAAGCTTCTGCAGGGTAACATGACTGCAGCGTCACAGCAACTTGTGCTTGCCCACCCTGCTGCATCCCTACACTCCAGGACATGCCACATATGTTTCAGCAAATCTATTCCTACTCCATTCCTCTCAAACAGATGCACTGGAGCCTCTATTTGCTTTCCTCTTCCCTCTTTGGCAAAAGACTATTGTGCTGCTTCCTCTCCACTTCTGGAGAACAGAACACTAATGAGTCACTTGGCACATGTTCTGGTAACAACAGTATGGTCATTTGGCCCATTTTTGTTCTCTCTGCTCTTGCCTTCCTCCTCAGGAAAAACCAAGCAACTCTCCAAGTTATTCTTGCAGGCAAAATTTCTTCCCACCCTGGGAGAGAGAATCTGTTTCAGTTTCCTAGTCCAGTTCTTGGCACTCATGTACAACTCAGTGATAACGTGAAAGGAAATTTTTTAAACAAATTTGAGTGAGATTGTAACTGTCTGATTGAAACTTGGCAAAATCCTTCATGCCCAATGAGAGATGTGTTACAAGCTGCCTTAAAAATTGATGTGGAACGAATGAGTTACCTTCTCAGACCTGGCAGGACTGATTTGCATCACAAAGCCACCACAGCCTTCTGGCATCTGAAGGTATTGTCAGGGAAAAAGCCAAGGACTGAACAGACAGAGATGCAGATGAGAGCCACTCACTCCTAGGCAGGCTTCAGCTGTGGAGGCGGCCCAAACCACTGCTCCCTACCACCTCCCGACCCACACACAAAAGCTGGTGAGCTGTCTCATCGGATGCTTTCCGCTGTGTTAACGTCGTGAGGAGAGTCCAGCCTTGAGCCCCGACCTCAGGCTGGCCAGCTCCCTGCTTATACGGAACACAGAGGCACATCCACCATACATGCCATCATACATGCCCCAAGCACTGCTGGACAGTTCAACTAAGGTGAGATGCTGTTCTCCAGCACAAATCCTAAGCTATGATGAACTGTGATCATCAAGAGATGCTGGAGCAAAGACAGCCCATGAGCAGACACCATGGCTTTCATCCACGTAACTTCACTTTGGCATTAAAGGAAGAGCTGCTTCTAAGCATTTCTTCCTTCGTGAGCAGTAAATATGTAATATTGTAATTTATCACCAACAAGCCCATTATTTCACTGAAACTAACTCCTTTTAAAGAACTTTCAACCCCTAAAGGGTTTCAAGCAATTTCCAGTAAACTTCCATGTCTAGATACGTCAATAAATTCAGTCTCTTAAGCAGCAAGAATAATCCACCATGGGAATTATACTGCATTTACCAAATGTATGCAAATAAATTTGACTAACAAAAAAATAAGTTTAAATACAAAAAGTCAAATACTATTTATATTTATCAATATTAAGCACAATTATGCCCATTTTCTTTGTTTTGCACCAGAAAAACTGCAAAAGGGTGATTCCTTCACCACCAATAATCCTGCTGAGCTTCACCTTTTACCCTGGTCTCTTCATGAAATTCGTTCCGGCTGCCGAGTGTGACAGGTATGCAGCAATATACACTTGGTGATGAGCACTTGTGACAGCATTTAGGTTGACCCAGTTTTCAAGGTAGTTCATATATCTTAGTGAGAAAAAAAATCTGCATCAATGAATAGTATAGGAGCACTATTATCACATTATTGTCTCTCCTGACCCCTCCCAAGGAGAAAGAGAGACAATCTTCCTCTGTATTCAGCCTTTCCCATTCTCACACAATTTTTATTCTAGAGACACGTTATTGTTACAAAAACAAGTATATTATGCTGGAAAAAAAGCAGTCTTAGCAGAGATTCAGCTGTATGGTAAAAAAAGTGCTTTTTACTAGGCAAGGTGCATCACCCCCTCAACCATGCCAAATTCTACCAGATTTATATTAGAAATGCTTCTACATTACAGTCTCTTCTAAAACAACTGTGCCTGGCTGAGATCACATCTTCTCTCCTCTCTCAATACCTACGTGGCTCCTTAGCACAGGTCTGGCATCCAATGTCCTCCCATCACCATCCCATCAACAGCAGCACACAAGAAGTTATTCCCATTATTCACATCCTAAAGAAGGTGACAACTTCCACTGCCATTTGGATAAGGTATTGCCCTCAAAAAAATCTCCTATTATTCTAGCCTTTCTCTGTGGCAAACAAACAACTACAACCCCCACTGACCATCTACAAAATCAGACTGACCAGTAATGCTTTGAAAGCTCCCTTAATTCACTTCTCTGCTTGGTTGTCACATGGGAACAGCCTTGTTTGATTACCAGTAAATAGTAATTTCATCTCACTATTTGAAGTTCTGCTTAAGTGCTTTTTACAAGTAAGAATAATGGTAGTTTATTGCTTTTGAGACAAGTATTCTCTGGTCAAAACCAGAAAAGCAAATACAAAATCCCTCTCCCCTCTAATCCACATCATACTTGTTTAATAAAAAGGCCGTATCTCTTAGAGCCTAGTTTTTCTCCAATATCTCTTAGAGTCTAGCTCGACATTTGGATCCCAGGTGCTTTCTCTTACATCAGAGAGTGTAATTAGGATTCTAAACTCTCTGCCAGTTGGCCACTTGGTTGATGAGAAGTAAAACAGAAAATGAATTCTAAGTTCAATACTCCTTTCCATTACTTAATGCAGAAATAAGCCAAGGAGTGAATAAGGAGAAGAGGTGGACAGGGCTTGTACAACATGCTTCCTGATGGCTCCAGAAGCTTGTCAATTCCCCGAGGGCTCTCACGAACTCTGTGTGAAATGGTCACTGGATAACATGTAGGCAGAGCAGGGTGGAACCCAGCTCTTCCCAGCATTCAGCCCACACTCCCACTTGCTCAGATCTCTGTGCCTACAGGCATGACCAAAGTAGTCTCACAGATTAGGGTTGTATCCTTAGAGAAAGAATTGTAACTCACTTCTGACCAAGGAAGTGCCTCCTGCACTGTAGATAAGCATTCCAACCGCCAGGCTACTCCCTGTGGCAAAGCAGAGGAACTCCTTGTTTAACTGAGGGTTAGATGGGTTTTTGCAAAGTTGATCCTGATCTCTGATTTTTGAGAAAAGGGCAGAGGAACTTATCTCAGAACCAGCATTTAGGACCGTGTGAAGGAAGGTGTTTCCTCAGAGCTATGAATAAGCATAAAGGTAGATATGTAAGACAAGCCCTTGCTCACTGTTTTCTATTATCTTTAGGTTTCTATTTAAGGTTTGGGGTTTTTTCCCCCAGATACTTGTATTCTGTAGTAAACCTATGTGAATGTACATACACTATTGAATACGGCATACACCAAGGAGATTTGGCATTTTATGTGCATACACAATTACACTCTAAGTGTATCAAGTGAAATACTTCAAGTATATTATTATGTTTTACCCATTAGATTCATAGACCTTTCGGAATGTAATATAAACTCTTCATTTAAGAGGAGATGTTATTTCCTGCAATACAAGTCCAATGCAAAGCAGTGCCGTAGTTATTTAACGTGTTTTTGTGTTCCTTTCATGCATCTTTATCTTCATCATTAATTTTGCAGTATCAAGTAAATCCCAATATGTATCTCCTGTAGGAATATAAAACACTGTATTCCCTTCACACTAACAGGGAAGCATAAATACTGTACCTTTTTTCCTGAAGATAGATTTGAATATGTTCTTGACAGGGAAGTGCCCACTATATTGATTCAAACAATATCTGAGAGGCATCACAATTGAAGCAATAGTTTAGCTGCTAATATGAATCACAAACTCTTTTTCAGCACATGTGAACTGGGATCTTACTGCCCTAAACACTGATACATAAATACATTTATTCGACATAATGCAATTTCAAAGCAAAATCACATCAGTGCATTGACTTAATACCAGGTTCTGTATGACAATCTAATATTCTTGGCTGATTACTTAGAAAATGCAGCCTAGACAGCCTTGTGCAAGTAAAAATTATCTAACCTATGGAAAATAAGATTAATAACCTTATTGGACAGATGCACTCTGAGATTTTAATTCTGCTTCAATTCCTGTTTAGCAGAAGTTCATTAAACTCCTACATCATGAGTCTGACCTAGAAAAGTAAATAAGTACTCTGTTATTCCCTTTAGAGCCCTGAGTTACTAATAAGGAATTATAAATCTCCAGTCACTTTGTCAAGCAGCCAAATACATCCCAAGTGAAACACAACTGCAAAGTTCATAAAAGTGAGACCAACTGAAATGCAAGACTAAAAATGTGATTTTATTTTATAGACCATGAACTGTTTCTGTTTTTGTGAACTACAAATATGGACAAGCAAGAATGCAGTAAATACAACTAACTTCACCCACCTAAGTCAAGTCTTTCACTGGGCCTTGTTTGTCTCCTCCTTGAGCATCAAGTTACTGCACTTACACAGCACTATTCATCATACATGTTTAAGCTTTTTATGAATACAGATAGGTACTTTAGATGTGGGGAGATTAAGGAGCAAATAATCATAAAACATTCACACGCGCCTAAGCCAAAGCCACCACGCAAGCCAGTGATGGGTCTGGTAATGGGACCATTACTTCCCTGGATCAACTTCCAGCTCTGAACCCCACAGAGTACCATGGGCATTGCTCCAGCAAAGTGATATGCGGACACATTACTAGAAATTTATGAGTAATTGCATTGAAGATGTTTTCTGAAGCAAAGCCACAGCCTTGCTATGCTAAGGGTGAAAACTGGCCTCTGCTGGAAAACCTGTCTCACTGATAAAAGTCCTCTTGGCTTCAGTGGGTCTAGGACTTTCCATTCATTTCTAAATGTTTCTTGAAAATCTGCTTTGGATTTGTTGATTCATTTGTTGGATGACCTCAGTTATACTACCCAGGCTATGTTAAATATAGTAGCTTGAATTGTCATTACCTACAGCAATTAAGCCTATAATTAGATCCCCTTCAATGTCTTCTTGACTTGCAAATACATCCTTCTGACCTTGCTGATGCTGTTTTACATTTGACCCTGGAATTTCTCTGGTTGCTTTCCTAATACAATAGCTCCAAAGTTGTCTTCAAACTTATCTGGCCAAAAAGCTGAGCCCTAGTTTTAACAGTATCATGAGAATTATTTCTAATTACATTTCCTCTCCCTAACTACAAAAGACCTAAGGTTAATTTACAAATCATCCTACTGCAGTCTATCCCACCGCTTTTGCAGCTGTGCATCAGACCACAGCTTCCTAGAATGTTCTGTATGCTGCTGAAACTTCAAAATTTGCAATTGTACACATAAACATTGATTTTGGTAGGAACTTGGCTGTATTGTTAAGACTGATAAGCTCAACCCTTCACCTTTGCAAGCTTCACTCCATTTGCCAAGAGGAAATGCTCCCAATGAGGCTTCCCATACTCTGTGGTATGAAAGTAACTTAAGGTAGGTTAAAACATGGCTTCACAATTTGAATTATACCTGATGTATTTGTCACACTGATTTTTAATTCTCTATCCACCTCTAAAGCTGAGATGCCACCATTAATTACATAGCTGGAACACTGTACCTGTATAGAAATGTGAATGAAATCACTAAACTGTCTCCCAGAAACTGTTGCTTAGTCTCATTACCAATATAAAAGTACAGTAATTGGAATGCATGCAAGAAGCTGTTTGTTCAACTAGCCAAGAAACCTGACAGTTACTAAAGGCAACTTTCAGCTAAACAAAGAGAGGGTTAATTAAAGATATGCAAATAATTCATGTTCTTGTGTTTCAAACTAGGAAGTACCTAGTGTCCCATTCAAATAGTTAATGAGAAGACAATGGATCCTCCAGAAGATCACAATGAGATGTGAAATACATTATACAAAAGGTGTTTAAAAATCATGTGCTGAAATACAATGCACCAGGAAAACAGAAATTAAAATCTGGTGCACTTGGTCCAATTTGCATGTATTTTAGCATCCCACAGGGAAAACAAACATGTTTTATAACTACTGACACCTTCACATCAAATTCAGAGACCAAGTCACTGAGGGGGTTTTCCAGTCTCACACAGTGTTTCAAAGACAGCATGTCACAGTCTTTCCAGCTCTGACAGAAAAAGACAGACATGGCTTTGGGCTGTGAGACAGACAATGTTTTACTTTCATATGGTTAAAACCAGCTAAAATTCCACCAATTATTCTGTAAACTGAAGAGTAATGCTAGCAACTGGACACCCTGTGTCTCCACTTCAGGCAATTTAGTATCTCCTATCTTTTATTTTCCTTTACTCTCTATTCCATAAAATGCCAATAAATCCTCCTTTTCTTTAATCTAAGCTTAATTGGGTTTTTGGCTGTTATCTGGGGAAATTACTTTTTCACATTCCTGAGGGAAACAGAACAGTGTCCTCAGGAGAGCTGAACACAACAGTCAGCCTAGTGGTCAAGGTCAGGGGAAACACTGTTATCTTCTTTCAAGGAATTGCCTCAGAGGGGTCAGTCATGTCTTTATGAACAGAGAAAGGGCTAAATGACTTGAGGATACAATGCACCATCAGGGACTTAGATACACATAATAGACTACTCGTACTGAGGCAGCATTATACACAAACATGTTAGGAATAAGATGGATATCTTTAAAAAACACTTCAAAAGCAGTATGTTCAATGAAACACAGTGCACATGCAGAAGTTGTATCATTTAATTTAAAAAGTATAATTAAAGTGGTAGAATTGTCTTAACTTGGATGGAGACTTAGACGTATAAAAGTATATGTTCCGCAATAAGCTGGTCTTAGAAAACAAGAATAAAGGACATTTCTGGGATAAGGCATCTTGACACTAACATCTACGCCCATGGCAGAAGACAACTATTTCCATTAGGGATGTGAACATAATGGAATGAAAACTGCACACAGACCAGTCCCAACAAAAGAAGGCAGGTTTTAACAGATAAGGCTAAAATGGTGTTCTTTATTAAAAAAATCATTTAAAAAAAGCAGCTGCCTTTTGTTTGTACATCAAAGGCACACCATTATCAACACAAAGGGAACTCTGCATCCTAGTGATGTCCTCCTCAGGGTTTGTACACACAGACTTTCCATTAATAGTTCTCCACATTGTGTAATTATAGCAAACAGAAATAGACCCATCACCACGAGGTGCTTTCAATGGAGTTATCACTTTGCAACCCTGAGCCTAGCATTTTCATTATTTTTGCTGCATTGTATCAGTGTGCTGCTTCGAATATTTATTCAAAGCATTTGTGTTTCAAATACTTCCATTTTCAGCATACAATTTAATGTATAGACAGAGCAGTGGACTGTCTGCTTCCTGACAGGGCTGATAAGAACCAAAATGTTTACAACACGAAGCTGTCTGAGAAGCAGAGCAGAGCCTCTGCAGGACAGCTGCTCAGACAGGAGTATCTGCTGGTAGATCTGACGTGACTCACACCGACAGAACCATCCTACCTGCTAACCACACACGTTCCTCTGAAATACCAAAGCAACTCATGAGTGCAACCAAAGCTATTTTTATTGTGAAAATGCTACATCTTCCCCTACTGGGTGTAGATGTAGATATGGTCTGGAGGGATTCCAGACACCAACCTATTTGAAACATTTTGCTGTGGCACCAACAGCTACGTTACATGTAGAACTTTTTTCTCCTGTTAGCTGTGATGTGCTGGGATGAACACACATGGAATGTCCTACTTTGCTTGGGTATCTTCACCAACTCTACAGGGCACGGAAACTCAGTGTCTGTGTTGTCCCCAGCATTTAGCACCGTATCTCCAGCTGCATCCTTACGCAACGCCTCCCACAATCCTAACTTGCACTAAACCCTTGTCCAGTATCAAGTTGCTCCCCTGGGACAATTGCACCAATAATTCAAAAAAATACCCCAGTATTTGTAATTCTACTGCAGCTACTTTGTGAGAGGGCTTGGAAGGAAATAAACAGCCCTGAAACAAACTGCTTTATGAATTATTCTGATGCAAATTCATACTCTAAAGCATTCCTCTTGTGCCAGAAGAAAGGAATGTAAACAACTGAGAATATATTTTTATATTTGGATTTACAGGGATCATTATAAAAATGTGATTAACTGCAACAAACCTCCACACAAATACTAATTTAAAGAGTTAGGTGAAAATCACAGCAGCGATGGACAGCTAACCAATACATTCACCTAACACAGAGTCACAGTCAAAAAACATGTTAAATTTAATGTTGTGGATTTTAACATATTTTGGCCTAGATCTTTAAAACAGATAGACACTGAAATCTGTTTGAAATAAATGCAAATTTTCATCAAAGTACTCCTGAAGAACTGACCCTCTGGATTTCTCAGGGTATTATCATCACAGTTATAATATATTCGCACAGAAAAGAAATTGGCTTAGTCACACAATCTATCATCTGAGATTTGCAGCACCCTCCTCAGTGAAGAAAATAATCTCATATTAGAATTTTGAACATTTTCAAACTGTTTCAAGCATTAATACTGTTCTGTGCAGCTTGATCCCTTCCCATGGTGATGGCTAATATGCTGATATCACTGTAAAATCGGGGTCCTAAATCCATGAAATACCGAATTATACTAAAACTACCAAATGCTGATCCTACCATGCTATCATGGCACCTGTGTGCCCATGAGATCCAGCAGCTCCCTGGGATGCAGAAGCAATGGGGGCTCCCACGGAGCTGTCAGGGCAGAGCCTCCCTCCACCAGGGAACAGGAGAGCTGAGGGGCAGTCCCAGCCCTGGCACAGGCAGCTCCCTGGGGCAGGGACGTGCCGAGGCCAGGCCAGGATGTCACGCCAGGGCTGGGCCCAGCTCAGCAGGGCTGGGGCACACTGGAGGCTGGCACCCCTCAGGGTTGGTGTCAGCGTCACCAGGCCAGAGTCTGGGCTGAAATGGGGCTCCTGGGCCCACAGGAGTGGTGGGAAGAGCTGTTCATACCCTTCTCCAAAGCAAAAGCAGAACTGCTACGTGACCCCTGCAAAAAGTGTCTGTTGGTTTTGAGGAGAACACACATGAAGAAGACAATCTGCGGGCAAAGGGTCCTGTCATGAAGGAAAGGCTGGGCAGGAAGGTCCCAGGAACTGTTTGTGCTGCAGTATGCCGCCCACAGCAACACCAGTTTCAGATCCAGTGATCTGAAATTAGACATCAGATAAAGGACAGACAGGTCAAACAGTATTTGTAATATTTACAGGTTCCAGACAAAACATTAGGATGACACTGCTCATCACTCCTTGGTTAGACCAAGCCACACTAACCAAGTAGCATCATTTACAATTTTACCAGTCTAGGTAAGTCAGGATAAGACATCAGGCGATGGTATTTCTCCCACATGTATCATTTTGATGAGCTTTACAAAATGCCAAATTATAAACCTAGTGTAACTATTTTATAATAAGAGATTAAATCCTTTCAGTTAAGGAGGATATCTCCCTGAATGCGAGAGACAAAGTTCAACACAAGAAGTATTTCACTAGTATCAATTTATGGCAACTTCTGTCCATCCAACCAACAGATTTAATTGCAAAAACCCCTCCTTTAACTTCTAAAAACAACTTGAGACCAGTCTTTCAAAAAAGTCACTATGAAATTCAATTTGGAGAATATTTTTTTTCCCCATCTCTTCCTAATGCAGCTTTAAATTAACATGTTCACTAACACAAGCAACACTCCAGCTCTAAGAGCCAGAAACAATCTTGACCCTAATTTTATCTTAGCTGGAGATAATTACTTGATACTAATGTAGAGTGCCAAAGATATTTCAGAATTTCACTGAATTATTATTAGACAGATTTGGGCTCAAATCACTCAGTATCACACTACTTAGCTCTACATCAGTTTATTTTGTAGTATTCTTGCTTGTGACGAAAGTCACAAACCTTGACGGTACTTTCAAGTAAATCCACAGACTTTGGGACCAATCCCATAATCTGATCTATGTAAGTAATCACATCAATTGGTTTGCACAAATCCTTCTCCAATAGAAGGTTTCCCTGAGCCATGTTAAGTGCATTTATTACAGGCCCAATGCATGGAATAGTATATTCCAAGTAGGGTATTTACTGTATGTGTCATACACTAGCTATGCAGCAAGCAGTCAGTGCTTTTTGTGGAGGTGTGTCACAAGAGCATGTCAGAGTGTGTCAAGCAGTACCTTGAAATTCGGTTGTATCTCAGTGAATGACTGGTTAATTTTACGGAGTCTAGACAGAAGTCTGAAAATTAACATGCATAAATTTGAATCAATCATTCCTCTGCATTTAGCAGTCACTGCACTACTGATATCTATGGAAAAATGACCAGAGCTGTCTGGAATATCAATAAGAAGCCCCACAATAGATGGCTACCTGTCAGCAAATACTGAAGTATTTACATAAACACAACTCTAATGTTTGCAAGGATGTAGGCTCTCTCTAATGAGGTGACCATGCCCTTAGCAGTTATTAGCATTAAGTAATGGTCAGGCACGGAGGAAAATCTCCATGGTTCAGCCTTAGTATATAGAGCACAGTGCTATGTGTCACATGAGCAAAGACCAGCTAGATTTTCACTAATCAGTTCTGAGAGAGCCAAAGGCTCACTGATTGTTTCATCAACTCAGGTTTATTCCAAGTATAGCTCATCAGATTACAAGTCTGACAGACGCTGAAGTACCTCACAGTGTTATACAGCTGATGAGCAGTGTCACAACAGCAAACCCAAATGAGGCTGAATTTTTCTTTCAAAACTTATTCTAAATATTAAGCTTGCTCCTTCAGAACATACTTCAAAAATTAACTGTCTTATACCAAAATTCTTTAATATTCATATGCCACTAAAATGCGTACTCCAAAAAATCCCACTCTCAGTGTGTCTGAAGTGATACTTCTACAAGTGTTGGAGTAATATGAAAAATATGGCCTTTTGTATTCTTAATGGATCTGAACCAAACACAAGGACACAAGATGGTTGATCTGAGAAAGCAACAGGACACAGACATTACCTGAAAAATGTACCTGATATATGAGGTAATCCCCACCATAGATGTTTCACATGCATCAGATATGTTGCTTTGATACCAGTGCTCTAAAGAAATATTTCAATCTTTCTCTGCAGCCTAGTAAGTAGTTAATAATATCATGCAGAATATTTTTAAACACTATAAAACATTTTATTCTATCTACCATACCCATTCAGCCTAACCAGGAGTGACACATACAGGCATGTATCCTGAATACAAGAATCCTTTCTAATAACAAAACAGGAATTCAGAACCTTCAAAACATTTTGCAGTTCTGTAGGAACCTTCCACTGCAGAGGCACATACAAGCAGCACGGACATTTGAAGGTAGTTCAGTTACTTATTTTACCATCTGATGATTCAACTTTCTTTTCCACTTTTTTTTCCTGGTGTTTGACACAGTTACATTATTTAAATTACCACTTAACAGTACCAAATGAGATCATCAGTACCTATAACAATTTTAGCACTTAAAACTTCTCAGAGTTCAGACACAAGTATAGTGCAACAGTCACCTGTTACTTTATGCTTTACCTTGCAACTTCTTGCCATACATACTGTCTTTCATCTAACTTAGTCCTCAACTTCTTTACATCTGGCAATTGATATATTTATTACATGTTTATAGACTTCCCAGCTTGGTTCCCTACTTGTGCCTTAAGATAAATACACAGTAACAGAAAATGTTCTCCACTGCAATTCCCTAAGGACCCCACCCACCAACATCATCCCAGTGCTCCTTTCCTTCCGGCTCCCAGGCCAAAGGTAGTGCTAATTCCTTCCACACACAGCAAACTGCTACATCCAGAGAAAGGGTAGTTCAGCACAGCTTGACCCATGTGACCAAATGTAGTAAGTACAATTTAACCATTCTTTTAAAAAAAAAAGATCACTCTATAACCTGTACGTTGTAGGATCTGTGGAGTGTATGCTGATTTACACAGAGTATCAACTGATCTCTCTGTTCCAAAAGACATTGTCCTTCATTCTGATCTTTTTTGAATAGACTTTGACCATAAATGCATAAAAATTCATGTGTTGTCATATCTTTAAGGTACAACATTAAACTGAAAATGGGGGGAAAAGAAGCCAAGGGCTTCAGTTCTGGATACAAAACCATTATGCAACTTTTATGGATTACAGTAAATAATCAAAAGCTATCCACATGTAGATAGCCACACATTCCTAATGGAATATGGAGTAAGAACAGCAGCTGAGAGGAGGGGGCCTCAACAGCAGTCCCTGAACGGTCTCTGAGCACCATCAGTTAGTGCTCACACGCTGCTCTGTCCCACACGTGAGACAGCCCAAAGCACGCAGCCAGCCAGTGCACCGATACTTCTAAAACACAGCAGCACACGTTGTATGACCCCGAGATCAGCTCAGCTGGTCAGAGCATGCTGCTGGTAACACCAAAGCTGCGGGTTCAACCCTCGCGTGGGCCATTCACTTCAGAGTTGGACTTCAAGATCTTTTGGGTCCCTTCCAACTCAAGATATCCCATGACCTGGAAATAAAGATTAAATATTTGACTAAGCATTATGTCCCCCCCTCAAAGGGTCTATGAAGCACCAGAAAGCCAAAGTCAGTTAGGCATTAAATAGGCATTAAATCAATTCTGAAGTCCCTTTTCCTAAAGTAATCCATACTGAACAAAAAAAAATTGAATAAAATCTTCATCCTAGTAAATAATTCATGATAAACACAATCTTTGGAATTTGAACACATAATTAAATGCTGTCATCATTAAACATTTATCAAGTTGAAAATACGGTACACTTGAAAACACCCGATTTGTTAGTACAGAGAAATGTGACTTGCCCTGATTATTCACTGAACCCCTGACATACTGTAATGCTGGAACTTGAATTAGTGCAGTAGATGCTTGTTCATAACAGAACATTACAGTCTCCAAGTAAGTTTTGGGTTTTCCCGAGTTTATTTTCATTTAAGGATCTGAAATTATACACTGAAGGCACTAACTGAGAGGCAAGGAGAACTGTTTGGAAGGAGCTAGATGAGTCCTGGCCTGAAATATTTACATAGGTAGGTAAATATTTCAGTACATATAATTAATGTTCAATCTTAAAACACTTTAACAGGACTGTGAAAGGCAATGAATGATTTCCACAATGAATACCAGTTCTTAATGGCACATCTTTACCTCTCAAACTAATATCCCATCACAGTCATTACTAACCAATTCCTTTAGAGGAAGAGCATAATACTGATGGTGGTCACAATTTGAACACAGATTCTCTTCAAGAAAGAAAACATTTCAAAAATACTTCTGTTTTGAAAATTGTCAGTTTAGAAAAACAAACAAAGCATAAGCTTCCTGGAAACTGCTTTTCCCCTCAATATTAGGTTTACTTGGTTTTCCTAAAATGCTTTTTTTCCATTTTAAATACAACCTATTTTTAGAAAAATTTCAGATATCAAAATATGTTATATAGAATATAAAAATCTGTTTTTGAAATATCTACAATTAAAAAACCCCCTTAAAATATTTTAAATCCTTTTGCTTTCTGGTAGGTTGTCCCTGAAAGAAGGCAGATATAGTGGTATCCAAGTATGGTTTCTTTAAGGGTGGTCCCTCTATGTACAGTATAGTGTGAGAGAATGAGGAGAGAAACTCATCCTCTCACTACTATTGGCTCACTGGTAAACACAGAGTATAAGGACAATATGCAACACTTTCAGATCCATTCCATCCACTTAAAAACAACTGAAGAAACACTCTCACCATGCAAGTTACTTGACATGAAATCAATAATTAAAATAAATTTACTTTCACTTGGGATTCCATTTTATCTTAGAGCAAAATAAGTAAATAGTTCCTATTTGTTTTCATGTTTATGCTTTCTTTGATCTTCAAAACACAGGGAAATCTACTGCGTATTGAAGTAATTTTGTATACTCAATATCATTAATTTCTTCAAA
Source organism: Atrichornis clamosus (assembly GCA_013400975.1). Classification (NCBI taxonomy): domain Eukaryota; kingdom Metazoa; phylum Chordata; class Aves; order Passeriformes; family Menuridae; genus Atrichornis; species Atrichornis clamosus. Next base: position 516,286 of record WBMZ01012071.1, on the reverse strand, counting down.
AACTACAGTCACCAAACCACAGCCTCATTGTAGGACAACATATAGCAATGTTCAAAGGGATTACCTCTCTCCCATAGGTTATTTATGAATGCCCATTAAAAAAATTGCAAATGTGCAGGCTATTAATTTATCCAATGAACAGCTAAAATAACATTTGTTATATTCTGGAATATTCCTGACATGTAACTTCATTAGGATTTTAGGAAACAAGTTTTGTTCTCAATGCAATCACCTACAAAGGAAAACAAATGTTACAGTTGTCAGAACATATCTACAACTATATTCAAACAAACAAGCTATCCATGAAAGCTCCTGATATATAATAACAAAGAATATTTACAGCTGCAAGTAACTGATCATACAGGATAGCTTTTATTTACTAACTAATATGAAGATTTGGGTACCTGGCATCAATTTAACTTTAGTTGTGTTACAGTGTAGTTTGTAATTAGCCACAGATTTGTTCAATGCTTAAATTTAAATCACCTTTTTTTTTAGGATTAAGACTTTCTGTGACAAACAAATGCACTTGCAGAAACACAATTTAAAGACAGACCTGCATAATTAAACAGGATTGAGAAATTCTGCCCAGCTCCAGGCTGGATGCCTGAGTAGATTTACTCCAGGGAGGCCTGGCTTTTTTGAGCTCAGAGCTTCGGGTAGCTTGACCATGGTCACAGAGGAGCTGCAGTCCTCCAAATCTCCATCTGCGTCTGAACAGGAAAGCTGTCCGCAGTACTTGGAATGTGGATGTGATGTCTGGCATTAGCTAGAGTTACGGGGCTCAAACCTAATTCCTGTCTAAAGACATGGAAGTCTTAGGTGGAATCAAGCTGAGGTATTGATCCTTATTATATGTAATAGGCAAAACAAGCATCATAAGCCCCGATTAGTGCCAAAAGCCTCCAAGATGTACTTAGCACCAAGTTGCAACTGAAGTCTGGGAAAACTGAAAGACAGAAGTGAAACAAAACATGAAACAGGATTACCCAAGCAAGCAGGAAGTAGAAAGTAAAGAAGAAGAAAGGACTAAAGGCAAGAAAATTCAAAATTTCATAAAGAGCATTACACTGTAATATGAAAGAAGAAAACTTACGGAGTAGACAAAATCTAGAAGTCTCAAAGAGAGTAGTAGAAAATATAATGGATACTGACATGAGATAATTTTTAAAGAAAATTTCTTCAGTAAGTGGGAACACAACTCATGGTCCTTCAAACATATCTACCCAGGGAGGAGCAGAAAAAAACCCATTCATCAGCTTTCCACCTGACATCAAAACCTGATTAAGAAAGAAAGGTGATCAAAAGCTCACTCCAACCAGAGAACCAGACCATACAGCACAGGGTGCTTACAGGAGAGAAACTGCCTGAGGGAGGGGGCCAGAGAACAAACCCCACACAGGACAGACCCCATGCAGGACGGACCCCACACAGCAGAAATCCCACACAGGATGACTCCAGGGTGAACTGCAGGCACAGCACCCAGTGGGATGATAAGCACAGAGGGCTGTGGCTGCTGCTCCTGCTCTGACTTTCAAAGCACTGCTAAAGGGAGGAAAATTTCAACCCCAATCTTCTACAATACAAAACCAGCAGTAGGTAAATGAGCTATTAGAGGTAATGAAACTACACCTGTTGATTAACAAGTGCTTAACTATACCCTGCTCACCAGATCTGTGCATAAAAACAGACCCTGTGTCACACTCCTATATGAAGAGTTAAAACACCAAGCACTAAGTTAATACAAGGGCACACCAACTCTTCAGTGACACACTTGCATAACACCAATGAAATCCTGGAGAGAACGCGTAAGAACATGGAAAAGGATTTTTCTTACACCCAAAATCAAAATCCTAACTCACAGAGGAAAATATATGACCTATGTTAGTTCCAGCCTCATGGAGACAGTAGGAATCATTTGACCAATATTACAGAAGTGTTCAAAAGACTGAATGATACAAGACTGTGTTCAGAGCAGCTGAACTCAAACTGCAATCCTAAAAATAATTTTTAAAAAATCATAGAATTTTATTCCAAAAGGAAGGAAAGCTACAAAGCCTCAGAACGTTTTTTATGATGTCAAAAAGCCAGAGGTTATGCTAATGAATGTATAGGATGGGAGACAGGTGTTTAATCAGTTCACATAAAAGCTGCAAGTAGATGGTGTATGAACAAGTCAAGTTTCTAATTCAGGAACCCCTTTGCTACAGTGTTAAGATTCATGACACAAGTTCCTCCATATTTCAGTTTTTCTCATATTCCAGGAACCAAAATAGTTTTCAGCGTGCACATTACAGTAATCTATTCTATGATCTCATTATATATATACATGGACTTGGCAGTGCTGGGTTAATGGTGGGACTTGATGATCTCAGAGGAGTCTTCCAAACTCAATTATTCTATGATTCTATCCTTCTGGATATATCTCTCCAGTATAAATACATTCTACCATAGATGTCAGTCCATTACAGGTCAAGCTAGAGCAACTCAGTCCTGTAGCTCCACTACAGCATCCTTTGGTTTTAAAGCTGCAGGTCTACAGTACATACACTATTAAATAAAATACTGATACAACTACAACCATTAGAACAGCTCAACAGCATGCAAGCCAGCAGGGCTATGGATTTCAATTCTGCAGAACTGGAAGTTCTTGGGAAACAAAACAAAAGGAAATGCATCTCCTGGCTTGCTTGAGACAAGAGATTGTATGTCCCCAAGTAAGTATTTTTTTTCCCCTCAGTAACAACAGAATCACAGAATATATTTCAGTAATTACTACTTGATATGTCCCCTAGAAATCAGTGATGAATTTGGTATTGACTCTAGGACATCAGAATCCAATGTAAGACATTTTAATTTAATAAATTCTAACCAAGTACAAGATCAAAGTTCTTTCTACATACTTGGAATGCCTAATGTTGTGTTCACCACATCAAGCTACATTCAGGATGAAAACCAAGATAACCCTAAGGAAGTAACAGTCATTAGCATTCCAGAAGCCACAACTGAAGGATGCACTACTGAAGGATACGTTTGAGCAGGTAGTTTGGAAAAGCACTAAATTTCAGAGAATCCCCCCCAGGAGGTGGAGAAAGGAGCCAGAATATTGGTAATAAACCCTTAGCAGCTCTAAATAACCAAAACATTACAGTAAGTGAGCATGGTGAATAGTCACGTATCAATTTCTCACTGATTTCAAGTGCACCACATCTGATAAATTATACTGCACAGCTAATAAAACACATACACAAATCACATGAATATTAATAGGTATTTCTGGGTTTTTAACTCATAATGCTACAAATAGTACTTTGCATTTTGTATTTTTTTAGGGCACTTATGTCCCATTAAAATCAATGAGGAATGAAAATACAACTACTGAAAATAATCTGCATTAAGAAAAATATGATTGATCCTTCAGCCTTCCTCCCTGTTTTCAACAAAACAGGTTGAGAAACAAAGTTAAGTTGACATTTACATTTAAGAATAGCACCAAGGAGTAACAGACTTGTGACATCCAGAAGTACAGGATGGACCTACAAATGAGGAGAAAATTGCTCAGGTCAATGACAAATACATGGAGAGTTCATCTGACAATTATTTTCTTACCACTTGCTTCTTGTCTGTCCCCTATCAAACTTAATTTTCTATCTAAATCAAACACTGAAATCATCAACAATTTTTTCATGAAAACTGGAATTTAGATTCTATAGCATATGCCTAATCTTCTGGAAAACAGCATTAACACATGCACAGACAATTATACTAAAATATCAAATAAATTAATTTAACAGACTTTTGCAAAACCTATACAGATGAACTCATTGGTCAAATTTAAAGGCTTGAATTAAATAATAATGCTACTTACTAAACATGTCTATGAAGAGCTGATAGATTCTGTAATTGCCAAGAACAGCAAAACACACCTGAGAATAATCATAAACAAAACCAAAGTTGCTACCTCCTCTCATTCAGGATGGTAGAATAAACAACGTAAAAAATACTGACAGAAAGGCAAATTAAAAATAGTAAAAAATATCAACATGCCATTTTGTAGTTGTATCACAAACATACTAATGCAAATACTAAGTTTTTTCATGCAGGATGTGAGCATATTAACTTCAGAATCAAAGACTCTTCCCTTGTCTTCCAGAACATTAATATTGAACTGATGTATTGTTACCACAAAAGAAATGTTTTTATTTCAATTTTCACAAACTTAATCACGTCTCTTCTACTTCCTGCTTTTTTAAAGCACCCAAGTGCTATGGGGTGTTTTTTATAAATGAATGAGATTAGAGATTTATGTTATCACTATCTACTAGTAAAAGAGAAAATGTGTCTCACTGGACTTCAGAGCAGAGGCTTTCAAGTATTATACATCTTAACAGTGTATTTCATTTGAATGCACAGCAACAGACTGCACTGAGGTGAGAAAATAACACAGAGGAAAGAGAACTTTAAAAAAAAAAAAAATCACACTGAGATGATATATCAAGTACAATTGGGATTTTTCAGAGTACTGTTCTTCCGACACAGGATTTAACCTTTACTGAAAGAAGAGCAAGGAGCTAGTTTCTCTCACTTTACAACAAATGTTACACTATATTCCACTATAGCACTGGTGTCTCAAAATAATTTGAGGTAACTACAGCTACAATATAACTAAAAGCTGATTTATATTGTCATCATTGGGCTTCAAAGCACAAACCTTTTTTTTTTTTTTAACCGAATCCACCACATATGACAATTTCACTACAGGTGAATTACAAATCCCATCTGTAGCCCAACCCATCCATACCCTCACGTTTACTGCAAATAAAAAGAAGGACCATTCTGAAAGACAAATCTGGACTGCCACAACTGATGAATCTTTACAAAAGCTTTAAATATGAGAAAATACTGAATCCAGTGTCCCCTTGCTCATATCTTCATAAGTGATTTCACAAATGTCATTGGATTATATAGCAAAGGATGTCTGCTAGTTTTGCACTTAAATATGCTGCACGAGGTAAAACAGAAATTAACAGCACTGAATCATTCCACCAAAAAGGAACATGTCAATCCCATGCAAAATGCAGGCTGTGATGCCCTGTGTATAGCCTTCCAAGGATGATGATGCTTCACCTGGATGCAGCACCTAAACAGTTTAGTCGTGCAACTTTGCAGAACAAATGTTTAACTCAAAAGTGAAAACATCTGTGGTGGGTTGACCCTGGCTGGACTCCAGGTGCACACCAAAATTGCTCCATCAGTCCCCTCCTCCACCGGACAGGGGACAGAAAATAGAACAAAAGGCTCCTGGGTTGAAGTCAGGACAGGGAGAGATTGATCACCAATTACCTTCCTGGGCAAAAAAGACTCGACCTGGGGAAATTAGCCTAATTTGCTGTCAATCAAATCAGAGCTGGATAATGGGAAATAAAGCTAAATCTTAAAACACCTTACCCTCACTCATTCCTGCTCCCCAGGTTAAGTTCATTCCCCATTTTCTCTACCTCCTCTTTCCCAGTGGCACAGGAAGATGGGGAATGGGGGCTGCAGTCAGTTCACCACATGCTGTCTGTGCTGCTCCTTGCTCCTCAGGGGGAGGAGTCCTTCCCCTGCTGCAGCGTGGGGTATCTCCCGCGGGAGGCAGTCATCCAGAACTTCTCCAACATGAGTCCTTCCCACAGGCTGCAGTTCTTCACAAACTGCTGCAGTACGGATCCCTTCCCATGGGGTGCAGTCCTTGAGGAGCCGGTTGTTCCAGCATGGGTCACCCCATGGTCACAAGTCCTGCCAGCAAACCTGTTCCAGAGTGGGCTCCTCTCTCCACAGGTCCACAAGTCCTGCCAGGAACTTGCTCCCGTACAGGCTTCCCACAGCGTCACAGCCTCCTTCAGGCATCCCTCTGCTCTGGTGTGGGGCCATCCACGGGCTGCAGGTGGATCTCCACTCCTCCATGGACCTCCATGGGCTGCAGGGACACAGCTGCCTCACCATGGTCTGCACCACGGGCTGCAGGGGAATCTCTGTTCTGGCATCCGGAGCATCTCCTCCCCTCCTGCTCCTGCCTGCACAGCCGTTTCTCTCACATACTCTCATTCCTCTCTCCAGTACAGGTTGCTTCACAGGCCTTTTTCCCCCTTCTTAAGTCTGTCTCTGATGGGCTCAGCCTTGGTCAGTGGCAGGTCCATCTTGGAGCTGCCTGGCACTGGGTCTGTCACACGTGGTAGAAGTGTCACACAGCGTCCCACAGAAGTCACCCCTGTAGCACCCCTGCTACTAAAACCTTGCCATGCAAACCAAACATAACATCTAATTTCAGTCTCTATTCCATTTCATGGCTGTACTTCAGTCCCTTACAACAAGTAAGATTTTACTATCTTTCATCAAACAACCACAGCAGGCATGCGGCAGGTGCAGCAATTCTTATGCCAGCTAACCAGGCTGCACCTCTTGATCAGCTGCCAGGATCCTCCTGGACAGTCACTGGCTAGAACAGAATACCCAAGCAAACAAGCCAGGCTACTTTTCAGTCTAAGAAGCACCCCTGCGGATCACTTCAAACCCACAGACAGCCTAGTTTATAGTGAAATTGCCACTTTGAATTTCATCTTTAAAATGAAAGCCATAACACTGATCCATTTGTTACACTAAGTGCTCAAAGCACTCCAGAAAGAGCTCTGCAAGTGCTTGGTACATCGTGGTAACAGAACAGCCAACAGAATCAGTGTCTCCTTGCCCCATGATTGAAAGCATCAGGCACCTCTGCAAGAAGGCTTAAAGGAATAGGGTTAACATAAATAAACACCTTATTCTATAACTGTGTCCTGTTGGCTTTGCTCTCAAAGGTAACTAGTTCATTGCCAGAAACAACAGCAAGATCTGTTTGTAGCAGTTTACTTCTTGTATGGCCTTGAATAAACAATTTCTCATATACTATTTTAATTTCTGTATTAAGAAAGCAAATGAACTGACAAATATCACTCACTAAAGCCAAATTATAATTTGCCTTTCTTAAATGCTTTCAAAACAAAGCACTAGGTAAACACCATTTCATGGGAGGTGTCCTAGAAGAGTATGTCCACACTGTTTAGAAAAATGCTTAACACAGGAAAATGCACTCTGGGGGCTCCTGAATTTGTGGTCAGATGACAGTGCTGATGGCATTTGTTTTTTATCTTCACTATATCTCAACAGCCTCTGTAGGAATGAGAGTTGTGTTTAAAAGTGGGAATTTGAGCAAAGGTTAGGAGACAGGGAGCTCTCACCCTCATTAAAACACGCTGCTAATGACTTTGACAAAGTTATCAACCACATGTTCTACTGATGGAAAGACTGTAACACCTCACCATGCGAAGTCTGAATTTTCTTGACTGGGGGCACCCTTTCTGAAACCTGAGGTATAGACACAGAGGGATTCACTTGAAGGGCTTTAATCTGAAGATTCCAAAATAGGACTAGTTAGCCTGGTTCTATTTTACACTAAGTGCATTTCATACTTTCAAAATATTATATAGGAGTATTCAAGTGGGCAGATACTGTGAAGTGTCCAAGAACGGCTTCACACCAACCTCTCTCTGAGCCATTAATACAGACAGCAGGAAACAGTACAGAACTGAACTGCTCTGTTTACCATTGCAAATGATATTACCAAAAGGAGAGAAGAAATTTAGAGATGGCATGGAGCTGCTCTAAGTCTCAGTAAGGAACAAGAGTAATACAACTAAGTTCCAGAAATACTTTGATATTTGAATTTCTCTTTCAGTCTCAGATACAGGACTAAATCCAAAGTCATTTGCAGTGTAGTAATATTTACAAACAGGATTTATATTTAAAATAGTAAATCTCAAAAAAAAGCATACAAAAATATACAAAGGCATTGTAGTTTTGTACTTATAAATGGTTTCTGTACCTGTATCTCCAGTTTCATGTGACACATCCTTCAAGCTCATCAGCCAAATGGTTATTTTGTTTGTTTTCCTAGCCTTTTTAACACTTAAAAGTGCTTTTCTCCGTTTTCTCAGATTTAGAATAGCATATTTAAAAGGCATTCAGGATTCACATTAACATCCAATCAGCAGCAAAATCTGTCACTTTTATTTTAGCCTTCTTAGCTCCGTGATTACATAGTTCTATTAACTGAAAGGCAGCACCAGTTCACAAAGATAATCAAGAAGAAAGGTTAGTGGTTTATGAAAGGAAGTTTTGGGCTTTCAGAGAACTGCTGGGACTTGAGCTCAGGGCTAGTTTCAAGAAGGAAAAAAACAGTTTCAGTGTCCCTCAACACAGCACAACAGAATCACCAAGGTTTGAAAAGACCTCAAAGAGTTCAACCATTAACCACTGTCACCTCCAACACTGAACCATGTCCCTAAACACCACATTCACATGTGTTTTGAACACTTCCAGGGATGGTGATTCCACCACTTCTCCGTGCAGCCTGTTCCAAAGCTTGACCACCCTTTCAGCAAAGAAAGTTGTTACCAAGAAGAAGAGACGAACTCCCATCTGTCTACAACCTCCTTTCAGAGGCAATGTCTCCCGAGCCTCTTCTTCCCCAGACTAAACAGCTCAGCTCCCTCAGCTGCCCTAGACTGCAGCCTCAAATTCTTTTTCCTAATCTGTATGAACCTGACAGAGTAGGCCTGACCCTTGCCCTTCCTGTCCTCAAATTTTATTGATCTATAGACTGCAACACTTCAAAGCAGAATCAGAAAACATCTATGTGCCAACATGAGAGAGGTGATCAGCAGCTGATGCTTAACATCTTGCAACACTGGCAGACTCTGCTAATGCCAATTGATTGGGCTGCAGACCTGAGCACTAATCCTGCTTCCACTGATTTCCAGGGCAGAACTCCACAGAGTTTCAGCAGAAGCAAGGCTGGGCTCTTTGAATAATGATATTTCATTAATTCATTCATATCTCTCCCCAGCTCTGCAAAGCAGCATGTGGGAATGGCCCCAGTCACCCAATGTTATGCTTTTGTTCTCCCAAGGAATACAAAGGGAAAGAAAGTTACAAGAATGTCTGTCAATATAAGGCTGTTAGGAGGTGCACAACAAGAAGTGATGGATTATAATAAAGAAAAAATATGTTATTTGAAGTTGCATTCCCTGACAGAGTCTCAACATCACTTGATGGATGATTTGCCAGGGTTCACCATTTGTGAGTCATGTATCCAGCCTAAGCTGCAGCGCTGAGGCAGGAACACGTGTACCTCAGTGTCTGATCAGAATGGCCTGGTCTGTACACCCTCACTCTGAAAAGGGTGCAGTGCAGCTTTTATTGCAGTTTTATTGTCCATGATAACACGGATCACCATGATAACATGCAATCACTACCTGCAGTTCTCAAACTTTCCTAATTTAAATGAGGATAGAACTGTCTTATCTTTATTTTACCCTTCGGAAAGAAAAATATTTACTCCTAATCCATAGAAAGCAAAGAACACTGAGGTCATTTAATCTTCAGCTGCATAATGTTAAGCCTGAAAGAAGACCTCAGTTTTTTCCAAAGGTCATACTTCATAAATCCTGTATTTCTGCACCCAGTTGCTCATATCTCACTACTGCTATACATAAATTGATTGAAACCTTTTGTATCTGCACTCTTGTATTTATAACTTCCGTACTTGTTCTTTAGACTTTGCAAATTTTAGGCAAAGAAAACTGAGGACTGTCTGAAGACCCAACACGTAGTGAATGCCTTTGCAGTCTACAGAATTTAAAGAGACCCACTGTTTTAATCCACTAGATCAAACACAGTCACAAGTGATTTTGCCATAACTCAACATCCAAGGAAACCCTGGATCAGCATTCCTGGAGAGATTAAGGACAGAGTTAGTAGCCTAAACACTACTTCTACCTTAAAGATGATCTTTACAGGTGTATGGCAGGATTTTTGCTGCTCTTCCCAAACTACTCTTGTTTCACAGGACTGTGAGAGACTTCATATGCTAAAACTATCAGTCAGTTACTGACTACATTTATATTCAAATATCTTTTAATAATCCTATTTGTTGGTCATCTTCTGGAGCCAGGAAAGGATTTTATTTTTGCTTGAAACTAAAATAAGATGGGACTATTGGAATACGCAAATAGAAGTCTCAGATGTGTTACCGTGATTCTTCTCACCATCAATGAAATTCACATATTTTATTTTTAAACATATTTTTTTAATGTCATATAATAAATACCAAATGCATGATACAGTACCATATATATACCACAGATTTCAAGGCAATTATTATTATAATAATAAATTAATGTAAAATAAGTAGCTCATGCCACAATGATGCATAGACTGTTTCCCTAAGGACCCGAGGGTGTCTACTTAATGCTGTTCAGTGCCTGGGTGTGCACACCCCACTGAAGTTTATTAGAGCCCAAAACACTGTGATGTGCAGCCCTGCTGTGCACATCAACTACTACACCTCAAGAGTTAACCTGCCCTAAACCAGTTGTTGCAAAGTGTATGTGGTTCAACATGCTCTAAAAATCAAGGCATTAATTTAAGTGCCTGTGTACTAATTCAGAAGGAGATCTCAGTGTCTCAGACACAGCTGATGACACTGACAGCACCCGACAGCCAAAACCTGAAGCGTGGTCTACAAAAGCCTTGTTCAGCCACCATCCAAACCTGTGTTTAAGGAACTGCTCCTTCTGTGTGTCTGACGGGTAAATCTGGCACCCTCACAGGACATCCAAAACTGCCACAGAAGATGAAGCTGGGGGAGTTACACAGCTCAATAAAACAGATGAGAAAGCCCTTTGGAAAGTTCCAAAGAGTTGTGATCTCCAACTAAAAAATACGTGCTTTGACAGCTCCTGGAGAAGGAACTCAAACGCTTTACACATCATTTCTATGTAAGATCTGCAACTCAAGACCACAAACTGGTCTAACAACTCTTTTGTTATCTGTTATCTGGACTAAGCCATCCTCCACCATGGTCCTGTCCAGGCAGAACGGCTGGACTGAAAGTGCATTTCAGTGTTTTTCTGACGGGCAGCTCTGCACAGCAGAACAGGTATCTCAGATCCATTTCAGGTGTGTCACTCTCCCAATCCACTGTACGTAACTTCAGTGGTACACAGAACAAGGTCTGAAATTTCACTTCCAAGCCATGCATGAAAGTCAGGTACCTCCAAGTGATTGCTGGTGCGCCTATCCCGAGCTTGAGTCCCCTCAGTTTTCAACACTCCAGCACTTTCCAAAGTCCTTCTCTGGACACACAAGCTCAAAATTATGGTTTGAACTTTTTTGTTTCACTATCCCCCTATGCCCAAGGAATTACTACTCCTGTACTTTAAGGCAGGAGGCTCCATTCAATGCCTCTATGGCACTTGGAGGTTGTCAGAAGCAAGGTGATATGTATTATTATTTACTGAGTTGAGGGAAAGAACCTCATTTCAGAAAATGGGAAGGTTATATGTGCATAAAATGTAAAAACAGCCACTTGAAACTATATTTGAAGGAGTACTGTTATTTTTTGAGGGTTTCCTTCTCTGTTATTTAAAAAAAAACTATAGCCTGATTCTGAAAGTACTATTTAGGCACCTATCACACTCAAAACTTTGTAATGTATTTTACCTACTGCTTCAACATATGGCCTGTATCACTTCACTGGATGAATATTTGCACAAATTGCACAAGTTGGTTATTATCAGAAAATTATTTAAAAATTCCTCTTTACAAGTTTTAGCTAGAATGATATTAATTAAATGGTACAGACAACCATAGTGAAACACAAACCTTTGATACCTATAGCACAATACTGTGGTTCCTTACAACCAGTTTTGAACCATTTTGGGGCTAAAATGTTAACTTTTATCTCTCACAATGAATTTAACTTTGCTGCCCAGCTTCACCTTTTTCTTCCCCTACATTTGTTTCAAGTGTTGTCATGTCTAAATATGCTGCAGCTACAGCACACTTCCTCTTTTGTGACTTAATGTAATCTGAAAGGAAAAATGTAAGAATAATTACTGATATAATAATAACACTGTAGATAACTCTGTGGAATTTTAACTAGGAAATATAGGTTCACAAAATTATCCCGTCCTCCTTTCAATGAGCTGTCACCCAGTGCACATCTTAGTTTCATGAATTTAGTATTTTGAACGCTGCCAACTTTGTCTTCATAATTCACAAGCATAAACATAAAGCTGCTAAGTAAGAGCTTGAAATACAATCTTCTTATAGAAATATGTATGTCTAAACCAGCTTCTCATTTTATTGATTGCTCTGTGCAAAAATATGAAAGCATAAATATTAGGAGTTGATTCGTTTTAATTTCTCTGCACTTAGACATGGCCTCAGCCTAAAGAAGGATCTAACCAGGCTCTGACAGTTAAAGATTAACAGTCCTGCCATACCACCAGGCTTGACAAAGGAGCTTAACTTAATCCTTAAGGCAGTATAAGATGTCTTATGTGTATACTGCATAGGAGCACAACTTTAATAAACACAGTGTAATGTAATTTTCAGTAGTTTTACTGATGTCAAGTATGGCATATGAAGCAAAAAACATTTTGACAGATCTATTTGCTTTCCAATGGAAACTATTTTTTGAAGATTACTTCTGTTTTGAATTTCAGTCTCAGTGCTTTGCATGGACCGTATGTATAAAAAGCAATTCAAAAACAAAACAAAACAAAACAAAAACAAAAACAAAAAAAAAGGGACAAGCAGATGCAACCTCATCATTCACAATCATGAGGGACTCAATTTCAGCTAAACTGGCTTACACACTGCTCTGTTACAGCTGGTTTTACCTCTGATCTCAGTCACAAAGTTTTCATCTACTTCCTGTGAACAATGCACTCAATTTTAAAAAGTTCTGAGAACTTAAATAACTCTTAGTCCTTGGACTTAGTATGACATGGATGAGAACACCCCTTCAAATAGAATTAATCTTCTTTTTTTATTTGCTATAGACTGTGAAAATTAACCATCATACCCGAAAGTTCAAATGTTAGGACATTAATTTTCATGTTAAAATTATTTTTTTCACATTATGCACTACAAATACGATATGTCATCTTCGTAACACACTGAAAAATATCCCTAGAAAGTGGCATAATTAAAAAAAATCATTTCTGAGAAACTTTATTAAAAGTTGATGCATCATCTCATTAATCAATTTATTCTATGTGTGCCTGAGAGCACTGATAGAAGCATAATGGCTCGGTCTTTTTTTAGCACACACTCTACTTCTGGGTGCTCCCAGTGCAGCCACCTCACTGTGCTCCACAGCAATCCGAAACCTCAGATTTTCAGGTCCTGTGAGTTGTCTCAGATCTAGATTTGACCTGAAGACACACGCTCTCACAGGTTATATGCACGTATGGGATATACTGCTATTGCACCCTGGCAGCACGGAGAGCTCTGACAGAAGCCTGGCAGCCACCTGCACCTTCCACCCAAGCCCAGGATGCTGCACACTCAGTGCCTTTCATGAGAGCAGGAACATGATCCCTACACTTACAGGTGGGTAACAAGCTGTGCAAGTTTCAAACCAGCACAGCTGGGAGTGAAAGGTGATTCTAAAGCCTCATTTCACTTTCCAGGCCAAAATGTCCACAGGCATAATTAAAGATACCCTGAAAGCTGTTCTGTATTGCACAAACCGCTACAGATCAAAAGGGTTCACTGTGCTGGAAGAAATCAGACACATTAATACCAGAGATACCCTCCTGGCCCTGATATCCCTCCTCCACATCTACCAGCTGCACAAAGTACCTCAATTATGCCCTCAAACCATCAGGGACACACCAACACTACCCCCGAGAAAGAATATTCAGCATATCTGTGACTAGGTTCATTGCTTTTTTGCACTGCTACTGAGACATAAAGCAGATACAGCACAAGTGAAAAATGTAGCTCTAGTTTTGATTCTACATGTAAAAAAACAGAGCTTTTGGCTATTCATAAAAATTAAATCAAAATTAAATCTATTAATATGATAATTGCATATGGAAAGAGTAACATTAAGGCTCAAAGGCGAAGGAGATTCTTGTTAGTGAAGATATTACTAAATATCCTATCAGCAAAAATTCTTCACTGACCAAAATTAAGTTGTCAATATCTCCAAAGAAATATATATGCATGGTAAGAGTATCAGAAAAGACAAATGAAAACACAAATGTTACAAATTAAATAACCTGTGCATATAGAAATAGCCACGTTACAAGCAGAAAACCTCACAACTTCATTCTCAAACATGATTTTCTAAAGCAAAGCAATTAAAATCTTTTCTTCAGCAAGTATCTGCCCAGTGAAAACAGCAGATTTTGTTGCAAGTAGTAACTCAGATAACTAAATCATGCTCTGTGAACCTAATTTAGTGTCTCATTTCAAACTTTGAAAAGCTGATCCACAACATCATCTATCATATTAGGCTGTGGTAGAGAAAAGAAATTATGAAAAATAGTCTTTTATCTTAAGTGTACTAAACATGTGGCAATCTAATGACCAAAATTTAAGTGACAAGAGTACTGTGAGTTATATTCTCCAATCATATGGGGTAGAAAATTGTGGCAGAGGACTGAAAATGCTCCTCTGGAGCAGGGTTAGGAAGCCATTAGGATATGGACCAGCAGGTTTTTGCAGGGAGGTGGAAGCAAATACTGACCATGTGAAAGCTACATAACCACACCACATATGCTGAGCCCAGGATGATAAACCCTGCCTTTCAATCAAGCTTATTAGTTCTGGCTTAGCAACGTGCAAACTGCAGTGACTCTGCTGCCAGAGCAGAGCCTGTGCATCTCCAACCAGCTCAAAGGGAGGGCAGAGCGTGCTCCTGTCTGCTGGCAAAATCCCATCCTGACATATGCTTAGACATCATGTCAGCTGGCACTCTGGAAACCCTCACTGAAGTGCTGCTTATTATGTACAGTCCCATTCATGTCCAAGGTAGTTCTCAGGGATAATCTGAGCAATATTATAACAAACTGTCTCAGTCTTCATAAGGCTCATGAATCACTATTAAAACCAGGAAAAAATCTGGTGTAGTGTTACAAAGAGAATACACAAGTAGATGAACAAATGGAAACAGCAGTGACTGTCATAGGTTTTTGTAAGGTATTTGTAAAATGTGCTTTGGCTAGTCATCAATAATATCAATAATGACCATTTTATGGAATATAAGCACTAAGAAAGAAATTGCCTAAATAAAACACAAAGCATTTTGTTATGTTTTGTTTTTAAAAATAGGAGTTCAGCTGCAATTACCCAGGTACAGGCAGATGAGCTGAGCAAGGACAGGCAGTGCTAACTCTGCATCGCTCTGGCAGCTGCATTCAGACCACTGGCTACATTTTGAGGTTTTATATTTCTATTTTAGAGTCAACCAATATGCTGAGATGTGTAAAACTAACCCTTTTACAGTAGCATTAGGACTAAAATGGGCAGCAGCCAAATTTAGGAGCACATGTGACATTATTCTAATCTCCATGGATGAAATCTAGCCACGTGTGAGAAGGACAGACCCTATGATGCCATCCTGAAAGCAAAAGGAAGGCAGGGAAGGAAGGGATAGCACAGGTTGTACAACAGCACATCCTCCCTGTGAGCCTCTGTGCTCTGCACAATGGCTGAGGATAAAGCTGGGAAAACACTGCTTCCATGCATTTGGCCAAAAACTTTCTCGTAAGGACTATGGACAAGCCTTGGATATTGTGTTTTCTAAACGTGTCTTTACTGAGGCCAAATGTTCAGTCTCTTCAAATACAAGCTGTACGTAGTTTCGATGGCCAAACTTAAAGAACAGCTTGTATTTCCAATGTGATTCCAGTCCTTGGTGCTGCACTTGAGGATGGTCCAGAAATGTCTTCACCACTATTCCCCAGGCACTCCATGTAGCTTCAGCCTATCTTGATCCCCAAATGTTACAGAAAGTACAGTGCAGAGCCAGCCCAGCTCCAGAAGAAATGTACCTGCCAGAGATCAGATTTACTTGATCAGATACAGCGTGCCTATTCTGGTTTCGAGCTCACAAGCCTGTCCCAAAGCACACAATGCAGACTTATGGACCTTGGAACCTCTGCATCATTTCATCAGCCCAGAGCCACGTGCTTTTGTTTAAAATACACTTATATTATATTCCTCACTTCAACAGATTTGGTGTCTACTACACATGAAATATAGTAGAGCTAAAGCAGAAATCACTGTATCCTACGACAACAGGGAACGGCTTTAAACTGAAAGAGAACAGGGGTTGATTGGATATCAGGAGAAAATTCTTCACTATGAGGGTGGTGAGGCCCCAGCACCGGCTGCCCAGAGAAGCTGGGGCTACCCCATCCCTGGAGGAGTTCAAGGCCAGCTCCTATGAGCCTTGGAACAACCTGGTCTAGTGGGAAGTGTCCCTGCCCATGGCAGGGGGGTAGAACGAGATGATCTTTAAGGTCCCTTCCAAGCCAAACCACTGCAGGATTCTGTGATTCTGTAGTTATGTGCTTCCTCAGATGCTCATGTTTTGTACAAGTCACAAGCATGACTTTCACTGAAATGGAACGAAACTGTCTATCCACAGAGAACAGTAATGCAGGCAAGAAAGTTTTGAAGGGCATGAGCCTGAATGTAACTTATGTCACTGTCTGCAAAACACAGCCTGGTGTCCCAAACTGGGAGAAAAGGTTATAACCGCATGCAGGCAAACTGGTAAGTAGCACGTACTTGGTGAGGAATGCAGTCTCTAGAACCCTATTTCTCAGCCAGCCATTTCTTAAGCGTAACAATAGTTCCTTTAACTTTCCTGCGCACAAAGCTTGGTACAGATACACATTTGCACAAATCTGCAGCCTGGAATTTTTCTTTTCTTTAGAGCTAACTCTTAGACTGATGCTCTGCTGAGTGTTATTACATCTGCTTTTACAACCTCCTGTAGCTGTGGACAAGATATATTTTAACAGTACAAAATTTACAGAGTATTTTGTTCCTGCAGTATTAACATCATGCCAATACCTGAGGATGCTAATAACATACTAAAATAAAAATGTATTATTTGCTAAACAAAAATGCATATTCCAAATATATTAAATGTTTATAGAGAAATATTTTCCTCTTCTTTTCCAGGTTATTTCTAACTAAGCCATCCATTCTGAATGGCAATTTTTGTACAGCTGCAATGAATTCCTAATGTGGTATTCAATGACAACACACACATTTATATATCCTTGTTCTGTGTTACTTACAACAGTCCAGATTATTAAATCTGAATTAAGAAAACCTGATCTATGCTGCCTGTATACTATATAAACCCATTACTGTTCCCTCATCTTGGCCAATGAACATTTCGTACTAGTTCACTGTCATTGTGAAAAATACTCTACTAATCAATTAAATATATCCGTTTTCCCTCTCTGTGTTTTAAAATAAAACAATCTTATCTGGAAGTTTTCTCACAAGGTTCCAGTAAGTATTCAATACTCATTATGGCATGTAATAAACACACTGTGCTTCTCTCACTTTCTGTCTCTCTGAGTAGAGCCCAGACACTAACAGTGTTACCTCACCTCAGTTTGAATGTGCTGTATTCTCTATAGCAAGGTGTACATGTTTCTCAGTGCCCAGCTCTGTCTTTCATATAGACTATCAAGGGACACCTCAGAGCTCCACTTCTCCATCTGTATTTTGCACTTCTATTGCAAACAGACTCTCTGAAGGCACAAAGTTTCAGCCTTGACTCATTCCCTCACTTCCTATGTGACTCTTATTCTCAACTGTATTTGGCTATTTTTGGAACAACACTAGAGAAGAATTAATAGCAGCTTTTGAACTGAAAATATTTGCTTTTCCAGCTGATAGTGAGCTTCAGTAGTTAACCTGGTGTTAGGACTTTAAACTTTAATTATTATAGAGAAGAGTGATGACTAATGGAGATTGCTTACAGATGAGGTGAAATGGAGTGAGGTTAAATACCATGATGCTTCACCTCACCTTCAAAGCGGCTTTTGTGCTGTCACATCTGCTTATATCAGCACCAAACGACTGCTGATTTGATCATAATTGCCCTAATTAGAAGTTCAATTAATGCACTGAGTTCTTCGTATCAACGTCACCTCAGCATCAAGGATGTGCATATGGAGCATTACTGAGCAATACAGGTTAAACTCATCAGGAAGGTCACTGGGAAAAGGAAACCACCTGCAGTCTATTGTTTTGAGGATATCAGGTAGTTAGGACGACACTCAGTATCCACTTGTGCCCCAGGACAAGCAGAAAGAGAGAATTTAAGGAACTCTATTGAGAGATATCCATCAGCTGTGAGCAAAAATTACATTTCCTGTCAGTGAAAATCTCATTTAGTTCAGACTTGCTTCCACTAAGGATTAAAAACCTTCAAAAGGACACTTTGTCTTCGCAGGAAGATGAGAATAGCCTAAAATGTTCACAGTGAAAGATCATGTGAAAAAGAAGTGCACAATATGGCAGATTTGAATGGTTATCAAATATAATATACTTCAACTAAAAATACAAATGTGGTCATTGAAATTAATGCCAAAAGTGAAGTGAAAAAAAATTAAGGGGTTTTGCATAAGAGACAAACAAATCTCACCAGCAGACAAATTGTCACCAATTCCCTGCCTGGAAGTATTTTGCATATCCATTGAACTAAGAATTTTGCATGTGCACAGAAGAAGACAGGTAAGCAGACAAGGGAAACACAGAGCACCCACTTATTAAAATATTATGTGTATGACAGTCATAAAATGGGAAAGAGCATATTTCCTCATTCTTCACTTTTCACAAATCAGGATAAAGGCTATAATCCAGAATCAGTCAAACAACAACAGTGCAGAAATGAACAAAAACATCTTCATGCTTTTGCAATTTTTCTTCTACAAAGGAAAAAAAAAAAAACCACAAAAAACTCCCCCCACACAACAAGAAAAAAAACCACTTTGTCTTGGTCAGTTGTAAAAATAAGATAACATATTATGACCAGATATTGCTGTGAGATGTGACTTTTTTTACAATGCAAGAAAATTAAAACATACTTTCACATCAACTGTCTTGACCTGACTACCTACTATACATGTTTGTACTGAAATCAATCATCAACATCTTGTGACACAGTCTCTGAAATAATCTTTTTGCTTCAGTTTTTATGAAACAATAAAGCCGCATCACAAAATGTCACTAATTACACAGGGCAAGATCTTCACCTGGTATAAAGTCCAGTCCCTTATCTTGTTTTCAGTATTATGACAATGATTTTCTCTCCTTTATCTTCTCAATCACCAGGAAATGATCAGAACAAGGCTAGTTTGTGGCTGGGTAGGTCTTCATGCATCATGTTGCATTAATGAACATTTACACCACCATGCACTACATGAATACCAAACATGCTTCTGTTTTCAGGGACATCTCAATATTTAATAGTACCTTTCCTCTTTGGAGACAATTTTTTAAGCAACAGATCCTGACCTCTGCCTGGACTCACTACCCCTACCAGTTAGATTTCATCTTTAACAGCACTTGTTTCAGAAAGAATTAGGCAATACTGATAACTGTAAAATATGACTGGTTTTTATTATCCTGAGAGCTAACACTTCTGTTCTCTCTCAAGCACACACTGGAGTCAGAATTCTACAAGAGATGTGTCCAACTACAGAATATGACTTTTTTCATAAAATAAATGTATAAACTGCACATCAACTGACACCTCTATGTAAACATTTAAAAATATTTGAAGATATTCAAAGTAGGAGCAGTGCCAGGCTAGAACTACTGGTTCTTTGCAGAGATGCCAAGCAACCTGGAAAACAGAAAAGGTACCATCATTTGCTGTCATTGCTGTGTGCTCTGTATTGCACTGCGTGTGTGCACAGAAACTGCTAAAAGTTTTAGACAAGGGTCATCAAAATGAATGTTAGGCTGAAAAAGCACACTACTGCAGTAGCTCAAAGGTAGAAAATTGTAAAGCACAGGACAGTCATTATTCAAAGGTTGGGTAAATCAGTTGTCTCTGCTGTGTGTGTGTGAATATTCAGTTACATTCCCTGGTTGTCACAGTGAGGGTTTTTTTTTTTAAGATGCCAACTTTCTAAGGATTTAAATAAACCTACAGCTTATCAGTGGCAAAAAACTGTGGTACCTAAAAATTTAAAAAAAGCCAGGAAGCCATCAAAACACTGAGCAAAGGGCTATTTGGACTCCCACCTTGCTTAGGTCTCTGACAGATGGAAGTGTCCCCAATAAGGTTATTCTAGAATAAAGTCTCCCCCTTGTGGATCTCTCACATAATAAAAACTTCATCAAATACTTAATTACATAATAAAGTTTGTGTTCCTGCCTTCGCAGGTAAGAATTTCAGGGGCAAATTGGAACATGGAATGAAATCATGGTGCGCAGTTCACTTAACTCAGTGGGCTTGATCCCACCTCAGGCAAGACAAGCTGTTTTGCTCTAAGATACATTATGGTTCCGTGATCAATTCATTTAAAAGACACTAAAACCCCCCAAAAAATTTAATTCCTTCTCATCTCTACATTTAGTTATGAAGGTTGGTTAAGTGAAGACCCCTAAAACTATTTAGCCTCAAACTGTCAATAGTTTAATGAGGTAAAAATTCAAATTCCAAAGTCTTTTAATGCTTACTAAATATAAAACATAGCAAGATTCCCACCTGATTTGAAGTGCACGAAGTTTACTATCCTGAAAAAAATAGTTTCACCCAAGAGCAACTTTTTGCAACTCAGAGATTAAGGAGCTATAGCAGCACTATTTGCAGAATGACTCTTTCTCAAACACTTCATTAACTACACTATTCTCTGATCTGCATTAATTTAAAGGGATCACAAAAATGTCTTTGCATATGATAATTCATATTATCATAAATTAAGAAATCATTGCGACCACTTAAATTACCATGTTGATCTTAATGTGCTCTTAAGATATTTAAAAGTGGTTCTAATAAATCATGTATTTTGAATGCAGGATTGATTTGGGGGTTTTTTAGAATTTTCTAAGAAACAAAATCCTTGATGGCTTGAAATATTACTCAATTACATACGTGACAAACTCATATTTTATTTGTAGTACCAACTGTTGAGTCAATACTGGGTAAAAAGCTTTTTAACTATCCAGAGACATGTTCTCGCGTTCATTTCAGAATAGTAATATAATGGTTAAATATTTATTTCTTGTAAGTTCTGGAATAGTGCTACGTTTCCTACTTTCATTAACAGTCTCTTATTTGTATGCAGTAATTGCTTTAAAAATATTAGCATTGTAATTTCTTGCTAGCACGACGATAAATCAACAAAGGTTTATCCCCATGCCTCCCCACAGAGGAGCATAATTCTGCTTCCCTCAATGCCAGTGACAAAACCTCTTTAATTTCAGGATCACACTCAAAGAATTCATGAAAGATGTCGCTCTGACAGTCTAGGACTCCTGTCCTTTCTAACTGCAGAGCAGATGCAGCAGCTCAGCAGTGCTACACTCTGTGTGCCTCTGTAGGAATCAACAGCTCCTCAAAACAGGAGGCAAGCTGCTACTTACTCAATTTGTCTGAGCCCTTGACCACTCAATAGCAACTACCAGCAAACCGTATTTTCTGTTCAAAATGCGAGATTTTTTTTAGAATACAACATCTGGCTACTGGGAACAAAAAGAGGTACTATTTACTCATTTCAAACATCCCTAACAATGACTGTCAGCTGCTGTTGCTCTGGGACACGCAGAGGCGAAATGACAAGAATTCACTTGGATCTCTGAGTTCACAGCATTTCTGAATTTTTTTGTTTTAAGACTTCAGCTCAACAAAAATTAAGTATGCGCTGCTAAACTATGAAAGGCTACTAAACCTAAGTACATGGGTTCTGATCTCCAGTGCTTGGCTCATGGAAAAACAGGCTTGCAGAAACCATGAAGGCAAAGACAAGAAACTCCTGCAAAAAAACTCTTCAACCCAGTAAAAAAAAATGACATATTTTACTGTATGCTCAGAGACTGCCTCCTTATCTTGACAGGATAGATGAGAAACTACAATTCTTAGTGAATATAAAATAAAAGGAGAAAAATAATTGGCAATTACAATATTGCAGGCTATATTTCAAAATCATTGTTACTTTGCTAAGTGCCCAGATTTTCTGGCAAATAGTCTCCATACATGATCATCCAGCACCACTAAATGATCTGTACTGCTAGTAGCGACAGGCATTTGTAATACATAACATTCCACAACGAGTATACTACCACATACTTACACAACTTGTGTGTCAATACTCACATTGTGATTATGGATTAACAATAACTTTGGTACTTATCATACAGCTTCCACACATGTGTGTATACTTACTCTCATTAAATGCACCAGAATGGGTACAACACCATGAACATTAAAGGAGATTTTCCTATTAAAGCAAGCTATGGGATCCAGAAAAAAGGACAGAAATGATCCAGACATGCAGTCTACTGTTACTTGTCATTCATGCATGAACACATACCAAGGATGAATTTTGTGTAGTGGTCATTCAGCTTCAGGTCATTCAATCTGATAGATAATTCCAAAATTCTATATGGGAAATTAAGGAAGCTGTATTGTGAAAAGTCTACCATACACTGTCATTTCACACCATCACCTCTGTGCTATCAAAATCACATATACCATTGCTTAAGTCGTTCCTCCCTTGCCTCTGCAAGCCTTTTGTCCTCAAACAACACATACTTTTCATCTTCTCGCAGACCACCCTGTCACTTCAAATATCATGTCCTTCTCACAGCCACAGAATTTTATCTGGCTCTCTTCTTGCAGCTCTCTTCATATTCCTTGAACTTCCCCAACTCCCTCATTTCACTTGCTATTCAAGCTGTCTTCTCCGCAGTTTCCAGTGTCCCACCCAAACCACAAGTTCTCTGAATGTTTTACCATTTCTCAGTTCTTGCAATCTCTCTCCCTATTCTCACCATCACCAATCCTGCATCCTTCTTTTTCCAAACCATGAATGCCTGGGATCTTTGGCATTCCCCATTTTTTATTACACATGAAACCTATGTATTCTGGCATTGTAAATCCATGTCAAACACATGGATTAATAAATTAAATTACAAAACCAAATACATTATTAAGAGCCAAAGCCCTTTTCTCCCCCATCATCTCCTTATGGTAATACAGTGTACTCACTGCTCTGTATACCACAGTGGCACAGCTCTCTGCATGATCTCATGTGCATTAAAATAAGACAAAGCAAGCTGGGAACACAGCAGGGATTGCACAATATTCTTTTTGACCCACAGAAGTTATGTGGAAAAGTTATTAAACCTTCAGCAGATTATTACTGTGAGGCATGAGCTGCGTGAAATGAAATTCAGAAATGGAGTATCTGTGGGGTTTGGGCCATATTACAATATATTAAAAAGCCAGAGGATCATCTTTCTTCAAAGCACCGGGAAACATTAAAATTACCCTGGAAAATAATAAACACAGAAGAGTGATTCTAAGTATGATCTGTTAATGAGGGGCATTTTTGAGTCTGGAGAAACCACCGTAAGGAGTTATCAGTCAGAGGGCTACTCACACATCTATCTAAAAACCCACAGACGCCTTTTCAATTACTGCTGTTAACAAAAACAATGGTGCGTATATATCTACACCTATATATCTATGAACATGACTACAGTCATGTTCAAGAACAAAAGAACTACAAGAGTATACCTCAGACAGTAGGAAGCCTATGGCCAAACTTGCTTTTTCTATAGACATTACATTTGAGAGTTTTCAGGAGAACCATGTAAGAAAGCAAATAAAGCCTACAAGGCACCATCATGTGCTATTTTTCTGTGTTAAGAGCCCTACAGATAACTCTTGCATAGAAAGTTATGCCAGAAGGAACAATAAAAATCTCTGTATATCAAAGTCACTAGTCTTCACACAGTACCTCTAAACTGAGCCCAGTAACTTGTTTGACAACATATCTTTCAGGAAGCTTTCAGTCTGGATGTGAAAACATGAGAAAGTTGAGAATCCTTGCTTCCCTTGCTTATTTTTTACAGTAAATTTTTACTGCAAAAAGTGTGTGTACTAAACATTAGCTGGGGTTTTGGCAGAGGTAGACCTTGGAATTTCTGGGTAAATGCAACGAACCGAACACTACACAAAAAGTAGAGAAATCTGCCTTCTGAGAAAATTACTGAAGCTCGAGTAGCTCTTCAGCATGGATGTGCCACCTTGCTCACTTTATGTCACTACATCTGTCCTGTGAGCTATCAAAGCTTAGTCTGCCTATCTCTGGTAAACAAGTATTACAGTCTGACAATACAGCCTGGTAATTCCTCTGTCAAGGGGAGGGACATCATTTTGTTCACCATTAAAGAAGTGCCCCCAATTTCTAGAATGGAAACTATGGCTGACAACTTCTGCTTCCCAGAAGGGTGATGAAAAGGTCATTTCTGCAGGACACTTTTTTTTTATTTTCCTACGACAAAATGAGCTAAGAATAAATACCTGCCTATTGACTTTGTCTTCCATAAAATAAACTTCATTCTTTAACCCTTACTAATATCACCATAAACATACATTTGTACTGTACCTATATTACACTAGAAACAAAACACTTCACCAGCCCTCTCCTACTGCGCAAGGGAGAAGATAAGCAGCACTGCACAAATGCCCAGCCGCGGGCTGGACCCCGGCTCCTGACCCCGGCAATTCATGCCCTCGGGCAGGCGCGACGGCACCCGAAGGCCGCATAAGCCAAGCCCGACAGCGAGGCAGGCAGGGCACGGCGATCCCGCCGAGGGAAGGGGCACCTCACGGGGGGCAGGAGGGAGAGCTCGGCAGGGACAGGGTCGGGCCCCCCGAGGGAGGCCGGGACAGCGCGGGGTCCCGGCTGCCCCGGGGCCGGGAGGGAGGGGCGGTCCCGCGGCCGGCGGCTCACCTTGTGCTCCAGGACGCTGATGTAGCCCTCCAGGAGGCCGGCCCCGACGGGCAGAGCCGGGTGGCGCTGGCCGCGTTCCGGCGAGCGGCTGGGCACCGCCGCCACCTGCTGCTGCCGCCGCCGCGGCTCCGGGTGGCCCCCGCCGATGCCGATGCCGCCGTACATGAGCAACAAGCTGGTGCACATGGTGGTGAGCGCCAGGCAGACGGCCAGCCCGTGGCGCTGCGGGGGGCAGAGAGAGAGCCGGCTCAGCGGGCTCCCCCCGCCGCGGGGCCCAGCGGGGCGCGCCGCTTCCCCGCCGGCGCACCCGCAAGTTTCACCCGCCAGACACCCGGCAGAAGTGAGAGGAGAAAATTGGGGAATCCCCTTCGTCCTCCTCCTGTCCCCTCGCCAGCCCACTCCCCTGCCTCCCTCCTTCTCCCCCAGCCCGGCTTCCTTGCCCCTTTCTCCCCTCCTTGCGCCAGGCTACCCCGCGTCTCTCATGCCCGTGCAGCCGTCCCCCTTCGGCATCTCATTCGTGCATTTTAACGAGTGTTGGGGACTGTAGCGCTCCCCCTCGCCCAGCTACCTCCAGCCTCGTCCTTTAAGCAGATCGGTTTTCTATACGCTCCTGAAAACGCACACGCACACACATAAAATCCCCAAACCAAGAGCAACACGAATAAAAGAAAGCAGGCGGAAAGTTCTTGGCCGCCGCCGCCGAGGTTTTGGTCACCTTCGCGCGATCCCGGAGAGCCGCGGGGATGCAGCCCGGGGAAGGCTGGAGAGTGTGCAGGGTGCCCGGGGCAGCCCCGCTCCGCGCCTCTCCTCCCCACAGCCGGAGCCGGGATGAGCAGTGCCAACAATGCACTTACCATCAGGGTCTTCATTTTGTGCGCCTCCCGGCCGCCAGTCCTCCCGCTCCCCGCTAGGCTCGGCATGGCGGGGAAGCCGCAGACATGGCTCGGCCAAGGAAGCGCCGCCGTGGCGGGGATTAGGGGGGAATTACACTCGGCCGGACCCTCGGAGCCTGCCAGAGCCGGGTCCTCGGCTGCCCCGCCTGCCTCCGCCCCCGCCTCCGCCTCCTGCAGCCGGCGCAGCGGCGACTTCAGGGCAGGTGGAAGTTAACTTCTGCCTCCGCCCGGGCGCTGCTCCGCCGCCGAGCCCGCGGCGCGGGGGGGCGGCAGCGGCGGGATCGCCGCGGGCACGGGGCGGGCACCGGGCGGGCGGCGCCTCTCCGGCCCCAGCGAGCGGGGGCTGGAGCTCCTTCCCTCCCTCACTGCTCCTGCCCAGGCCTCTGTCCTGCTTGTAGCACCGGGGCACGACCCTCACGTTACGTTATTTGTGTTGTTCCCTAGCGGAAAATTTCTCGTTCTCCCAATGCTACCTGGGTTTCCTGGAGCTGGCAGCGATCAGGCAGTACTTTAAATTCACGTTAGCAAAAAATCGACGCCCTCAACTCCTTGTGCGGCGCTGACAATACCCTCTCACACAATCTTTCCCAAGCTCTAACAACCGGTTTCAAACCCTTTTGACAGAAGCTTTCTTAGTCTTCTAAAGCAAATCTCATAGATTTGCTCCCCATGCCATCTCTCTGGTTTCTGAAGGCGGACATTTTCCCACTCTCACAAGCAGCCTTTTAAAGTTTTTTATTCTTTCTTTGTGTTAATGGTGTACAGTTCAGTTGTGAAAACTTTTATCAGACCTCAAATTACATAGATGTTTTGCTCTGGAAATTCCACCTTTATAATGTGCCCCTTCTAAGCAAGCCATTTTAAGATTGATCTTTTACAAAGTTATTAGACTGACAACATTAAAAAAAATAATTTATTAGACTGACAGCATTAAAAAAATAATCTATCTCCTAATCATGAAATTATTTCACTTGAAACTACTCATGGAAGTAATAGTTCTAATACATGGCTTCACATCTAACCTACAGCTATATAATATTAAAAATTACATGAAGGAGAAAACTATCAGCAAGTTAACTCAACCATGGTCACAACAGCACCTTTCTCAAGGCTGGAATTGTCATTGAAATCCATTTTTTATCTTTACTAATTCAATGGAGGACGAACAGCGAAACAAATGCCATCTCTAGCATAGGCACAGCATGCAGAATTTGGTGCCTTTTAAGAAAGGAAAAGGAAACATGAACGTATGGTACATAAGCAGATAGCACAGTAAACACGCTTTATCATTTCACAGAAGATGCCATATTGCACACATGCTTGCTGTTTATTCCGTTTGTGGGGTTGGTTTCAACAGTACCAGTTGTTAAGACAAACGGAGCAATATAAGATGACTCTTATCAGGTCTTGGTAATTCTTTATTATGTGGTTGCACTTGACACTCAAATTAGTGAGACAAAGGGCCAACTTGATGAATCATTGAAAGCAAATTATCTGTGGCTCTCCAAGGCTTCCTATAAGAGACTACAAAAGGCAGCTCATGCATTTTACAGTGTTGTTTCCCAACTACCAGCAAGCAGGTTGCTGGTGACTGACCTTTCTGACCCTTTCATATATACTTTGCCGTTCCAAAGTGAAGCATCATTTTTATGATTTAGGCTCATGGCTGTATGTTAGACATCTGTTACACAGTATGTCTGACCAAATTCATTAAACTTGTGGGTTTTGGTAGAATAGGCTGATTTAAAAATCTACTGATAAAGAAGACAAACTAAATTTTCTAATTTAATGCTTGACTTGAATAATGTCCAGCTTTCTGCTTGTCAAATATTTAATTAGATTGCCATGATGGTCATAGACCGTATTCTTGGCAGTCAAATGCTCACTGAAACAAATACAGTAGCGTAATGTAAATCCTACGGAGGTTTTTGTGTAAGCACAGGAACTTTTGAAATCATCTGGAAAACAGCCCAGCTATTTAATTTAATTTTAAATTCCTATGAACTAATAGTTCTAGCTATCTGGAGGCTTGGGTTTTTAACACTATTGGAATCTGCATACATGTAAATATGAATCTGTGTACCCAATAGTTAGATTTGCAAGAAGAGCATAGGCTGCACTTGTAAGCATTTAATCAACTTGGAAACGAGTCAATGCAGAAACCTCCTTAAAGTCCATCTGACTTCCTGCTACATTTATTTTCTATATGCGAGGGATACTGAAATATCCATGCATTTCTATTCCTTCTAAGAGCTGGGGGTAAAGACAGATTAAAACATAAACAGATGCTTTCCCAAGCCCAGGAGAAAAAGTGGCAGAGTCCTAGTAGGGCTTTTCAACAGTCTGACTGAGGAGAGCCTTTTGTATACATGAAATGGACCAGGTTGTGTCCTCTTCAAATTTACCCTTCTCATTTTCATCTTTCTGGTAGCTACAAGCTGACAAAGTAGTCATATGGAATAAAAATCTGCCTGTGCCAAGTTCAGGAGGACCTAAGATACTAATGACAACGTAAAAATCAACGTAGAGTGAGAAATCCATGTAAGCAGTAGTGGTGGAGAGAGAGAGAAAAACCTCTCAAAACTGACAATTGACTTGGAGCAACAGAGCTCTTTCACTGATTCCTAAATAAAACTGCTCAAACAGCAACTTCCCTTGAAATGTCTGGATGAGTGAAATAACTACTTTTCTATAATGCATTTTAACCCAGACTGCTTTTCAGATATTTCCTTAGATAGATATAAAATAATCCTTTCAAACTATGGTTGTTTTCTCGTGAAGTTCGAATAAAGACGATATAGCATAATTTACACCTTCATATAATGAACAATTTTAAACATACTTTCCACATTCTGGTTGGCCTGGAGTGAGTTCTCAAGTGGAGGAGCCCCTATGCCAGTGCACCTCAGCAGCTGGTAGCCAAAATATTCAGTGGAAGTTGGGATGAGGGCAATGGCTGGTGTTTCTGTTGATGATCCAGATGTTGTTTTCCCTGAGTGCACTGTCTCCTACCTGTGTGACCTTGCTGTCCCTGCCTCCTTTCCACCATAACCAGAGGCAGAGCGTTTGCACGTGCAGTCATTACACAGAATGCTTCTAAACTGGAAGCTGCAGCTACCCTTCAGCCCTGCCACCTCCTCGGAATGAAAGCCCAGACAGTCTTAAATGTTTAATTATTTTGGGACTCATTGATGGCAGTGTGGCTTCTTTGCTGAAAAAAAAAATTAGAACTAAGATTTAGATCTGTCCCTAATTTTAAAGAGAGTAAGAAAAAGCAAGTCTTTGTTTATCTACTAGCCTTTACAAAAGAGTGAGAAGAAAAGGGGTCTGGTGTGATATAAGTAGTTAAACTCTAGGTGAGTTCTTCATGTCACTCTGCAGGAGTGCTGAAAGTACTTAAATACATTCCCATCACCCTACGTGTATGAAGATGTTTTTCAGAAAAATATAGGTGATAGAAGTGCTTAAAATAGATTGCAGGGGAGAGGTTAATTGTATCAGGACCACTTTGATATCCTTATGCCTTTGAAATGACGAATCTGAGTTACTGAGATTCTATGGGTGGGTAAACATGAAAAAATATTTGTTAAAAAATTTAAATTAATCTAAAAGTGACTCCTGTTAACGTTGCATCATTTTGTCATTTCCATTATATATTCTGTGGTCTGTGAAGCCCTGGATCTGTCTCCTCAAGAGTGGGGCCTCCTGTCCCCACCAAAATAACCCCCTGTAGCCACTTTATCCCTCTGTGCTTGCTGGGGCAAGGAGCTCACCAAGAAGTATAAAGCTCCCACTTGTGCAGCCTCATGAGGTCTGGCTTTAAACCACGATCACTGGCATCGAACAGAATATTGCTTGTCCTGGGCCTGCAGCCAGTGACATTTGGGAGGATGGCTGGGAGTGCCACAATTCAGAGGAAAGAAGCATTTTTTGACTGACTACCTAGAAAAGTGAGACTAAAGGTCCTAAGGAGATTGGAATATGATGGAAATTTGTGTGGATTAATGGACAGCAGGGCAGTCAAAGGTATATAGGAAATGAAATATATCACACTGATATCACCGCCATGTGTTGTTTTATTATTTATGTGTATATGAAATTTTAACCTCTTTTTCCTGAAAGGGCTGCATTTTTGCCTTGCAACACAACCAATGGAAAACATTCAGCAGCCAGAAAAGTAATGAGCCTACACTATAGATTTTTCAAACTGCCCAGTGATTCATGAAATGCTTCTCAAAACTGGAAATATGCATTGAGGATTGGTCAAAAAAGGTAGAAACAATATTATAGATCAGTCAATACTGTCTCTCCTTTATGAAAGCAGGCTGCCTTTGAACTTCTGACAGAAGCAAACAGTGATAGATGCATAAAGAAATGAAATATTGCATGGAAATAGAAGTGCAAATGAAAACAGGAGGGGGAAATAGTGAGATAAAATCTGCTGAATCTGCTGGGTTTTTTCTTCTTATTTCTTAGTTTTCTGCTCAATCTAAATAAAGGTATTGGATGTTTCAGAAAAAATGTCTAGCTCAACTGAACCAACTCATCTGCTTTAAACCCACGCATAAAATACTGCTTCTTTCTAATCACTTTTTTGGAGGAGAAGTTAAACAAGACATATCCTGCAATATACAGTGTACTCAAAATTCCACATCTAAAGTCAGAAACTCTGAAGATTAAGAAATGAGCATAGGAAGCTTCAGATGGAAGGTACCCAAAAGCACTCGTGGAAGCCAACAGGCATGACCAGAAACTTCTTCAATGCCTTTTGTTGTACTGCTAACTACCAAAATGAGAAGGAAGACCTACATCCTGTCTATAAACAGAGCACAGATTTAACATATGGACTAAAGCAACTGAGGACATAATTACTACAATTTGGTGAGCAATTGGATAAATTCAAATATTTGGGGGATATCTTTGCTGCCATATAGCAAATCTCAAGAGGATCCTGAAGGCTCAGTTTTCAGTGTATGTATGTTTGTTCCTTTGGAAAGAGAAACTACATGAACAGGAAGTCAAAGCGTTAAATGAAAAAGAATTTCTAAACTTTAAAAAGAACAACTTACCAAGCAAATATCAGACATGAAGCATTAGAGCAAAAAAGGAAGTAAAGAAGGATAAGTGCTCATTACGGATTGATTTGCAGTTCTTTATGTATTATTAGAGAGTCAATAGAAAACTCTCCTGCTATTTCTAACACAAACACAAACATCACTTATGATGACAGGCTGAACAACAACTGTGGCAACAACAGGATCCAGTAGCATTCAACTGAAAAGGTACAGCCATAGAATCAAGTAAAGGCCTACTTTAAAGCCAAGCTATAAAATCTTATTTTGGTGATAGCTACTGTTCTTATCTACAGGCTTATAGAAAACATCTTTACTATTCACATAGTATATCACTATATATGAATATATGCTAATTCAGAGCAATAAGTCTGTTAATGTACAATGTGAGAATAGCTGTCAGTGACTCCTGTCATAGCTCAGCAATTTCATGCTCAAGTCCCGTGTGCTCCCAAAATTATGTAGTGGCTTTCTTTGTAATGTACAAATGTCTTCCATTTACCCAGCATACGCCAGCCACAGATACATAAATAAAGTCTTATGGGTCTGACCTTACTGCTGAGAGATCCTGAATACTCTTGTTTCCCAAGGAACTCGACAGGAATTGAAGGAGGATCTCTGCACTCAGGTAAGCTGCCTGTTAAGACAATGTTGGTTCTGGCCATTTGCAGAGAGAGTCAGATGGGGATAGACTTCTGCTACCAGGTATCAGAGCTCACAGGCCAGGGTGCAGTCATTTTAAAGGGATGGAGACAGTGACCATGGTTGTGTAGCTTGCTTGGTTAATGGCTTGGAATATGAACCTACATGAGAGTACAGAATGACTCTACAATTATTTCCTCTGTCCCAATCAGGTTCTGCAATCCACCCCAGACAACTCTTCTAGGCAGGACGAACAAGTATTGTAGGAATTAGCCTGAAAGGGTGGGAGAGTTTCTTCGCTGCAATAGATACCTAACTGGATTCTTCAAACCAGCTGCTGAAACAGATAGATTGTTTTCCTTTGTGATATTCTATGTCCTTGTTTAAACATTTCTGCCATATTATTGATATTTGTCACACAAAAAACTGGTCTTCTCTGTTTCGTACAGGATAGATATCTTGGGTGTTTACTGGCATCCTCAAATCATGGATTAGAGCAAATCCATGGCTACATGCACTCATTTTTCTTTCTTACACTTCAGGGCAGAGGACCAAGTTCAGCTCAGCTGCAGAGCTGGATCCAACATTTCCAGCAGTAGCTGTACTCTTCTTTCTTTGAACTATTAATACTTGTTATCACATTCCATAGCCTTTGTAATCACCACCTGCCTTCTGGTTTTTATTCAAGCACTAAAAAATCCTGTACTTTTCCCAATCATGGTATATATTTTATTCAAGGTGATGATTATATACCTATTCTCTCCCATAAACTACAGTGCCAAGAACATACTTACTCGAGTTTTGCTGCAGTACTTTTACTGGCATCTGATTATTTCCTTGGTGGGAATTTCATTTAGCTTCAAACACTCATATTTATCTATTTACCTTATTTTTCCTTTTTGTTTGATTAATTTTAGTGTAGAAGGGATTATTTTTATGTCTTTCCCTCTAAAATAGTTTTTGTTTGTATGGTATCCAATTTTATTTGTTACCAAAAGCCCCCAAATTCTGTAAGGTTTATTCAGATTTGCGTGTGCTCAGTACTTGAAACATGAAGCTGAGCTCTGTAGAGCATGTGCTGTTTCTGTTCTGACTTCAAATAAATGAGGCCTTAGGCCATTTATGGTTTAGACCATAAATTCAGATGTCAAAGGAACAGGTGGTAACGTGACACAAGCTGTTCTTGCTCATTGTATGAGTTTCCTCTGCTCACTCTCTACCGCTTCATCTCTGTCACAGTCCCGAGTCACTCTCCAGCAATGGTTCCTCCACTTTGGCTCGTTCTGCTTCTGTCCATTGATAAATGAGAGCTTCTCTGCTTCTACGCAGTATCAGTCTGGAAAGTGCAGAGCTTGGAATCTGAAAGCATGTCTATGCTGGCACATTAAGTCAGGCACAGAACCACATTACTGTGACTAAAGCCTTCTGGGATAAAGCTGGCTCACACTGCCCAGCCTGGAGCCCGTGCAGAGGAGCTCGCGTCCATCTGCACATCAGCTCCAACTCACGAGCAGTCTGCTGGACTGAAGGGCTGCGTTGTGGTTCAAGAACTTGCAAACAGTAAAGAAGAACCAAAGCTTAGCAGAGAAGTGCATGATGTATTAGTATGAAATAATGTAATAGTCGCTCCATGTTTGTTCAGTCACTGCTTTTGGAGATTTTTTGGTACATATTTTAATATCCTACTGGTAAGCAAACATGGACAGTGTTGGACTTTCTAAGTGAGGAGAGAAGGAATTATGTACCAGTGTTGTTTGTATAGCCGGATCAATCTCTTTAATCAAAGAAACTACTGACTTTGTAAATTTCTTTGGATCCTCAAAAATTTTATCCTAAGCACTATTCATATTCAAGCAGTGTCTACACACTAACTAGTCCTCACAAAATCCATGTGGCTTCATCCCTGTTTCCTAAAGACAGTTGTGTAGTGAAGGTAAGGAATGGTGCTCACTCAGCTCCAAGCTGTCACCTTACAGCTGTGAATATTCAGTACTTTGCTACTGAAGCTCACAAAGCCTAAAGTTGGACACTGTTTTGGAAATCTGAACCTTCTTGACTTCTCAAAACCAAGAATTCTTATTTTTCAGCATCAACCGAGGATTGCTGCAATAGTAACATCTTCCATCTCAGCTTGAAAGAAGTTTCAAACAGAATTGAGTGGGAAGTGAACTCATACAAATGCTGGCTTAAAACATGACTTGACTGATTCTGCATATTTCTAGCTACCATAATTTACAAAACTTCATAGCCTTTCCTGAATTACCACAAGCAGTTAACAAAACTTGATTAGACACATTGGAGACTAATGGGCATTAGAAAAAAATTATGTTTTCTTCACTCTTCCCTAGAAGAAAAAGATGGGCTATGCACAGGCTCATTTCATGAGAAACTGAGCCAGCCTCTATTAGCAAATGTTCTGGACATATGGTCCAACTCTGGTTTGCAGTTTCCTTTCCTCAGCTTTTGCAAGGGCTTTGCTCAGCCCTTTTTTGCTTTGTATTGCCTCTCTAGAAAGCAAGGCACAAGGATCTACCAGAAATGATGCAGAACTGAACCAGAAACATCCAGGAGTCCATTATCACTGCAGTATTTTCAAATTACCTGTAGTTGTTGCTCCAACACATTACACCTACAATTAACATCTGACAAAAACCGTTCTCAAATCCTCTCACCCTTGTCTTCAACTAAAACCACTTGACCACTTGCACTCATTTTTCTTTTTTTAACTTTTCCTTGTCCAGCCATAGAGTAGCTGAATGAGGTCCTTCCTGGCTACTTTTTCCTACCATCTGTTCTACCAGATATGTACCAAATCCAACCCATACAGAGCTCCATGATGTAATTGGCTAATGACAGGTTTGCTTGGCAAGTTGCTTTTCAACAAAGCACTGGGTGATTGCTAGCACAGCTACTTGTCTGTAGCTATATTATTACAGCATGTCTTTCTGATTAATTAGAAATGCAGTACTGTAAGTTTTAGTTTCACAGCCTGGATATTATTAACTAACATGCAGAGGAAAGACTGCTTTCTTCACAGCTTTACAAATTTGAAGGGTGAGGGAGGAAGGGGAAGGGATTAGAAGAGGGCAGAAAGAGTATATGCAGCAAATATGGAAACAGTGCAGGGTGGGAAGCACTTTGAAGGGTGTGTCAGGGATAAACAATGTCTTAGACATCACCACAGACAATCAAGAAGTCAAGCAAAATCTTAATAAAAGTATTAAGTCTGATCGGCACAGTTTCACTCACACAAGCAGATGAGAAATATTTGGGGCCTAAAGCTGCCCATGGCTGCTGACATTTCAAGCCAGCTAATTAGGATTTAGCAGAAGTAGTAGAAGATGGTACACTGAGAAAACATAGTATGCAGAGGATGCTCCCTGATCATACCTAATGTAAGTGAAATATCATTTCTGAATCTTAATAAAGAAGTAGTGTAAAGGGAAATAACATATTTACTTTCCTCTGCCTGGAGCTCAAGATCCATGAAGAGAGAGGCTATGTATTCAAATGTGTGATTAAAATATGTTCCTAAACTCAAACCTAAGTATTTCTGTATAAAGATGTTACTGCTCAGTATGCTGTGTTGTCTTGAAAATACAGCTCTGGATCTAAACTGGATCTTCGTCTTATCTTTCATCTCACCCAAAGCTGCTTAGTCTTTGTGTTCACGTGGACTGACCTATCACTTTTATAGTCTATTGCTATTGAATTGTTCATAAATCTCGTAATCATTAGACAAGGTTAGCCTTCACATTTCAAAAGGGGAATTTTTTTTTTGCCAGCTGATGTTGGCTGTTTTTTTCATCTTTGTAACACTACATTATGCAAACCAGGTGCTGACCAGCAGATACTTTGCAGAACGCAGGGTGCTGATTCTGGCAACATTGAAACAGACTGAAACTTATAGCAATATAGGTTACATAGATCCATTTTATTCCTAAATGCAAGTATTAACAAATTGGCAAAGTTATTGGCCAATTGACTCAAAGTATAAGCATTAAAATAATTCATCCTGAACAATGTGTGGTTTTATTTTACGTTTAGTACAGTAGGCTCACCTGCACGAATTTGCTGTGCTTATTTGATATCCTCTTTAAGATGAAAAATGATGCCAGTCCTGTGGTAATAGCATCTTTTGACGCTGAGAAAGCATTTCACTGGATTGAATGACAGTTTCTCTTTACTATGATGGAAATTTTAAAATTTGCTGTAAATGTATTGCATCAGTTACACTGTTCTGAGCAAGGATGCATACTAATGTCGCAATACCATCTCAATTTTGACTTTTGAGGGAGACTAGTCAAGGGTGCCCACTTTCAGTGCTGTTTTTGCTAATAGAAGCAAACCAATCTTTAAAAGACTGGGGAGATTGTGTGGAGACTCTAAAGTAGAATCCATTAGAGCTGAGAGCTTGCATTTGCAGAACTGCCCTTAAAATGGTGTCCCATTTGGCTATACATTAGTCACCCTTTGGAGACTCTAAAACAAAAGTCTACAGGGAACTACAGTTCCTAAACAATTTCCAAATTCAGCTAAAAATTTTGGAGCGGAAGTCATTATAACTGTGGAACTGCTGTGAGTCCCTCACTAATCACTCAACTGAAAAGTCACAAATCTGAGCACATTCACAATGGCCTGCATATGGTACACTGGGGCTTCAAATGAAGATACTTTACTTCAGACTTGGATTTTCACATGATTTCATGAAGAAAGCATTCTTTAGAAGCATTACGGATTGTTCTCCCATGCTGTGATCACTGGGGTGATGTAAGGAAAAGTGGTTCCTCCCCTTGCAGTAAGACATATCATCATGAAGAAAAAAGGACAAATCCTCATGAATTCTCAAAAGGCTAGACAATTTGTTTATTACACTTCTTCAGTGTTCTGAAAGAGTCAGACAGAAGTACACCAGCAATATTAGAATGAATAAACCTTTGTCACTACAAACAGAAAGAAAATACTTTCAGTCAAACCAGGTGTCATGTGAGCAAATACAGTCCAGGCTCTTCCTCCACTCCTTGGCTTCCTGCTGCCCCATATTAAACATCAGAACCCTCTTCTATGATATTTTAGACTTTCCTTGTACTGCTTTACTGTGTTTTGTTCACATTAATAATGTTGAGAGAACATCCTACCCCACTGGTACTCCCCAGTGCACATCAACCCTTTCCTGAGTCTTTCCCGTCCCTGGTTGCTGTTGCTGTTCTCTCAGGGATCAGGTGAGCTTGGAAATTCCTGCAGACAGGTGTTGGCAGAGATTCTTCCACTGCCAGTTCACTTAGAGCCTAACCTGTAACCTTCACACCAGTCTCAGTGCTACAGATTTGGGAAGCTAGAATTAATCCCTATGGCAACAGGGAAATCTGCAAAGTCCAGGTGAAATGTGAGAGGTGCCTGATGAAACAAGCTAAACAGCTGGTTCTCACTTATCACAGGCTTCTGCAACTAAGTAATCAGATCATTATGGCTGATAACACTGCATGGCCAACGAAATACAGTTCTTGGGTGGAAAGTCATCCTTATTGTGTACACAGGAAAACCAGATAAGGTGATGGCACGTTTAATTGGCCCTGAAATCAGCAATGTCTAACTGCCATTAGTTCTTGCTCACCCTTGCCTTTCAGTAACATGGTAAACTGAGGTATCCTGAAAGAAAACCTATCTAAAATCCTTAAATACTAATCTTCCACTCTCATGCCGTAAAGAATATTGCAACTGAAGGAACATTTTGAAAATTCATTACTCTTATTCTCCTCAGAAGTTATTTATATTTATGTACTCGTAACAGGTTCAGATATATGGTGATCTAAATTAAATACACGCCAAGTCAAACATTTAGGAATAAGGCCCTCTAGTTACAAAAATTGAGATTTCAGTAAGTGCTTATAAGTTAAATATAAAATCAGTAAATAAAATTCAACAAATGTAAATTGAAAGGCAAAATGAACTCACTCTGATGAGTTAATATAATTCCCTTATGGAATGCTGGTTTCCATACTATAATTAATTTTAAACACTAAACCAGTATGTCTGGTTTTTGATAATTATAAAAATGCATTCATCCATGTCTTGAAAATTATTAATATTTATCATAAGAAATATCCTGTAGACATTAAGAATCAAGGGAGACAGTGTTTTCAGCAAATTCTTACACAGCTTTACTAAAACAATAATGGAGTTTTAAATACTTGTGAGTCCAAACCAGAGAGACAGATAGGGCTAAATCCTCAAGCCTCCTTCCTAGCATCTACCTCATCAATCACTCAGGCAGAACTTGCACTGAATCTCAAAATCAAAGATATCAGGACTAAGTATCCCACATGCTCACTTCTTTCCTGTTCCACTCCAGGGAGCCAAGAGTATAATGTGTTCTAAAGGGATGAAGCCATAATGATTTTATAAAAAGATTATGGAAGCCCCTGTAGTTCTCTTTCCTTTCAGGAATAACTTTAGTGATAAGAAAACTGCATCATGACACTTTTGAGTAATTTCTCTGACATTTCAGCAACACTTATTATCTATAGTTCTGTCCATGGATATTTTTAAGCCTCTCAACACATTTGGACCTAAATCTTCAGACTTGTAGGAACTCAAACTCTTGATCAGTAGCAGTAAGATACTTCCCTTAAGTCAGCAGAAGTCAGTGGGGGTTTTGCTTGCATAGAAGCTGCTGCATCAGATGCATGCAGTCTAGTTACATGTTGGCTTACAGGTTATGATAAAGCAGAAACTGGAAACAAATATGAGTCCAACCAAAAAAAGTATTTTGCCATTTCAAAGCATTAGGCTCCATTTTAGTTTCTTTTCCAATAAAAAAAACCCCAAACCCATATATCTAACTAATTACTGAACTTAAATTTTACCAGAATGTGTTTTCCTTCAAAATATATGCCAATCTACAGTAAGGAAATAGCAATTTCATGGAACAGATGATTCTAACCTACACACTAACGTATGTATATCTATCTATCTATACATATGTGAGTATAAACATCAAAACTTCCTTGGTTGATAGGTTAGATCTTAAATTTTAGATAATGTTTGAGAGAGGAAGCAGAAACTGACCCACAATAGCAGCATGGATTACAATGGCAATGATCAATAAAACCCCTTGTCCCCTTCCAAAATTATAGGCAGACATCAGTTTACGTGTTCATGAATTGGTGGAAAACAACTGTGTTCTCCACAGATTAGGAAAAGGGAGCTGAATGTTGGTGGGAATATTAGGAAATCTCTACGTTTTTGTGGCTAGTTCCTGCAACAGACTGAAGGAATTGGGTTTTCAGAAGATACCCTGAGTTTTTCTTTTTTCATTTTGCCAAAGCTGAGCAGTTGAACTCTGTAATGGGGACTGTGGAAGCACAAAGGACAAGATGAGACAGAGCTAGAAAAGAAAAGGTGTGTACTCCTTATTCTATCTCTACTCCATAACTAAAGGAGCCACATACAGGCAGATGTGCATCACTCTCTGTGCACAGTGATGGTGCAGCAACCTGTGCTCCTACAATGCAAATTAACTTGCTGCTGTTTCATGTACCGATGGAAAGACTTCAACCAGCAAGTTAGATAACATGCTAAATATACTTATAGGCTGACAAAAGAAACGATGAAATTTAAACTAATCCAGAAATGTTGAAGCTATATAGGACAACCATTGTGGTGTCAAACAAATGGAAAAGCTGATTATGTTTTAAGGATGAGTAGTTCTTATCTCTGAATGTGAAGTTTTAACTGGTTTGCACTCTCTCTTTGACATTCCCAATTTTGTTCACCTTGCTGACCACAGAGAGAGGAGTGAAAATCTTGGAGTGTGTGATTGTAGGGTGCTATTTTTTATGTCAGCATTCTTCGTTATTGAGTTGGCTGTTTATGCTGCTGATGTGTAATGTTGTGGAGCAGATGAGCTGGTAAAGTATGAAGGGTATTCTATAACCTTTGCTGTACTTTGAATTACCTTATAGTAACTTACAATTCAGAAAGGCTGCTCTGAGCAAAATCAAAATACAATAGGATAAACTCCATTAGGAACTGATGCACTAGGGCTGTTGTTGGAGGAGGGCAAAATGGTCTAATTAATAGCTATTGCATCAAACTCATGCTGCAGTTGTGGTAATGACACTGATGATATTGATGGCATTGAAGATAGAGTTTAGTTTGCAATGGAAATGAGCAGAGTATTCATCTTGAACTGCATTTTGCTGTCGGCAGTGGAAGGCCTCAGAGCTTCATTGTTTTGTTGTTCCGCTGTTCAGCTGTTTTTCTTTGATAGTGCAGCTCCGAGCTATTAATATATATATTTACTCAAGACAGAGCTTGTTCATTTCACTGAAGCCCCATAGCTGACATTTGGCTGTACTGAAGAATAAGCATTTATTGGATTTTATTCCTGCTGTTTGGTTTTTCAGTGACAGCTACATGTAGGTGGATAGTTATCTAAGGGGGCCTCCCAACTTCTTTATAATTTTTATAAAACATTTCTCTCTCTTCTTTGGTTTGTGAAAGCTGTTGGCAGCAGGGAATGCCAACTCCTGCATCCTGAGATAAAGTTTCATTCTCATCAGTATTTGGTCTCCATTCAGACTCCTGTTGATACGTTCTTTCTTTCCCTTTACTGATGTATCTGCTTGGCTTGTGCTATTGTTCAGAAATAAACACATCACAAAGTCTTCCAGTCACCAAGCTGATTTATGTAGGTAGATGAGCTCTTCATCAAATGTCAGGGTCAGTAAAGCTCCTACCTGCTCTGATATTAATGCCCACTATCTCACAAACACCATTTATTAATATGAAATGACAAATCCCAGAACTGAAACAAAAATGACAGAATAGGACCAAAACCTAGCAAAGAATTCAGAGCTTGGAATATACCTTGGGAATTTATCACAATAACTCACAACATCACAATAACCCATAACAGTAGCACTTTGATTCTGAATAGGTCATGCCATACAACTAAGCTCAAGAGAGCCCTGTGATCAAAAGAAAAGAGTCAGATTTACATATACTGGATAAAAACCTTTTCTGTACCATTGAATTTGATGGCAAAATTATTATTGCCAAAGAAAGATTAATTTCCTTGACTCTATCCAGACTTCACTCATCTGCCACGTGAACTTCCAGGTTGCAAGTGCTATCCCAGCTGGGACAGAGTTGCAACCAAGCATCCTAGGAGTTTAGTTTACTCAGGTAAAAAACCTCTCACATACCCAGATGGACAGGTCTGCCACACAAGGAGTGTGCCAGGCCTCTGGGTACATTGTACAAAACAGCTATAGCACCCAGTTAGCCAGACACGTGCAAATTCGGCTAATTAGAGGATTAGTCCTCTGGTGATGAGCTGGTGTAACAGCTCTGAACCTCCCACTTCAGAACAACAAGAAATTGGTATCTACTTTAAATACCTCCCTGCCTCCAGGAATGGTCTCTATTTGTGATAGAGGACAGACTTGGTGCTCCCTCAGCAGCAGTAAAATGCTGGGTCACTTGGTGTTGAAACTTCTCTGAGCGAGTCTTATCTGTTGCCTCAGGAGCATACTTATTACTTGCTTTGTTTATGTTTTAATTTACTTTCCCTAAAGATAACACTTCAAAGCAGCAATTAATATTCTTGTAACCTCTTTCCTGGTTCATCTTAACACCTGTTCATACATTTACAAAGAGAAATTCTGTGCATAAGGAAGAGTATAAATGGAGGAAGTATTGTAGATGCTTGGACATATTCCCAACATTTACCATTAATTTGTAGGTTTAGTGTAAGGAATAATTGTAGGTTTCAGTTATTCTAAGTTGTGAATTTGCATGATGCCTTAAACAAGTTATCGACTTGGTCTTGATCTACCTCCTAAAATCTCTTAGTCCAGAGCTGCTGATAACACAGCTGACTGCTCCATTTCACCAGCTTTAGTGTGTCACAGAGCCTGAAAATTCACCTTTCCCAGGACCTCTCTCTGCTGTTCCCTGGATTTTGTCATGAAAACCTTTTCATACATTTGCAAAGCTTGTCCAACCATTGGCATAGATCAAAAGTAGTTATGACTGCAGCTGAGAACATGAGAGAGAAGTAGAACCAGATATGCTGAGAACTTTCCTTTCCAAATAGCCATGATTTCCATGGCGATCTTGGTTTGTAAGGTCCAGCCTCAAATTACTGTGTACAGGAGACATTCTCTATCCCAGATTCTCTGCAAATGTCAGGACTCAGGTCCACAGCCTCCAAAGCAGCTACCAAAGCAAGTCTTAGTTACAGCTGATCCTGCTATTTGCTTTCCCCAGACTAGAGAAGGGTTGTTTCTCATTAGCATTTCTGTCAGAACCTTGTCTCAGCATGTGTAGGCTTACACTGATGTGTTAATGTGTGGTCGTTTGGTCAGGATTTGGGTTAGGAGAGGCTGGCAGGTGTCCAGTCTGGATTCACCCGTTCCTGCTGGGAAAAGTTATCGGCTTTGTTCTTCCATTAGATTCATAGGCTTACAGCTGAAATCAGACCTGAATCCAGGGAGGTTTATTATCTCTGACCAATAAGTAATGAACAGGGGTAATATTGTTCATGTGTATAGCACAAATGTCCATAGGATATGGGAATA
This sequence comes from Atrichornis clamosus, assembly GCA_013400975.1. Lineage (NCBI taxonomy): Eukaryota > Metazoa > Chordata > Aves > Passeriformes > Menuridae > Atrichornis > Atrichornis clamosus. Next base: position 474,212 of record WBMZ01012071.1, on the reverse strand, counting down.
GCATTCAAACAACGAATCCCAAATCTAGCTTTCTGGGAGATACCATTTACTAACTAAACCAGGACTTCTGTTCAATACTTCAGTTTGACCAAACTGGTGATAAATCCTCTCTGCCCTGTATAAATGAGAGTAATATTTTACTTGGTACAGGGTTTACAGAATAATAATATCTTATACTGTCTAAGACAAAGTTTATGAAAGCCAAAGAAATATTTAATAGATACTGTTAGACCTTTAAGGACCTGTGTTATCTCTCAAGACCTGTGCAGAAGAGGTGCTGAAATTTGGCCTCCTGCTCTGACATGCTGTGACTGAAGTAACCTTCAGACTCACCAAAATGTCATCTTATGTGGGATTCAACAGAAGGGAAATATTCTTGCATTTTTAACAGAAAGCTTCACTACACTAATTTTGTTAATTGGTTACTAAATAGCTAACCCTAACCCTTCCTTTCAAGTCTACATCTGCTCTCACTTACCACCATTTCTTAGTATTTCCTACAGGATTTGCTTTGTTTGTTAAGTGGATATCTATGCACCTAAGGTTATTTTACTGTACACACCCCTGCTTCACTGCTTTTTACCTTTCTGTGAAGTACAGAACAATTGTTTGCAAAATAAGCTTCATGAGTCAGTTACTGCATTCAACAATATTTCCCCCCCTCTCCTCTGCTACCATGTGCAGGGTGTCCATTCTGTCTGGCCAAAGTAAACGCAGCAAAGCCAAGGCTGCCAGATAGCAATTTCTGTTTCACTTGGCATTGCTGGGACAAGTGGTGATTGTGTTATCTACATATTAAGAGCATCCTTCAGGGTCAAAAACTGGCTATTAGAAAGCAAGAATGAGTAAGAATGCATAAAAGTTATCCCCAAATCAAACGCTTTCGAAAACTGCATTAGCTTTAATAAGAAATGGCAGCTCCCGACACCACACACACCTTTTTATACTGTCAAACATAAATGCACAGGAATGTATAGAAATGATTAGCAAGTGCAACCACCAAGATCTGCCAAGAAATTTGTGCACCTTGCCAAATAAATGCCAGTCAGATTAGGCAGTATAGACACTGACTCTGGCCTTGGCACCTCTGAGCAGTAAACCTTTGCCCTGCTAATAAATGGTAAAACACAATTGCATATTGGTTTACCAACATATGGTCAGAAAAGCATTATCTCAGTCCATGAAAGGAAGAACCACCCTTCTTTTTACTTCCCCATTCTTCTCCAATTTTTTTTCAGTGTTTAGAAAAATTCATGCTCTCATCCCTATCCAGCCTATAGTGTGCTCTTCTGTTACCAGTCATGAGTGATGTTCTGTGCACTGGAGTGCACAACCCGTTTTAATGAGTTCTGGCAGAACATCACACTCATTCCCCCTCCTCCTGTCTAATTACAGTGTGCCATTTGTGTGACTCTGGTTCAGGATCTATCAGCAGATCTATTAGAAACACCTACTTCTGGGGATTTATAAATAAGTAATAATAATGAGCTTAAAAATGACTGAAGAATGACATGCAGTTGCAACATTTTTTGATCCTCTCTACACTGTTTACCCCATTGGATTAAGATGTTTCTGAGGTCTTACAGTCCTGTGTAAAGAGCAAAGTTTCGTGCAATTAACATATGCTGTAAAATAATTCATTTTGGTACTTGAAGTAAAGTTATGAAACAATTTGGTGACAAAACAATTTCCAAAGTTTTACCCATAGTTCAAAGCCCTCATCCTGCAAGGACAAATGCACATATTTTACTTTCTGCAATTTAGCACACATGGTTATATCTAAAGGATGACTGATGTGCTTAGAGTCAAGCCTGATGAAAGTCTTCAGCAGACCTCGGTCTGCAGTAACAGGCTAAAGCTACTTTTGGCTCTCAAAGATTGATAAATTACTTTTAAACAAAGCATTTGAAAATTACTTTTAGTTTTACTCATTTGCCAACCTTGATTTTCTCTGGACTCAGATCCTGGCAGAAAGATATAGGATATATATCTAAGAATTTTGCACATGGACCAGCCAGGGATATAAATTGCTACAGAAAATACATGCCATTCTGATGATTAAGGACAGGTCTTTGCCATCCTTTCCCATTTTTTCTGAACCAAACAGGAATTTTGCTTGAATCAAATCTGCATATGACCCAATCAACATGGTGCTCAAGTTACTTTTGAATTTTCTAAAGTTTTATGGACTGAAATACATACACAGACACACATATGTGTGTACAAAAAAAAAAAGCTTGTTTGATTTTCTTAGCTGTCAGTCATTCTCTAGCAACTGAAGACTGTAATCCAGGACAAAATGAAAACATACTCTCCCTGCCTACAGAGATGGGTCATAAAGGTTTTAGGGTTATAAAGCCATCAGCTTACAGACTAATCAGATCTTACAATATTTGCTGTCTGTTTAGTAAGATTGACTTAGGGTCCACTCAAGAGATTTGGAAAATAAAGGTATCTATCTTCACAGTTGTTACCTTGCTTTAATACAAGAATGAGTAATCTACATTGCTCATTCCTGCAGTAGGACACAGTTCAAATTTCCTATAAATCAGTGTCAACTTCACCTGGTTACTAAGCAGTCGACTGCAGTATATTTTTATTAGCCCACTTTCTCAGTAATTCTATGACCTGAGCCCAAATCCAGAGCCCCCATCAGGCCCCAAGAAGAAAACTGAAGATGACTGAACAAGTAAAACATGTAAGAGCTAGTGCAGACCTACAATTCCCACTATCCAGTCATGTCTGGCTTGACTGAGTGGTCCAAGTGTCACTGCAGTGCAAAGAAAAATAAATGAAATATTTCATTTAAACACACTCGAGATTTCTTTCCTGTTATACCAGGAGTATATAACAAAGACAGTAGTTTCTCTTTTTTCTTTCTACATAATTATCAATACAGGAAAGTTGATAATCTGAAGAAAGAGAAGCTTTCTAGGAAGTCACAAAAATTTTTTTTTATTTTTGCAAGTCCACTTCACTCCATACAACAAAGGATATTTAATATGCTTTTTGCTTTGTTGCTGTATGGCATTTTCCAGTCTCTGCTTTGTTCTCTGGACACTGCATGCCATGGCTCCTGGGCTGACTTTGTCTGTGCCCACTATCTCCTGCTCTCATCTACAGAGCTTTTTCTAGCTGCATTATCTGTAACATGTTCCTCAAGAGCTGGTTAAAGAGTGGATGAGGGGGTATAACTTCCCTTATCCAACACACATGGATCTTCCTGTAAGACAATGCACAGGCAGTATCTTGTCCTGTTTGCCAGTCTTCATTTGCTTTTGTAAATCAAGAATGTAACCTAGTTAATAGGTTTCCCCTTGTTTGTCTATTTATATTTCTACAGTTTAATAAATTCCATAAACTAAAAGGTTAAAGGGGCATATTTCAAGTTCAAACTGTGGGTACTGTTTTACAAGTGAAGGCTGCAATAGCTGTGAAATCCCAATTTCCAGAAGTACTGCATGTGTTAATTTTGCAGACAATGGTATAATGGGAAACTCAGATGTGATAAGAAGTATTATCAAATTATTCTGAATTAAAAATAGAGCAGTTTACCTGCATCTACTCATGACTGCATCCGTACCCGATGACATCTACCTCTGCATGTTATGGTTTCACCTTTCTTGGTGCCTGTCTTTCATGGATCCCTAGCGCAAATAAAAACGTTACTCTTTAAATTCTCAGTCATGAACTTCTGTACCTACAGTCCCAACAAATTCCAGGTTTTATTAGCTGGGACTGCTATGTCCTGTTTTCTGCAGAACTGACTGGCACTGTTTCATTAAAGGGGTTGTAGGTATTAAAAAGCTGGTGTTTCAAATAAAAGTTGAGGATAACATTCAGAACCTGTTGTTTTGTCAAGCTTCAGTTTTCAGTTTCATCACAATTAGCAGAAGTCACATGTTGCTCCTAGAGAAGTAGGATGCATAGTGGCCACAGCCAATGATGATTTAAAAAAAAAAAATATTTAAAGGTTATTTCATTTAATTCCACCTTCAGGTATTTCTGCTCTCAATAACCTGAACCAACAAATAATGTTAGGGTTCCTATAGACCTGGGATTTGCTGCAAACCTTTATGACTTTAAACATGACATTTACCTGGCACTCACTTTTCCTATTTAGAAGGCAGTAATAACAGTGGCTTTGTGGGAATGGTGTGTGGATAGACAAATTTAATGGCTGTGAGACATTCCAGAACTGTAGAGAGCTGGCCACAGAAGAATTCAGGTAAAATCTGTAATACTAATGGAGGGATCCAGTGAGGCTTATAGTAACCACGTACATAAACACTTCAAGCTGGCCAAACACTTTTGGATGGCCAGTGCAAATTAATGACCAGCCTTGGTTCTCCATTTGTTTTTCTGATTGCTGTTCATTACAGAAACACTGTAAAATATGCAAAGAGGGTTTCACAGTTTCCCTATTTGATAGCTGTCTATGGAATAATTCTTCATACTACTTTTACTTGAATCCTATTACCCATGTCAACAAAACAGTGACAACTAAAATGAGATCCAGTGTGATTTTGGAATATCTCTCTCCTCCTGACCTCTATATACAGGTAATAATTTCTAGGGCTGGTTATAGTTCCTGAATATATATAGAAGGCTGTATAAGGCCTGGATATAGCTGCTTTGTATTTGCAAGGCAAAATAATGGAGTTTAAATCTGAAAATTAAAATATACAAGAGACAATTTCTTGAGTCATAAAAGTAAAGACTCTAGACAAAGAATGTTCAACGTGGATCTAACTTTCATTACTGCAATTTTTCATACTGTGAGCTGATTTTAAATAATAGGGATGCTCCCTGGTAGTGCCCATTAGTCCTCTGGAGCATGCTAAAGAATGGATTCCCAGAGTGGTGGATATTGAAGTTTAAGGATGCTCAGACTCCTGAAAGGAACCAGAATACAATATAATCCTGCTGATAAAGAAAGGAAAACGCCAAGCAGCCAGTACAGCTTCCCAAATGTCTACTCAAAGAATGGAGGGCAGAAAGAATGTTCTGGAAATTGAGAGAATTATGTATAAATGAGCAGAGCTGGACAAAGAGAAGAGCAACTGAATGTGCACTGAGGTAATTTTAGTTAAAGAAGAAACAGTGAATAAAAGAATATTTGAAGATATCAAGAAGAAAAAGTACACTAATGAGAAGTTAGACCAGGTAATAAATGATCAGAAGGATTATCTTACTAATGATTTAAAACATGACTGAGCTGCCTGCACTGTGCGTTTGATTGTGGGGTTTTTTTTTCCTTTTTTTCCAAGTTTGGTCTGTAAAAATGAGAACCAAGGAAAGGTGGTGTGGATAGCCAAGAATCAAAGAAAATCTGTTTTCTCTGTATGCCTGGCTCAGGAGTCCAAAGGTTTTACCAACCTTCCCTAGGGCAGACTCACCTGGAGACAGCATGTTTTCCCCAGATCTCTACTTTCACTTCAAGGAAAGTTTGTTGAACCCAAGAGGTTTCAATGAACTGTTGTTATCACAATGAACTGTTGTTATCAATGAAACTTCAGTGTAGTTCTACAATAAGCTAACTAACATTTGCAAGAGGGATCCTGAGGCTGGCTGGGCCATAAAATAAGGAGTTTGTATCAAGTCAGTCCTCTCTGACTCAGTTTATTTTGCGTTAATTCTGAGAGGTGGAAACAGCATTGTGCATAGAGATATATGACTGTAGGGAGCTAAGCAAGGCCTTAAGAGGAGTTCTCCTTACTCTGAGAAGAATAGAGAATAGTTAGCCTATATCCTTTTCCCAAAATCCGCTGAAAAAGCTTGCAAAACTTCCAGAGGTAGCCTGCTCCCAACCTCTTTTCCTATAAATCAAAATTATTTCCTAAGATCAGAACAACATTATGTATTTCAATCAGATTCATTTCTTTCTTTTTATTATAAGTAGAAACAGGGAAATAAAAATTGCACATCACTGTCTTTTTCATTACAACATTTCTTGCAGGTGATTATTACATTCAGCTGCTTCTTTAGCAATAAACTCTAGCAACCTTTCATTTATAAACCTTGTGTTCTTGCTGGCATTCTCTCAGCTTTCTCCCAACTGTCCACATGTTTAAGCGTGAGGTTGCAAGTGGAGTACAGTGGTCCTGGAGAGTCCCAGCAGTACTAAAAATCATGGCATAATTAGATCACACTCCTGTTTCACACTTCAGAATAGCATTTGCTTTCTTTTTCATCCAGCATCACATTTGTGGAGTGATTCCTATTCAGTTTATGGCCAGATAATTATCTGCAGTGATTCTGCACAGCTAATCAATTCACAGTGTGTTGGTGTTTTTATCTAGAGATCTGTCTGTACTGGATGTCACCTTGCTGATTTCAGAATGTTCATCCAACATTTGGTGATGGTTTTCAATCACCATTTTCAGTTTTAATCTCACCGTTACAGACCCTCCCAACCTTTTGGTTGGATCTACACTGAATTTTTTTTTTTACTTTCTATTTCACAATCTCAATCAATAGCAAAATACTTATAAACCAGAGACAGGAAAGATCGTTCTGGGATTGCACTTATTTTGTCTTTAGAGTTTGATGTATCAACAGACTTTGCAAAATACCTCTCACAAAATCTTATTAAAAATGTATTGAAATGATCTCAGATATGATCACTGTTTTAGCAACAGGATGCAAGCAAAAATTGCCACAAACAGGAGGCCAGCATGCTTTAACGGTGACAATTTAAAGGAAGTAGAAAATAAATATTTCATGTATTTCATATCATCAGCATATGATTTCATAATAAATTTGTTAGTTTTATATTTTAGTCAAAGACAGAGTAATCATACAAAAAACCCTCTTAATGTTAGAAATATGAGTAAAAAACCTAAGAATTAAATTCTTCCTCCAAAAAGCCAAGTCATGCTTTGTTATGCACTGCAATTCCATAGAAATGACATACTGGAAAGTCCAAAGAGAGAGCCAAGCATGATAAATTAAACCTTACAGTAAAGATCTGAAGAAGCCAAAACTGCAACTGGCTCTGGGTTGTGGAAATATTGTATCACAGCCCAGTGAGGTGATAATCTTTCTCCCTGTGGTTTTGGTGAGATTGCACATGGAATTCTGTACACAGCTTTTGGCACTCTAATACTGGAAAGGTGTCAGTGAATTAAATATAATTCAGAAAAAAACCTGAGAGCGTACATGTAGATTAGAGAGGATTCTTTTGAAGAAGGATTAAAAGAACTGTTAAGATTTGCTAAAGAATGACTATAAGGAATATTATAACATCTACAAACATTTACATTTGATAAGGAAAAAGTTAAATTTTTCAGTTATACAATGGATTGCAATTATGAATTACAAAATGAAAGCAAAAAAGCAAACATAACCAGAATATTAGAAGAAACTTTATAACTCTGTCACCAAGGTACGTGTTTATTGCAAATTAAAAAAACTCCCTTTGTTATCTGTAGCAGAACTAGCTTGAGAAACTCAGTGAAAGTCAGGAAATGGATGTCATCTTAATGAACTTTCTGAGCATATGACAAAGTGTTATCTAACTTCCATCTAACTTTCTATCTCACTTAATGTTTTCAGAAACTAGAATCCAGATTCAATTTGGAGTTTGAAAAATAGGGTCTCTTAGTAAGCCTTTCCAGCAGGCAGTGAAAGATGATCAAGTCAGGCAAAACTGCTATTAAAGATATTTCTCAGACTTAATGAATAATCATCACTCACTCCTGTTAAGAAGCAAATGGAATTTTAGTTCCATATTTGTTTGAGCAGCTGACCAGCAAGGGAGGAAGTTACCAAAGGAAAAAAAGGAGTGTCTTGGTCACATGGATAACACAATTAGATTGGATTCAGTTAGATTACTGAGAATCATGGAAAGATTCAACTTGAAATAAAAAGCATCCTACCAAGTAAATGAAAAATGCAATTTTAAATCTTGCATTATAGCCCTTTCCTCCTTCTTTAAGTGATCCTGCCTTATAAGTGAGATGGAGGGCACCTGGGGCATGCCATGTATTTTGATATCCATTGTATCTTTAATCATTGCACCCTAAGAGTGTCAGGTAAACCAAGAAGGGGACAAGGGTGGAGGAACCGACAATCTAAATAGGTCACAAGGCTTAAGATGATCTCCAGCAAAGCAGCCTGAATAGAGAGAGATGGGCCACAGCTGATACAACACAATTCTGCCGCAGTGATTTTCACAAGAGAGAGAATGGGCCCCACATGAGTATGCAAAGATTTGGTACCACTGCTATTTTAGTCTGGGTAACAGGGTGCAGCCTGTTGGGCCACTCTCACTGAGAGTAAAGCATCTGCAAGTACTCCCTGCCTTCAAGATTTGTCCTTTAGTAAACAAAGCAATGACTTCAGTTACTGATGTAGGACTTAAACAGGAAGCTCAGAGAATGTATATAAAATGGTTAAACATGAGAAAAGTACTAGTCTTTTAACTAATATACATTAACCCTCTTTTTCTATGAAAGAAATCACTTTTTAGTATTTCCATTGTTTGTACCACAATATGTTATTTCAAAAATACTGTTCAAAACTGGTTTTAATACCTAAACCAAACTATGAAAAGGTATATATTTAACTGCAGTCCATATATATTTATTGATTTTCAAAAACCCAACTATGCTGTGATTTATTTTTAAATAACTAGCTTCCATCATAGTTCTGTAGAAGCTCACACAATTTATTGACAGACATTTTCCCAAAAAACCTAAACATAGAGAAATATTAGGTACAAGACTGCTTCTGTACTCCAACAACCACTGTTGATAGAGAAAGCAAGTGGAAAAAAACAGAGATAGAGAATGGAAATTGTGTTTTGGCAGACAGATCTGCATTACCTTAGACATTATTATTACTATTCATATTGTGCCCTAGGATACTCACACAAAGCATCAAGAAAAATTTAAAAGGTGCAACTTATCAGAGTCTTTTAATCTGTTTCAGAGATTTTATCAAGTTGTATTAAATTGGCAATGTCAAAATCCAGAGATTGGTACCTGTCTCTGACAAAGTTATCAAAATCTGATGAAAAAAAAGCTGTGCTACAATTGTTAGCAGGAAGCCTGGCCAGGTTTGCTTCCATACTTGCTAATGAAACAAAAGTTACAGCTTGAAGGGAAGAATTGAATATTTCCATGTGTTATGCCAGTAATAGCTTTCCCTGTAGAGAAGCATCTCTTGCTTCCAGCTAACAGCAGTGCTCGCTACCTAAAATCTGACAAATGGACTGTGTTCAAAGTTGGCTAATTGGCATCTCAGTAGTGTGGACGTGGCTTCTGTCACTTAAAGCTATGACAGTTCATCTGTTCTCAATGGTAACTTAAAGAGAAAGCTCAAACTACTCTTTTGTCACTCATTGCTATGTAGTCACAAGTGCTTGCTGTCACAATTGTCAATATACCCAAACCAGAATTATTGTAAAAAAGAGTTTCTATGCATTCTTGAAGAATTTTAGGTGGTTAAAAAAGCCCCATGAAGATAAAACAGTATGCTAAAACAGCTTCTAAAACATTCTCAAAGCCTGTAAAGAAGATGAAATTGAATCTAGTCTTGCAAAGTGTAGGATTTGATTTGGGAATGTCAGAAGTATGCAGGTATTTAAATTTATTTTGGATTCTTAAAATAAATACATTTCTGCAAAAATACAAGTTGTAAGATGTGGAGGAGCCACACTTAATTACTCTATTTGATATTAAATTTTCTCTTAAAATATATGGTAAGTGTTGTCAATAACTGATTGTTTATATTGATTTTAGACTAGGTCAAATGTTCACCCCCCTGACTGCTTTCAGATTGGAATTTATAATGGCATATTAGCAGACAGCACACTCATCTGGATTATGCCTGTTGCACATCACAAGGAATCCTCACTAACATTTGGGAAAAAGCACATTCACAGTCTTTACAGCCTAATAAACACTGGAAAAACCACCGCAGTAAGCTTGACTGTTCTCACTGTTACTTCAATTAAGCAGTGTATTTAGAGAGTACGTGGTTTAAACAGGTGAGCAATGTCTCTGACTTAAGGACTCCATTTGAATGCCTGCAGTTTGTTATTTGTTTACTCAGACTTAAAGCACGAAGATGCAGGAAACAGCTGTAGGAATCACACAGACAACATGTGGACTTCAATAAAGTAATGATACGAGATCATGGATATTTGTGTTTTCAGGACCAACACCTTTCTGTCACTTAACTCCTTGAAATCAATTGAGTGGAAGCAACCAAAGTGAAAATATGAACTGGTATTTTCTTCTTAAATGGGTTTCTTTAGTAAACCTCGGATGTCAGCCTGTTAATTTCAGAGTATTCAGAAAATGGATAAAAACTCCTCCTTTTTTTTAAATGTAGGTTTTACAACCATTTTAAGTGTTTTACAAATTAGATATAGCAGACTTCTCAAAATTTTGGAAAAAAGAGGGGACAAACATGGCAAGACACTCTTTACTGTATGTTCAAAATGAGCTTCCTCCCACTCAGAGATCTTTTCCGTAGATACATTTTTATCCAATGCTATGGCAAATCATTGCTGACTGTATTAACAATTCCAGTCACCACTTACATATGTGAATTCTTTTTCATATGACTCATCACTATCAATACAGCTCAAAAATGAAAGAGAGAATAAGAAAGATTGAGTTGATTTGTAGCTCATAGGTCAGTCAGAAAAAACTTTGTTAAAAATGGATTGTGAAACAGTAGCATTTGTCATGGTCTCAAACCAAAAAACCTGCACCTCATTCTAAAATGCATAAGTAGAATAAAAATAAAAATTTTGTATTTTAAAGAAATATCTTGGCAAGCAGTGGCTAAATAAAATAACCTTATTTTACTAAGTCTTCACTGTTTCAAGGCAGCAATTTCCACTCTATGTTCAGCCACCTCCGAGTGCAGGACTAGTCAAAAACAGATCGATCCAGGGATGTGACAAAAAGGGGCACAGCAGTATTTCCTCCCATTTATCGGAGCTGGCTTGCAGCAGTCTGAGCTACTACTAAGTCTGAACGTGACCAAATACATGGCAAGGCAGATCTCCTTCTATCATATCTCATTACTCCACTTGCACATCCAGAGGAAGCCAAGACTAAAGACTAGATTCACATCCCTTAGCACCTCTCAAGAAGTCAAACCACTGTTGATGAAAAGGCCATGTGAGGCAGAGCGCCATACCTGGGTGTCTGTGAGTGTGTTTGAGTCACATTCTTGAGGAGTGTTGCAAAAGCTGGCAAAGCTGCTGAGGATTATCATAATCCTTGTGCACCTCTGCTGGCTAAACTCTGACAGGCACTGGTGTTGGCAGGCCGTCCTGTGGGTATGTATGTGCGTGTGCCTACATATGTAGTGGTTCCTCCCAGAGATCACTGCCATGTAAAATACAAGTTTCTAGTAACTGTCCACTCTCTTATGACATGGGTACACATTCACACCTGCAACGCCAGGATATAAATTAAGGGTACGTGAAAGTACTGGTTCTGATTATAATTTGCACTAAGGTAACTGTACCTGCTTTTGACCATGTTATGAGGCTGTACATGGGGGGCAAATCTCAGCTAAGAAGATCTTTTTAAACACTCCTTTCCATTGCTCTATAGATGTCCGATACTTCATGTAAACTAGAATCAGGCTCCACCAAAAATCAGGACAATATAAATTCAAATGGCTAATCACTATGGTTTCAATGCATGCCAGCAACCATATGGAGATAAATTCATAACGTAATTAAAACAGTTCAGAAATTCATAAAGTGAAACACTGTATTTGCAGTTTCTTTCACAGTAAAACAGATTAAATAGTGTTATTTTTCTCCTCTCATAGAAAATTTTATTCATATTTTTTGAGGAAGTGTCTACATAAGCATCTTTTTTGTATAGTTCATGAAAATAACAAGGAGTAAGACCATTTATTAACTGAAACCTGACAGCATGTACACATGTGCTCTTATTTGCATAATTCAATTTAACTTCTGTGAAACTACAGACATGAGCAAGCACCTCACGTCTTTAAAAGTTCATAAGATCAACCCGTGTCTGTTTTACTCCTTCAGTATTGTTAAATTTGGCCCAGTGTGACTACACGTGAGTACTGGGCTGCATAAGCATAAATTGAGGGCTGATGCTCCTTCACATACTGGTTTATACTGTAAAATAGTATTTGCTAACTTACAAAAATTGAAGAAAGAATTACCTTAGGCTTGATATTTTCATTACATTGAAAATCTAACAAAAAAACCCCAAATCCATTTAAAATGAAAGGAAGAACATGTACAGTTAAATGCCACTGTGTTGACTTCATAAGGTAATGGAAAAAGCAGTGCTTTTGTTTGTAGAAGTTACTATTCTGCAAGTAATTTTCACTATTTTGGCTATTATTTTTCTATTTATTCTCTAGAATTTAGATGAGAAAATTAGCATTTTTATTCTATTACACTGTTCTAAAAAAATCAGACATAGGTGTCTCCTGCAATGGAGATATACACAATATCCAGGACTTCTATTTTCCTTTTTTTATTTAACTAATACTATCACAGAAACTTTTAAACTTTGGATGAGAAATCACATCTCAATGACTTTACAGAATGTCAAAACCAGTTAGGTTAATATAGCAGATTTTTAGCTGCTTGCCTTTATTCTCCTGTGCATAGCTCTCAGTACCCCTATTTTCCTTCATTTGATCATAACACTTGTAATAAAACTTCACTTCACCTTAATAAAATGGAGTCAGAGCGTATCATTTAATATATATCTATTTTATTTTAAATAGACACTGATTACTGATCTGAAAACATATCATTCTATACTGTTGTACCTTTCTGCCTCATTTTTCCATTTATATCCATTGTTGACTGTGATGGAATTATACTAGCAAAACAATATGATCCCAGCCTTGAGAAGGTGTCTCTCTGCTAGGTCAAACAATTTGCCATAATGAAAATTGCAAAAAGAAAATAAGTGCATTCACTAAACAGTCAAGAACATTGGCCTTTCTTCTCCATGCCTCATGATAACAGATTGGCCTTGCCAACTTCCATCACAAAAACATTTTCATCTGTGGAAGATCTTATAATTCTTGTTTTGAGTGATTGCTTTTAGATGACACCTAGCAATAAATATGAACTTTATTTAGTGACCAGCGCTTCTGAAAGACTGCAAGCCAACTAGAGCAGCAGAATATTGAATACATAAAACTGTTATTAAAGAAGGTTAAGGCTGTGTCATAAACTATCTAAAATGTTATTATTATTTCAAGCTCAAGCTGATATGTTGGTGTACTGTGGGGAGAAAAGAAAAGAATACAATAGCAGGAGTAAAAGCAGAGTCTGTCAGAAAAAGTCACTGTAATAATGACTTTGGGATGACTCCAATACAAAAAAGAGCAGATCCTTTGTGGGTTACAGTCTACACCAATGATACCATATCAAAGTCATTCTACTCCCAAGCCACAGGAGATTTTCTTTCCAACTAATAGTCTAAATGATGCAAGGATTGGCTCCGTTTGCAATTGATACAATGTGAACAAGAGCCATCATTTGGGAACTGAAAGTTATTCTTCCATATTTCTTCCATATTTTCTCTATTACTAATGATTTTACATCTGGAATGTGGTTGATGGTGTTCATGCAGAACAGAAAGAAGGAAGGTTCTATTTAGTGCACAGATACTTCAATTGGATGAACAAATATGACTTATTGTACAGCTTTACCATTCAAATAACAAAATGCCTATGTACACTCACACTCATCTCCCACTCCCCAGCAGCATTCTGGGGAGTGGGAACCCTTTCAAGGTTCCTTGGCTCTTAAAGCCTTGAAAACGGTGTTGAGTATGCATCAATGCCACAGAAGCGTGTTCCCAGATCACTGCTATGTGTACTTTTATTTGCCCCCATAAAAGTAGGCTCATCTCTGCCTTTCAATAGTGACTTCAACAATGTCTGGTAGGTAAAAAATGCATCATTTACCTCTTACACAAGTTGAGGAGCAGCCTTTTCCACAGACAGAAGCCTTCATACTTTTATAGAGTTTGGCCAGAATAGAGCCTACCCCAATATTACTTCTAGTGTGTTTTACCTATCACAATATATTCCAAATCCCCATCCAGCACCCAAACCTCAGTGGCACAGCACTCTGGTCCTCACCTTAGGTAGCACTTCGCCTTCACATTTAGCTTATGGATGGTCCCAGTCTTTCAGTGAAATTTGGCTGTATACTTGAGCCTTAAACAACTGGAACTTTTTAACTGATGTATGAAAAAACAGTGCAAAAGCCTTGCGATACTTTTCAGATTACGCTACAAACTCATAGGCCTACTCACCACTTCCTGTAGGTGTTAGGAATCACCTAAGGAGCATGGGCAGATTTGTGGGCTGCACAGCCAGCCAGGAGGAGTTTCAGCATGTGCAGCCTCCTCTCAATAGCACTGCTGAGTTGAATTGATGATTTCTGCATGACAGTGCTGTTGTAGCCATGACAGTTGGTGGGTGAAAGAGAGAAGATGGTGTTGCTTGCAACAACTCTAATGAAAAATATAAATGGGAATCATTTCTAGCCTCTGTGAATTACAAGCTGTATTTATTATCTAAGTGCTGTGGCTTGCAGAATGACTTATAGTTTGCTTGTGAATTGTACATCTGGTTGAAACATCTGAAATTCACAATCTGATAATCTGCTGACTGCAATAATCTTGGATTGTAAATAAAGAATATGTTTTTCTTCTACCCAGTGCCTCAAAGAGCTGAAAATGGTAAAATTAATTAAATAAGTATTTTCTACTATCTATTTGCTTATATTAACACTAATCCCATTGTAATTTTTTTTTCAGATTACTAGCTGGTGGATTTTTTCTCTCAGCCTTTGTATCTCCTTGAGTTTTATAATCCAGGGGTCCTGGAAATCGAAGCCTGTTGTGTAGCTGTAAAGCTGACAATTACAGCAGAAATTTGCGACATCTACTTTGCTCAAAGAGAGCTCCTCCACAGGAGAACAGAACATCTGAATGGCATCTTCAACACCTTGGCATATCTAGTATAACTGTAATCTTGTGCCAGACTCTGAAAGAATTAATTACCCAGTACCTCAGCACTGGAAACATGATTATAACAAGCAGATAAATGTCATGTACACAGACATGGTGTGGTAACAACTTTCTACTTTGATAATGATGTAGATTTGCACTGCAATTTAAAGTAGGGATCAGGAGGGTTTTTCTTTGCCTTTCTCTGTGGAAAGTCTACCTCCATACTGAGAAAAACAAGCTGATTTTTTTGGTGACCTCTTTTCTTCCTGTTTTTGTCTTCAGTATATGTTCTACAATATAGGAAGGAATTTGGATAGTAAAAATGTTTTTATTGAAAAGTATTTAAATAAAAATTATTTTTTCTGTAAATCAATTATATGCCATATCGTATTATTTTTTATAATGTATGAGGGAGAAGATAGGAGATACTGTATATACTGTAGGAAATGCTGCAATTTTAGGTTAATCACTGAAAAAAATTATAGCTTGGTAACGAGGTTAAGAATGAAAATGTGGTCTATAAAAAAACTTTATGTGATATACATTTCAAATGCAGTTTTAATCAACCCCTTATGGAGGAGGGTGAAATCTAAGTAATAAAAATGACATACCACCTATGAAAGTTTTAAAGTGACATGAAGTTATATCCTAAAAAAGAGGCTGGATAACCTCACAAATACTTATGGTGTGTCATCTTTCCCAGGAAACTGATTTGGGCTGACAATTGTTGTTACCAGCAATTTCCAGGACAGCTTCTGCATTCTTGTCAGCAACAAAAACTAATGCAAGTGTTGGTATAGGTGTCTCAAAGCCATTTTTCATTGTTAGTATAAAAAAACCAAATTGAGACCAGATATCACATAAAAAACATATAGATGATGGTGTCTTATGAAAAAAGAGGATTCCTAATGATTTTTACTTATTTTTTTAATTCAGGTCTAAATTATCAGGTCTAAATGTAACATTTCACATCAAGAAGTCCCTCTCACACAAATAAAAAGTAAACCCTAGCATATTTATTAACATATTTAGAAATGCTGAGAAATGAAGCAAGGGGCATTAAAAGAGGTTGTTTTATTACCACAACTGTATCCAACACTAGGAGCTAGGCTTCTTTTACAACAAAGAAAAAGCCCAACAAATTTAATGTGACAAAAGATAAATCAGTGCTCTCAGAAAGCTATTAAGCCATAAGTGTTAATTTCCCTTAGTTAAATCTTTGCTCCATCACCTTGTTATATATGAATCATTTCATAAAAGTGAAAAAATGGTGCTTTAGAAATATTAAAGTCATAGTTTTATGTCTTCTTGAATAGGTCAGGTTCTTAAACGTTCAGTAAAGGGTATCTAAATGCAGCTATCTTTATGAAAGCTAAAAAAAGATGACAGAGTGCAGTGGAGAGAATCTGTGAAAAAATCAAGAATACAGACATATCTCAAATAGGTCTCATTGACTTTTAGAAACACTTTGAACAACAGCTGTAGCCACTGGGGTGCTGTAATGACATAGCCCATTATAAAAAGTAACACTAAGTAAATGTAGGAGTGGAAATTTAACAATTGGACGTTTAATGGCTGCAATTATGGCAAAAGAATAATGAACCTATTAGACAGAAGAACTGGCAATTACTCTAAGGCTTATTGCAATACAGCTGTGAAAAAAGTAATACAGAAGCATGCTTAAAAATGGTTATTAAAGGGGGATAATGCATTCTGTTTACCTTGACAGAAGCAATTTTTCTTCTGAAATGAAATGGAGCTTTTTGGCTATCAGACATGGGAGCTCAGATGTGATGGATCCCGCTATTTAAAGGTAATGTATTTTCAGATATGCTTTTCTAGGTATAAATGATGTCTACAGCAAGACTATAACAGCTAGATTTATCAGCCAGCAAACAGACAGAGGTAGATGTTTAAGAACATCCAGAAATGAAAAATAAATAGCATGCTAAAATTTAAGGTACCCTCTAAGCAGTCTAAGTAGCTCTTCATTAATGGAAATATTAAATATTATTTGCATCTTATCAAGACAGATTAGGTGCCAGACCCATTAGGCAGCTTATAAAATTCCCACACTGGAATTCAGATATAATTTATTTGGCTTGCTTAATTTTCAGCTGTATACATCCCAGTGAGGGTATAAATGAATGGAAAGAAGTGTGGTACAGATGAAACAAGAAAGACTGTAGATGAAAGCCACAATTGTCTTGTATGGAAGTGTAATATTTGAATAAAGCAGTATATAATTTCAAAACTAGTTTCCTTTAGCTAGCCAGAGTCAACAATTAAGGGTGGAAAGTCCAGGAAAGTTTTGGTAAAAGATACAGGATGTGTTGTTTGTCCACATATTCAGCGATCTGACAGAAATTCAGAGAACACCCATGCCAAACTTGCCCAGGCCAATGATTTAACTGGTGACCCTGTCAAGCATTGTGGAAGTAGAACATTCCACGCCAGGTCATGGAAGTGTTCTTAAAATATACATCTCAAGCCCAACTAATAATCAGTCTGTGTTAATCAGCTTTCTACTTCATTCAGTGTATGATAACGGATTTATTAAGTACACTTCAGCTCTCAGCCATTCCTACAAAAGAGCTCAAAACTTAAATATGGATTTAAATTGGAATGGCAGTGAGTATAACCAAAGAAAGGGCCTCAGGGCCCATCTTTTATCATTTGGTGAAGATGATTAGAAAGAAAGGAAGACTTGCCCTTAAAAGGCAAAGAAAATAGGATCAACTAATTGAGGAATAGAGTCTTAAAAGACACAAAACATAGTGCCTTATGAATGCCTTTGTAAGCCTAGGAACCAAAGTAATCAAAAACTTCTGCATCAGCAAAATTCTTACCAAGGTCTTTGCCCTAAACTTGCTAACATCACAGAAATGAATACGTACAAAAATAGGTTTAATCTTGGCTTTTTTTAGCACAACTAGCAATCTGTATGTATTTGGTTCAGGTTTTGGAACTAACTTTGCCTGCTTTTTGTAGCTATGACTGCTCAAAGCAGTTGAAAAACTGCTATGAGGGACCATAAAAATGTTCCACTTTGCTCTAAATTATTCCATAGGTTGTTTAGGCGCAAGGTCAGTCTGTGAACATGGGTATGGAAAAGTGGCTTTGAGCTTTGGCAATCAGTTTCCTAGGATGGGAATTAATTTTGAGAATGAAAGGGTAAAGCTTGATCTACTGACTTTAAAAGGTGTCTGTTTAAGAGCAACAAGAAATGAAAAACAAGCTATTCTCAATGTGTATCAAATGTCCCCCTTGCACTGTGGTACTTTTGTTATATGCTTTGGTTACTCTATGAAACATTTATGGAACTAGTTCACCAGAACACATATTCTGTGCATACTTCTCTCAAAAAGTGTCAGCTGCTGAAAATGAATCCCGAGATCACTGAGAGCAGAAGGTTTTTCAAGCTTAGGGGTGGGGACCATATAGGCTATGCAGAAACATGTTATAGACAGCAGAGAAAAACACTAAGGAGTTCTGAGGTAAACATAACCCTGTATTACTTGTCCAGAGTCAGAACTCAATTACTTCTGAAATGCAGGCAGTTTATTTATTCTTAAAATATATAAGTATATATATTTACAGATGACTTGTGAGTGATAAAGTGGGAAAATATAGTATATTAATTCCCCTGAAAGATAAACTCTACTTACCTTAAAGTATACCCTGAAGTTAGTGACACTTACACCATCAGTTCTTAAGCACGCCTGCCAGACAAAATGTCATGATACTATAAATGATGTCTCTTTCCCCACATATACTCCCTCTTTGTTTCCTTCATCTTCCCTAAGACACTGCTGTAGAGGTTTTAGACCATACTTACACTAGCAGCGTGTTACATCAGCATGCAAATTCAACTTACATCTTTCAGTGTGCAAGTGGCTGCTTTATCAGTGCCCAAATTATTGGACTTCTCTTTAGACTGCAATGTATCAGTGGTGTCTCTGGCTGGAAAGGTAGTGTTTTCACACATTCAACCCAAGCATGACTAAGAATGAAGCTTTAAAAGCATAGCCTGTTTGATTAGTGTTGATGTGCACATCAGAAACTACTAAATAGAAAATACAAGAAGGTGAGTAGGAAGGAAAGTGGAAAAAAACATACCATGAAAAACTGCCATTAAAGCAGGATGTTATCTTCAGTTGTCATCTGCCAAGAATATATTTTTTCACCAAGTAATAAATAAACATAACCTCAGGTTCTCTGCTTTGAAATGATGCTACAGAAAACCACATTGCTATTACAATCGAGTTTAGGCTATCATTTGGTTTATGGCAAAGAGATGGTAACAGTTAACTCTCTTGGAGGAATTATTCATTCAGAAGGAGGAACAGTTGTTTGAAGACCTCCCTTCAAACTTTTCAGCTTCCCAGAGATGATGCATATTACACAAGCCTAGAGAAGAATAGACACTGTCTTTGAAGAAGCATTAACATGCAGTGCCATCTTTTAAATGTTTTAATTGCTGGTATTCAGCAATTGTATGAGTCAGACAGTATGTTTATATCAAATTTCTTTTTCTTGCTAACTTCCTTTTTCCTCAGAAATTGCTGAGAGGAGTTTGTGCTTTTTTCTCTACAAGCTGTACATATTCATCTGGGTGCCTCTCTGCTCATTATCCTTCAGAGAGAAAGCCCTTGCTCTTATACCTTCTGAAAACTCTTACAATATGTATGCTTTCTGTAGCACGATTATCTTTCAAATAATACAGAAAGTCACTGTTAAAAATATAAGTACTATACTGAAGGATAAAGCAAGACTGGTTAATTTTTAATCTTCTTGAATGTGCTGTTATAATTGATTCCTGAATTCTAAAAATTGTCTTTCAGATAGTCAATACACTAGGGACAGACACTCAGGATTATCCTATAAAGCTTCCCTTTTCTTTTTTTCTTTCTTTTTTTTTTTTTTTTGTTTTATTCTCATGCTACACCAGACTTTTTAAATGAGCTGTAGGTTTTCCTGGTTCATTTAGCTCCATCTGTCTGCTTCAAATATGGTCTTATTACGTGGTAGACTGTCTACAAGTCTTCTTTCTAAAGAAAACTTTTAAATTAAATGTTACCAGAGTATGAGAGCCTGCTAACCAAGGAATTGCCCTGTTTTCCCAAGTGGCTCCTCTCAGAGACACATTCTCTTTTCACAAAAAAATGGAAGGAATTCTGCTTACTGTACTGGGGCAACTCTGTGCAGTGAAATACAGGACAGTTCTGTGTATTAGTGCAATCCAAGGCTGGTACAGCACTATACAGACATCGTAGCTCGGATCTGGAAGCAGGACAGTGTTGATCAAATGTCCCTGTGACCAAGCCAAGAATCCCTGCTGTGGCACTAACGGGGTGGGATGTTTTGGATCCGAGCTGCTTTGTGCACACCTATATAGGTGTTTCTCAGTTGGAAGACAGAAACTCCACAATGTAAGATACATCTGTCAACATGGCTAAAAACACGTCCAAAGGTGTGTCTGTGAAGAGCACAGTGGGTAGTGAAGAAAGGCTTTAAATTGGCTGAGCAGAATATCCACAAAATTCCTGCATTAGCTACTCAGTAAGTTGAGTGGGAAACATAAGCTCAAATGGCACTGACTCTGTGACAGACTCTCTCAGGTCTGGTCCATAAGAAGTTAAACATTTTCTGTCACCAGGCTACAGCATCAAATTCCTAACTGAAATAACTTATGAACCTCTGAATTCTGACTACTCGGGGGAAATAAATCTGAATAATTAGCTCACATATTTTTAATGATTGTCTGGATTACTTTTCAGAGAGGAAAATATAACTCTATGCACGGTTACATTTCTTGATAGTGCAGCTAGGCTGTATTATTTATAAGACAAGGACATTATTTGCTTAGATTTTTGAAATCTTCTATGCTTTAGAACTGGACTGGCATCTTCATAGTTATACCCAAGATGTTGTTGTTTAGAAGAAAAAACAAATCATGCCTCCCAAAGTTTCACAAACTTAAAGTACATCTGCAAACATCAGAAAATGTTTAGAAAGTTTGAGTAAACTAAAATTTCATGAGAATTGTTTAGCCCTAATTTGCATGCATGAGTCACGTAATTGCCAATGAGTGACGAAATAGGGAAGCAGGTGGTAACGTCTGCACACTGGGTTAGGAGTGGAGTGTTCTGAGGCAGGATGTTTTTCAGTCTGTAGGAGAGTTACTGGGAAATGTGACAGACCAAGTACTTTTAGTTACTGGACAAAAAGAACAGATCTGAAAATCAGTTTAACAGGCCAGGAAGATAAATGCTTTGGCTATGTTAGAAAGTCTGTTATAAAAGAAGCAAGATGATTTCTCAGATAAGAGATGTGAAAGGCTCAAAAAATACAAAGCATTCTGAGAGCTCCTATTATAACCCAGCTCATCAAAAGACAAGAGAATAAGGAAGATCAGTTAGATATGTTTGCAGTGACAAACAAAGTCACACCCTTTTTATTCTGTCCAATGGCCTCATTAAAAAGACCAACAAACTACCTTGTTACAAAACTGAGATCCACTGTCTGTGTTCTTCCACTCTAGCACAAGCTGTCATATTGCATGACATTTGCATATTCCCATCAAATTTAGGCTGCCTGCACATCTTTCTAAGCAGCATTATATCACAAAAAGTAATGCACTAAATTTCCAGTTATATTCCATCCTTTTGACTAAAGACAAGAAAATGAAAGAAAAACAGATGTATATTCTTCAAAAATATTGTTTTGGAAACTGACTATATAACTACGTTGTATTTCTGGAATGTTTCTAACCAGTGATTTGTACATGCTGCTATTTTGGCTGCTAAAAGAAAAAAAAAAAAAAGCTGAGACTAATGAGATTGAAGTTCAGCTTCTCCAGTTCAGCTCAGGATCAGTTCAGAAATTAACAGTGCCATGAGAAATAGACATGGATGCACACATGATGTAGCTGTAAATCCTGGGAAAGCACTGCACAGGATTTACAGTGTAAAATTCTTCACCTGTCATAAACCAAGCAATCCTTGGTTGACAGCCACACCACATTTCAGATTACAATGGAAATAATTACAGTTCTCTTTATTGCTGGGTCACTAAAGTAGAATAATGAAATTCGGTAGAAGCACTGCTAATTGTAGAAAGCATTCAGAAGTGCTCTGCCATTGAGAGCAGTTCTTCTGACTTGTCCACTTTGAAAGATGATAGCTCTGTACTGAAAGCTAAAGGCAAATGTTTTGTCATTGGCTTGTTGCATTACAAGCTCCATTTAGGACTAAACCATCCATACATTGACAGGAGAGAGAAACCATGTAAACCACTACAAACTTGAGAGTCATTGGGGGACCTCAACTGTGCATGCCTCATCCTCAATGAAAGAGAGTTTTCAGGCAATAAAGTCTTTGAATGGACTTTGGAAAGAAATCTGCATAGGAAAGAAGTGAAATTCTTCAGTGGTTTCCTCTGAAAGCTGCAGTTTGTCTATCTGAACACAGAGTTTGAGGAGCTGTCTGAAAAGTGAAATCCATTACATTGCAACTAGGAAGCAGAACTAGCTGGAAGAAGAAAAGGCAGGAGGTGTCTATTTGGACCAAGGTTGCTAAGCAGAATGAGAATTGAAGTTGAAGCAAGATCGATCAAAAGGAATTTTTTTGTTTTCAGACTTTCAGTGCTCTAAAGTCTTTGAGCAAAAATGCCCCTAGGATTAAGAAATGCTTTGCCAACCATGTTTTGTCATTATTACCTCAGTAGCAACCCATGAACATACTGAAGTTGCCAGACTCTCTGGCTGTCTTGTCTTCCAGTGCTTCAGCAGATCAGTGCAAAGCAAATTAATTAAGTTTTGTACTTTGCTTCATATGTTCTTACGTCTCTTAATGAACAGCTTAACAAAATCAATTCATAGCCAACAAAAAACAGCCTAACAAATTCTAGCATTTGTGAAAGGTCAAGTAAATTTGTGTGCTTAGAGAATCCAGAGCATATTTGTAGACCTACAAGTCTGACCTGCAAAATAATCTGTATGAAATGAGAATTCAAACAAACCATCAAATTACTAACCATCAATATTCTTCTTTGATCCTGTATTTCTGATTCTTAGTGGATAGACTCTGTGACCAAGGTGCATAAGGAGAAGATATTGTAATTGTGTCTGCAGGAAGAGTGGCACTTGGCAAATAAAACATTCCTCGAGACAAGATGGTTGTAAGATTGCATATAGGTCTATACCCCCCTGCTCTTCACTACTACTTAGAAATAGTTCTTTTTGGCTAAATTAATTTCTTAATGACAATCAATTATTATACTTGTTGCTGGTTTCTACTACATTTTGCATATTTCCAGTTTAGTGCCACTGAGATGTAAACTTCCTGACCTTTAATACATTAAGTTTATGTATCACCACATTAAAGTAGTCAGATGATCACAGCACTTCCCACCATCTGCAACCTACTTTTACAGTGATCAGTGCAGAAGCCATCATGTTTGTGTTGTCCACTATAATAACAATCTCCTTGCTATGTAACTTTTAATTCATTACTTTAATGCAGTCACACTTTCCACAAGAAAAGCTGGTGGCTATGAGAAAATTTAACTCACTGAGTACAAAAGCAAGGTCAGCTTTTATGAAAAATGTAAATTTGACATATTAGGGAGAGGTGATGTCTATTATTATACAAGTAAATACAGTAAGGAGAAATAGATCAGCTTTGGATGCTCACTCGAGTGAGGGGGATTTATTCCCTCTAAAATTGTAATATAGCTGTTATAATAACATATATGACTTTTTCTTGAAGACTTTGACTTATCTGTATTTTTAGACCATCATAAAAACAACAATAATTTTTCCCTATATATTTACACAAAACTGAAACCCTAGGGATCTCAAAATTATTTGTAATTTTTTCTCTATGTTGTAGTGTTTATGCACCTTTAAACCATAAACAATTCCTGCATAGAGATGTGGGTTTGCGGCACTGAAATTGCATCACAAGTACTTGATACACAAAATGAAGAAGATTCCCTTGTTAGAACTAGAAGGCGGCATTAGAATGCAATGATTACAAGAATTGAAAGCTTCATATTTTTCCAGAAGTATGTATAAGGTCACACAGGAGAGGGAATCCTAAAGAGGGCTTGCTGCATGTCAGTAGTGAAATAGATTCAAGTACTGACTCCAAGAGTCCTTAGACATCTAGACTTGGTCTGGGGGCATGTGCTCCCTCCAGTCATGGAGGTGACAGAGCAATGCAAACAGAAAATGCATAATAAATCTGTGTATGTTTTAAAACTTTTAACCTTATCTTACAAGCTGGTTACATGAGATACTCTCTTTGAGAATATTATAGATAAACTTGTGCCAGCCACAGTCTATCAATTTTATGAAATGGTATTTAATGAATGCAGCAGATTCCCATAGCATAACTACAGAACCATCATGAATAATGAACATAATAAAAGAAATACACCTCCAAGCACAGAACAAGCTACTGACTACACCATCACTTAAAAGAAAATAAAAAGGAAAAAGAGGGTGACTTAAAGAGTTATCTGCAAATATCATTCTGTAAACAAATTTGAATATAAAAGCCACACAGAGTTTTTATCCTTCAAATTTGTATAAAGGATTTGTCATCTCTGAAATGACAATCCATTCAAACTACAAAGGCAAACGTGCTGAAGGTGCCAGTTTGATTTACCAAAAATACCAGGAAATAGGGCAGAATACAGCTGAGCATAAATTCCTATTAAAAGCTATCCTCAAATGAGTGATCACCAGGGAGCAAAATACTTGTGCCTCCACTTTATGGAGATATCAAGGAACAATAGTGTACTTATCACTAATCAGTATCATTGCCACTGTACTCCAGAAAATTGTGTTTACAGAAGCTTATTGCTTCCTTTATTTTACTGTCCCCAAACATAAGACAGACTTGGATCAAACATAGCCCTAACTTTCTTCCCCAGGGCAGAAATAAAAATACACAAAAAGTCCCCAAATCACTTGCCTCCCCATTCAGACAACAGTTTGAAAATAAAAAGAAATGTATTTTCCTGTGTTTTCCCAGTGTACTGCCTACCACATTCATGCCAGTATCACATATTGAAAGATCAGGTAGCTGTTATGTGATCACCTGACAGAGCTGGCACAAAGACAGCTCTAAAGCCTGGATTTTCTACCCAGCTCAGGTCGTCTGCCTTTAGCACTGTTCAGTCTGAGTCTGAGAATGGGATGGTCTGAGACTGCACCTGCCAGCCTTGAGCCTTCCTGCAAATGGAGATTTCTCTCCCATCTTGCTGCATTTAACATCTCTCCACCTGCCCGCACAGCTCCCCAGGAAAGGAGAAAGTGAACTCACAGCGAGGAGGAGGGAGAAACAAACATCCCAAATGGGGGGACAACCTCCAATATACTTTACAGATAAGGGAGAGGCAGCTCCCACAGCAGTGACTGAGTGAGAGCAAGCCTTAAGCAAATTCCATCCTGCATGGTAGCTGGCTAGACTCACCTTAGGGTCAATGTAAATAACCACCAACGCAGGGCAGGTGAAAGGAATCTGGCTTTACCTCCTCCATCCTCTGAACTGAACAGAAGCTGTGCTTCAGTGGGAATCTGCGCTCCGGAAGTTCTCCCCTGCTGCACTGTAATGCTATAAATAGCAATTTTTGTTACGTAAAAAATGGTAAACAAGTCAGCAAAGACTTACACTGAAAAATGCTGTATCTAACTGTACTTCCTAATGATAATTAGTAAAAACTTGGCAAAAGCAGAAAAGACACATGTATGGTCCCATGTCTGGTATGAAGTTTAAAAGTCCAGAATCCAGAATTTTATACAGAGTGCTTACATCTCAGTTAATGAGTATTTTGACTCAACTGGTGGGTGTGTGTGTGCTACTTAGTGCCAAAAGGACACCTGCTCTGGATACTGTAGTGTTACCTCCACTACAGACAGAAACGTTTTCAGCTGCCTATTGGCATAGTAAGAGAAAAGAAACTGACCTTATTTGTCTGGAAGCTACTGTCTCCTATGCAGAAGAATTATCAAGCAGAAGGTATGAACTTCTACCAGCAAGGTAGAACAGGAAAAAATTGGCAGAGAAGTGAAAGAAATATAAAGAGCAAAGTACTAAGTGAGTGATGTGGATGTTAATTTAAACACAAAAATGTTTAGATTTTTAGGGTGACTGAGATGCGTTTTAAGGGATCTCAGAATTAATCCGAGGCTTATTCATGCAAAGCAGTAGTATGCAAGGGACCTCATATCAGCAACTCTGCTTCTCACTGTTTCTTTTTTAATGTTTCAGGAAGCCAATTAAAAAACCACAATTATAAGCAATCTGGTTATGTCACTGCATTTCCTGGATGGTAAATCAGTAAAATGATGCTTGGACTTTGTATAATTGTGCCTACAGATGTCTCCCAGAAGAACTGAAATGTACATAGAAAAGATACATGGGGTTTTGTTTGGATTCATTTGGAATGAAAAAGCACAGCCCTCCTGCAAAACATATTTGTGACACTGGGAAAAAAATAAATGTGGTTGTTGCCATCTGGCTCTTTCAAAATGAACCCTTCAGAGATCTGTCTCTGCCTATTTATACCATATCCATTGTCATCATATCTGACCTCCTGTGAGATGGCACTCTGGGCAAGAAATATGTAGGATGATAATTTGAAAATCATGGAGATGGTTCTCAGTGAAAACCAGCACAGCAAGATTAGTGAATGAAGTACTTAGTTTACACCAATTGAGAATCCGCCCTTACAAATTAATCACCTGTTCTTAAAAGATTTTAGAAATACTCTTGTCATGGCTGTTCTTAGTGTGCTCATCCTGCCTCAGAGACTGGGGAGAAGGGAAAATGATGTTTTGCTTTCCTCTTCTGAGTGTTTCAATGTATGTACAGACCTATCTCATTCACACCAAAACTCATTTCCTTAATATCGTAACAACAAAGGTACTAATAAAAGATACCTGATTTTGTGGGAGGGACCTGGTTTCAAAATTCAGCCAATGTGGCCTCCTTTCCTAATTTCACATCCCACCCAAATGATAAAACTGTTCAAAATATTTGATCAGCCAAGAAGAAAATCCCAGATGAAGTCCACAGAGTTTCTTGGTACAGCAGAAGAAATGCTATACCATTAAGACTCACAAAAAACTCCCCCAAACCTGACATAATCTTTAAAACTAAAAAATAATTCATAAATTCTGTTTTCTTATCAAAACCAGTCTAACATAAGGCAGGGGAGACAGACAGTAGCATTACTCACATACTTCTCCAGAACCCCCTAAAAGAAAGTCTCTCACCTTTTAGGTGTTTAATGATTTCTGAAAGCTTTCAAAATGGTTTTCCATCCAATTTCACAGACCTAGCATAACTGCTCCTTAGGCATGTGAAGACACCATAAAAATTCCTAAGTGTTCAGGTATGAAGGATCATCTGCAGCAATGCCACATATGTGGCTTAATTCTGCTCCTATTGAAGTCACCTGAGAGCAGCAGGTGGTAGTTCTGTGCTGCTTTAAGTTTCCACAACATGCCCTTATTTCCTGCTCACTGCTGGCCCAGCACTGTGACTACTTGTTTGGGAAAAACACTGCTATGGAAATCCTTACAAAGATACAGGAACTTGCACCGGGGTCAAGGACTGGTGGGAATTCAACCACCCAAATTTAGCAATCTCACTGAGTCCTTCCTGGGCTCCACCTCACAGCAGATGGTCTGATTCTGGTGCACTATTTAGTGTAAAAAGGTATGAAATTTGAATCAGAATCAGTCATAAGATTCTCTCATAGTGGCAAATTCACTCAACACTATTTGAAGTAGGAAGTACTCCTAATTGATCCACCAGGATTTTCACACTAACCACAGCTGCCAATTAAAAACCAAAACAAACCAAAACAACCTAGTACAGGGAGAATGAAATAAGATAACAGTGACAACTTTTACAGGTGATCATCAGGTTAATGGTAAAATATTCACAGGAGCTATTCTTGCAAAGGCTGTGAAATGTGAATATTTATCTGAGCCTGAATACATACTACACAGCAAGTCTCTAGTATACTCATTCTTCTTCAGCATTTTGCTATGAATAACTCCTCTAGAGAGGCCTGGTAGTTGATTCTTTCACTGCCTTTCAGCCACCTCTTAGAAGAGTTTCTACTTTCCACTCTTCAGGGATCGCTTTCATATCTTTCTTCTAATCACATCTAGCTCCTTTGCTGGAGGTTGATTTTTCTTTCACATTTTTTCTTCAAGAAAAAAATATAATTTTTCAAACTACAACCTTTTATTCCTTTCTCTTCAAGTTAGAGAATTATCATTCTGCAGCTCCCTCTAAAAAACCCTTCTATTTTATATAATTACTTGTAGATCAAAATAGCAAAGAATGTGTTTCCTACTGCAGTTTTTTAGAGTGTTCCTGATAACTATATAATGAGAAAAGACTTCATGCTATACTTCTCCTGTGTCCTAGTTGGATATTACTTGTATTTAGATCTTGACACAACAAGGTTTGAAATTAATTTTCATTAATATTTATTGTAAAAAGAAGACATTTGTAACAATAATATTTAGATTCTATTAAGGTGCAATCAACCAGCTTGCAGACCGAACAGAGGCTCAGAAATAAATTACCTAAGATCCATGTTGGACTCAACATTCAGGTCAGATCACCCATTTGTCTTCAGTGGAGCAATGCTGATGTACTCCCACACAAAATCTGGCCTTGTTCCCTTTGGTACTATTGCACCCAATACCTTTTTTTAGCAGGTTTGCCTTTGTCTGATTCAAAGATTTTTTTTTTTTTTTTCATTTCTGATGCATGTCCCACAGAAGCATAATATTTCCTGGAAACTCTTCCAGAGATGAATGAGCTGAAATTTCACTGTATAGGGGCAAAATATTATATTGAATAATATTGAATTTGAGTCTTATATCAGAGATTTTCATCTGGAGATATTATAGCCCTCAAAATATAATATTCCAACTTCTGTATTGAAGCATCAAGTATTTAACTGTCAAATAAATGCACCTTCAGCTGAACAACTCAGGAACTCCAGTGATATCTGGAGCTCATCAGACAATTCTCAGGGTTTTTTTTCCCCTTGATTTCTTGGGTATTTCAAGCTAGACCGCACCTATGTATGAGCAGCAGTCCTAAAGCAAAGCAGTGCTTGCATCCCATGTACCTAGATAAAACATCTTCATAGGTTTATTGTCCAGTATTCTGCAGTAACAGATGTGAATGGCACACAAACTCCAGAAATTAATAAGATCCTTTCATGTATGTGTCTATGGAGAGTCTTCATTAACATTGAAGTCGAACCCCTAAAGAGATGACTGGACATTTTTGCATGGCACTCCTCCTGGCCCTTGGCCAAACAGCCTTTTATGAGCATTGACACTGAGATATTATTTACGTAATCAGAGTTTACGGCAGCACAAGTGCTTGTATGGGAGGGCTGCACTTACATGAGAACGTATTTTCTGACATCGTGTATTCTTAATTAACTTTTAAACATTTAACTAATTAGATTTCACTTTGTGAAATGGACACTAAATAGAATGGCTTTTATCCTGGCTCCTACTCAGTGAAAAGTTATGGGACTGTGGGCAGCAAATGTTAATCGAATATGCAGCAGTAGCTGAGGTCTGCTGCTGCCCTTCTCTTCCCGCTGCCCTTTTCGAGACTGAAGGCTGCCATTACTGTTTCATTCCTCTGACCTCTTATAAGGGCACCACAGAAAGGTCAGGCTGCTCTTTTCTTTCCTCTCCTCCACATTAGCTGGCAGTCCAGACCTGTCCAACTTTCTTCCCATAGTTTTCTGTTACACAATGTCTCCCGGCATGCTTTGCTTCTATTCTTAACTCTGATTTATTGTTCTAGTACTAATACACAAGATACAGGCACCTCCAGCTCTCCAGGTACCAAGACAACCTTTTAAAAATCAAGTGACTAACACTTGTCATATGATCAAATAGGAACAAGAAATACACATAAAGTAAAATGCGATAAAACCCTCCAAGAGTTGCACCAAAATTTACTGGCTGCTCCCCCTCAGCCCACCTGTGTCTGTGAACAACGGGGAAACCAGCAATCTGCCTGACAACTAGTACTGAAAGTTAGCAAAGGTATCCAGAGGAATGGTGAGTCACTGCTTCCATCTTCCCACTTATTTTTGTGTAATGTCCCAATGCAAACAAAGCTTTTGTGATCACAGACACACGGCTTGTTTGCGTGCCTGTCGTATCTTCATCAAGTAACTTTGGATTTCACTGGGTAATTTAAAACCAATTTCACAGAAAAAAAAGGTCTCAAATATAGGCATGAGTTTCATGAAGCTCAGCAGCCAGATAATAGGAGAGAGCTGCTTCTAGAACTTTAAAAGAAGGAAAGGCAGGAGCAGTTTAAATTGTCTCTTTTTTATTCAGTTTGCTCAGAGGGAGGAAGTAGCAAACAGTGAGTCAGTACACATTTATTAACTGGACCAGAAGTCTACACATAACTTTAAACCAGTCAAAGTATGTTTTCTTTGGACCACCAGACAGTACAGAGGGTGGCAGACACTATCTGAAGGAGCTCTGAGGCCACCTTTACTTCAGTTACCGCAGTAGAAAGTCTCTCCGGGGATAGGCACAGGATAAGCAAGAAAGGTGTAGGGATAGTGTGGAAAAAGACAGAGGACATAGGGATATCAGCGTTTGAAGATTTTTAAGGAATATGGAGGAATGTGGAGCTAAAATCAATGGAGAAATGCAGGCTATTAAGGACAAATCCATTGCTAACCAGACTTTGTTACTCCCAGAACTAGGGTTATGACTTAGGTCCCTTCACTGGCAATAAGTAGAGCAACCATATCAGACAGAGCTTCTTCTAAGGATTCACACAGATTATTTAGATTTCTAGATCAAAGAAAAAGCTTCAAATGAGTCTGGAAGACAATGGCATGAACGGCCTTATGGGGTAACAAGAAACTTCAGCTCTTTTTGATATCAGTGAAATGAGATCAATAAATGCAGTCACATAACCTTCAAAAGCTCAGACAAGTCTAGTTAATTCATTACAAATGAATGTATCAGCACCTGCTCTGTTCAGGTGTCAACATTTTTAGGCTGAGACAATATATAGAATTTTACTGCTAAAAATTTTTACTTAGTTATCTTTCCAAATAGCCTGACTACAGTATTCATGCTTTTCCCTGAAAGTGTAGGATTCCAGAGAACCCCTGTCCAGGTCGAGTAGAGGCATTTGTAAAACTGTCCATAGAAATCTCTGCATATGGAATCAGGCTGATCCTAAACAGCAAAGGCACTGTCTTTATTAATTCAAACATTTTCTTATTAAGAGATTTTAGTACTCTCATTAACATTAACAGCACAAGAGCATTACCTTGTTAAGAGGAAACACAGTAGTGGAAGAAAGAATGCTCCAGAGAGGAAGGTTTTCCTGAGGTTTAAAGACCTTTGGCACAGGATACAAATGAGAGAGATTTCTGTGTCTCAGAAAAGTTACCTGGCTTTGCCCACAGGAGAAATATGTCTGACTCTGAGTCAATTAAATATTGCCCCCTGGCTTGATTTCTATAGTCGATGAGTTTGACGTTAACTATTCCTTATACAAGTTATTAATGTACTAAATTTTCATAACTTGGATGTGAGTAGCTTTGCTTTGGAACAGCAAACATAGTGTATGGATTTCTCAGTATCTGAATACAACTGGCAAACTTGTTCAACAGAAATAGACACATTTGGAATAAAATTCAGGAAAAATTATAGATT
Source organism: Atrichornis clamosus (assembly GCA_013400975.1). Classification (NCBI taxonomy): domain Eukaryota; kingdom Metazoa; phylum Chordata; class Aves; order Passeriformes; family Menuridae; genus Atrichornis; species Atrichornis clamosus. The sequence goes on along the minus strand of WBMZ01012071.1, from coordinate 442,448 downwards.
CCTTACTTGTTCATCTCCCAGTTCACATGCATTATCAAGCAAAACTTTATTGAGTTAAATTATGCAAGTAAATTTGAATTACCAAAGTCAGAAGACAAGTCTAATCTATCCTGAATCATCTTTTTGTTCCCAGAAGTTTTAAACCTTTAATATTGGGAAAAAAAGGTATACCCAATAGATGACATACTGGGGCCTGATGACATCTCATCTAGGGCCAGTTGTGCCCCATAAACATGACTCTAGGCATACACAAAGGTGGGGCATGGGTGGAATAAAACTGATTCTTTCATGTATTCATAGCTAATACCTTTTATCAAGCTAGCATGTAGGCTGATCACAGGAAGAGAGTTTAAATACTTGGTGACTTGTCACACTGGAGCCTTCAACTGTTTGAAACAGTAGATTATTTTCAGACAGTTGCTGCTGTTCAGTTATGCATTTTTGCTTTGTGATGCATATAATCAGTCACCATATTCACAAATTCAAGATTTCCCAGTGGGAAAAGTTTTAAAGGACTTCTATTGCTTTCCTGCCGTATCAAAATGGAGGCGCACAACACATACTTTCAGCAAAAAATATAATAGGAAATATCCTAAGGGTGCAATCCTGTGTTGCAGAGAGAGAACTGTTTTGAGGGCTGTCAAACTCCAGATCAAAAGGGTAATACATGTGCTTAAAAAAATTACTCAAAATAATGAATGTTAGGTTCTTTGGTTTATGCATTATCAACATTATCAACCATTTTGGTGACCTAAACAGGAACAAACCCCTGTAACCAGGGCTCGAAACCCTCTTCCCAAGTAGGAAAAGAACCTGTTTCCAGTCAGGAGGGATGGGCAGTGTTGCAGCTGTCCTTTGTGGTACCTGCATATCCCAGCCTGTGTCAGCCCATCAGCACCAGCTGCAGACACAGCAAATGGTCACACACCTCCTCAGGGGAAAAAACTGACCTTGGTGCCTGCACACATCTGCTTTTGCTCCTCACAAATCCTTTGTATTTTATATGAATTAAAAAGAGGCATGTACAGGAAGCCCACAGAGATTTGCCCCATATATCCCACCAGGAGCTTAGATTCTTTTAATATGTGAAAGTCAGAAGTACATTAAGTCACTGAGAGACTGAAACATAATTCTTGATCTGGAGATGCACAGTGATGGAGGCCCAGGCAGTCTGAGAATAGCTTGCTGGATGCAGTCAAACCAGTATCTAAGACTTCAAGCCTTCAACTCAAGAACACCAAAATGCAGATCCAAGCTTTATCTGCTACATCCACCTCTATTAATACTGTGTGGGAATATTCCCACAGGATGAGGAGTATGTCAAAGATGGGCTATCTTTCCTTATGCATCATTGCCCAGAGGATATCAACACAGTTTTTACATTTCAAATCTTTGTTTTGCTTAACATCAAAGTTATTTCTAGAGCCCCCCTGTGAGAATCAAGATGTCATTATTCTGTGTGTTGAACAGGGATTTGGTGTACAGCCTGATTCTGGCCTGAAGATTTTTCCCTTCCCAGACAAGATATATGTAGCCAACTTTGACAATAACATTTTAAGCAATTCTCTTTGATTAGAAATATGCTCAGAAAACAGTCCATTAAAGCTGAATGAAAGGTCAAGTCTCCATTTGTGTAATTATGTTGTTTTCAAGAGATCAGAGAGAACTATGGCAACATATTGTGGATTAGTATCTGCCACCATATGGCACTTCAAAATGACAAATAGAAACAATGCATATACTTTGTTAAAAAAGTAAATTGTAAGCCATTTTAAAAACTGTTTTACAAAATCAACCCTTGGTATTAAAGACTAGAAACCTGGGGATATTCTCTTGTGTTGCTGTTCAGATACAGAAATATACGAGACCATCAAGCCCTGCGAAATAATTTTTAGACTTCAGATTATTTTAGATTTTTAAAAATTTGGACTATCTAAGAAATCTTTAAGGTACCTCTAGGCCTAAGGAAACATTTGAGTTTATTAAATACATGCTAAAAAGGCAAAGCAAAGACACCCAAGAACACAGGTTTTGTAGTTAGCCGTATTAAAAAAACAAACACACTCCTCCTCACTATGAAATTTAAATGGGACAGAGTTTTCATACCAGGACTGCTGAAAGAAAAAACCCAACCAAATTGTTCCTCTTCCCCACTGCTTCCCCTTTCTACAAATCATGAGATAGGCTTAAAAATTAAGAATACCAAAAGAAAAATAGAATGTATGTCTTTACCTCCTTCCCCTTTTGAACTGCTGAAAAGTACACAGATCTGTTGTGAGGTTTTTCTGCAAGATGAGCTGCGGGTTTTTTGAGTTTTGGGTTGTTGGGGGTTTTTTTTCCCTTTTTAAAGAGAGTTCTCAAAAGGACCAGGTCGTCAGGGGAAAAAAAAATAACCTCAACAAAACCTTGTGCAATCCGACACCTTGGAGAGCTCCGAGCCCCGTGCCCCGGACAGTGCCCTCCCGAGCGCTCTGAGCTGCCCGGCCGGGGGTGTTGGGCCGAGCCCGGGACGGCGGCGCTGGGGCAGGGTGGTACCGACAGGCCCGGCACGGGGGCCGCGTCCACCGCACCGCCTGTCCCGCCTGTGCCCAGCCCCGGAAAGCTCTCCACGGGGGCCCCGGGCCTGCAGCCGCTCACACGGAGCTCTGTGCGAAGGCGGCTGGAAGGGCTCTCCAGAGCAGCCTCTGCCACGCCCCGGGCGCAGCCTCACCGCGGCTCCCGGGCACCGCCGGCCCCGGGGCCGGATCCAGCACCGCTGCTGCCCGCGACCGCCACCGCCACGTGGGTCTGCCCTGCTCCGAGGGACCCCTCTGCCCCTCCAGCACCGCCCCGGCCAGCGCGGGCCCCTTCGGCTCCTTGGGGAGCGACGCCCCTCTTCTCCAGTGGCAGCCCAGCTCCCTGTCCCTCAGGAATGTCCTGCCCAAAGCCAACTGGCCGGCCGAGCACAGGCCGTGTGCGGCAGCTGCCTCCTGCCTCAGCCCTCGCTGCTTTCAGCCTTCCCTCAGGGAGTGGGATGAAGTAACTGAGACAGACAAACTTCCCCCAAACAAACCAAACTGAGCCGTTCTGATTCAAAAACCTGTGGGAACAAAACGTGTGAACAATCATGCAGCCTCTCTCCTACCTTATCATTCCAATTACATTCTCCTAATCTACAAAATTGAAAGGTAATGAGCAGTTTTTCCTTAAACCACATTAAATAACACTGTCAAAATGCAAATTTATTCATTAAGTATAAATGAGTGTGTTAAATATTCATGAATTGTTGCTTGCAGTATATAATTAATCCCATGGTCTGTGTGTCCAAAAGCATTTAGGAGATAGAGTTGAGAAGACGGTGCTGCAGAATGATAACATTTAAAGCATGTTTTTAAAAGCAAAGGTCACCAGCCCTTTGGATTCTAAACTATTACCAGTGCTTATAATTCATTGTAATATGTCTTCAGTATGTACACATGCTTTCATGATTCAAGGCTTGTATCCTCAACTCTTGCTGTCTAATAATCTATGCAAGAAAAGAAATACTTGAGAGCGGAAGGTGCTGTTAAATTATCCCATTCACTACTGATGTACTCAAATTAATACAGCATTTTCCACATTTTAAAACTCCCAAGGATTGCAAAGCTGCCCTTGAAAAATGATGCAGTTTGACTCTCAGGCCCTGTTTTTCTAGGGGGAAAAAAAAAAGGAATGAATTCTGACACTTGAACCATTACTAAAGCACTAAAGCTGGTTGCCATTTCAAGTATCATGAAAGATAAAACAAAGGTTTCACACCAGAAAAATACTGGCCTCTTTTTTTTCTGTGCTTTATAGTCATTTGCAGATATGAAGGAACCCCCCCCAAACCCTGTACTAAGCTTTAAGTAAGTGCTCCTGTTGATACCAGTAAGAAGTACAGCACATAAAGCACTGGAATTTTGGTTCTCAAAGTCCTTAGTTTAAATATTCACTCTTTTCTCTCCCCTTCTTAAATTCCCACTGCTTCTTTTCATGTAATAGAAATGGCTTTCAGAAACCCTTTGTCAGTCTGCTTCATACTTTTCTGGGGAACAATCTTTGAGGTACTGATGAAAAGAACTGATCTTTTCAAGATAAGATGAAGAAATAACAAAAAATAAATTCACTATAGTATTCATAGTAATTCTCTTCCCAATCACTTGATGTTCTCAAGGTGCTTACTGTATACAGCTTTCAGCTAGTTGTGCAAGTATAAACTATGTCTCCTCTTCTTTCCACAGCACTTCCAGAAAAAAAGTACATGACAGTGACTTGATCTGAGATGTTTTAGTGTATGCCATTTTTACCATGCCATTTTGTGTATGTGAGTGTGTCAATTAGTCAACACAATACCAAGTGGTTTACAATTCCAAGTAACTCAACTTGTTCATAGCACAGGCCAGAGAAATCAGGAGCTGCAAGGCTGTGCTCCAACAGATTTTTTCATGTTTTCCCTTGCAAAAATGTAACAAATGGTTTGCCATTTGTATGCAGACATGTTTTGTTCATTCAGAGCCAGGAAGTGTATCTCTGCATGGCATGGGGCTTGTACTGTACCGTGTGGATTTATCCTGCAGGTGCTGGAGGATTTTTAGTTTCTATACACTATCTTCAGGGGAAACATTTGCTTAGCTCCCTTCCTAGTTCTGCAAAAGTAATACACAGGACAAGGCAGCAATCAGACTTTTTACTAGGTGACATCACCATACATCATGTGTCTTTCATCAATCAGGTCACTAAAATGATGAAGCAATGTGACTTGTGTCAGAACAATGAACTGAGCATCTTTTCTGGAGTGCTGACATAAAAAGGCAATGTGAGACCAAATTGATTTAATTAGCCTTATTTTAAAGTCTGCACAGTAAGGTTTGAACTATAAGGCACTGTAAGAATAGGCTAAAGGCAAAATTGGTCACAGAATGTAGGACAATGTTTCATCATAACTATTAAACAGATAAGTCATCAAACCCCAAGGCCAGGCAGCTGCAATCCAAGCACTGTTGACACGCAGTTTACAAGACATTTGTGATAAGTGCTTTTGATGTAATTAAAAAGCTGTGCAAGTCTACCCAGTTGTGTCGTAACCAGTACCTTATCTCCTGTACCAAAATGAGGACAGACCTCACCTGTCAAAGACAATTAATTTAGATAGCTCTCCTCTGGACAGGAGAAGAGTTAATCAGAAATTCTCTTGTAGAATGTTTTGCTTTTGCCAGTAAGGAGTGCTAGCTGATTGTAATTTAAATCTCCCATGGAAAGGAAGATTTGATCAATCTTATGACAAAACAAGCCCATTCTTAATCTGTTTCATTTTTTGACCGTTCCTCTGTTCACTGTATATACTGTCTCAGAACCCAGACTCCCTAGTGGGAACCAAGTTCTGCCAATCCTGAAGACAGATGGGAGCTGCCAGCCCAGGGACTGAGCTGCCCACAGAGGTCTGGTTACTCTGTACAACAAAGAGAAGGGCCCGAGCAGATGTGCTAAAACAGCCTACACTTTCATTTGAAAACAGATCCCCCATCTCCAGTTGATCCCCACCCAAATTTCAGAATTCTCCAGAGGCAGACATTTTCAAAAAATGACAGTTAGGGATCATGCACAGGCCAGGCAATCCAGGGAAAAGGCTGGAGATAGGACAATGGGAAAGACTGTACACATCAGCGACTCTGCTTCATAGGGATTGTCTCACAGATCTTGGACAAGGTCAGGGAACCCTGAACATTGTTTAAAAATAAGAATGTCTGTGATCCTCCGGGATATTATCCTTGGTTGGTGAATGAAGGAAGCTAGGAAAAAAAGGATTCTGAAGAAGGAGGATCTGTCTTTTGATGCAGGTGAAAGGATGGCACCATTTAGGTGGTCTCCTGTTCTGTAGAAAGGCAAACAGCTTGCTGAGGAAGAGGCTAAAAATAAGAGCTGAAAGAAGAATTGATGAAAAAAAAGCCCCAAATCCAACCAAAAACCCCCCAGTCTCTCAGCATGAAATCAAGATGACAAAATCAAAATTAATGAAGGATGTAAAAGTAGTAGATTTTCTATAAAACTATACCAAATAGTCTGGGTAAAAAATTAAAGGATTCAGAATTACATATTTATAAATTCAGTGTAGCTGATATTACTGACACTAGATGGGAAGAACTGCATAACTGAAACATTAAAATCAATGGTTATAACCTATTTTTGGAAAGATCAAGTAGAGAGAAGGGGAAGCAGAGTGGCACTCCACAGTAACAGAGCCACAGTCTGCTTTCAGGACACCAGCAGCTCAGAAGCAAATGATGTGAATGCAATGGATCAATACTCTAACAGATAAAACACTAGATGGGATAGTAGCTGCTGTCTGCAAATCACCAAATCATAGAAGACAGCGGGATGACTGGATGCCTTTGCACCTTCTGTAATGTGTAGGAGCAAAAAAGCTGCACTATCATCTGAGACTTCAGCCTGCCTGACATATGCCTGAAGTTTCATGATGATGGCACTTCTGCTGAATTTTTGAACATTATATACGAACATTTCTTAAACCAAACTGGAAAACTCTCCAAGAATGAAAATTTAATGTGAGATATCATCTCAGAAATAATGAAAAGAGACCAGAGGTAGTTGGTAAGAGAAGTAAATTAATATTAGTGGCTATAATGGTAACTTGATTGTTCTTTACGGGCATGAAGAGAATGAAGCCCACACAGTAATATGGATGTTGTAGTCTTTTTACCAAACTGAAAATTACTGAAAGGGAGAATAAACTAGGAGAGAAAACAGATTAATAATTGGAAAATACAAACATTTATTAGCCGAAAAATCAGGAAAGAAAATTGTCTGTGTTTAAAAAATATCTAGTTCAAAGGGTTAATGAAAGCCTCTACTTAACTGTAAATCAATGAAATGAAAAAAGAAAGTTAATAACATTGAATATAGAGTAGAACTAAGGCATTACATATATAATTCCTTCAATGTGTAGCCAAGTTGTAAGGAGAAATTTATGGCCAAAGAATTAAGGACAATCTTTTTCAAAAGCATTAGGAACCCTGACAATGGTACCAGTTCTTTATCAGATTGAAGTGGAAGATTTGTTAAGAGTAATGAAGACAAGAAAGAAGTGTTCAATAAGTATTTGTGTTCAGTATTTAAGGAAAAGACAGACAATTGATGATACTCTATGAGGATGATGAACTACCAGGCAACAAAAAAAACCCCAAAAAACCCAACCAACCAAACAACAAAGGAAGCTAGTGAAGTAAGAAATACTTGCATAGGAAACTTCAGATAACTTGGATCCAAGAGTTGTTGAAGAGCTGACTGCAGAATTTCCATTGCTATTACTGCTTTTTGCTAAGTCTTGGAACAATTGGGAAGGTTCCAGAAAGCTGGAAGAAAACGTATGTTGTGTTAATATTTAAGAAGGATAAACTTAATGACCTAGATAATTACAGTCCTGTCAGTTTGAAATTGATCTGGAGCAAAGTAATGGAATGGCTGACAGGGGACTCAATTACTAACTAATTAAAGAGGAGAAATATGCTAAATGCCAATCTAAGTGCAATATGGAAAATAGATACTGTCAAACACATTGGCTGGCTTTTTTTCCAATTGTGACTACAAGGGAAAGACAACACTGTTGATACACTTTGATTCTATATGACATTTGATGTGGTATTCATGACATTTGAGTTAAGAAAACATGATAATACAAAATTGACATGTCTCACATTAAATGAATGGAAAACTGGTTAACTGACATTTCAAAACGGAAATTTAAATAGGGAATGATCACAGAACAGGTATTCTGCTGGGATAGCTTTCCTAGGCATACACTAGTTCACAATTTTATCAATAATTTAGAAGAAAACCTAAAGGTTGGGAGAAGACTCAGTCATTACAGAAGACGACAGTAATAAAATATCACTGAGACTAGTTGACAAGGATTACTGGGTGATCTGGTGCAAACTAATGAGGTAAGATCCAAGTGTAAAGCTACGGGAACAAAAACTTCAGGGGGATAGCCTGGCTATTCTTATGGAGGATAGAAAGCTATAAGAGGACTAAATCAATAATTAAACTATTTTTTTACCTGATTATCTATCTATGTGTTCTATCACAAATAATCAAATGAATTCACATGCACATGCCATGTCACTGCTATCAAGTATAGATGCACTTCAAGAGGGGTATGTCCAACCATCCTGCATGAAAAAAGGATGAAATGAATCCATATTACATCATGCACTAATATGCATTCAGAGCTCACACTGTAATAGTTCTGAAGTGAACATTACAGTATATTCAGAGTATGCCTGAAAAAGTAACACACGAATTCTTAACAAGCCCCTTGGCAGCAGACCAAATTTCAAGGACCCTCAAAGCTGAGCATGTGAAAGGCATTTCTCCCCTTTATTTAGTCTATCTTATCACAGAAATACCCTTTTCATTTCCCTCATTGTGGTCGCTGACAAAACAGCCCGGTTCTAAGTGTTACAGATCAAAGCCTGTTGCTTGTTAATCATGTTCTCAGCTGGGAACAGGAACAGGAAAGCTAGACTAGTTAGAGGCTAGATGACTTCTAGTTCCTTTCCTCCCGAAGGACCATGGGGTCCACTGGGGAAGAAAAGTTATGTAGGTTCTTCTCATACTCTTGTCGATGTTGAAGCTGCAAGTAGAGGTTCACACCTTTTCCTGAGATGTGATCTCTCCCCCAGCCCTTCAGTCTTACACGGCTCTCTCAAGCATGTGCTCAGTGTCTACTCCTAGGGGTTTCAGTGACTTCACCCCTGAGATCACTATGCTCTATCCCTTTGTGGACAGGATTCAACAGACCTTTCCTACAGATCTCCACTCCTGTGTGCATTTGTGCCTGCAATGTGTTTTAACACAGAGAAATAAAATCATGAGTTATTTTAAGTGTAGGTTTTGTGGCTGAGTTTACCCAACATCACTGAATATTTTTAGGACCAATGCTTTGAAATGTCTTTACAGTGTGTGCAGCTGATTTATAATCCTTTTGAGAATAGAGATCTTTGTTTCCTTGAGTTCAGTGTACTGTCAGATATTTAGTGGCATATACATAAACAAGAATAAAAGTGTTTTGCACAAAATCATGCATAAATTATGTCAGACAATTAGAAAATTGTATACATTTATTCATGTTTTAAAATAACCCAGGCACAATTTTGCAAATACATAGAAGCACATTCTCCAAATGGGAGCAAAAACTAAGTAACATATAGCAAGAAAACACATGGCAAAACATATAAAGTAAGTATAAGTAGTATGAACGTTTTGTAAGTCTACAGTAATATCTGCTATCAATACACTTGTCAGCATTACAAAAAGGCAACCAAAGAATACATGTAATAAATTTCATAACATGAACTGCCTAGATAAATATGTTAGCAGCATATAGTAGCAACTTTCTAAGAACAAAAGAATGCTTGCACACTGTATATACATGCCAATATGCACACATATACAGATACAACTGGAAGGCCACAAGAACATTACCCTGGGAAAATGGTGAAGGGAATTTTTAAGTGTCTTGCAGTATATAAAAACAATGCATGCATTAGCAAGCACCCAGCATGTTCAGGATAAAATTACATCCACGAGCAGAATCACATTAACTCTTCATCAAACAAAGCACTTACCACGTTGTACGCATGCTGGATCACTTTGTCCTGTATCACACTCCTGACTTATGGAGCACATTTGGATGGTAAATTTAGGAATAATCAGGAGCCCTTGATTCCCATGATCTGACAGGAGGAATCAGATCTCAGATTGGAAAAAAGAAATTCCCATGAAAAAAATACCCATGCAAAGCCTGAGCTAAAAGATGGTCTAAAAGAAAGGAATTTCACTTTCCGGTGGGACAGTCCAGTACAGTGACCTCACTTAATGCGCTTTAGTTTGCATGATGGAGTGTTCCTGAGGATGTGCACTAGATTCCTCTTGGATGGAACCAAAAGATGTGCTCCAGTCACTAGTGGCATTCAGCCCATGGGACCAAACTAGAGACTGTGCATGGTGCGGAGATCAGGTCCTTAGCACCAACAGTTTCAGGCTGTAGATCCTATCCAGCTAAGCTAATTCTTTGCTAACACAGACACAGACTTTGGAAATACACAGAATAAACATTAATCAACAAGTCCTATAAGCTGTATTTACCATGGAGATTAGTCTTAGTTGTTCTTACTTGCCACTACCTGGAAAAAAAAGGACCTTCCCTGTAGATACTCGTTGTGTTTGCAGATGTGTGTGTGTGTCTGTGTATGAGGAGGGGACAGATGATCAGCCAAAAGAGCAGTGGGCACACAATTTGTTCATTCTTTGACCATCTTCAGAAATACTATTTTCAATAGCAACAATAAGAAAAAATCTGCATCTTAGCCAATCTTCTACGTGTTCAATTCCCGTTAAAAAGATACTCCCATAAATGCAAAAACTTCGGGATCACTGCCCTCCCAACATCTTGACACTATCTGTGTCAATAAAATCATTCCCAGTGTTACACTCAGATGTGAGATTTCCTTAGAACAGAACACAGAATTGCAATTTGACTACCAGAGGAGGTTCACAAAAGCAAGTTGAACTATTTCTGATATTCCCATGAAAAATGCCACATTTAGTAATTACTTCCTGACTGGTTTCAACAATTTATTTGCTGCCAGCTGCTAATGGTACTTACAGAGCTCCAACAAAGTGCTCTGGGCAACACATGGTATGAGAGAAAGGAAAAGTACTACTTCTGTTGCTTGAACTAAGTTTACACAAAACCTACATTATTTATTATAGTGGAGAATAAAATGTGTAACATGCTATCATGCATAATACATGGTAAGAACATGCATTAGTTCAAGTTTACAGTCTCTTTGTGGCCAGTAAATTAGAACAGCAGTGGCAGATGCTCATAGCTGTGTATTTTGAGGAATTCACAGAAATAGCAGCAAGCAATGCAAAAAAATACATGAAATCAGCTGTTTAAGACACCCATAAAATAGTGAGTCTTTGTGAGTTAATCATACAAACAATAACAAAACACAATGATATCTTTCCTATCACATTCAAATAAACTGAGTTCAGCACCTGAGGTGAGACTGTGCCCTAAGCAAATTACGCTGCTGACTGGAAAGTGTTCCTGCTCTGACACTCCTCACCCCCAGGTCAGATTCAGCACTTCCTTGATCCACAGAAAGGGAGGATGGGCAGGCTTTGTGCAGCTCACAGGCTGCATCAGTCAGATGGAGAATTCTTCTCCAATGGTGCTGAATAGGGCCCAAAGCTGCAGCTGGGTGGGGACCTAGGAAAACTGGGGGAGCAGGCCCACGTGTTTCACACACATTATTACTTCTTCCACAGAAATCCTGTCTTACAATGGAGAAAGACCTTTTCTTTCTCCTTCAGCCCCTTTTAGAGTCTTTGCCTAGGGGATTCTAATCCAAAACAGATACATGACGGTTCTGTAGATTATGCTACACAAGGTTAACAACAAGCTTCCTTTTCCCTGTGTCTTTAGCTATACATCACAGCAGTAGCCAGAAAAATATGTGTGAATCTTGTGGCTGGCTATTTAATATACCATTCTTCACTGCTCTATGGTTAGGTTCCATTACTATGCTTCCTCATAGGAAAGAAGGAACAGAATGAGACACATCTGCTGAAAATGAAACATTTCCTTTTCAAAAGAACTAAACCTAGTCAGGAAAAACGGGCTTTTTAAAAGTAAATACATGACTGTTGTACACAGTACATCACAATGCCCACAGACAGCTCCTGTGTGATCCTTTGGCACTAACACAGGTTTTGACTCTTGTAGGTACCCTAAGGTTCATCAAAAACAAACCCCAGGCTTGCCTGAGCACAGCTAAAGACACACCATTTCCGGCATACATGCAGAGGAAAAGTCAGTAAATTATAAGCATCAATATGTAAAGTGCTTCTGATTTTCTACTTACTAAGGGCACGATCCATTTATAATTTATGAAGGATTACTTATTTAACTCTTACTTACCTGGACATGTCTTCGGTTGAGCATCTGTGCTCTGCTGCCAGCTATCTTTGTGTGGGGTCCTACTTCAGTCCAGCCCACAAGCAGGTGGATAAAGAAAGGCCATCAGCACCAGCACTCCAAGAGTTGGATGGGCCTCTCCTTATTAACTCTGCAATGCATTATGTGCACATGGTACTTCCCAGACAAAACACTTAGCTTACCTTAGTGCTTACCTGGGTGCTTACCCTAGCACCCAGGAGTGCAAAGATTTTACTTGGGTAGGTGTACTCATGAACTTGCCAAAACCATTTTCATTAGTGTAGAAATGAGTCCTCAGAGATTCCTAAATCAGTGAGTATTCAGATAATTTGTGTCAGGCTGACTTCTTCATCCCTGGTGTTGTTTATATGGAAATATTTAACAACACAGAATTTGCCTCTACTTTCTCCTGTAAAGGGCATGCTTTCCCATTGCCAATAATTCCTACTAGAGTGAGTAGGACATTTATTCTACACAGGAGCTAAAGGCATTTGAAGAAACGGAATACTTTAGTAAAGTATTTCCAGGAGAGATCAACGGATACTCCTTGCCTAAAGCACTTTAGGGGCATTTTTTAGAAGTTGGAACACCATCTGCTCCTAAGTAGAGCTCTCCATCAGTCCTTCCCATTTACTGATGTAACTGATAGGAGCAGTCTGCAGATGGAGCCTCCCAGCCCAGATGGAAGGGGAATTTGGCTGGATATACAGACTAATTTTTTTCTTTCTGGGAAGAAGCCTTGGTGTAAGCAGAAGGATGCGATCTGGACATCTAATCGGGATGAAAAGGTTGGGATCATGTCTGTTGTGTCAGTTTGGAAAGAAAAAACCAACACATTTTTAATGTTATTCAGTTAATTATGCATGAATACTAATTAGCCAATCAAAAACATATTTTTTAATTTAAAACTTTTTACTGTGAAAAAAAAAGTCAGAAGGTAATGCAACATAAAACATTAAGTATATTAAAATTTAGATGTTTATTTAAACCAACCCTATAGCAAGTCAAACAATAAATGCTTTTTTTTCTTTTTTCAGGAAATGTATTAAACCTCCCTAAATTATATAAGAAACTTTTGGTGACTACTTAGCTGACTGATGACAGAAGAAAAAGGTCAAACTATTTTTGAGTATTCCTCTATTAGCAACATGAAAATGCATTTTGAAAACCTCAGGTAAACTCCCTGCTTGTTTTATACACATGAGTAGTTGATTAAAATAGGACTGCTTGAATGAATAAGCAATTAGGATCTGATTACATTCAGGTAAACCGTAGTAGGTTTTATTTTAAAGAATTAATAAATAGTTCTCAGCTGATGTCTTAACTGCTCTCAGAAGGTGAACCATCAAGGTCCCTTACTACACAGCCAAGAACTGACATTCTTTCTTCAGTACCACAGCTGATTTTTAACAGATTTTGACCGAGTAATTTCTTTGTAGAATCACCTTTAACACAGTAGTCACAGTTCCTTACTCATATAATAAAAATCATGTAAATATGCATTTAGTTTATGCTAAAGACAGGCTCATTTAAATAAGGGAACTAGCATTCATTTTCTCTAGTATGAACAAAGCTTGCTGCAACATTTCTAAAGTGGATCTGCTCTTAGCGCAAATCCAGGCAGTGAGCAACACTTTTACTTTGCTCTGTGACAACTGCACTCTAATGGTGCTCTCAATTTTATGTACATTTAGCTGTTCTTAGAGCTGTATTTTTCTTAGCTATCCTTTGTGATATTGTTTCATGCAGCATGCAATCACTCTTCAAGGAGCTTCAGTATGAAGCACATATTTTACAACAGTTTTTTGGTGAATTGGCAAGTATAAATTATCTTTAAAACTTTCTCAGGCTTAAAAACCACCTTGCACATTGACACAACTCAAGCAGAATCCTTATGCTGTGCTCAGGGGGGGAAGAAACGCTCAGGGGGAGAAACACTCTGCTTCATGAAGACACTTCCATGTAAGTCTGTCCAGCCCAAACACATTTCCATGTGCAGCACTTTCATAGCAGTTTTCTATTAACCCAGAAACCCTCTAAATACAAGTTCAATTTGACTGATGTTCTTTTCAGCACCTCTTCCCTCAAGGGACTACAAGATTTCTCAGGCTGCTCTGTACAATAAGTGTGGAACATTCTCCCTAGTTCTGCATGTCCTGCATTCTTCATTACAATTTTTTATTAGCTTTCCATATATCCAGCCACCCATCTGAACTGAAAAGATGCATATGGTGATAAATCTGGTTTTGGTACTTCAACTCTTCATCTATCCATGACTGTTTTTCCTCTTTTGACTTCATCCCATACTGTACCAGCCTACAACTGACTTTAAACTCCAGGGACAAGAAGCAGTCACTTTAAATTACTTGTATATCACAGCATGCCTGGAGTTTTCAGACACTTTGGACATCTCTTCTTCAAAGCATTATACAAATAAGTTTAAAATGGGGATATTCATCTCAATAGCTTTCAAGAATGTCAGTCAAGAAAGGGAGTAGGAAAATACTATTGTTCTCCTTTTCCAAACAGGAAGTTAAAACATGAAGTCATATAAGAAGTCTGTATTTGAATAAAGATGTTTATCCAGGATCATCATGGCCCCAGCCTTTGTCTGACAACCAGAATGAATACTTGCAGTACTAAAGTAAGCAGTGAGAGCTGAGCTATATTAAAAAATAAAATCAGAGAGCTGCATTTACAGTAGAAAATAGAAGGGGCAACAGAGATGATACCCTGGAATCACCCACCAACAGGAACAAGAAACCAGTGATCAGGAGGAGCAATACCAGTGAAGAGATCTCCTCCCCAACCTAAGAATTGGAGCTGTTGATGGGAGAATATATATGCAATCAACTTATAAAATAGAGATTTATATATACAAATATACAATAGGAAATAGTCAGTATACAAATACTTACATGTAAAAATAGCTTTTTACTTTCCCCTTTTCATGATTTACAAAAGCATACAAAGTTTCCTGTTGGTTAATGTTTAAGTAGTGTGAGTAAACCCCGTGTGACATGTTCCACACATAATTCCTTCAAGTGTTCACAGTATTGGCTATTACAGTGTTGAATCTGACATTCCAGATGTTAAAATATTCACAGGACACATTCTAAACTTAAAGCATTAGTTTAAATACAGTTTAAATAAAACTCACATGTGTAGTTGAATTATGGTCATATTACAAATGAGTGTGCTGCAGTTGAAAAGTTTCCATGACAGTAAGCTTGGAAATACATATCTAAACTAGAGATGAGTGTATTTTAAAATTCTTGAACTGCCTCTTGATGTGCAGATAACACCGTGTGATGCGGAGTTCTTTCAACTTCATCTGAAGCAATGCAGGCTGAGAGAACTCAGTATTACAAATGATCCTCAGAAGGAAAGTGGATGCACAGAACAATTTGCCGTCAGATCCAGACACACTGTCACTTTCTTCAAATACCCAAGAGACAGAATAAATGACAGGTACCATTGTTTTTGTGTTAAGAATAAATGATCTGTAGCATTCTTCATCAGGAAAGTGCTTTAAATTAAATTAAATTAGTCCTCACAACTCCCTTGTGAGGTAGACAGACACTATCCTTGTTTTTAAAGATGGAGAAACTGGAAATCTAAAATAAATTATGATGGCTGCATGGGAAATATTGTCAAAACACTGTTATTTGGATGTTGGAGCAAGTCAAAGGCACAACTGGACTAAATGGAGATATTCACGAGACAACTTTACACTCATCAGCTTGGGTACTGACAGAAGGCTTGGTACAACAGCCAAAGGTTCATCATGGGCTGCAAAACAAGTCTTTGCTAAGTGCCATTCTGCTGGAGCTAAACTGTGGGACAACAGCTTCAAAAAGTACAGACTACATCATCCCAGATGGTGCAGCCTGACCAGGGTGGAAGGAAGCATAACTTTCAGAAGTTATGAATTAATCAGACGTCTTGAGTAACTAACATCTTCTCATGCAAGGGTTGGGTACAGTTCAAGAACCATGTTTAGCTCATCTCTAATTTTGCCATATATGCAAGTGCTCATGTGTATCAATATATTCAGGTGTTTTTAAAAATTTACTCACTCATGGACCTCGGAGGTCTATATTTTTCCTCATATTTCTCTTGTTGAAAATCTCAACTGATACCACAAATGGAACTAGTGCTTCAGTACAGCAAATGAGCTACAAATACTAATTTTAAATATCTGAGATGATGGACAATTTTCAAAGGACCACCATATTCTCTGTGTGCACCTGTATATACAGGAAATCTCATCTGTCTTTAACTGCTCCTGCCTTGAAGTAAAATCCAGTTAAAGTATAAAGTGCATAGTGTGGAGTAAAACCCTAAGAAAAAACAAACAATGTGTCTGCCTTCCACAGATGATTAATTTTGCTTAATAGCTGAACCATCACCCTCTTTGTCTTCTGGTTTTTAGTTTAGTGTTACCTAGGCTGAGAAAGGCCAGCCAGATGTAAGCAAAACTATTGTAAACTGAGACATTTTTGTAATATGCTTTTAAGGAAGAGTTAAGAAAACCAGTATCAAGACACTGTCCAGTTGGGATGTGTAAATATTATTGTGTGCTTCTTGGCCCACTTAGCAAATACTTTCTTTTCTGTGATAAACCTATGGCCTCCATATGGAGCATTTTCATGGAGAAAGTATTCCTCACACTCATCTCTTCCTGGCTCGTAATAGTGGTAGGGAACTTTACGAAAGCCTTCTGACCTAGGGAAAAAAAAGATACACTTAAGTACTATTTTCAAGAAAAACATAAATATATAATGCACCTGAATACGGGATACAAGCATCCTGGCTTGGATCAGCAAGAGTGTGGCCAGCAGGACCAGGGCAGTGAGGGTTCCCCCGTACTCGACACTGATGAGGCCACACCTCGAATCCTGTGTCCAGTTTTGTGCCCCTCACTACAAGACAAACGTTGAGGTGTTGGAGCGAGTCCAAAGAAGGGCAACAAAGCTGGGAAAGGGTCTGGAGCACAAGTCCCATAAAGAGCAGCTGAGGGACCTGGACATGTTTTGCCTGGAGAAAAGGAGGTTCAGGAGGGACCTTATCACTCTCTACAACCACCTGAAAGAGGGCTGTAGCCAGGTGGGGGTCAGTCTCTTCTCCCAAGTAACAAGTGACAGGACATGACAAAATAGCCTCAAGCTGCACTATGGAAGGTTCAAATAGGATATCTGGAAAAATTTCTTCACCTAAAGGGCTGTCAAGCACTGGAATAGGCTGCCCAGGGAAGTGGTTGACTCACCATGCCTGGATGTATTTAAAAGATGTGTAAATGCGGCACTTGGGACATGGTTTAGTGTGGACTTTGCTGTGCTGGTTTAACGACTGAACTCAATGGTCTTTTCCAACCTAAATGATTCTATGAATTATCTGAAATCCTTTCCATGTGTCAGCACTTGAGCTCCTTTGCTAAACTGTGTAAGGACTTTCATTACATCACGATTTTTATTAATTTTCCTAAGGAAAATGAAGCTCAGTGTATCTTTCAGCATCCACTGATCTTACCAGTCAGTAAGAAGCTGATGGGCTGGCTTTTACAGTCACTGCACATTTTGTTTAACCTGGGAGAACTCAGCCCACAAGGCTCCATCCCTAAGCAAAGTCTTCTCATTGCATAGTCCCAGATGTTGAAACTGGTTCTTGAACTGGCTGCATAAGGCAGTTATAAGAGTAATATCTATTATAAGTAGGTAATCCTGTCAGAATTACAGCTTTAAGGAAACCCATCCTTCTCTGCTGCCAACAGACTTAAGTGCTATCATGCTGTTGACTGGTTTTACATCAGGGCTATGCAATGCCAGCTTGGCTGAGCTCTCTGAGGACAACCTTAGTCCTGTCACCCCTCATCTCGGGGCGCCTACTGTGTTTTCATAAACAAAGAACAACATATGTTCATTCTGTTCATTCCATCTGGATGACTCAATCAGTGAGAGCTGCAAGTTCTAAAAAGTCAGCCTCTAATGTTAAGATATCCTAATTAAACAGCTGTGACTCAAATTCTGTTGCTTGTTTGCTGGGTATTTTAGGTTCTGCTAGGAATGTGTCTCACACTGGAGTAATGCAGAATGTGGAGTGAGGGTCTGCACAAAGACTTGACTTGAGGAGCTGATGACCAACTGGTTACATGCAAGACTTGAACCAGCTTAGGTACAAAAGAGTAGATGTGTACATGCTAGTGTCACGCATTGTTTATGACATTTCCTGCTTTTCTGAATGAATGAGGAATAGTTTCATTTTGTATTTTTCTACCATACACTGATTTCTACCATGCACTAAATAGATTAAAGTATTTAACTTGGACTTTTAAAAATTGTGTTAAGAGTTATACTTCTGACAATTGGATTAATCTGTTGTTACTGTAAGGTCACCAACAGTACTTGGTTGGAATTTATGTCAGTTTATGGTGATAAAGCTCACAGGACTTGTTTTATTACCTAATTAGAAACCTCTACTACTCAAAACAAGCCATATATAACCTAGAAAGTTCAAGTAGGTTGCTCAATGGTGATGAAATGTAATTTCAGGTAACTATCCTGGGCTAATCAGTTTATTTCACTTCCAGGTATATTTGGTATTCAGAAAATAATATATTAGTGTTTTCCTATATAGACTTGTTTTAGCAGTGGAAGCAAGTACATTTTATCTAAAGAGTATGAGCATACTTTGTTTCCAGCTAATTCAGAAACTGCAAAAGAACTTTGATTAAAAACAGTGCCTTATGACATCTGATGTTAGATTTTGTAAATGTTTTTATTTTATCAACAGCAAATGCCATATCAGGAGTGAATATGCTGACAATATTTTCACATCAATGCAAAACACTGGGAAATGAGTGCCTGATCCATTCTTTGGATTTATGATATTAAAATCAATTGTGAAATTTTGACAAGACATCAGAATTGTAGATGCATGAAAATAATTTTCTATGATCTTACTTGCAGTAGGTGTCATTTATCATCCCATAGACGTGAATTCCATAGCAGGCATCCATAGCCAAAATTAAGGTAAACCAACCCGTACTGAGATATGAACCTGACTGGACTCTGTAAAAATACAACATACACAAAACAAATTGCAATGAGAAATTATCAACACTTTATCAGAGAAATATAATCTATTGCCAGGGACAAAAGGCATTAAGCAACTTGACAATCTGTCAAAACCATACAATTACTTTGAATTATTTATAGATATGTTCTCATCCTTCACAGCTTGGGGCCTCAAGCTATTGTCCACAGAAAAAAATACCATGTTAAATATCTGAAGCCAAACAATGCATCTCCCATAAGACAGAAAATAATTTATTTTCACATCTGAAAGACAGCAATTAGAGTTTGTAAAATGAGATAAAGTTACCAAAATACAAAGTACTGTCAGAATTTGTGGTATGTGCATGTGAGTAGGCACCATCCTCTTCTGCAAGCAAAATCTTAATCTCCAGTGGGTTATCCTCAACTTGAACATTCATACAGTAATAAAACTTTCAAGGATATTTTGATAGAAGGCCATCTAATATAAGGTTTTGAAAACTAAAATTTTGTGCATATCCCTTTACATAATTTTGTCTTATCATTCTTTGAGATAACATAGCAGAGAGAAAACCACAAGAGGATAGTGCCCAGATTGATAGCCTGTGCTCAAATAACTAGATATGTTAAATCAGCCCAAAAGTATTACCTGCACGAGTGAGAAAAATTACATGTGTAAGGATTTGGCTCACAGATTGGCTATTTGAGCAAACATACGTGTTGTTAAACACAAACCAAATCCTGTTCACTCAGCTCACACAAATGTTAGCAGCGGGGGACTGGGAGCCAACGGAGTTACCTGGATAACCTGGGCATGCAACACTCACTGCTTTAAAACCTCGTGAGTAATGGGAACACACTTGGCCCTTGCTGCTAACAAACTGGTTAAAGTCCAGCTTTGTGCATGTATTGCTTTCAGTTTCAGTGAAATCAGTGAAAATAATTATCTTTAAATTATTTAAAAATTGCCCAGTTTCCAAAGAAAGATGTCTCAAAAGTCATAAAACCATATTAATAGAGCACCTTAGTAGAGCTGGGTGTAAGTGAGAGGAGGGGATGTCTGAGCTTTCTGCCCCACCAGTAAGCTCTCAGCAGCCTTTGAGTATGGCAGGGAGCAATCTGTTCTACATTTTAAGTTAGAGCAGCCTAAGGTTTGCACACAATCAAGTTTTGCTGCAAAAGAACTCCCAGGTAAGGCTATGTGCAAATCAGTTATTCCCACCAACAAAATCTTCTGAAAACATTTTTATCCTGGGGTAGGAATAAAACTTTCATGTGTAAAAAAAAAATTCCTATAGCAATCCCAACTTTCCTGTGAGACAGAAGAGCCAACCTCAGGTATTTTTTCCTGGTTCAGAACAAGAATGTGCTACAGTCTCCTGCCTCCCTCCTCCTGCATAAATATGCCAATCAGTGGCTTTTGGCACAGAGTCTGTGTTACTTCCTTGCTCAAGTTGAACTAAACACTATTTAAGACAATGGATGAAAAAGTAGTTGTACCACATTTATAATGACAATTACCTGGCACATACA
Organism: Atrichornis clamosus; assembly: GCA_013400975.1. NCBI lineage: Eukaryota > Metazoa > Chordata > Aves > Passeriformes > Menuridae > Atrichornis > Atrichornis clamosus. The sequence continues at coordinate 421,835 of WBMZ01012071.1, read as the reverse complement.
GGTCTGAGATTCAAATTCCTTCTCTGATTATTAGGGATAGTATTTTATTATGGATAGTAGAAAAGCTGCAAGATAGTATTTTATTATGGATAGTAGAAAAGCTGCAAGAGCTTTACATTCCTAAAAAAACTCCAGTACACTCCAAAGTTTAAATAAAACTTGGGTGTTTTAAGTGAAAAACAATTACCTCAACTCCCAGAGCTTAGTCCAAGAATACTAAAAATAGTTAAATGTTCTTTTCCTTGCCCATGTCTGTCATCCTTCATGGGTGAGCTGGTGTGAACTGCTATCCCTACTTTTCCTGAAATGTCCTTTTCTTTGGTGAAACACCTAAGTATCTGTTTAGCTGCTTTTGTAAAGGACCATATTGGAAACAATAAATAAAGGATTAACTTAAACTGAAGAATGACAAGTGGGAATCAAAGGCAGGGTGTCAAATACCCATGTTTCATTAGGTGGATATCAACTATAATTGTGCTTCTTTACTTGGCACCTTTAGAGATACGAAACTGTACATCTGTTTATCTGTCCCATTAGGATCTTCATCTCTTCAACCAGAATGTTCTGCTACTGTCTAGCAGAGGGAATTCCCAAACCAATTAATGTTATTTCAGAACAACATTCTGCCATAATAAAAGGCTGCCTTGCTTCTAACTTGCTTTCCACTCTTGCACCAGGAAAACACTAGCCTTGAGCTTTTAAAGCCCTTTAGAATCATAATAACCATTTATAAGAACACGATGAAGATCAGGACCCTTCCGATAATGGGGGTTTATTGGAGAGCACTATATTGACAGTAGCATCTGAAATTTGCTATACTCAGGAGGAAAAAGGAATTTAAAAAAAGAATTAATCAATATTTCATGTCTTGTTTTAACACCATTGGACCGTAGTCCTCTCATCTATATACTGCACTGGCAGGATAAATAAAAACAGCAGAGTGAGTTCCCAGGTACCTTCCCTGGGAGATGAAGTACATGACAGAATACAGATTATTTACTTTAAACCAAAGCACTTACATTCATCCCATTTTTTCCTCTAAAGATACACAGAGATACAAGGGAATATACTTAAGCAGTGGGGATTCTAGATGATTTGGTAACACCTTAGATTTCAATCTGATACCATAAACATACTTCCAAAATTCTAATGAAAGCAATATTAGAAATGTGAAAACAATTTTAGCTGTCCCTAAAAAGCCATAAATCTCTGAATACCTTTTAAAATATCATCCCATAAAACTGTAGTGCAAAGCAATGTCTCAGCCCTTGCTATTATGCTAACGCTGTGCACTCAATTTCCCTCTCTACAGGAGAGTTTTACATGTCTCATGGTCAGGGGTTTTTGAGACTCATTAGAAAAAGAGTTCCTCTTGTTACTGTAATTGCATTCAAATTTCAAATTTTACACATTGAAAAGAAAAAATACCCTCCGTTTATGTTTAGCATAAGGCTATGTAACGGCACAAATCTGAGGGAAGGACATTAATCCCAAAATAGGATACACAGGATTTTGTTAAACATCATCTGTAGAACTACATTAGGCAGATCTACTGTAATATATGTGTGGGCAACAATCCCAAAATTCTTTCTTGTGACTCAGAGTGTTTTTTTAAATAGTCTAAAATTAATGGGGTACCAGATCTAGGCAGGAAAGTGTCTCAACAGCTCAGGAGAAAATAATGCACTATTCTTCAAAAAACACATTTTAAAGGATGGCTTTGCTTTCAAGACATGATTTACAGCCGAATGCAGCAATAAAAAGGCAATGCTTACAAAAAGTTACTTTGTTTATCTTAAAAGTGAAAGTTTATTTTGCATACCTCCTACTTTATTAGGATTCTTAAAGAAATGTTAGTTATTGGTTGTAATTCACTCTGCTAAATACCATCCAGCATTTCAGAAAAGTACATAGGCATATGCTTAACATTAAACACATGAAAAGACCAGTGGAATCAACTTAGTTAAAATGCTTGAAACGAAATATACGCTTGCTTATCTTGCTCATAGTGAAGGTTTAAGTGCTTAAAATGTCATTATTTAATCTCAGAATATAAAAGTAAGCTCCAAGATTAATAGTTACTTGAAAGTTTCAAGTCTCAAAACATAGAATTTGCATTTTAAGTAATGCCTTCCATAAACTCCAGCAGAAAGAACTGACTACAGTTTCTCACAACACGTTACAAAAGAGACTTGCCTTCTATATTTTAGAAGAAAATGGTAAAAGGCACTTTTAGGACTGCTAGAATTGTAATATGTGATACATAAAGATTTAATTAAAAATTAATTTAAAATAAAAGCAATTAGACAGGGCTCTTTAGCTTTAACTTTCCACTATTCCACAAATAGAATAAGAAACTGATATAAAGAAGATGGAATAGAGAATGCGCCATGAAAATGCTGGCAATTGAAATTCATCTTCTTTGACATCTATAACAATGCTTTGATGTAGGCTAAATGAAGGAAAAACTAGTTCCTTCTGTCATAGGGGCAAATGGAGGAACATAAAATATTTTCTTAGTGATCAAGGGCAGGTGAGTTCAAATCGGGTAAAAGTTTGTTGTCACTTGAGTTCTGATTTTACCATAGAATTCCAGGAACTTCTTTTCTTTGTTCAATTGCCAACATTTTTATGTGCACAATCAATTTTAGCTCTATGGTTCAATGGACTGTAATTTCCAGTGGGGACTTCAGTGGTAAAAAATAAAAAGGAAAAAAACATTTGTGAAGGCAGAGAAGATCTGTAGACAAGCAATTGCATGTCAATCTGATGGCAGAAAAGAATTTAGAAGTCTATTTTTTAATTCTTTTGGGAGAAACTAGAGATCACAGAAGGTCAATTAAGAGTGTTAATTAAGATAAAAACCAAGGAAATTTAGTACTTCAAAAGGCTATTAATTAACAGAGAGCTTGCCAAAAGCATTAGATAGACACTTTGCCTTTTTGACTTAATTTCAAAATATTGCAGCAAAGTAAAATTCAACAATGACAGCTTGAAATGACAAAATTCTCCAAGCCAATTAATTGACAAAAAGTGTATCTTTTCACAAAGGCTGTTTATAGAATACAATCCTCACATGACTCTCCTACCAACTACTGAGTCAGCAGCAGCTTTATTTGCAGCAGCTCATCAGGCCTCTTGATTAATAAACAAGTATAAATAAGAGTATTGGTCTGAACAGAGACCTGTAATCCACAGAGTAGAGGCTTTATAATGTGAGATGTCCTTCCAACAGGCTAAAAGATTTGTTAAGATGATTCAAAATAAATATTTTCCAAAACTATGTCAGGATTAGCTTAGACTGTGTTCAGGTAGACATGTTTCTGGTATCTGTGGTGCATCAGGAGACCCTTAATCTTCTGGGAGGGGGTCAGCGTCCCCAGGTTTTGCCTGGCACTCTGTCACTTTCCCTGAGTCAGCCCCTCTGTGACTGGCCCTCGGCAATGAGGGCAGAAGGTAGATGTCCCCTCTGCACTCCCTTGTTAAAGGCAACCAGCTCTTTTTCTCCCTAGGGTTTTACATTGTTGAATAATGGTTTCTTTCTTTACAACTAAAGATACAGAAAATGTATCTACCAGTGCATACTGGTGATCCACTACTTAATTCTATACTAATCAAATTATGTTGACTGAGACTCCTCTTTTTTTTTTTCCCCCTTAGGAAGCATCTCCAAGTACAGTTGCTTAATTCTTCTGCTTTGCAAAACTAAACACCCACATTCCCCAAATCAGTTTTGGTCTATGCCTTCCTCTTCATATCAGAAGTATATTTGTAAATGACAGATTAGAATGAGTTGACAGAAAAATGCACCCACCACTGAGAGAATAGCAGGCTCTCATCTCTCCTTTAGGAACACATACATACACTTCTCTTGCCAGAGAGCCATTATTTTATAGGAGAAAAGGAAGTACATTTGGTACAGGAGAAGGGTAAGACGCTAAATCCTGAAGAATATCAGCACTAGCCTGGATTTATTTCTGTTTTCTCTAAGACTCAGTGCTTTGTTGCTAATTATTTCATTACATACTTTCTGCAGAAAAAATAGCACAAGAACAACGAAGAGGCAAGCACAGAGAATTGATTTCACCTGGCAAAAATGGTTGCTATTTCTGCATTATAAAGATACCTGTTAGGCAGCTGTTTATTATAATTATTCACTCTTTTGTACATGTGTGTGTGTACACACAAATGCTTGCTTTGCATTCCGTAATGATGCAGGACATCTAATAATAAACAGCCATGCCCCTCCAGCAGTGAGCAGGCTGTCTCACACATCGTGCTTCAGGTCATTCTGGAAAGTGCAACATTTATATATGGACAGATGTTTTACTATCCACCACGTATAGTTTTATGCAAAGCTTAAACAAATGGGATGCATTATGAACAGCACAGACCATATTCCAGACTCAGACAGTGACTGTGCCCAGCAAGATGTACCTGGGTATGGAGAAGTGATGCACTCCTGCCAGCCCAAACTCTTGGCAGAACATCCTTACTGTGAATCCTGAAAATAAACTGCAGTTGGGTGGCATACTGTTCAATTAATCTCCAGAAATATTGGCTTTCTGTTTATATTAATACTGCACTAAAGGCACACAGGAACAAGAGTCCACTTCAGTAGAGTTTGCCATAAACCTGTTGTAAAGGCTATTCCTAGATCACAAGCCAGCACATGAGAATCTCCCCTCACAATCTGATTTAGAAACACATGTAACAATTAATAAACCTCATGTCAAAATGACATTGAAAAAAAGACAGGAGGAACACTTCTGAATGATCACAAAAGGGAACAGAGAAACGATGGCTTTGTATTTAACTGCATCTAATTAAAAAACCACCAAAACTATTTGACCTACCATTTACAATTTTTGGCAAGACAGGCAAAAACATTAGAAATAAGGACTAATCTGCTATGACAAGTACTGAAATACCTGAGGCATCTGTTTGAGTATTTAATTTATGCATATATTTCTAATCTTTGTGTTGTGTACTTTTAAAAAATTTATTTCTTTGCTTTTTTTTGTTTTTTCAATAAACTCATGGAAACCTGAAACAAAGAGGGAAAATTGACTTCTGCTGTCCAGGCTTCTGTAGTTTCCTTATTTCAGATTCCTTGACCTGACTTTGATGCATCTCAGCTCAGTTGTGAACTCAGGTAACAATAGAAGGAAGTTATTTCATCCAGGCAGAGAGGGCTCCTTCAGATGCCTGTGCTGCTGAGCTCAGAGAAGAAAAGGAGAATTTCTGTTTATCAAAGGTGATCACAGAGGTCCAGCTTGCTGCAAAGCACACAGAAGAGAAACAAGACTAAAGAACTGTAATTGTAAACTCTGCCCTCCAGTCTATATATTGAATATATATATATACGTATATAATTTTGAGGTGATTCTCATGCATTCTCAAACCTGTGCTAATCTTTTCAAGATGAATGGCGTCCCCTGTTGAGAACTCAAATTGGTAGCTAAATTTCTTACACCTACTGGGCTTCTACAGCTTGCACTGCCTCTTCAGGTACAAATTGTCCCGGTGCAAATTGTTTACAGAACAGTAAATTCCAATTGCAATTCCAATCTTTTTTTTTCTTCCCCAATCTCTTCCCTAATCCTTCTGTTTCCAGAAATACATATTCTCTTGATTTCTCTTGAGTCAAGCTTCCTTATTTCTTAAGTACAAACTGTGGTCTGAGCCACAGCCCATGCTATTGCATGTACTCAAGTTATTAGTAAAAGATCTTTTTGTAAGTGCCTGGGTTGCACTTGTCCCCTGGGCTCTGAAGTCAAGCAGTTTATGCACGATCACAAATGGCCTTGACCCACTGGAGGTGCACTGTGCAGAAAGAGAAGCATGTGGCTCCACACATCTCCATTTGCACTTGGAATTTGTTGATAAGCAAATGTATGTTTAAATCAGAACAGGATGCACAGAAATGTCAACCATTACAACCACACAATTTTGTTTGGAATGAAGGAAAACTAAATTCACATAAGCAGATTTGAGGGCTAAGCTGTTGGCAACTTCACACAGACATTTTTCCTCTTCAAAAATCACCTGAGTAAAATTCACTCCATGCTGAGGAAGATCAAGTTTATCAGGAAATGCAACTCTTCTGGTCTATGCCAGCATAGCACTTGCTCCACAGTACAATTACTTATGCTTGCAGTGGTTGAAGCAAATGCCAAAATTCCCCTGGACAGCAAGTTAGTTGTGGCACCATGGTGTACCCATATCCCATTGTTCCCTACTTTCTGTTGGACTATGCTAGGCCAGAGACTTACCGCAATCCCCGGAGGCTGTGACAAAGGGAGTGACAGCTGAAACCCTGACACAGGTTTCAGGGCTGGTGCCACGGCCCTCTGCAGGGCAGCTTTTTGTGCTCTTCTCTTCACCAGTAGCTGTGTCCAGTTTGCTGAGGCCTGGTTCAATATTTTCACACAGCGTGAAAGGGAGTAGAGAAGGATTTAGATTTTCATCCTTTGTAACCAAAAATGAGTCAAAACTAAAAGCTGTGCCAAGTGGAAAAAAAAAAAGACAACAGAGCCTTTTTCCTGCGTCTACATTTAAATCAATATTTGCTGTCTTGGGTCTGCACATTTTTCTACAGGGAGGATATAAACTAAACAGAGCTGCAGTTAATCCAGGATCCCTGAAGAGATTTAATTAAGGAGGCTTTCCCACCTTTTTCTTTTGGTATTAAAGGGCACTCACTACTCCTAGCTGCATATTTTAGTGAAATGTATTGTAGGTGAATACAGAAGAAATTTCTTGATTAGCTCTTACCTTCTCAATACAAGATACCATGAAGTGAGTTCATCTAACCTTGTCTGAAAGCAGCTTAAATTTTTCATAAAAACATTTTCTATTAGGTTGAGTCTTTTTTATGTTTAAATCAAAAACATGATACAACTTTGTAGAGGTGTACATTGTATGCCTGTGACATTGGGATGTGAGCAGAGGCTTTTATAAAGATATTTTGTTTTATTGCTATGGTGAAAATGAAAGAATAGCTAGCATGAGATTGTACCCTAACTCTCTTCATTTAAGTGAGAAGAACATTGGACCAGATGTCGGCTGACAGAACCCACTCTGATGTACATCAGCTGATACCCTTTTAAATTTTCCACAGTCTGCAGCCATTGTGGTAGTTCAAGCACTATCTCTTTGATGCTAACATGGAAGGGAAGGTGATGTTACATTGTTCTCCCTACATTTCACATTTATCTGAGAACTCTGCTTTTCACCAGGATGGATGCCCATCCAAAAAAAAAAAAAAGCTTATGGAAGGCCAGAATATTAACTGTTTCATTTCTGAACAGACAATATTCCCTGGAAAAAGAGAACTCAAACTCTACAGGTTAGGCCTTTATCAGTGTTTATTCCTCTATCAACAACTTGTCTCTCCCCAGCTGTGATATTCACAAGAATGTTTCCAGGTATTCTAAAATTAATTCCTAATTTGTTGCTAAATTACTATCTCATTATTTACATTACAGTAGCACTGCAAATCCCCACTGTGCAAGGCACTGTACACACACAACAGTCCTTGACCCAAAGACCTCAATTGTCAAGTAACCAAGAGAAACAGATTCTTTGGAGAGCATACATATCCTGATCCCTACCAGCGCATCACGTCATAAAGCCATGTTCTCTGGAATTGCATCCAGAGCCACAATGCTCTTCTCTACATTATTTGCACTAACCAAAAGTTCATTTTGGATTATGGAACATCAATATTTTTAGCAAAAATGAAGTCTTAAATCCAGACAAATTATTCTGATATGGAAAAAGGAAGTAAAAATAGAACTTGCGTGGGTCTGAATTTTAATTCAATTGCAAGAGTCCATAATGTAACCCATCAGTCAAGCTTTGAAGATGAACTGCTAATTAACACAGATGTTGCCTTCCCTTTTACTACTGTAACTTCCTCCAGATTAACTTTTTCTTAATGCATAAAAGAAACAAAATATTTCTCTTTTCTTTTTTTTTTCTGACATACATTTTAATGAAATACGCATATATATAGGTATGATATTACTGTTTAGTACCAACATTAGGGTCTTGTTTGCTCTCTATATTCCGTTCAAATGGATTGAGTCTTTCACTGCTTTCTTAATTAACTCACTTCTGTCCAACTATCAAGAAAGACGCAAATAACCCTCACCTCTGAGCTATTGAAACTTCCCCTGATCTCTCCACTGCTTGGCTTACATTGTAGCTGGTTTCTGATGGGCACCTCTCATGTATATTGTGGACAGAAGAGGCTGAGGTCTGATTAAAGCCCCACTTAAAATATAGGGTCCCAAATGCTCAGGACACACAAGATTAGCTTTTGTTCTTCTGTTCCCCTAGAGCCACTACATTTATACAGCAGGGTCTTCCGAAGGCCAGACGCCTGCATCCACTGGAACAAATATTTACATTGGAGGCAGCGCCTTGACTGCAGACAGACATGTTTGGCAGAACAAAGAATGGCACAGGTTCTTCTCTCAGATAGCAGCCTTTAGAAAAAGCATGATACAGCAAACAGTTTAGAAAAGCAGGAAACTGCCACAGAGAAGCTCATAGCAAGACAAACTATGGATCATAGTAGATTCCCTTTTATCCCACTGAACAGTTCCCTCAACACTGGACAATTTCAGAGTATTTTCTTCCAATATTCATTGAATAATCTGCAGGAGGTTAACAGTGCAAGTGGAAGCTCTGAGAAAAATCTCCATACTTATTAGAATGGCAGTGAAATGCTCTAAGACAGAATTTTTATGGTTTCTCTGCTATCAACTGAAGTAGCAAATTAGTTAATTTTCTGAGTCTTTCACAATCCAGATTTCTGAGAATAGTAAACACAAGAATCATCATACTAATAATCTAACCAGCTCACTGTCAGTGCAAGGTAATGCCTAGGTATCAAGAATGGAGACGAATTCAGTTAGCATCAGGGATATGAGATTTCCAGTGAACCCAAACTATTAGAACACATTAATGAAGCAGGACAGTGGTCCTTTGCTTTATAAATAAATGCTCTGATTTCTGTTAATCTTCTTCTCTGATCACTCTCAGTACCATCACCTTTTCACTGATTCCCAGAATCAGCTACTTAAGACTTGGCTATATTGCCACTGAATTCTGCAGTTCTGCCACCGAATTCTCCTCTAAGGCCATACACATGACAGGATCCATCAGAGGAAGCTGCTGCTGCTTCCCTGGCACCAAAGTTCAGGACATCACAGTTAACTGAATTCTTATCTACAAGGTAACAAACATTAAGACAAACGAAGTCAGTACAACTAGAAACTACAACCCACTTGCTACAATTTAGATGACTCAAGACTAGACTACATCCTTTTCTGACCAAAATGTAAAATTTAAAACTGACAAAAATTTATTCTATAGTTACATTACAGAGAACCTCAGGTAACACTAGGAGCTACACTGCTGGAAGGAATACCAGACTAAAAATTAAGACTTCAATCACACACAATAGCAGAGATAGTGTCACAATTAGCTTTACAAAACAACGTCATTCTTTGTAAAGCTTTTTCCTTGCCTCTTCATGCTATATGCCTGATAAGCCCTTGCCAACAAAGATACTATACTAATTACAATTAGTTATACAAAGTGTGGGACAATTTAAATGATTTATTGATTTTTTTCCTCACATAATAAATGTTATTTTGAATTCCAAATATACAGTAAGAAAAATAAAGCAGAAGCCACAGATGGCGTGTTTAGTCCAGACATGTATGAATGTGAATATACTTACAGGGACACTCAATCCATTTAAAACTTTAATCTTTTCCCTGGAAAATCAGTGCAGAGTAGGTTTTAAGCAATAAAATTCATTTTCCCTGAGCAGAGACATTTAAGGTACAAAACTAAGAGCTGAGATCTTTTTTAAAAAAACCTTTAGAACTAAGAGGATCTTCCAACATTTTTGTTTAAAAATGTCTTCAGGCCAACAAATAAAAGTATGCACGTTTGTCATGCAATATTAATGTAGCACTATGTTTGCTTTTGATATAATCTATTCTCTACATGCAATCTGAGGATATAAAAGAATCTGAAGTTGTGTTAAATATCTTTCTGTGTTAACTATTAAACTGTGGTAATGACCACTTCATACCTAGGCATGGAAATAACAAAGGAATCTTTCTGCTTCAGTTCTTTGGGAACTCTTTCTAAGAACTTCTATAAGACCCTCTTCTGCCTTCCATTCTGCAACATCATAAATGTCCTCTAATCATATTGAGAATTTGCTTATCCGGTGACTATCCTCAGTGTTCAATGTATTTCCATGAAGGATGTGCAGCACTGAGAGTCTGAGCAGAACACAGCGCTTGATCCTTCAGGGGGACCCTCTCATAAGTCTGTATTTTGAATTCCTTTGAAGTTAGGAAAAAATGCCTAGACTCACTGAAAAACGAAGAGCTGATCCAGTTTGATGTTCTCCCAGTCCTTTTTACATGCTCCATCTCCAGAGTGCCAACGCACTCAAGCACTTAGATATAAACTTTCCATAATACAGACAATGAATGTACACAAGGAAAAAGGCTTAGATTCCACAGCCACCCCCAGGAACCAGCAGGTTTACTCCCTGCTCTCTGCAGTGCCTTTTGCTGTTACATCAACCATTTTGTCCTTAGCTTTGTCAAGAGAAGCCATAGCACTTAGGAAAATACATTTCTCCTTTTTTCTGGTCTGCAAGTCAGCATTATCTGATTAGGTCTACTTCCTATGGCTTGTTCAGTCTCGCTTATCAGACACACTGGAAAATATTTCCAATAATAAGCCAGCAGAAATCTGCCTTCATATCTGGTGTCAAGCTACATATAACAGAAATCTTTTCATTTTACTTTTAAAGTATTGCTTCATTCAACAAGTCGACTGCTGGCTGACACACAATCTAACCTAAAGGCTATGGATCAGCAGGTAAATGCAGAAATTCTATTAGTTTTCAGACCTGAGGTTTACGCCTTTCATTTCAAATGAAATCAAAATCCTACACATGAATAGGTAAAGCACAGAGTAAAGATCCTTTCTTAAAACCATCCATTACATACTACATGAGTGCAAGGAAGAAAGCAGTTTCTGCCTCTTGTAGATACTGTATTTCTTGTGCTCAATGACTCTGGCAAGGATGGTAAATAGCAGACATAAAAGAGATCAATTTTGAGGAAAAATTAAAACCATGACGGACATTATATTAGGCACTATAAAATCCTGCAAAGGTACGAAGACAGGCATATTCAGATATGCTTGGTATTAACAAAACCTCTCCAAGCTTGAATAAATTTGACTTCCTTACCTAAATCCGATTTTAAAAGTCATAATCAAACTTGTCTATGCTTTAAAGGTTTTGTAAATTAGCATCCTCATTTAGGACCTGAAGAAGGAAATAGTGCAAAAGTGCATATTACAAAGTATCCAGAATACTTAGAAGAATATTTATTTTTCCAAACTGAAAGAAACACCATCAACAAAGAGAGGTTTCATTCCTTTGTTCTTTCTAGAAGTGTACATATATTTGATATGGATTCCTACCCAGCTTTATACAGTATAAGAGAGGTATGAATGATTGACACCTACCTTCATTTTATTGTTTGCTCTGAAGAGATACATTCACTGTAAGTTCTCAGAGCATGGGCATCAGCATTTTGACACAGTATATAGACTGAATGCCCAAATTAATAGCAGTGCGTATAATTCACTTCTGGCGTGGTTTTCCTTCACAACGATGGATGGCGATTGTCTTAGAGCAAGAAAATCAATTGTGATTATATAATCACAATTATGATCACACTAATAGTGGTCTAGTTATTTCTGCTGTAGGTCTCACGCTGTGCATTCAGTTAAGGAAATTGTTCCATGGCTTTGCTATTTATTCAGGAAAAAATACATGACTTTTGTTCCTTGAAAACTTAGCTATAATATTTGTCTTTTGAGTATGGCATTAAATAGTAAAGAGGCTTGTTGGGCTCCCTCTTTTTCATTATATAAGCCTACTCACATCTTTCATTTGTACCTTGTGTTTGTTTGTATTTAATCTGCATTTTCTCCTTGCAATAGGTTTGATAGCCTCTTGTTTCATTCTGTGCTGATGCTATCTTACAGCTTGATGAGTACAAGTGAGTTGGTATTTTTTATCACAGCTCCTAGCTATCGTAGTATACAGTTCTCATGCATAGATACCCCATACATTTTCACCAAGAGAGGTAGAACTGTAGATGTTACACAAATATAAAGAAATGTTATGTCAACTGGCTGAGAGTGAAAGCAAACAAACATCAAGATGAAATGTCCAGGTCCAGTACTCAGTTAAGTCCAGGAAGTCAATTAAATCACAGCTTATAAAGGAATACTCCCCCTCCCCATGATAATTCTGTTTTATCTCACAGATGATAACAGAAATGCTACTTTATCTTGTCCTTTTGACAGGTATGTGCCAGCACTTTTGATTCTGCACAAGCATTTTTGACATGGAAACACTGCCCTGTACTCTTCAGTCAAAGGCTGACCTACTTTACTTTGGTAAGTAAGGTAATTACTTTGGTAATGGTACTTTAAAATTAACATTCTGTTGGGTTTTACTAAATCAAGACTGCAGAAGGCTAACATGAAATACAACATCTGAGCTGGCACCATTGCTTATGTAGTACCTTTCATCACCAAAGGTTTTTGGTAGAGTATGCACACCCTGACAAACGCACTCACTTGTGCATGGCCATGAGAAAGGATAATTTAGGATGAAGAACCATGTAACAAGTGGACTCCCCCAAAATATGGGAAATGCTTATTCAGCACTGGCAAGAGAGGAATACTGATAGGGAACAGTTTTCTAACGCATTCTTGAATTACCTTGGAAATTGCTCACCTAAGTATTGACTGGATCTGACTACATTTAACTTGTTTGATCTGATGAGATCAGGTTGTATGGCTGCAAGTTTGTGATAAGAAGCCAGTGTTAGAAAGAAACTGCAGATTTCAGAAGAGCAAAGCAAGAAAACCCACAATCCTAAACCATTCAAATGGAAATTATTCAATATAAACAGGTAGTTTCCTTTTGAACTGCTCCTATAATATTTTGTATCCACGGATCATTATGGAAGCCACAAGCACACACAGATTATTACCATATGAAACAATGAAGACATCTTACAACCCCTCACAGGTTTACCAGCATTGCTCAGGGCTTTGTTATTTGAGAGCAATGTCATTATCCTTTATCTTTATGCTGTGTAGAATCGTCCTCCATTGTGCAGTATTCATTATTACACACTTTGTCATGCACTGCCTCTGCAGATGTATGCAACACACACAGATTACACCAACTGATTTACAGACACCACAGACATACACTGCACTTACATCCATCAGAGTACTCCTCACACTTACAAGGCAAAGCAGCAGAGTTACCTTTTATGCACTAGAGGATCATTTTTGTAGACACTGAATGATTTTAGTGGTGACATTATGACTTTGTTTTCCTTCAGTTTGTTCCTAAGAGGATGTAAGAAATAAAAATTTTCTGGTGGGGGAAGGTATATAAATTAAACTATTTTATAGAGTTCAGCAATTGTTCAAAAGCCTGAGAACAACAATACAGGTGGTGGAAGAAGAGAGAATATCTTCAACTGGGATCATTCAAGTTTGCCATTTACTTGTACAAGCATAACCAGAGAGCTGCTCTTCAAATAGGGTACCGTCACTTCTGTGGCCTTGAGTGAAGCTTTGTTCTTTTTTACCTTTGTATTTTTATTTGGTTTCTCTGAGTGCAAGCAAAGGATTAGTTTGAAATCATGTTTTTTTCTACTGTGGAATGAGTTGCCCACCTCTAACTTGCAAAATACAATGTAGACAAGGCAGACTCTATAACATTTAAACAGTTTACAGAGGCAAGCAAGAGAAAACAAGAAACTGGAGTGGAAGTATTTTGAAATGTTTGAAAATAAGCTAGATATTATCTTCCTCAGTCCTCAAATACTACATTAACTGAGCATATATGTCAAACCTCATTTCTCCTGGGAACATTTTTTCAAACTGTCTTTCCTACAGATGTCTGGAGTTTCCCCTTAAGAAGCGTCTGGGATGAAGGCTTTACAAATATAAGATTATCTCCTCTTGGTAACTTATTTCACTAGTGTGTAAATCATATGAAATGTGATTCTGTATTGCATGAATGCATGAAAATTAACCATGGGAAAAAGCACTGCAATCCAGAGGTGAAATCTACATTGGCAACATGTTCCTTTTTAAGCAATTTGATACAGTGAGAACACAAGCCCTCACAGTTTTATGCAAGGTATGTAAGGACAAATATTATCAAAAAGAAGAAAAGCTAAACCTGGGATGGACAAAGCCAGGTCTGTGCAGCTCAGTTCTATGCTGAGCTCAGGTACCATCCTCACTCATTCTCAGCAGCCTGTCAGACCCTGCCTGAGCCGAGCTGTGTGGTACAGGTTATTACTGCTCCAACTGTTTGTCACCACCAAAAAACTGGAAGTGACTGATCCCATGGAGCACACCGTGCAGGTCTCAAGCCTGTTGTGAGCAAAACAACCAGACTACACCAACTCAGGGACACTGGAAGCACAATAGCAGGCACTGCACTGCAGTTAGGAAGTGACTCTGTCTTAAAGCAGCGTAGCCAGGAACGTGTATCTTGGCCCTCCAGGAAAATCCAATCACAAGCCCTGGTAAAGCAGCTTCCTAAAATGTCTATTAATAGGAAATTGGGACAAACAAATGCACCAGAGGAGAGCAAAATATCTGATCTTTTGATTATGGACAAATAAATAGCTTCAAAATGGCCTTGTGCCTGTAAAGACAATTACTGGAACCACATCTTTTCCAAGCCTGGATTGAAGCATGCCTAATATTCACGTACAAAGACCACTATTGTAATGGTACTTTCTCTGTCACTCCAGAAGCCCACTCCAGGAGCCTGAGTAGCAGACTCAGCTATGATTAAATATCATTCACCTCTTTATATCTTTTACCTGGCACTACATTGTTATTTACCTGAACAGTGGCTATAAACCCCCACAATTCAAACACTATACAATGCAACAGACTATTGCCAACTTGAGACAAGACCACTAGCAAAGCACTCCTCCCTAAGCAAATAATGCTGTGAGCTTTTCAGTACTTTGCCATAGGTGCTTACCTTTGTTCAAAAACAATCATGAGGAGAGGCAGAAAGGATACTGACAAAGTAGTTGGGTGGAGGTTTACATTAAGATAGATTTTCATTAAGTGGCAGCAGGCAGAAGAGCCACCTTCTAGAAAATGGTGTATTTTTTCTTTCCTTCTCTTTGTAAAAGAAAGAAAAGTTTCAATCCAAATTAAATTTTATCAAAATTCCATTAAAATGACACAAGATTATTTATGTTCTTTGTGATCTCTTTTGGGTTTTGGTCTGACATTACACTGTACTGTGCTTATATCCAAATGACTTTGCGGATAAAGGGCTTCAAGTCACCAAGAAATAAGAATTAGAATTTGCACAAAGTTGTACTGAATTATTAGGTTCCTTCACATTTTGGAGTGCTCCAAAATAAACAATAATCTTTTGGGTTTTGTTCAAAGTACTTACTGCAAGCAGAATTATTAAACTATTTGCACATCTGTGAATCCAGCAGGCATCAGTTGGTTTGAGCTGGTTGTGGGTTTGATCCCTGTATGGGCCACTCATGTAAGAGTTGGGCTTGATGATCCTTGTGGGTCCCTTCCAGCTCAGAATATTCTGTGATTCTGACTTACTAACTGAAGCACATGGAAGCTGTGTGAGAGATCCAAATGGCTTACTCATGGATAATACAGCTGTACTCTGTCGTCAGACTCATAGGATCAAGTCCAGAGTAAGCTGCAAATGAACAACAGATAAATCTGATTCTCAGACAATTGCACTGACAATGAGCTGTGGACCACAGGACAACAACGTGCTTGGCAAATACAAGTTGCATATCCCACAAGGCATACACAGGCACTGGCAACATGACTGCCTGTATGGAATTTGTCTTAGCAGTTCTTGAATGTCTTCCTTACAGGTGGGCAAAGTGCCAGTAATATGCAATTGTGATGGAAAAGCAAATGGAGATCCATCTAAAAAGAGACAATCCCTGCCTGACTCTGCTCCTGAATCTCAAACAGACCTGATAAACCTGATGACTCCCTATTAGGAAAAGCACACCCCCAAAATTCTCATAAACAACTGAGATGTATGCTTAGTTTTTGGATGCAAAGAAAAACTTTCATCCTAGCCTGAATGCATGGAGACCTTTCCAAAGTACAGAATTTCAAACAAGTTTAAACCCCAGTAAACCCTCTTTCACTGTGCAGACTGTCCTTTCACTGAACTAAGGTTTGAAATATGGGGGGGCTGATTTCCCAAAGTATCATCCTCCATTGGCTCAAATTCTCACAGAGATTTGTTTTCTCAGCCAGACTTGCATATTCCTCCCTCTAACAAGTGCAACTGTACTACAAAACAGACAACAAAATGACTGCCTTGTCACGGAATCCAGGCTCCCACAAACAGGAAATAGAAAAGAGACAGATATTGTTCAACCCCATCTCCCAAAATGGTGCAAAATTCCTGTTAATAAATTGACCTGATGTTCCTGAGGGGTTTGAATTTTTTGTTCTCCATATTTTACAAAAGGTTCTTTTCAATAAAGTTGGAATAGATCTTCAAAAATTTAAATGAACTGCTCTGGAAAGGGCAAGCAATCAACTTTGAAGGAAAAGAAAAGAACCAATTTTAATTACAGAATTTATATATAATTTAGAAACAGTATCCTAATTTTAACCTATACGGACCCACAAATAAACTTGAGTCTCACCTGAAGTAACAATATCTTGCTGGAAGGAAAAAAGTACGGAGAGCCTTTTTCTAAATTCTAGCAAGAAACAGAAATTATTTAGAAGAAAAACAATGCAAGTATTGTAAATACTGCAAATATTTCTTTGGTATGAAGCAGAAATTATTTTATTGCTTTCCTGTGAGAAACTCTGAAACCCATTTTTATTTCCTGCAAAGAGAAGTGAAAATATTCTGAAAGTGTATACTATTATGCTCTAAAATATGTATTAGGTACAGAGATAAACTCTCCTAAGAAAACAGTAAGAAAAAATCTATTCATGAAACTGTACATCATTACCCTACTGGTTTCTTCTGGAATAAAAATTAGGATTACAGCAATTAAAAGGATGAAACCCAGCAATTAATTAATTAATTTGTAAGGGCAGAGGAATAAAATCCTAGAGGTATTCCCATGGGGTTTGCTGAGCCACTTTACACCTTCTGAGTCATCTGCCAAGAAAAGGTCACCTGAACGAATCCATGCTTACACCTTGGCATCTCCACTGAAACATGTCATCTCTGCACTGCAGAGGTATTACGTGCTGCCTATGACACTAAGTCTCAGAAACAGGCTAGACTTGATCTGAATGGAGGTGTCACTGATGTGCATTTCAGCAGCCAACGAGATCTATACACTGGGTGTCTCAGGAGACTGACAGTCCAACTTCCTGTGGAGTACTTTCCTCGTCTGTCTAGCTTTCAAAGCACTCCTCTTCCTGACACAGTAACTACAGAGTAGAAAAAGAATCACCAATAAAAATTCAACATCAAACAATTAACTTTGTGGAGCAAAACTCAAAGGAAAGTTAAATGTATTTGCTTATGTTCATTTTTTCTGAAAACCAGGGCTTAAATATTCACGACTAGTTGTGAATTCATCTTTTCTAACTGAAACCACAGCTTCCCTGGTTGGTCTCCCAGGCTTTCCCCACACAAAGCCATCTCTTCATAAATTGGGAATCCTGAAATCTCGCAGTGAATGCCTGGCAGCAAACAAACAAATGAAACAACACATCACAGAATAAAAGCAGCCATAAAAAAACCCTCATGTATAAAAATTAGTTGTCAGATAGCTGACAACTCCATTCTGTCTTCCTGAAGCTTGTAATACGTAGGAAACAACCCCTTCACATTTATCACTATTTACCAATACAACTCTCCCAGCTCTCAAAGCCTGGACCAGCTACAACTGCCACCCACTCCATATTCATGGAATCCATCTTCTTCTCATGCCATCTGTTCTTTGTCCTGGATTAATCATGATATACAGGGCAATATGGTTGCTACCTGCTCTGAACACTGCTCCCAGTATCTTAACGCAGGCTTCAGCAGAACCCCAACTGTGAGGCTGTGTGTATCATCTCCAAATGCTTGGTGTAAAACCACTGGAGCAGAGAGGCAAGTTTTAGGACTAGTACTACTTCTGATGCTGTTATCACTACTTGTTCAATGTTAGAGGATAGATTCTCTCAGATATCTTACCACTGCCATGCTCCAAAGCTACATTTGATGCAGACAAATCTAGTTGATAGTGGTCTCTGATGGATAACACACCATCGCGTTTTAAATTTGGACTTTGAAAGGATTCTAAGACTTACCTCTGAAAATTAGGCTTTGATTGGTCTATTTGGGAGTAAGTAAGTGTTATCAGTGGTAACACATTCATTTCAGACTCTTTAAAGAAACTGGACAGGTGCTAGACATAGCAATTGTAATTTTCCTCTGTGAATCTGGCTCCATTACACACATGTTCCACTTTCTAAGCAAAAGCCCTATTTAAAAAATAATTTTACAGATTTTAAGATGGCTGTAGTAATTTATTCAGAATTTTTCCTTTTTATTTCAGTCAGATATTAATAGAACAGCAAAGAAAAATCTTTCTGTGGTTCAAAGAACACATTTTTCTCTATATCTGTCTTTGCTTACATGTGAGGGGGGAAAGGCTCTGATAATCTACAGTGCAAGCAAGAAATGTGACAAAGGAAAACTTATCTTCTAAAACGCTCTCCCATTTTACTTCAGGTGAAACAGGCAGTTAATATGCTAGAGGCTGCTTTCTGTGTAGCCTGGAACAGTAAAGAGACTCAGCATGCTAAATATCACATATAGAGCCTGAATCATAACACAGCAGCTTAGTTACTACTGGAAAATCTGTGACAACTTGAGATGGATGGACCGGAATAGAAGTTTAACCAGTTTTGAAGTTAAAAATTAAATACCAGTGAGACTATTTCCTACTATTTCCAATATTAAGAACACAACATAATTTGAAAAACTACGTTGGGAGTAACGTATGCAGCAAACCACGCAAGACTTTACCCTTGCAAACAAAGTTGGTAAGCATTTTTGCTCACAGGAAAAGCATCTTAAGTTTGAATTTGTGTGATAAGTAAATATTCCCACTTCTCTGCTGGTTTGGAAAAGAGGTTAATAGAGGTGAAACATTCAACCAACATCTCTAACATACACATTTTTCTGTGCAGAAAATCATTATTATTCCTGCTTCATGATTTTATCAGCCTGGATGTAAGATCTGCAAAATGGAGAGAGGTTTACAAATGTAAGAATTCCTTTTAGAGCAAAATAGAATTACGTATTTATGTTCCTGGTCAGAAAATAAGCTAGGGCAGTAATTTCACTGAATAAACAGAGACCAAGTCATCACCTCTCTCTTTGCTGAGATCAAAGCTGGGATTTGCAGATCTCAGCCACTGAGACTTGGATCTTCAGACTTATCAAGGCTGGTAATATTCAACCCAAGCAGTAGTAACATGAAGTGAATTTTATTTTAGTTCAGTTCAAATTAACTGTCTGAAAGATTCATTACTTACATTCAAGGCTCTGAACAAATCTGAATTAACTTCAGTGGTTCATTTTCATAGGACAGAGCTAGTTTGTACACAGGTGCAATCTGAATTTTACCAGTGACCTAGGTAGGTTTGATATTCACAAGACAAAGAAATTCTAAGGTACTCGAGCATGTTAGAACCTGATTTCCTTAATGCACATTAATACCAAATGTATGGAGTATTGTAGTTTTAAAAATCTTTGATGTTAATAGCACAAGTGATAAAATATGGGTCTAATCAAAGTGACTCAGTATTGCACATTAAACCCTGCAGTACCCAATTACTCATTGCTGTTTCTGGTGAGAAATGCGATATTCAAGGGTATAACCTAACCTGCAGCCATAAATAACACATGTATTAAAAAGAACAGGTTGATGGCAGGGCTACTAAATGCTGTTCTTTTCCTGTGTGTTCCTAGCTTTGAATCCATCGGTAGCAGAAGCAGTGCAGTAGTTACATGGCACAATCAGGTCCACGGACTGAGCAAAATCATAAAGTGGTTGCACTTGTCAGAATGCAACATGAATAAGGTTGGGCTTGTTATGGAGAAGATCTTTCTTTTAAAAAGGACTCACATGTTTTGAACTTGTCATTTTGGTTTATCTGGGAGTCTCGATTTGTCTTGAAAAATCTTATGAGGGACAGTGAGAAATTTTTTAGGATATTTTGTCACAGGAAAAGGCTTAATCTTACTGCCCACCCAGTTTGCTAAATAAGCAACCTGTCATGCTTATATTAATTCAATCAAGCCAAAGCTGAAATTCATTTTGAAGCTCATATTCCAGCATATTTTGTCTTGAACCAATTGAGCTTGTTGTGTACAAACACAAAGCTGTCTGTCATAGACAGGGAAAACAATTTTTAAAAAAGAAGAAAAGAACCCCTGTCAAATACTTTGGGTTAGGTTTTCTTTTCCCCCTTTCAGTTCAAACAAGTGTCTGTTTTGTGCTGCAGAGATCGGTACAACACTTCATCCATTTCAAACAAGAGACTGCTTTATGAACTCATGGAAAACAGTTATTTTATACAGCAACTTGCAGATATGATCCTCTGACAAGCAGTGCTCATTAAAAGAGCATCAGCTGGCTCAAGCAGTAGTCCTGGTCGTTACTGAAGTAAGTCAGAGCCTTGGGGATTTTAACACCATTTGTTCAACAAACAGTCTCATTCTGCCCAGCCGAAAAAAAGAGTTCCAATTTAAAAATAAATCTTTTGTAATGGGCTCAAGGAAATGTATGGTATGGGAGGATTGAGAAGTTATCTATTATACAGGCATTCTGTTCACATCCAGGATGATTCTGCCTTGAAAAACGAACAGTGACACTATTGGCAAACCTGGGATTTGAAGTAATGGTTCATTAATGCAAGTGCACACTAAGTAATGTACTAGGGTGTCAGCATTCTGCTGGGTTTTCTCCTCATTGTAATGCTCTTTTTCCTTCTGGATATGCTTAAAAAATATCCTGGCACTCCTGTCAATATATTAGTTGGAAAAATGTCACCACGGGCCTGTAACCGTGGTGTGTATATGTAACTGCGCATTGACACACGCATCGGCTTGATGCATTCTGGTGATGGGAGTTCAGTCTCCTGTAGAGATCCAAATTATGATACGATTGCACCGAGCTTACAGACTTCTCTCATGCTGGGATGGAGACGGTGTCAGGAGCTAAATTCACAAAACAGAGCAACGTGCTCGTACTGCATGGTTTGAATAGCTCTTCCATCTGCACACAGTGAGCATTTCGCTTTTCCTTAGAGGAGAGCAAAGATTAGATATGGCTGGGCTGGGGATGCAAGGTATTCAGTTCTTCCCCCTCACTAATACAATCCTTCTCCTTCTGATTGGAGCTTCCACCATTCCTTCCTTCCCAATTCGTTTTTTCAAATTGTATTCAACAGCTCCTGCACCCACCTGTCAGAGACCAAATGTCTAATGGTCTGTATAGTCCATGGCTCTGCTCCAACAGGGTGAGTGCTCAAAGGCCCTGGCAAGAATATTTTGATGTGTCATCTAGGATTTAGGATCTATTTCAAAAAAAACCCAATTGTAATCAGTACTATTGGTGTGGCAAGGTTTTAGAGTGCAAATAGAGTAAGACAGGCTTCAATATCAAGGGGAATGACTTCCAAAAGGGACCGACTTAATAATTCCTTCCATCTGTCACATATAGATGACAGAAGGTTGATCAAGCCATCTTCTTGTGATCAGAGGGGAGAAGCACATTTTCAGCATAATTATGTAGCACCAATTTTAACTATTATCGTATTTGTCAGCAATAATTGCTTGCTAGTCAGTGGATGGCTTACATAAATTTATTGTGTGAAGAACCTAGAAAAGGTGTGTGTAATTGTTTTAAACACGTTTCATTAGTTTTTAATTTGTAGACTGATGTGACTGGTGTGGAATAAAGGGACCTCATGCTTCCTGCCCCAGGAAATTCTTGGAAATTAGATATTTTAACTCAGTGGGATTCACATTGCAATGTATTTTAAATTACAAGAACTGAGTCTTTTGCTTGCTTCTGTCCATCTGTGTTATAGTCTTGGATTTACTCCTATACACAGAATGTATAGATTGCTTCTTATCTACATAGCTTCGTGCAGCTTACACAGAAAAATCAGGAAGGAAATCTCTAAGGCAATTATGTTAGAATTAAACAGCTGCAAGGAATCATCAAATGCATTCTGGCCAGACCCAGTGGGAGTGTTTGAAATAGTTTGAGTTTATGTGAAAACTCACCTCACATGGACTTTCTGAAGGAAGACATAAGTCTCTGGGCAGGACTCTGAAATTTTACAGAACTGCTCAGTTTTCCCCAGTCCTATAAGGATATTACTGACAGTCAGCAGAGCTCTCTTTTGCTAGTGGCTACTGATTGTAATCCCTTTTTTCCCTGCCCCCACAGGTAGGGAATGTGAACAAATATCCACTGCAGTTAATGGGATCATCTTAAATCCTTCAGAGGAAACTATCCTACTCCATTAACCCACTGGGGACTGGCTGTAACAGAGGCCAGAGTGTGGTTTAGTTCCAAACCTATCTCAATTGCCACACAGTTTCTCAGGACGCCACGTACCAGCGTCTGTGTACACAGACGAGGCCGAATGCTCTGAACCAACAAAGATGACCTCCTGTTCAAGCTGTAAAGCACATCAAGGAGCACGCCTGACTAATTCCACCACCAAGCTAAGATCATGCTGCATATCTGACACGTCCTTCCAGTCTTTCCAGCTTGCTCAGGGAAGCCTCCATTCTGCAATTTTGGCTTTTGATGTGCAGCACCTAAGGAACAAAAATACTTAGGAAGTTGCAAACTCTAAGGGTGCACTTGAAAAAGTGTTGTTACAAGCCCACATATCTGATATTGAAGGTACCTGTTGGCACATCCCAAGTGAGCAATTTTAAAAACTGAACTAAACATACAATTATTGATCTGATTTTGTCTGCTGTGCAAGGTGCAGCCCTTCCCCCTGAGGTACCTATGCAGTTCCACAGCTGACGACCACTCAGAGCACAAGCTGATTGATTTTCTATTTGTGTCCAACAGCACTTTTGTGGCATTAAATATTATTTAATAGCACTGATTAAATTTTAATGAAATTACAAAAAACCTCCAACCAAAAATAATAACAACCACCTCTCCCCTAACTGTAGCACTGTTCTAGCTCTAAAGCAAGCACACAGTCTGGTTGCACTGGAGGGTCACATCTTGATTAAGCAGAGTGTCAAGTGTATTGATAGCATCTTTTCAATATTCTGGGGAGCAGCCATCAACAAAACCCTAACAAAGTACAATGGATTCTACTCTCTTTTTATTAATCATGAAAATATATTTACCGTTGGAGAAGAAGTGCATTGTAGAGAAGCATCAGTCCTCTTTGTCCACATCCACATTGCAATCCCCTTTAATTTCATAGGAACTGATGTCTAAAATGGAAGTCAGTTCACATGAATCTTCCTGTTGCAAACAATTATTGTTACTAGAAATCTTCACGGAAAATCAAAACAAAGCTCACAGGCAAATAAAAATGACAAGTTCAAAACAAAAGCACATTAAAGCTTACAGAAAAAAACCACCAAAACCTATTCCCCTTACCAACTCCAACCTAATAAAAAAAGAAGATTCTGACAAGCACAGTCCTGTTATATATAGAGATGCCAGAGTCCACATTCCTGATTGCTTTATATGAGATGGTGTCAGGAAACTGCCCTTTCAATAGTACTAAATGGAAAACATATCAAATGTATTTACTTTAAAAATCAAATGCAGGTGAGCAGGACACTAGTTTAATTTCTTTTTTTATGGTGAAATTTCTCTCTCCTTTCTGGGCTGCAGCTGTCCATTTCTTTGCAGATTGTTTGACTTGTCCAGAGGATGCAGAACGTGGACAGAATCTCAAATTGTCAGGGCAGAGCAGAAGGGAGACATTTTCTCCTGCAGATCAGCAGTATGTGGTGTGGGTCAGATAGGCAAGTTTGCCTGTTCACAAAATCCACACAAATAAAAATATTTCCTCTCACGATATGGAGAAAAATCTTTCTGGAAAGAATTCACTGCAACCATTCACTGCCTGATCTCTGAGTTACTTGTTTTACCAATCTCAAGAGGTGCAAATTGTCTCCTGGGATATGTCAAACTGCTCAAGTCCTGCTAGGGCATGCAGCTTCTCATGGGAGATAGTCAGCATTCACGTGATCTGGCCCTTTAACACACAGAGGCAAAAAAAGAAGAAGGAGAAAACTAAAATACTGGCATGGTTCATGTCCATGAAACTGAGAATGCTCCTGAACACATACAGCAGAGGGGAGCAGTGAGGTGGGGATCCTGCCCAGAAAGGGAAAACTGTTCTATTTCCTATGTCAATCCTATGGCAAATATTTGCAAGGACTAAGCAAGCACTCTTAATTGGCTGCTCTTTTTGCAAGCAGAAGCCACAGAAGATGTTGATCTTCAAATCTGATTTCATACCTTAGCTGTTGCTGTGGAAATTAAACACTCTGCAAGTCACTTTTTCTGTCAAATACGGAGACAGTTGGCAAATGAGGCCATAAAGCTAGAGATTAATTACTGGTTGTATGAATTGTTGCTGTTTTCCTCTGTCAATTACATCACAGTTAATCATGGAGTGAAGTCCTGAGAGTTTTCTATCACTCCTCCCTGCATTTTTCACAAATAAAGTAAACAAATGTAACCAGAGGTCAGTCTAAACTGTCTCTATTCACCGGCAGGAAAAAGTTCTGAGAACTGCAGCGTATCTCTCCATCAAGATTAAATTAAAAGTTTTAATTTCACAAGATACTTTAAAATTAGCGGATCAAGACATTTAATGATTTATGAATTTGAATGATATTTAGGCACATTTACTTCCGGTAAAGGGTTTTCTGGTTACTATTTTTACACATTTCTTGCTCTTTTGGGCTCAGAGTTGCTTACATTAGGCTACATAAGACTTGTCATAAATAGTCTGGAGCAAACAGTGAAGTAAAAGGGAAGAATGGAAGGAATGTACATAGTGCAGGTCAGTCTCCTTAGTCATAATTCCTGAGCTAAGTATTTCTCCCTGTGAGGCCACTCTGGACTGGGTTTTCACCAGAAGGACTGACTATAATAGATAAAAGCTAAATTTCATAGAAAGGTAGAAATATGATTTACTGTTTACTATTAAAGAAGGCAATATATCCACCTATGTTGGGGAGTCAGCAGCATATAAGTACTCCTCTAGCACTTTAGAAAAGACAAATATCCCAGTTTCCTCCACAGGTTATTTTTTTAGAAAATGTGTTATTACAGTTGAATTCATTAAATAAGCCTAGATATCACCATTAGCCCATATCCAGATGACAGAATTTCCCACAGGAGACTAGGTGACAAGAATATTGGAAAGATGTCATTGAAGTATGTGGATAGGTGAGGGAATGAAATCTTCCTAAATACTAATGTAGGACACCACAGAAGCACAGTTTGAGTTGTTTTCCTTGGATTGCAGAGACAGTCAAATCCAATTCCCACACGAGTTAAGGAGCCTTTTTCCATCAACTTCAACACATAGGAATAAAATCACCATAAGCAGATGTAGGACACTATTCACACCTGCATCAGTTCATTCCTCCCTACAGATAGTTATGGCCACACTCTAATTAGCACAATGTCTATGAATACTCATAAAATGACTCTACAAGAACAGGAATTATTCTCACTTCTACCTTACAGGATCATAAATACCTTTACCAATGTTCTTCCTTTCATTTCACACTAGGAAATAAGAAGTTAAAAACCCTGGATCAAATTACAACTTTTGCTGACAGAAACAAAGAAATACCTCAATAATTTTTATTTTAAATAAAGGAAAGAAGTTCTATGGGCTACACTTCACAAAAATTATTAAGACTGAGCATTAGCTAAGAAAAAAAGTATGAACAATTGCATCTAATTACTTGATCAAAATTATCCTTAAATGGGGAAGTTGGTTATGATGTGCACTTGGCACTGCTCAGCGATACAGCATGGGTAGAAGAGAGAAGTCTTCACACAATTCTGTGTCAGAACAAGCCATTTGTACAATTTGAATCATTTGAATTGACTAAGATAACAGCATCTCAGTCTTATACTGGAAGACTGGCAACGTGTGAGATAAACAAGACGCTGCTCAGATAAAAGAATAAAAATTAGCAGTTATTGAGGGGTTACCACTTGAGTTTTCTGGACATAAAACAGATTAAGGGTATTACCATCTATCTCTTCTGCACCGTGGAGGCTGACTGATGTAAGATGTTTGTTGTTTCTTGCTTACTGATCCAGGAATATTGTTTTCCCAAACAGTTGTGGGAACGGAGGCCAGCAAATACATCTGCCCTCACCTGGAATGTGAATGTGCTAGCAGATGTAAAATATGACAGGATATTACAGTGATTATACCAGTTCTGCTGGGCAGAGGAAGCTGTTAAAGAGGAGACTTTGCATAAATATATAGAAGAAAGAGGCTCAAAAGGTAACAAAATATCAGTGAAGTTTAGACATAGATTTACCATAGCACAGAAGCCCCATGTGCTTTGCTACTCCCCTTTCGTTTCAGTTCGTATCACAAGCTCCACTGCCCTGTGTGGGACTGGCACTTGTTTCCACTGAAGGGAATCGTGGTCTGACATGAACCTCCTTTTCATACCTACTTTCCTTATGTGATTACAGTTAGATCTAAACTTTCCTACAGCTGTTGCAGAAATTCAAACCTTAGCATGGATATTCAAAATTTTATATATAATCATTTTCTAAAATCTGTAATTCCTGCCTGTGTAGAGATGGATAACATCAATTTATAGATACATACATCTTAAAGAACATAATTCCTTTAATTCTTCACTAGAGTTACTAATAACTAAACCAATAATGGATAGTAACGTGTTTGGAATAAAGAGGCTGTGAGGGATATCATGACATCCAGCCACTCCTGTGAACTGCGTTTCTCCAATCTGGTGTTGCAGAATGTATGTATCATTCAGGCTACAGCCAAATGAAGACTGGAATATTCTCTCACATGCTGTTATGACTGTAAAAATAATTAGTTGCTTATTAACCTACAAAGGTTTATCTTGAACAATAAGAGTCTGCTAGTTGCCCTTGAGCCATTTGCTTACCTACTACTTCTGTTTACAGGGAATTGGGGACTACTGCCACTCACTCGATCAGTCGTTACAGAAAATTACTTTTTCTAATCAAGCTATTACAGTTACATGTTTTTACCTTTTCTATTTACTCATAGTATCAATTATTACAATACTGACTTCTTTTTGGTCTTATTTTAACAATTGGTCAGCTTTCACATTTGGCTATATGGCTTTAAAATTAACTGGAATATGACAATAGATGTCATGGAATGGCCTGACAAGATCAAAAGAAAACCACAATAATATCAGCTGAGAAGGCTGAATTATTGCAGTGGTAAATTGCTATCATATATAATCTGAAAGCGATAGTAGACTGCTTACATTCCTGACAGGCTTAGCTTGACAAATCTTCAGTCCATGGTGGAGAGAGGTACACTGACTACTTCCAATTCATGTCAAATTCTGGACTAGATCCATGCAAATATTTGAAAACTGTCTGCAATAAACTGACTGGCTCATCATCTACTTTTTATACAACCAAAAAAAAAGGGTGAAAAAAAGAAAACGCCAAACAACATAGAAGTGAGAATTTTATGGGATTGCAAGCTTACTCAGCCAGCACAGGATGCCTGAAAGGCCAAGCACTTAGCTTTCCTTGGTACAGATTAATTAGCTAGCTGTGACTCCCAGATCTCTATTTTTAAATAATGACTTGCATAAATCTCTGAAGACAAGAATTTAACACTGCTACATTACACACAACCATGGCTGCAAGATATTACTATCACTGGAAACTCAAGCTTGCAGGAAACTGATGTAATGTTTTTTCCATGAAGAGTAAGAAAATTAACCCTGACACCTATATAATTCCACTTGCGCTCACCTCGATTTCCAATAAAACACTACAACAAATTGCATCCTCATACTTCTTACACAACCACAGGGTTGGTGATATTAAAAAAACCTGGCAAAGTGCCTGTGTTTTAGCTAGAATTAACACTTGTGAAAAGGGAAATGTTTGAGAAATGTTGCAGTCAGCAATGGCTCGTGCATTTGTTCCATGAATACATTACAAACATTCATACATGGATACTTATACCTTCAATAAACGTAAGCAGAACTATTTTGCCATTTTTCAGATTGTTTTTGTATGCTTGTGCTTATTACCACCGGGCTCACAACTCTCTCTCATTCTGAGCAGATGCACCGAAGTAGGTTTAACTACCTGCAGGTTTCAGATAAGAGTTGTTCCTTTTTCCAGCTCAGGTTTGAATTCCCTCAATTCATGTAAAATTTCTGTCTGCAGTCACGGTAAAGACAAAGAGCAGGATGAAAGGAATAGCTACCCGCAGAGTGATCCTTGATAACTGCACACCACAAGATATTGTCGTCAGATGGAACAGCATTCAGGATTCAGGTGCCATTCATAAATGTGATTTTTAACATAATAATAGTCACTACAATTGCCATAACATTACAGTGAAAAGACAGAGGAGACATGAAACACTCCAGAGTTGAACTGTGCTGCAATATTAAGTGAATTACGAATATTCTGCTATAGGTTTATTTCAGGGAATACAAAAATAACTCACCTTTGAAACATCCCAGTAGTTATTTAAGAGGCACAAAAGATCAACAGATAATTACAGTGTATTTTGGTAATTACAGTGGATATGATTTATGGTATATTTTAATTACCATAGAGAACCTAGCATGAAGGATGAACACTTAAAAGTCAGGATAAATATACGAATACATCGCCTATAAAAATAAACCTATTAGGTAACATGTACTTTGCTGATATTTGCAAGAAAACTGCCCAACTATGTAAGAAAAGCCCTTTTCCATTTGTTATGTAAAGGACCAGTGAGTTACAAGACCACCTCTCTCAATTTTCCAGATTCAGTAGGACAAGTTTTGTTCCTCATCATAAGTATATACCTTTAAGAAGTCCAAAGGAAAGAAAACATCTAGTGCTTCACTCTCAATAGGTGACATCAAATGCTATTTTCTTAGCATTATTTCAGCCTTACGCTAATGAATTCCAACACTGTTGTAGGTGAGTCTCTCCTCAATTATGCAAACTTTAGTCTTCAGTATAGAGGTCATTATGGGACACACAAAATTTGTATAGTAATGAGGTTATTCACATTCTGTTACAGTGCGTAAGAATTGAAAACTGAAAGTGAAATTAGCTTTCTTCCTCATCTTTTTTGTCTTCATAGATTTAGGCTAATAACACAGTGGTATGGTATGACTGGGGTACGAATATTTCAGAACACAGCATCAAACCAATATCACACAGTAAACACCATAGTGGGGAGCATTGCATTAACACCCCGCTCCTGAGCTCTAGGAAATGAATTTCGTATGTAATACAGTGTGATGTTTACCAATTCATTACAATGACCTGGCTTGCTGCTTCCTCAGAAAACTGCAAAAATGGAAATGTCACACATATTTGCATTCAGGAGGTTACTGTGTATCACTGCACACTTCTCAAGCTGTCTAAACACGAGTCTGTTTTCTGTTGTCAGCCCAATGGCTCAGCTGTGACCCCACGGAACTGCCTTGGGGATGCACTAGGGGACCCCGGGCATTGGTAGCTTGAGGCATGAAAGAGATGAGGCACTTTGTTTCCTAAAGCAAGAGAGAAACTACAGTCAGGGCTCATATCCCACAGGATCTTCTGGAAATTTTTGGAATAGGATGGAAGTATGACTACAAGCAAGGAGATGTGGCCAAGGATGGCTGGTGTGGGAAACTGGAACTAGCTTGTGCATTGGAAAGGGATTTGAATGGATGAGGAAAGGATTTCAGATTAGGAAGCTGCCTAAGTTCAAGGTGGTGCAGAATCCATCTTCAAGGCTATATTTGGTACATGCATGGATAAGGACATCCACATGAGGATATCCCAGCTTAAACTTCCTCTGTTTCAGCTCTCTATGTTGTTGGATCTTTTTATACTAAAAAATAACTTTATAAAATCTGTGTATAACATATGGTCACAGTGTCTTTAAAACACATCTTATGCTAGCTACCAGAGCAGCTGGATTAAGATGGAAAAAAAGTTTGGGTTTTTTTCCCCTGCCTTAAATGTTCATTAGGAATCTGATGAAACCTGCAAAGCCAAGCAAAGAAAATTACTATACTTCAGAGAGACGTTCAGTCTTGACAAGGCAAACTGCCCAGCACCCTAATTTTGTGGAATATCAAGAGTGATGTAGAACACTTAGTTCCCAGCAGAAAGAGAAGAGCTATGGTCAGGCCAGCTCATATCCCACAAAATGTTTTTCTGGGAGTGATAAGGATGTGCTGGAACAAAAAAACAGGGTCAGAACGTGGTTTCCATTTTATGGCAATTACTGATGGTCCAAAATTCAATCTCACTGCAAACTAATAAATGTAATTTTCAAAGCAGAACTCTACAAGTTGTGTCATTGGCCATTTTTTAATCCTTAAGTTTAGATTTTAAAATTGGGTTTTAATTTTATTATTTTTCCAGTAAAACAGCAGTAACCTCTGTTATGCACTATTTTGAGTTTAATGCAAATATGACCTATAAGAATCATGCTATATTCAGAAAACTGACATGGCGGATTAATACTTGGTGTTCTGCTTTTCTGAATTAAGAATACACCTGTGTAGAACAAAGCAGTGCAATACAAAATATATTTAACTTTCGCTAGAGTAGTGAAGTGCAAACAAGTTCCATGTCTCCTGTCTACACAGTAATAAAACAATTCAAGAAATGTCTATCCAAATGCCCTGACCTTCTAAACTAATAACTACCCAGCAGCTACCAGTGAAGTTGCTGTACCTCAGTATTAATTTAAACCGAAGCTATTTATTAAGTGGAAGATTTTCACCATGAAAACATGCAGTCATGGGAACAGAAAAGGCAAGTGCACCTTTGGAAATCTCATCACTGTCAAACTCTGGAGTGAACATCTAACTTTTGGTACCTAAGTGTGTAAATCTTAGTTTTATTTTCACTGTGTTTTACACACAATGGCTGACAAATGGAAAGTAGTTATGAATTTGTGGTGACACTTATGAACTCTTCTGGGCTAAGCTAACATCAGAACTCCTAACCCAGCATTTATTCTCTTCCCAGTTCTCCGTCTTTTCCTCTTGCAGCTGATCTGTGGCCTTGTCAGTATGTGCAAAAACCAGCCTGACATAATCCTTTTATGAAAAGTGTTCTTTAAAAATTAGTTCTTCCAAAACAATTACCTTTTGTGACTTTCTGGGAGGCACAAGTGGAAGGATCCCACCATGCCTTAATGCATCTTCCAGAATTTCTCAGCTTTTGGGAGATAATAGCAGTTCTCTGATTCCTTTGTGTGAAACACCAACATATTTATGTTGAAATCCAGGGTCTGAGGTTGAAGCATTATTACAAAAGCAGCAAAGTAGGCAACAAGTTCTAAATGCAATTTTCTGTGAGACAGAAGTACATTCTGTTCCACGTTTACATTCAATGATCTTTACATGCTGAATGCAATACCATTATCACATCTATTTGAAATCTTTTTCTGCTATGGCACAAAAGAAATCATCCTTAATCACACAGTATCTTGCAAGTCACTAGGAGACCAAAGTTTCGCTAGGAGCAGAAAGGACTGCATCAGGAGAGAGAGGGAGGTGAAGGACAGCTCTTGTTCAGCTGCAGGACAAATCCTGTACTCCACACACTGCAGACTGGCAGTGTCCAGCACTGGGCTGCTCTGCTCGCCACAGCAGTTCTACAGAGCTTCAGCCTGGAAGAATTACTCTGAAACCAGAAATAGGAACTTCTTGTTAAGACTGTGGCAATTGTTTAGCATCTTGCTAAAGGCACTGAATGTGCCACTACTGAGTATCTGAGGTGTGGAGCAACAATGTGTGGATGAGGATACAAAATTAGTTGTCTTACTTAAATGTATTCTTTACCTTTACTTGGCCCAGGCAGGTAATAGGAGGACTCTACCTGTTGTATTTGCAAGAAAGCTTCAGCTTCCATTAAAAAATAATGTCTGAGATTGGCAAGCCTGTTGACCCAAATGCAGATGCAGCTGAAATTTGGAAGTGAGAGAATGTGCTGTAATTGCATGCAACACTGAGGGTGGGTCTTCCAGAGAAACCTCTGCCTGTTCTCCTTCTTCCAGGGAAGCATCAGTGAGATTCTCACTGCTGTAATCCCTGAGGAGTTTTGTGCAGGACTCTGAGAAGGGATAGGGTCTCTGTTCCACACAGGGAAGCAAACGTAGCTTCACTGGGACAAGATCCTGGTATAAACATGCTCTGCTGTAAAAAGCAACTTGGATCAATGTGGCTTTCTTTACTGTCAAATACCAGCAGTACTGCAATGCACCATTTTCTCTGGGTGATCCAGCACAGATGCTATTTCAGGACTACCACTGGTAGAACTAAAGCTGATGGACCATACTGGTGTTGTGGAGGGAAGTGAAACAGTGGGGACAGGGAGGTCCCATAATGAGTGACTTCAGAGCTTCTGGATGTAAATGGTCCTTTCCCTGAATCCATGAGACTGGGAGGTGCAAAACTCATCTATTCAGAAATTAAGGTACCTTCTTCATCACAGAACTGTGTTATTTATTATCTGTTCTTTTCGGCTGCCCTCCATCTAAGATACTTCCCATTTCCTTCCTGTACCTTGAGCTAAAGCCTCAGCCTTAGGTTGTCCTTAACATCTTTAATTACAGGTTTTGGGCTTAGTAGCTCCTGAACCTAAAACATTCTTGGTTCAAACTATGTTCC
The DNA here is from genome assembly GCA_013400975.1 of Atrichornis clamosus. Classification (NCBI taxonomy): domain Eukaryota; kingdom Metazoa; phylum Chordata; class Aves; order Passeriformes; family Menuridae; genus Atrichornis; species Atrichornis clamosus. The sequence goes on along the minus strand of WBMZ01012071.1, from coordinate 388,762 downwards.
ATTTTTTCCTAATCATTCACTTTGTCATTCAAACACATATAAACATATATGTGCACGTAGTCTGAAGCATTTCTTCTGTAAATGACTGTGATGACATTTCCAGCGTCTTCATCACAATTAAAGAAGTTTTAATTTATTCCATCGTATGAGAAGCAAAAGACTCTGGACTCCAAATATATACCCTCCTTTTCCACTATGTGATTATTATACTGTAACCCTGAAACCTCTGAGATGAACTCTTTCCCATCAATTCTGAATTCTACCCCAGCAGTGGCATTAACATGCAAAAAATCTGCTGGAACATGCAATTTTTATCACAACTATTAATGAAATGCAACCTCATAAACAATAAAGCTTAATTAGTAACTAAAGTGTCTATGGCAATTAAATAAGAAGGAAGTGTTCTGGAACACAGCAGGATGCTTTGAGTCATTTACATTGCAAATGGCTTTCAAAGTTGTTATTGATGGAAGTTTGGGGGAAGTTAAGATTTTTAGAAAATAAGACATTGACACTATGACACTCAAATATGCAACTTGGTTTATCATGAGCTTGGTAACTGGAACTGCAGGTGGAATTTATAGGAGCAGCCAATAATATGAAGTGCAATGAAGAAGCATTTTAAAAAAAGCTGAAGAGAATCTAGTGCAATCCAGTGCAATGACATGACTCATTAGTGTCAGGCCAAAGTAGAGCTTAAAACGAAAGAATGCATGTTCAGTTATACAGTAAGGAAAAATTGTTAATGTATTTCATGCCTGATTATATAAAACTGAACACAGCTGCTTACTATACTCCATAGTCATAATTCAACCTGGAACACTGTAACCATTTAAGATACAGAGCAAAGGTCCTATTTCAGGACAGTGTGTAGATAACTTAAGTGGACAAGTGGTGGAACACTGTCCACTTGTTTCAACTCACAGTTCATTCCACCTGAATTATTTAACCTACAACAGCAAAGCTGGATAGTTGTCAGGAGAAGGCTGGGCAAGAACAATAATAAAGAGGAAAAGAGCCAGGCAGCTGAGATTGGAGGCCAAGATTTCTCCTCTGCGACAGGAAGGTAAAATGTTAGTGTTCTACCAGAAAAAGCCAGTGAAAGCTACACAGGGAAAGAATTATCACTGGCTGATACACTAGGAAAATGAGACTTCAGTTTTGCACAGGCAGCTCTGAAAGCAAGTGAACCCTCCGGGGTTTGTAAAAGGACAGGTCACCTCCAAACCAGACTTGTCCTCAAGCACCTCACCGCCCTGTCTGCACCAAGACTCGCAGTGATCCCCTGGGAACGAGCACTCAGGCATGCTGGGACATTGCTGGTCTTGGTACAGTGACTGTGACAGTGCAAACTGCACCTGAGAGCCTCACAAAGGCTATCCAGCTTTTGAGCTATCCATGAGGGTATATTCAGGAAGAAGCAGTTTGGGGTTCTTTATCTGCAGGGTACAGGAATTTCAATTGTTCCCACTGACAGTAGCTATAATATGTCCAGTTGAAGATTCATTTTTATGATAGAAAGAATGGAAAAATAATGGCTTTTGATTCCTTCATTTCACAGGTTTTCATGAACCTGAAGTGTTTTAATTTTCAGACCTATTTAAATCTGAAAACACTGTCTGCCATCTCTAATTGGCCTTCAGGGCCCCTTCAGGGTTCTTTTTCCTCTTGTTTTTTCATCTCTCCTCCACTACCCCATGCCCAGCATATCAATCTTAGGGAAATTTAAAAAACAAAATTCTGGGCTTTAGTGCTATAATAGGATTTCAGCTGGTTTCATAAAAATCCTTGGCATTATATACTTTCTCCTTAAGGGAAGAGGTGAGTAAACAGAGCAAAAGGTATTTGTCAATAGTTTCATAAATAAAATCCCTTGACACTTCTGCTCCATTCTCATCCCTCTTTGTTTGCATATTTACAAACATTCCAGCTTCAAAAGAAAGGATTTTCAAAAGCATTCAGGAGATTGTTTACTCTGCTGTTAGTGCAACAGGAGGTAAAAACGTCCCTTACCTAATGGGAGCCCTGTAAGCCTTTGCTGATAGTAAAACTGCATCTCCAAGGTTTTACTTCACAGAATGTTTGTGGAATAAGCACCATAAGAAGCTGATATCTTAGCCACGGGGATGTCTGCTCTACAGGATAGCTTCTCCCTGGAATATCTGCTGCTCTCCAGTGAACCACAGAGAGGGTCATTACCACTACACAGCCTTGACAGATGACAAACCTCTCTCTCCTTTGCTCCTCTGTATTATAAGGAGACACTGCCAGTACCTTTCTTCTGTTCTGAGGTACAGTGGGCAAAGTGAATGGCCACACGTACTTCCAAGAATGCTTTGCACTCCAACACTCACATCTGTGCAACATGAAAGCAACGCAAAGGCACAAAAACAGTCAAGGCAAAAAATACAAACGTGTTATTCAAGGGTTTCAAGTTTTTGCTTTATGCTCTTCTAACAGCTCTACAATGAAATGCCAGTGGACCTTTTTAAATGCGTGCAGAAAATCTGACCTTGCAAGTGCTGGCTGCTCCCGTCCTGCTGCTGAGCGCTTCTCCTATTGCTGTAGAACTCTGGTGCTCAATGCATGTTCTTTATACCTGTGGGACCAATCTCATCATTTATATTTTTACTGTTGCAGGATGAAAGAAAAAACAGAACTGTCAGTTTGTATTGTTAAAGTGTGGAGTAGCCACGGAGCTGACTTTTGGAGCAAAACTTAGAAACTGGAGGGCACATGCAAATGAGAGATTGCTTTTCTTGAACTCAAACTTTAGTCAAATGACATGGCATACGGAAATAGCTCCTTCAGGACTGGCTCATTAGTGCTCTTAAGACCTCTGATTCACTTGCCATTTTAAATGCAAAAACTTCTACAAGTTTTGTAAATATTAAACAAAATAATGGTGTGCAAACAAATGTATGGGCAGATTTTCAGACAGCTTGGGAAAAAATGTACTATATGTTTGTTGCCACAAAAAAAGGACCTTTTTCACCTTTTTAAATGTAAACTTTCAAGGATGGTGGTGAATTCTGTCACCCAGGGCCAGTACGTGCTTATTTAGCCCGGCATGCATGAGGAAAGACAGCAACTTATGAGATCTGATCAAGGAGATCATCACATTTTGGAAAGGGTCTTGGATCTTTAAAATGAGCCAAATCTAAATCCTGACTGAAAAATATTTACCTTTGAGCTATTTGCTAGGGGATAAGCTTAGGTCATGGATCTATATTGAATCTTTTGTTCCTGATACCTGTGTGTCTTCCCTTACATATCAGCGCAACAAATAGGGAATAAAGGCTGCATTATAATTATAGCACAGGGCACAGCATGGGGAGAGAGGATATTCACACAGCTTAATTGAGACACTTCTCCCCAGGCTTTCTACAGCCACTCAAGAGAGGCAGCTTCCCAAGGCAACTCAGAGCCCCTGAGTGGCCCCTATGTCTAATCATGTCTCTCGCATGACTCTCAAAAGGACTCCAAAAGCTGGGTAGAGGCTTTCTCTCCAGTGAATACAGAGAGAGTAAGAAAGCCAAGTTGTCCTAATGTATGTTTCTGAGTAATATTTTAAATCTCTTCAGTTCTGTGTTAGCTTATTCCACAAGACTCTGTGCCTGACAAAAAAAAAGCAGGTGCCTCAGCTGGTTCCCCTTTCACCAGCTCCAGGGCTGTGAGGTTAATGTGGAAGCCTGTAAAGCCCCACGGCTGTGCCACGGGAGCACAAGAGGCAGAACAGGCAGGATGTGATGCCTCACGTCACAGCACCCCGGGTTCTGTCTCTAACAGCAGCTCTCACAGAAAACATTACCAGGAGTAAGGCAGCACTACCAGTCTGTAACTGCTACAGAGCGTACAGAAATTGGAATATGAAGAGCAGTGCTGATATAAATGCTGTGCGTTGTGTTGAGAGGCAGTTTGCCCAACAGTAGTGCTATCCTGTACCTATTTTAAAGTGTTTTATGATTTTAAAGCATCATAAAGGTCAAAGTTTAATAAGTGTGGTGTATAATTCCCTCTGCCTTTAGCTCTACTTCTAGTGTTATTAACTTATCCGCAGTCTAGGCATAATATGCAGTGCAGCAGTTCGTGCTCTGCCAAGCTGACAGGATCAGCTTCTCAAGGGATGTAAGCGTAATTCACCCTCCAACTTTACTGAATCCTCTTTGGACCAAGACCTGCTAGTTGAACACAAGTTGCCACAATGTGTCATCTGCTACAGCATATAAGAGATGTGAGATGTGGCAAACATCTGTAATTGAAAACACACAGCTGAGTGCAAGAGGAAGCTGTATTTCAGAAAAGGAATGAGATGGTTCCACATGTATAAATAGAAATTTTAACTATGTTATACAGCTCCTAAGAATAAAAAGCTTGCTTTTGCTTCAACTGAAAGCAGATCCAGGCTCTAAATTGATACACTTTTCTTGTATTACTATAAGAGCAAAACACAGCCCAAGTCCACTGTGGAGGAATTCACATTCTCACAGCACCAATATAATCAGTCCCCTCAATTCAATTAAAATAACAATTTATGCAATTAACTTAGTCTTTTTTTCCTAGCTCTGGATTTTCTCAGCTGCATCCATGAGGAGACTGATCTAAAACACATTCAAGCCAACGAATGACTACTGCTGGCTTCAATGGTTTTAGGTCAGCAACTGTTTAAATTAACTTGGACAGACTTTTGCTCTAAGAATTGATCACAAATATTTAGTAATAAAAAGCTCAGCATTTTTAAGTCATTATGCAACAAAAGTGATTTTTTACATAGGATAGAGAAGCTTGTGTCTGGCCCGTAACTGGGTGAGCAGTAACACATTTTTGCACAATCAGAATTAAAACTCTGCTCCTACAAAAACTCATATACGAAATAGTGAAATTTACTTTCTGCAAACGTTTATACCTGATGTGATTACTTGACTGTTTGCAGAGTTAATGTGAATGTGAGGTAAATTAATTTAAAAATTAAAATGAATATGCATAGACATTTTTAGTTCACGTTATTCATCCAGCTTTGTTTAATACAGAAGCCGAGGAACAAGTGTGCAGAACAAATGGAGACAAGAACATAATACCAGTTTCCTTTCTTTTGCCCCAGTCTTTCTACTTTCTGGGCATAGCCTGTTACTCTCCAATTCTGGCAGTCAGAACATCTACATCAAAAGAGAAAGAAAATATCCTCATTTTGCTCATCCCATAACACAGATGTGGGGAAAAAAAAGTGATATTTCTTAGCTATAGAAACACTGCACTGGGGATAACCTCCCTTCCTGTGCTTGAGTCTATCCTCAGAATTAGTATTAATGCCGTGACACCATGCAACAGACATATGGAAGTGTTATTTGTTTCTCATTTACCAAACAGATAAGAATATGGAAATAGTTTCAGTCCATTTGTTTGATGAGCTTCCTAAGCCAGTAATAAACAAATCAATACAATTAGTTTTGGCTCATCATCATTAGGAACCTTCACTACTGGGATACAATTTAATTATACCTCTTGTTCCACAGCAAAGAAAAGCCTTTGAAAATGGACTACTTTGCCAACGATCGAACCAGGAGGGAGGAGCAAGAGGATCCATCAGCGATGGAGGAGTTATTATCTAAGCAGGGTGTACAACATATAAAGCATATTGTGCAATACAATTTCCCTGATTGCAAGTCTAAAATATTCCTGCCATTAAGTGCTTATGAGCAACCCAATGTGAAATCCAGCTGTAAAATGACTGTGTATATGACATGCTTCATGTGAATGTTGCAATTAATATAGCATGCATCAATCACTCTTGGACTTGATTACAAATGCACTAATCCTAATTGATTAATTAAGCTGCAAAGTTACATACAGTAATGTAGGTTAAAAAATCCTCACCATATGTGTGCTAACGTCCCAAAATACATTTTCATTGTGGAGATTAATGCTGTTACTTTGCTCTCAGCTGTGCATCAAGGGTCTAACAAGTAGGGCTGCACTGAAACTGGATAACCCCCAAACTAGAGATTCTTCAGTACAGGAATGCAGGGAGTTATAACAGCACTAAGGGAAATAAACATTCACAGTCAAACCCTCCAGAACACTTTTGGGAGGAAAGGAGGAAAGGACTGAAATCTACACCTGACTTTCCTGAGGAACTCCTGAACCAAAATTCTGCTGTGGCAACACTTGCTGCAGAACAGTTCTCACCTCAGGAGGGATAACAGAAAATCTCAAGTTTTAGGTGCACTGAATGCACACAGAGTGGCAGCTCTCCAGCAGTGCCAGTCAAAGCCTCAAGACTTTAATTGGTATTTGCACACCCTCTCTTTGTGCCACATTGCAGTCACCCTTCTCTAAACCAGGTCTGACAGGCTTGAAAGCGAGGATTACCCTCGAGAGGAGGCAGCTGGGGTAGGGCTGTGCCAGCCTGTGTGGGGAGAGGGGCCTAGGTAACCTGTAGCTGGAGATGAAAGAACTACACAGGAAAAAACCTCCAGCGACCTCCCCATTGTGTCACCTTATCAAAGGCCAGGTTTACCAGGCTTTTATTTGCCATGGTTTCAATCCTCCAGGGAAAATATCTTTGTGAAATCTAAGGTGACTTGATGCATAAATAATGCAATTGAGATCACTCAAACCCTATTACATTCATTGCACATCCAGTGCAAAGCTCACTATTGTATTTATAACAATACATCTTTGGATGACACATTTTAGATTGACTTGTAGGAACTTTTTACACAATCAATAAATGCTATCTCCAAATTAATTGCTTGGATATTTAAAAGTGTATTTCTGCACCAGGCACTGGCAATCAATGCACTCTACTCTATAATTATTATCCTAATTTTCATCTTATTTTTGAGTGACGCTAAAAGGAAAAAATACCACATTTTTAAAATAAAGGAACTGCTGCATGTGTGCTTTGAAAAACTGGGGTATATTTTACATTTCTATATGAAACATTAATATGCTAACTTCAGAGAGCCTTTTTGAGGTATCTTCCTGTAAGCAGACATGTAAAAAATACAGTATGTTGCCTTAGCTGAAATTCAAGTGTCATAATGACAATAGGAGCCATTGAGATGTAGTCTTTCCAAGTATGTGAGGTTGGTTTTCAGTTTCAGCTGGTCTCCAGTGTTATCAAAGAGGACAAATTCATCCTGGAAGGAAGGTATGAAAGGAAAATTACCCCAAGGTTCCCTAGTAATGCCAGAGTAACACTGCCAACGCCATATCTCAGCAGTACAGTCCCAAGTGAGCATCCGAAGATTTCCAGAAAATAATAGGATTTTTTAAAAGCCTCTTATAGAGGTTTCTATGTTTTGCTTGGCAAAGTCTGTGAAAAATAATATGGTCTATTTCTTGTTTGTTTATGGTTATTTTTGTCTTCAGCATGTGATGCAGAATGTATTTTTTACTGCATACATGTATGCATTTGCCCTTCCTAAGGTTTAACACTTCAGCTTCTCTTTCATCAGGTCCCTGGATCATAATCCAAAAGTAATAGTCCAGTGTCACTTAAAGTGTCATCTGAGTACACAGCTATTAATCAGAGCCGAGCTGATAAAAGGAAAGCAGCTACTACTGGTGAAATGTATCAATGGCTGAGTGCTGGAACAAATTTATCAGCCTCTCCTATAAGGTATTATCACTAGTAACTGGTGTGGCAGAGTGGAGAGGGCAACGTCTTGAGGAGCTACTTAAAGTCCATTTTTTCTGAGGAAGTTTGCACTATCTGGATTGAAGCGTTTCCCTTTGCTGTATTGTCTTTGTAACACCTTCCTCAGCCTTACAGGACACGACACTGGCTGCAAGCCAATAAAGCAAATCCTACAAGAGGCTGCAGCTCAGATGGAAGGGACGCGAGCCTGGGGAGGAAATGCACATTTATTTGCATAGTCATGCCTGAAGAGCATGGGGAGCTGAACCTTCGGCACAGTTCAAGGATCTCTCAACAGGACTGTGCCTGCCTCACTCATTGCCTCCGCTGAGAGTCCAGGGGGAAAGCCAGCAGTAACCTTAACTCAAATGGCTCTACAGTGAAAAAAAGGAAAGTTAATAAAATCTGGGCTGTTGTGTTAAAAATGTAGCAAAACCATTTTCCAGGATGTCTTATCCTCTACAGCACTTCACATAAATACAGGAAAACTTCATCTAAACACATCTTTTGTTTTAATGGCAAGACCCTAGGGCTGTGAGATTTCACAATTTCATTGTATATTTTACATTATCTACCATTCTTTGAGACCCACTTTGTTGAATCCACTGACTTGATGGCACAATGGCACGTGTCACTTTTGCTGCAACCAAATAAATTTCCTAGCTATCACAATTTCAAGAAGCAGTTGGAAAACAAACTCTGAAAGCCCAGGAAGAAAAACACAAATTAATAGAATTCCATTTTTATCCTTTTTTAATCTCATCATCTTGGGAAGCTCAGCTCCAGCCTTGAACACCTGTGAATGATGGCATTAAAACCCCTACTGACACCTCAAACAAGCTCCTGTTCCTGGTCCAGAGTCTACAGAGGGACTCGGAGGAGAAGCTCCAGCACGTGTCAATGCAGATATGATGAGGAGCATGTGCACTATTTCCAAAGAGACACTTCCTTACAGCATCTGGTGTTTTTTTCCCAACAGTACTGACTGCATCAAAGAGTCAAAGTTCAAAAAGCAAGAAAACCAACACACTGGGACCTGAAGGCAAGGCAGCTGACTGAAGCTGCGACCTCACAATGCCAGTGAAAAATGTAAGGCTTGTTACACGTGTCTAGAAACCCTTTCTGAAAAGAAAACACAAGTGCCTTTATTTCAATGGGCATCCATTCAAAGGACTACACGCATTTGGTGCTTTTAACTCAACATCTGATTATATACATGCAAAAAATATTTGATTCTCTCATCAAGTGGGCAATTTTGTTGTTTTATTGTTCCCTTTAAAACAGATGATAGCTGCAAACAGAGCAAAAACAGGCTAAAAGCTTTAAATGCACAGAAGTTTACCTATGTTTTTTCTATGGTGCATCACTACCTGACGGCTCTTTACTGATGAGTAACTCAGGTCCATGGTTACAATGTCTATTAGGATCTGGTGGTGAATTCTACTCTCTGCTTGTTTTAACATTTCTAAGAGGATAAAGTGGCATGGCCACATTCTCTATTTCTAGAATGCAGTTCTAATAATAGCCCCAGAACTCCAGCAACCACTTAGCAATATTGAAGTACTGTAAAATACCATAGCTGTGAAATCCAACAGTCACAATTTTGAGACCCCTCAAAATCGTTCTGCTTTTCAAGATTTAGTTAAGCTTATCTGGAAAATTTATGCCAATGGAAATCACACACATTCATCTGCAGATGCTTGTTCAAAGGACAAGTCTGATGATTTCAGAACAGATTCTTCTATTTTAATTGAACCCAGGATATTGAAAGCATACTGTAAAACTCAGTCCTCTCCCAGTGTCATTATTTCCTTCAAAACTGAGTGGCTTGAGTGGTTGATTGTTATGGAAATTAATGAAAAGTGTCAAGAGATTCTGAATTTTGAGTGTTCTGTTCCTGTATCAGATCAGACTGTATTGTAGCATGTAATTAATGGTGTATCTGCCCAATCTACTCAATTACACTGTTTTTAGAAACTAAAATAAATACTTCTTGTATGTATACACCCAGATGGTTGACTTATATTAGCTGTATGACCTATAACTTTGAATACCTTTAAATGCAGTTAAATGCTGAAGCATACTGTTCCATTACCATATTATCTTGAATTTAATATGATATTAATTCAGCAAGTCACTAAAAAAGCATTTGAGATGAGATAAAACAAACGGTAAGAATTTCACCTAATCTAAAAAGTCCAGTAACAAGGGAAAGCTGTGGTTTTATAATCTTGCCTCAGAAGAGTCTTTCACATAATCACTCAAAATTTTAATTTCTCTGCACAGAATGAAATTCCAAATGGTTTTTGACAGTCATAACTCTTATGCAAACCTATTTCATTTTAGTAGCTGAACATCAATTCATTTCATAATGAAAAGCAAATCTTCAAAGTTGTCTCTCTCTCTCTCTTCCCTGGCATTTAAGACAAACCGATGACACAACGTGACCACTATCATAACATCTCTCCTGGCAGATTATTTTCTTAGTTAGCTTCAAACATTTAATCAATGACACTAAGTTACTAAAATCACTTTGCTGCCTTTTTTCAATTTATCAAGACTGAGTCTTCCTCTGCCTTTCAGTCAGGATGTAAGTTAGATAGTACTGGCTGAATGTGGATTGATTTGAGGGTAATCATTATATGTAAAATAACATCTACTGTATTTAATTTTAGTGTTCTAAGTTGAGCAGGAGAATTTTTGCGTAAGTGTATCACAGATGGTGCAGTAGATTATGTTTCAATAGGTCTCCTGTTACAAACTGCCAGTTTCACTCAAGAAGTTCAGTAAAACATTTTGCATATATAAACTGACTCCTAATTGTGTGCTGACACTTGTAAGAGTGTAGCAATCCCATGGATCTTTTTATTTTGTTTGGCAAAGTGCTCTTTACTGTATCATTTGCTCTCTTTCTCTCTTGAGGTGCATAAAGGTTTAACAGGAGCTCCAGGATACACTGCATGAAATCAGAGAATTCAACAACAGCCAGGCAGCCTCTTTGTTACTGCTTCATTCTCTGGGCTTATGAAAAGAGCTGTTAATTCAGTGAGCAGCACTTCTACCTCTGTCCCAGTGCTGCTGGAGTCATCATCCTGATTCCTCCCGCACTTGCACTGCTCTAAGTCTGCAATAACTCCAGTGACATCATCAGTAACACTGTTCTTTGTGATAGGAAAATGAAGTCCTTTATCTTTCTGAGAGCAAGTGTTCTTTTTTACTGTAAAGTGCTTTTTCTGCACTGAAGCTATTAAAAATGTCAGAGTGCATTTTGCAAGGCCAGAGACATTTTACTTTTATGACCAAATTCCAGTTTGAATAATTGCAAGAATCAGTTAAAAATATGTTTTCAACTAAAAGGGGCAACATTTTCATGCAAATGTTTTCCTTCGATGCTGCATTTTCCCCACTGTGTCAAACACACATTTGTTCTTTTCTTTCTCTCTTAAATGTCTATATGCTCTTTAGCAGACATTGCATTTCATCCAGGAGGTGACTGCATTACACAGCAGATAAAAGAGACTCTTTTATAAATAGTAAAGTTAATTATTTCTTATTTCTTCATTTCCACCAAGATTAGCTGTTATAAATAAATACATTTACAGTCATCAAATACTACTGCCTAATTTCCCACTAGATTCATTCTCTACATTTATTTTTCATAAAATCAGACTCAGCTTTTTTATACAAAGAGGTCACATGATTTTTAATTCCACTAGGATTATGTCTTTGGGTCAAAGCATAATTGTCTACAACAAATAGAAGCATAAAAGAGTGACTTGAAAATGGAGAGACAATATGCTGGACCCGTTTAAAAGACATCTGGTGCCCCAATTCACTGATAGCAATGCTGAAGGGCATTTGTTTTCTCCTGCTATGTGAAAATTCAATTCCTTTGAACTAGAGGGAAATCGCATTTTTATCGATTAAAGGGAACAAAAAAAAGCAGACAGGTACCCAATTTTGTGGGTATCACACAGAGCATCTCTGGCCTTGCATATGGTATACAACTGCTTTAACCAAAATACTGTTGGTCTTAATTTCTTTAGACAGCAGCCAGATCTACGGAGCCAAGTGTGTATCTGTGGGAAGACCAGTGGAGAAACAATTCCAAGTCTTTACATTTAGTTAGCCTCAGGCTCTAACTATTATTCAGTAGAGCAGCTTGGCAGGAAAGGTATATAATGTTTTGTAAGGTAAGAAAGGGTCTCCATTCCCCACCCTGGCACCAGATGGAACTAATGAACTACAATTAAAGTAACATTTGCTTCATTCACAGATGATCTAACAGACTGAAAACTACAGGCGAGGTGTGCTCAGTATTGCTCTGGAAAGAAGGTGCAAAGAGAGCTTTTAAATACTAATAGTTGTGTGCTAAGTAACCTCTGCTCCACTCTCACCAGCAATAAATTCTCCTGAGTTGCTGCAGCCACCTGTCAGTCCCTGAAACACCACCAAAAAGCTCTTGCCAATGTCAGCCTCCTTTGCAGTGGCTCCCGGACACACATCTGGCACTGACTGTAGGTGCTTCGAACAATTGACTTTCTGATCCCTCAAGGTTATTCACATGAGGGGAGTAAATGCCTTTTCAATCAGCCATAGAGCAGCCGTGAACAGCTGGAACAATGAAAAACAGCCTGCCAGAGCTGGATCCTCTCCATTCAACTTTCCTACCACTGTGACAATACCTGAAATTATGCAAAGCACGGGAACGGGATGGAGACCCAAGTATCCCCCGCCAGTGTGGGACAGCTTGGCTGCTCCACCCCAGCAATGGCTCTGCTGGTGAGGGGCTGGGGGATGAGGGGCCAGGGCCCAAGGCAGCAACACCATAAGGATTTACTGCCTTTCCTGAGGCCCCAGCCTGGCCAGTGGGAGCACACTTGTTAACAGCAGCAGGAAACATTTGGAATAGTAACATCCAGAACTAAAATGTGCTCATGACCGATGGGAAAGTTAATTCACTCCTGGATGGCAGACAGCACAAAAGGTTAGTCACAGAGACACAGGTCTGAACAGGTACTGCAAATACAACCCAGCATCAGCTTAATGTATCTTACTCCTTCGTGAAAAGAGTTTCCTTTCCATCATTCCCTCCAGTGGGCTCACTGCTCTGCCCTTTATCCCACATCCTTTATCCCAGGGAAGCAGGGAACAACATTAAGTGTTAGGCAGTCACACAACACTCCATAGGCAAGTCTGACCCTGCTACAGCTCCGTAGGTCCCAGAGGGTAAGATTACAATGCCAGGAGAGAATGTGCTAGAGAAAGCAAGCTCTGTCCTCACCAATGTTGCCAAATGACCAACTTGTTGGTGCACTAAAGGCTTACAGTGTAAGTTCCTAAACAAACACGCAACTCTCAGCGCAGGCGCTTCAGTCTACCCCTTACAAAGAAAAGGCATTCCCACAAACACAATTAGCTTTTCCCCCTTCACTTATAAAAGAAAATGCAAATTTAGTGAAAAATAGTCTGTGTCCAAACAATACTCTAAGAAGACCAAGTGTTAATGTGCCAATGCGAGGAATGAATTTCATCAGAAAAGGCAGTCAACTGAAACTGCCAACCATGCTCACATATTTAAGTCCATAGTACTGTTGGCTTGACTGTCCCGTCTGAGTTTAGTCACACAGAACTAGAACAAAGCAATTTCAGCCTTTTCAAAACTCAATTTTTGCACTGGAAGGATTCCAGGTAACTTTGGACCATAATTTCACTGCAGTGAGATATGTCAAGACTTTTCTATATCCGAGTGAACTCTAATACACCTAGGATGCTTCTAGGACTTCTGCATAACAATTAAAAGCTTTCCAATATTGTTCACTATAACTGCATCTGTGGAAAACTACTTCACAGTTATTCCTATACTTGCTATCTGGTCAAACGTCTACTTTTTTTTTTGGTACCTCTCCCACTCACTTTTCCATGTAATTTTTCTTCCTTTGACCCAGGGTGGAATTAGGTTGCAGACCCAGTTTTATGTCGCCAGAAATAAGCAATTCTTAAGAACCAAGACGGCAACCAGACTGAAAAGAAAACGAAAGAGCAGTTGAACTTTCTTCTGTGCTTAAGAACAAATCACCTCTGTCATGCCTTTACCACAACTAAGTACAACAGCATGCTAAACAACTGCACATACCCGTTAGGAGATAGAACACATGACCAGAAGACACTTAACAACTATTTACCTCACCTTCCTTTGCTAATCAAGAGCTAAGTGTCTAGGTCACTCATCTGGACTATCTCTAGTCAGCAGAGAAAGGGTAGAAAATTTGCTTCACCCATCTTTAGACAACTCTTTCAGAAAAATACTTTTCAGAGGTGCTTACTGAAAACTGCTTTAAGGGAGGTGAGTGAACTCTCTAAACCAAACGTGTGTGCTCCACCCTGCCAAAGTGAGCCACTGAAAGTCTACCTGCAGTAGGGATTTTTCATGTCAGCCTTATGTCGTTTCAATAAACTTCTTCATATTTTGTGTTCAATATGTTAAGAATTCAAGTTGTTAGTTAACTATATTTAATGCAAACCTTTGGTTTTCACTGGCTCTTGCTTGCAGTAGCTGTTGCCTTTTACATTAACATTCTGTGTCAAGAACGTGCACCCTATGACATTAAGGGACTAAAAGTTTTATGACTGAATTCTATAGCATTAAAATCAAAGAACCCAAATCAATGCTACATATCACAGAATGCATCACTGGGAGTTTCTCACCATTAAAAAAACATGTCTTATGATCTATGTTGTAAATACACAATCTATTTTTAAAACATGTATTAGTCTGAGTGTGTAGTGATGGTAATGGGAATGGCAGGCATGTCATGAGATGTTCCTGCCCAAGTATCTCCCCTGAGTGGAAGATGCTTTATTGAACTGATACGTGAAACTATCAAGACAGTCATTACAAATACAGATACACACAGTTTGTTAGTTACAGTCACACTTTTGTAGAACTGACAACTAAATTCACGGCCACTAAGAATGTAAAAAACTGATTCTGGAAAGCCAGTACTTCTATAATCTGTAACATGAAAAGACACAACTTATCTTCATATAATCTTCCACACTGTGGCTTATAAATACATTTTCCTTTGATAGATAAGGTAATGGTTCAGCAGAATTCTAACCTTTTCCTAAAAATTTATTCAAACAGTAATGAAAATCAGGCTTTTATATTACCTTTGATATTACATGGGTGATTACAGGTGATTTTTTTAGAATCAGACAAGAAAGCAGAAAAGAAAATCCAGCCCATAAACCAGTCTGAATGAAAACACACCATAACATGTTGAATTCTCCTCTTCTGTTGCCATGCACAGGAATGTAAGAAATGAAAGCATCTGTGAAGTGCAGGGTGGGAATGGCTGCTGATCCAGCTGCTTAGCATTCAAAGGGCACAAAACAAAGAAGTGAAAAGAGTGAACTTTCTGCTTGCATCTGCAGCCCACTCCCTGCTGCGCAGTGCTAGGCTGCTACAACTTCTTAAACTGTATCACTTTAAGGTAATGTGGAGGTCAACTGTACTTTAAGTGGAGAGGGCTCCTCTAGGAATTAGGAGAATCAATTACTGCAGATTAGGCACAGTAGATATAATTTTTGTTTGAACCTTTAATTTGAAACCAATAGGTTTGGTCCTCAGTAGGAAAGCATGTACTTTGCAACTTTGACTTTAAACAGTATTTTCTCAGAAACTTTTTCACTGAGATTCTCTATCACACTGCCTTCCTAACCACTCCTTTCTTTTAGTTACTACTGTCAGCATTTTATAATACTAAGATAACTGCAATACCAGCAAGCATGCAGAACTTCATAATCACCTTTAGGAAAAACAACACGAGAGATTTAGACACATGTTACAAAGAAAATCTCTGCTTCTTCAACTAATGCAGACATCCTACAGTAGTGTTCCCAGTTCTGCTATTAGAAGAAAATGGGAATTTCAGGTACTTCAGTAGAGAAAAAAATCAAGCTGCCTAAATTACTCTGGGAACTGTTTCATTTTCACATGTAATACAGGCTATTTGGTCAAGGAGGTGCTTTGGAAAATGTTTTTCCCTATATTTGTGCCATGTCCACTGATTATACATAGTAGTTACTGACAACCAAGAAATGTAAACAGGAATAAAACACTGGCAAAACTCAGCTGACAGCTCTCAAATTTCCTAGAATTAATGGAAACATCTTCCTGACTTAGAAGAGAGCTCCTGAGGCAGCATCCCATGTAGCAATCCTGTCTGTGAACAGAAGCGCAACACAACGTCTGACCTCCTGACTTTGGTGGGGGATGTGCACGTTGAAAACCCGATTAAAGATCTGCTGTTCAGGACAGGCTTGGATTTACAGGGATTTGGTGGCAGTGAGAAGAGGGGAAGAAGGTCGTAAGGGCTGGCTGAGAAAGCTGTAACACTGTTCAGTTCACAGTGCAGGTGAAGAGGAATCTGCAGCACACAGCAAGCATGGCTTTTCTGCCTTTCCTGAATAGAAAAGTCTGCATCAGGTTCTATTGATGCCATCTGGATGCCACCACAAAGGCTTCCAAGCTCACAGTTTACCATCTTGAGTAAGAAGAACTACCAGCATGTTGTGGACTATTTGCATGGGGTTTTCTTCAGCTAATTTCTTTTCTCTCATGCTATAAGATCACTCATAGCAGCTCAGAAATGTCTAATGAAAAGTAGTGCATCTGATTCCAGTCATGCTGTTCTAAGGGAATTAATCGGAGTCATCATTACCTTAAACACTTCCATTCAGAGTGGGTTTTATGATGAGCTCAAGAAAACTAAATGCTGTTTCAAATAGGTACCTCTATATATTAAATCAAATAAATGAATGAGAAAGAGCTGGCACTTTTTGGCTGTAATCCTGTTATTGCTTAGAGCCATTTCTAATGCAAATGAAGAACGATGTAGCAGAGCTATTTAGCAATTTTCTTTGATGGGCAATGTTAACTGCTGGGAAGTGGCAGGAAAGCAACTGCTTGGAGTGCTCCAACGTGTCTTGTAATATTCCTTCCCAAATCTGATGATCAATCCTCCTCCCTGTAAAGTGTTATCTTTAAACAAGGCTCTACTGACCAATACAAGCCTATCTTTCCACAGAGGCCAAGACACAAGAGCTGTGTCCAGTCATACAACATTTTAGGCAACATAGAATTTCTAGTGAATTCTTTCAAGAAATCTCACTTCTGTCTGCCTATAAAAATGAACTTGATATGGATATGATCATCACTTGGTCATCCAGGACTCCCTCCCAGGTAAGCATGAACTTGCATAGGTAAGAATACACACTCGTGCCTTCTGAATGTCAGGGTGGTGCATCAGAGACAGTTTGGGAACCCTGACTGAAGCATATCTTCACAGCTCTGCCACAGATTTGCAGGCTGCTACCTCTGCAACTTGACAAATGACTCCCTGCATGAGTTTTACAATCAGGAAAACGGGGAAATTAAAGCTGATTTAATGTCCTGCAGTGCTTTAAGGTCTGTGGATGATATGCATTATGAAATGCTAAATAATATTAATGAAATCCAACTAGTGAAAGAACACTGACTTCAATCTTGGGAAGAAAGATGGGCTTGGGAACTGTCCCTCTATTTAATAAAACATTACATAGGGCCAGTAGGAGGTTGTCATCAAGTAAGAGCACACATACAAAATGTGGTAGATTATATGTCTATTGTAAATTCAGGAACAGAAAACTTCTTCAGAGACTGCAAACTATCTGGGCAATGTGAAATGGTGCATAAACATCAGTTTTAAAATGGAATAGCAAGTTCTCTCTTCAGGATATATATGGGGTAAGAACAAGCCACATCTAACCGCAATTTCTTGGGCTTTTTTGATGTCTGTGTGTCATAAGTGTGAGATGTGGCACTGACTGGAAACCCCGAGCTACCAAGATGCAACACTGCTGCTGCAGCCCAGATTCCAGGCATTCAGACCCCAACGACACAACATCAGGGGCAAAGTGCCACAGAGAGGTGGTAAGAAAGAAGGACCAGACCCCCCACCTGCACTACCCACCCCAACACGCTGAGCAGCCACCCTGCCAGCAGCGTCACACTGCAGGTGGGGGGCTTTGAGAGAGTGTCCCTGGGGGCACGCAGAGACACCCAAACGCCCCTTCCCCAGCCCTCAGCACACACTGCTGCACACTTAGCAGGGGAAACTATTTATACTGCAGTGTCCTAGGGAAATGTGAGCCATTCTGAAGTGAATGAAAACATCAGTAAAACCACTTCCACTAGGATATCAGGTCAGGAAAACTGGACAGACCTTACCGAAGAAAACGGCCAAGAAAAAAAACAAACCTTCAGAAAGATGTTTTCCAGTCAGACTGCCCAGGCTTGATGAATGCTAATCAGCATTTTTGCAACACTAGATTTTTGCTCAGACTTTTCCATCTGAAGAATGACTTCAGAAATGGAGAAGCAGGGCTTGCTGAGATCCATATGTTGTGGTGAGAAGAGTTGTAACTGAGCATTTTCCACAAGACTGGGCAGGGCAATCTGCCCTCAAAGGGCATATTTACAGGAAATCATCAAAGATAAATTTGTGGTTTCCACGTTCCTGATTGGAGCAGATGATTGCTATTCCAGGTCCTCAGGTTTCCTGCTGTTTTCAATACTTTGCACTTAAACTGTCTTACAACTGACTTTGGTCTTTTTTTTATTTATTAAAAAACACTTCCATCCATTTAACTAGTTGATGCTTTCACAGCCCTTTGAAGTTGTAAAGCACTGCAAACTTAGAAACTGTTCTTAATAATCACTTGGACAAATGGATCCAGAAAATTGCATATTGATGGAAGGAGTTTATGTTCTTTGCAGTCAAATATTTCCTCACTTGTTTCATGTGAAATTGCTTGGCCAAACAGATTTTCCCAGGGCTCTCTCAATAATGAATGTAACTTTCTTTTGTTTCTGGCTCTTCTCCGAACCCATCAGGAAAGGGTAAAGCATAATGACATAGGTCTGTTGCCTCCTATAACCCTCTGGGACTGTTTTCTCTAACGTGATTGTTTGAAAATCAGCAGTTTTCTGCCAGGAAATAAAATAAGCCACTTTCCTTCCAAGTAACACTGAAAAAATCTGAATGCCACGGAGCCTGCTCACTCATGCAACATTAATTTTTAAAAGAATCAATTTTGTAATCTTTCAATTATGGTTTATTATAATGATAATAATCACTGTGAAATCAAGGTTTTTTTCCACTGCTAGTGCTGGTGGCTGTCATCAAACCATTTCCAGCAATGCTGAAAACACCTGGACTAATAAACCAGGCATTATTTATTTATACTTTAGTTTTACTTATTTAGAAATGTATTAAACATCAATTCCCTTAGCAGTTGGTGATGTTACAAAAAAACTAAAAGCAAATTATAACTGTAGTCCATAAAGACCTAAAAGTCACTGCCAGGGCAGATATCTTGTACTGTTATAATTGAAAAGTGCTTACAAAAAGCAAAGCACATGGACCTAGCTCATTGCTAACACATGAGGTGAGGCTCTGTGAACCCTCCTGTGCTGGGAGCCCACAGAAAGGCTGCCCAGCTCCAGGTGGGCAGGCCCTTACCAGACCCCTTCGCTTGTCACTTGGAGCTCACACTGTGCTGGGTGCTTGGCACAGCTGAGCACTGACGTGAAGCAATTGTCATAGCTCCTCTATTCACATATATAAAAATTGCCTTGGAACAGCTTCAAGCCTTAATCAATGCTCACATATACGGAGATACATACCTGTGTGACAGGGAACACGCATTGTTCATACAGCAGGTCATGCCAGGGCTTAGCATTTAACAGCAGGAGCACAATGGGTTTATATTATGTTCACATTTTACAATAAAAAGTGTACAGAAAAATCACTTGGTTTCTGATCAAAATCTGAGCTCCCTGCTGTTTTAATTCCTGTAACCAACAATCATCAATAAATAATCATGCACAGCTTCTATGCCCCACTGTGATATTTTGTTTTTGTTTTAAGAACTGGATGTACTGAGTTGAGATCTGCAATTCCGGATCAGACTTTCAGGTGTTCTGCACCAGGATTCAAGTGAATGAGGAAGCACAAGGGCAAGGGCACGGGCAAGGGCACAGGGGAAAAGCTGTTCTTCATCAGATATCTTGCAGGTCTGTGAGGTGTTTTAAAAGAGATTGTGCTGAAAACAGGAGGTGTGTTTGAGGCAATGCATTTCACAATAAAAGGACGAAAGGCTGAAAGAAGAAAGCTGTATAGATGACATTGTTACAAACAATGAGGCAGGAAATAAAAGGGGGGGGGGGGAACGTCAAAAATACCAGTAAAAAATGTCAGAGAAGGAAAAAAATATTTCAAGGAAAGCAAGAAACATGTAAAATGGAAACAAGTATCCCATCAGGAAGAGTGTGGCTAGCAAGTTGAGGGAGGTGATCCTCCCTCCTTCCTCGTCCCTAAGTGAGGCCACATCTGGGGTGCTGTGTCCAGTTCTGTGCTCCTCAGTACAAGAAGACAAGGAGCTACTCTAGAGGGTCCAGAGGAGGCCACAAAGATGATGAGGGGTCTGAAGTATCTCTCTTATGAGGAGCTGGGCCTGTTTAGTCTGGAGAAGAGAAGACTGAGGGCGGATCTCATTAATGCATATGAATGTCTCAAAGGCAGTACCAAGAGGATGGTGCCGGACTCTTTAGTGGTGCCCAGCAACAGGACACAGGAAGGGGCAGTGGCCTTAAACTAAAATACAACAAGTTCCAACTCAACATGAAGAAGAACTTCTTTACCCTGAGGGCAGCAGAGCACTGGAACAGGATGCCTAGGGAAGTCGGGGAGCCTCTGTCTCCAGAGACATTCCAAACTCCCCTGGACACGCTGCTGTGTAACCTGCACTGGTGACCCTTCCTTTGCAAGGAGGTTGGACTGGTGATCTCCAGAGGTCCTTTCCAACCCTAACAATTCTACAGTTCTGTGATCAGAAAGAAAAAGTGAAAGAAAAGCATGAAGAACAATTTGTGACTAAAGCACAGTGCCAACATTACAGCCTGTGATTTGAGTCAGCTAATCCAAATGGAAGAGGCTGAGATAGCTGTAAGAGAAGGCACAAAAGCTGAAATGCTTCAGGAATTGCTTGGTACCAGGCCTCAAGACTCACAGACAAAATATGCCTCAGCTCTCCTGGCACCCAAACAGAGACTCAGACCGTAACCAGGATCTGAACACCCTAAAACCATGTACACTGTGGCTCACAAACTCGACCCACCATTCAGCTCACTGGAACAGAGAATTAATCCCTACCTGTGCAAAGACAAAAGACCTGTCACCTCCAAGGAGACAATCCTGTAGCTGGATGCACCAACCAACTCAGCTAGCCTCCAGCCTCACTCTCTTCTGTAGCACTCCCACTCCAGAGCCTGGAGATGTCTCAGCCTTCCCATCAGCTACGGGCAAGAGCAGCTGGGAATGTGGTAGGAAGGTGGATGCCCACAATCCCCTCCCCGTGACAGGAAAGGCTGCACTACCTGCTGGGTGGGGAGGCCAGGCTGCCCTGGACTTGTGGCAGTGCTGAGGCTGCCAGCTCTACCTGTGGTACTCCTCACCACCCTGACCTCCACTCCAGAGCACTCCATGGGTGCACAGGGATAGGACACTGGGCAGTGGAGGAATGGCAGAAGGTCAAGTCATTCATTCATTCATTGAATAAGGAAATCAAGCAATTTGTATCTGAAATGTAGGCAAATAACATAAATTAATTAGATCTCACACTATTAGACCAAAGACAGTTTCTATTGATGTAATTTGGTATAATGCCTAGAAAAACCAGTGTAATTATACTTTTAATGCCCAGCTCATTCATAACTGCTTAATTCATACCTCTTAATTCTGTTTTGGAGTGAAACAGATTGGATTATATAATTTCCACCTCCACGAGTTTGGCATTTAAAGGTAACATTCAACCAAATCATTATGTTTAGAAAACACGCAAAATATTTAAAAGTGGAGGACAATCTTACGGCATCTTTAAAAATCAGTGTAGTAGGATCTGTATATAAAAACACCAAAATGTCTTAATTCTAATTAGTGTTCTTGCCATTAAGATAATTTGGGAGCTCTATCTATGCATTCCTGAACTAAATACTCTAAACTTAGAGCTCAATATCCCAACATACAAAATGAGAGGTTTCTCTATCCATGTCAAAGCCCTGTTTTGCTAGTTGTTCTTGCCTGTTCCACCTCTGGATACCATAGAAAAGAACTTGCTCATGTGCCTGACAATACCTTGTAGACAATACTCAAACAAAATTGCCACAGATGGTAGATAATATATCTGTTTGACGTTTCTCATTCACCTGAAGAGAGACAGTTCTCTACTGATTGACTCAAAGTCAAGCTGCCTTCATTTTTCTAACATTTCAAACCTGAAGAACCTAAATTTACTTTAAAATTTATGTTCAGTGCAGTCATGCTGCAAATTTGACTCCCTCTGGTAACTTAATTTCAAAAATGTTCTTTGTGAAGACTATGTGTACCATGTGATAAAAGAGAACATGCAACTACTGGTCTTAAACCAGTCCTAATTTGAAGCACACAGGGCGAGGATGCAAATTTTACTGAAGCACGCCAATCTATGATTCTGTACAAAATGTTCTCTTTATGGGAAGTGCAAAACTATTGTAAAATGTAATTAGATATAATCTTTCCTGTTTTCATTAGCTATTAACTTTATGCAAAGATAAACTAAAGAATAATGAGTCTTTTCATTAGCACGTAATTGTTATTTTAATGGTTACATTACAAGCAATAGAATACTATACATACTTCTACACCTCATATTAGTGGGCAATTATTTCGAAACTTTATATTATAATCTACCGACAAAGACCAATGTATTAATGCCACCATTTTAGTATAATGATGACCATGGTTTTGAAATTAGTATGATAGCCTCAGGGAAAAATGTAAAGTAGTAATGAAGAAGATGTTTACATTATATGCCAGTCTCAGGCCTGGTACACAGCAAGAAGAAGTTTAAGGAAAACATGGAGCTGCTCTTGCTACTGCTGTCCTAAAACTGGTCAAATTTATTTGACACCAGTGGCTATTATTTCAAAAACAAAGCAAAACTTTTAAGTGATCCAGAATTAAAAGCTTGGAAGGGAAACTGGAATAAGTCTTCCCTCAATACAACATTTCCAAGTACCATCCTAAACCATATCCAGAAATAGTTGCCTGAAATACTCTATTTTGCACTGATAAACAGTGAACTGACCTTAGTTACTCATCCTTTCATTGCCTTCCTCCTAACCAAGCAAAGCAGTGTAGCTTGGCAGGAAGTGATTAGACAGATCTAAGTTGTACATAAAGCTTGAGGATATCCTGCGGATACCCTTACATAAAGTTAAATCAAGTTTCATTTCCAAAAGGCACTCCAGAGCAAGACTCAAAATACCTCTAGGAGTGAGAAGGCTCTGGGCTGTCACTGCAGCTCAGAGTGCCTGGCACATTCTGTACAGTGAAGCTGAAATCCAACTCTGTCAAACACTGTGCATTCTTGGAAGAGGAGGTAAAGGCAATTTAAGACCATGAAATTAGCCCCAAGGAGTTAAGGACCACTGCTTTCTTCTACTCCAAATACGAAACATATTTCAACAGTGTCATCACTTATATAAAATCAGAGCAGCACAAACAGAGCGAGCAAAAATCCACAACCAGTAAGCTCTGGCAAAGACACAATTCTCCCTTGATAACAGAAAAAGTTACACATGACAAACTCTAGTCACATTTCTTAATGGACTAGAGAAAGGCGTGGAAAGAATGCTGAAATGCATGGACACAGAATATTGATAATACATGAAATAATACTTGAAAAAATTGAAACTAAAAATCTTCTTTTAGAGGAATACTCCATTGCAGATACACTTCAGATTATTTTCTTTCCTTAATATTTTGATTGATTGTAAAATGACAAGAGAATACTGCTAATTTCATGTAGAAGGAAATGCTGGAACACTAAAATGTTTGGCTGAAAACAGGTTATAGAGCAGCAAAAATTTGTTCCATTCAGCTGTTCCAGACCATTCCAACCCAAAATTAGGACTGTATGAGACTGAAATGTCTTCACAGTAAGCATACAATATTCAAAAACCCCTACGGGCATGAATTTCTGCACAGCAATAGCTTCTGCTTTCCCCCAGTGTCCTCTTCTCAGAAAAGTCAAGTTGTAAAAAGGGGACAAATATTCTTTGCCTCACAAAGGTATTTTGAGGCTTAAAGGATATCTGCAATATTTTCAGAAATGCTGCCATGGAAAATGTTTGGGACACTTTTTGGAGACAGGAATACTAGCAAATCTAATGAATTTTATTCCAGAAAAATTCTGAAACAACATATGGAGAGCAAACTGAACACAGAGCACATATTTCTGACATTTATCTTTGTTTTTATTGTTAAGATAAAAGCATGCTGTTTGTTTCTTACTATTTCATCTGCTACCTCTTTCTTTCCTTTCTCTGACTGATTCGACACTAATGACATCATCTGCAGCAATTTTTAAAGCTTTGCAGAAAATCCTGTGCTTTGAAAGTTTTAAAGAGTCATGTAGAGAATGTTATTAGACAGGGAGTTTATGCCTCCTTTTTGTAACTAGTAGAACCAGAGCAGAGAGGATATGGGTGCTAGGATGACTTACTTTTGAAAATAAGAACAAAGAAAAAGAAGTCTTCAAGAATAAGGATGTGGTCCCAACAACAAACTTGTGAAGAACAAATATGGGCAGTTAGAAACCTTTTGTCCTATTGCAATTGCATGTTTACTGCACACTAATGCACCAGATAGGGCTGCTCAGGTTCTGATATGAGTGGTGTCTCTGGGAAGTGGTCCCGACCCTACTGAAGGCTACCACAACCAGGAATTGCTTACAGGGTCTTGAAAACAGAACGGCTGAATCTTTGAACATCTGTGTGAAAAACTATTTCCCTTCACACCCAAACTAAGCCCCATGCTGGTCAATATCTGAGATGTCAGGCAAACTATTTGAAGACATAAGATTCAAGATTCATAATAAATCCCCACTGTTACAGTTACATTTTTCTAGACTGAAATAACTTGCAAAACCTGCTGAAGATGAGAATCTCCGAGAAAAATTGTACATGCTGCTCTTGTGCAAGTTACTCTTTAAATGCATAGTTGCCTCACAGTTAAAAGCTCAGAGAAGTTGAGTATCACAGGAACTGTCCAGGAGTGATTGTTTTCTAAACACAGGTTGTAGCATATCCCAATAACACATCAGGTTCTCTGAGAAGCATGGCTATGAATCCTGAGTTACCTTCAAAGGCATGTGCTATAAATCCAGGTGCACATATATATATAAATATATATTTGTACAGTTTCACTGTTCTGAAATTGCAGCCTAAATTCTTTATGTATGATAATAGACATAGAAATAAAACAATTTAGAGCATCTGCTTTGTTTTCATCTGGTTAAAAATACATATTGTAGATGTGCACAAGCAAGCACCTAGTTAACAATGAATTCTAAATTAACATAATGAGTTACAAAAATTCACCATTTCCCACTAGTTTTCCTCACACTTATGTCTATGAGGTCTTATATAGGCTTCATTTCATACTAATTAAATTTTCCATGCAGAATTTGTTTACTAATCTTTCTACATTTTAAGATAAAGTACTCCAACAGCAGTTCAGGCTAAACTTTTTCTACTTTCAAACAGGTTTTTTTTGCTATGTAGCCTACTTGTACAAAGCTTTGAGAAGACAATCTTTGCCAATTATGATTCAGTGAGATACTCAAAATTAGTTCTCACATCTTTTCTTATAAAAGTCTTTTCTAATAAGTTTGACTGGCCAGCGGGTGGACAGATGTACAGAAACTCTTCTCTACGTGAGGCACTGCAGTGTTTCATTCCCTGTCTCCTGAAGTTGCCATCCTCACTCGAGCAGCAACTCTGCAGCACAAACCTCCCAGTGCACCTCACGCAGTCTGACTGCAGTATTGTTCTTCACTAAGCACTGTAAATACAGCTCAGTGCACTTTAGGGAGCTTCCATTAGAAAACCCACAGCTACCAGTAACCAACAGCTATCATACTAAAGCAACAGTAACATTACATTTATCTTCTAATCTATTTAATATATCTTAGAAAAGAACTGCTGTGTGACAACTGGTAATAAGTATAGACTTCAATGGTAAGCACTCTGTGTTCTTCAAGACAACTATTTCAGCTGGCAGCAAGGTTGAGTTAAAAAAAAATAGATTAATTTCTCTTTTCCTTTCAATTTTTAGATTTTTTGAAAAAATTAGTTCTATTCCTTTAAAATGGTAAGCTCCTTTAGGAAAATCAAGGTCTATTTTACACACTGTGATCTGAAAAATCAAGAACATTGAATTATGGAAGATAATCCAGTAGAGATTCTATGAACACCAAAGGCTTCATTCAAAATCCATGCTTCTGCTAATTTTTCTCTCCAATACTTTTGCCTTTGCAGCCATAAAATATCCTCACCATCAGCAGCAAAACTGGAAGCCCTGCAATCCACAGTGCTACCAGGATTGCCAGCATGAGCCACTGACTTACACCATCCTTTCAAAAGGTGGATGTTCGTGGGATGTGAGAATCACAGAATCACAGGATATGCTGAACTGGAAGGGACCCACAAGGATCATCGAGTCCAGAATCCCACCTGTACATAGAGTCCTGGTTTTCCTTCTGAGAGCTATCAGCAACTCTCTTGTAACAATAAAAGCTGCAGAGTATTTAAAAAGGATGGGATGAAAAAGGTGTGCATGTAATTAGGACTGTATCAAACACTGTATGAAGATTTAACGTAAAGTTTGTCAGGAGCAGAAAACAGATTCAGTGGCACTTAAAGAAGATGTGATAAACTAAAAGCAGTAGATGGACAGATTCAAAGAATATGTGAAAAAGCACAATGATAGAGTAGAACCTGATTATAAATTTCTTGCCTTAAATCATTAATTAAAAAGAAATAACTCCATGGCCACCACAGAATCAATAGGTCTCTAAGCCCACACCAATCTATATGCAGCCACAGCTTTATCACAAAATAATAGCTAATATTGATATTTTTTAATAAAGTTTCACTTTACTACATAATTAGTGTAATATAGTAGGAGCTGTGTTTCTTAACAGAAGTGATGGTGCTTTGTGCAGCATTTAGAGGAATGTTAATAAAGAACGGACTTCTTCTATTGAGTTCCATCTGCCTAATAGAGAAAAATGTTCATCTTAATTAGGAAAATCTTCATAAAGAATATAAATGCAGTTACTAATGGGCTGCAGGGAATAAATGTAGGACACTTAGGAACAACTGGTGTTTTACCAGGAAATGGAAGAGTGAATATAAACCCCCAAACAGTTGTTAGCCATCTGGTGATTGACCACAAATAGCAATAGATGCTGAGGTTTTAAGTGTTTTATAATGAAAAATCTATTTATTTCATTAAGGTTTCATGCCTTAGACCCTTGTTTTTTCAGGTAATAGAGCAGTCCTGACTGACAATGAAACTATTTAAACCCTTTATGAATTAAGATGGACAAATCCATTAGCATTTTTTGAAGGAATTACCTTATAAAAAGAAAGAATGGAAGTGCCAAGCAAAGGTTCAAGAAAGATCCACTGTCAGTTACTTGAGGAATGGTCACTATAACAAACATGTATTTTCAACGCTCACAGGCAGTTGAGAACTTTTTGCTGACTTTATTGGTGCAGCAGCAGATATTACATCATCATGATAAAGACTATAGAAAAATGTAAACTACAATTAATCTTTGTCCTTAAAAATTTTTCAGCAGGCACTATACATTTCCTCTGTCAGTCTGAGGTTTTTCCATAATTTTCTTCCAAAAGTTCTGTAATTTAAAGACATTGATATGCCCTAACTGTTCATTTTCTACTCAAAATGAACTTTTACTCATCTTCCAGAAATTATATTTCTTTTTTAGAAAAAGCACATTAATACAAAGCACTGATGGGATGTACTTCCCTAGTGTCAAAATTTAACTCTCTGAGCCAGGCTCAGTGCCAACATTCACAGCTTCCCAATGAAAAACTGCTTTCTGCAAATTTTAACCAACATCGGCTAAGATTTTGTATTTCCTCTGAATAACTTTGATAGGGAAACCAATACATATATTGGTAAGCAAGTGCAAAAATGAAACTTTCATTACTATAATATTTCATTCAAGCCAACAACCAGGAACATGGCATAAAACTCTGATGTTCTGGACACTGACAGCTTCACTACCTCAATTCACAGAGAATATCACCAAACAATAGAAGTTGCAGCTACTTGAATCTCAGAGAATGTAATTTCATTTGTTCATTTCAATGACATTTTTACTAGACTATAGCTTCATGTAGATTAGTCAGACACATGAAAAACCACATATTAGCTGAGGTGAAGCTGTGATGACTGCAGTTGTCTTAACAGTGTCAATCCAAACTTAAGATGAATATAATTTGTTATCTCTAAATGACAGAGATATAATATAGATCACATATATCACCAAAGTAATAAATAATTAGTGAGCAGAACTGAGTAAAATAGCAGGTTGAACACAACCCCAAATTTTGAATCTTGATGCAGAAGTCAGCTATCAGAATGATACATTTTTCTGCCTTGAATGATAAAACAGCTTTCTCACAACCTAACACATAGCACCATCTGGCATGAACAGAGGAAACTAAGAACTTCTGGAAAAGAAGCACTAAAGCAGTTTAATTTCTTCAGAATTGTCCAAGATATTGACAGAACTCTTTCTGAAAAAGCCATTTGACTGCAAATGTGGCTCAGTGAACCTGCCTCCTGTAGGCATGTGTGTGTAGCTAAAAATCTCAAAAAAAAAAGTTGAATTGAACTGATTGTTTGGATATGGGATGGGTGCTGTCAGAGGTAAGACAGCGTATGTGGAAAATCAACTGTGTACCAAACTGGCTGGGTTTCAGAACATCATCTCACGTCTCTTAACAGGAATTTTAGGAGCTCAGGACACATTTCCTCAGCAGAGCTCAGGAGGATCTTCTCAGCAGTTACTTATAAGAAGAGAGGCTACAAAGACCCAGCGAAGCTGTGCTTGGAGCAGTATCAGACACGGAGGGAGCACTGGCTGTTTCTCGGGGCCCAGCGTTCTCCGCGTGCAGCGGGGCCCTCGCCCAGCCCCGAGAGGGGACGTGCGGCTGTGCCACCACAGGCACTGCTCCGGGGAGCTCAGGCCTTAGCCCGAGATGTGCGCAGTGTAAACACAAATGGAGGCCGCAGCCCAGATAACGTTAGACTGCTTCACTGATATTAGCACAGATTTATTTTAGCATTGCTTGGTGAAAGTGACTTTTAACGCAGACTGTTTTCTAAATGATCCTTAAAAGACACTCCTTTCTTTCTCATCACCTTCACCTAAGGCAAGAACATCCAGCAGCATTGATCTATTTGCTGCTAGTTTTCATTAATTTTACCCTCCCTAAGGGTGGTGCAGCTTTGGTGCCAGCTAATTAAAACCTATTTAGGGATGCTCAGTGCACTTTATCAGACCAGAATTAGCTTTGCTGCTTTAATGAAGACTACAGCTTTCTCTGTTATTACCAATTAAATGTTATTATATCATACTGCATTATATTTGCATTGCATGGCAAAGATATAGATGGCTTTAAAACCACTTATCTGGATTGAGGTACATACAAAGATGCCACATTTAGTAATTATCTAATATTTCTTTAAATCCTTTCACCTGAGACAATATATATAATACACCAACACATTAGTGAAGCACTGGAAGAAGCCGCCAGCTTTATGCTCCCTCTAGGGAAGTACCAAGTAAAATGCATTAATGAAAAATTGTGAATGTCTTGTAATGAATATTATTTATGTACAACATTTATTCAAAGTGGATGAGCATTCACCACCTTGAACTCAAATGCTTCACTAATGAAGACTCTCAGAAAGAACATATGTTCCCCAGATTCTTAACACTCATGCAAGGTTAATTATCCAGTGTGGACAGTCCATATCAGAGGGTGTTTTGTATGGCTGCAGAATTAAAAAATGCTTCATTACGAAATAAACAACATTGTTTGCTGGAAGTTATTTAGAAGCAATTCTTGTTTCTTCCATGCATCAGTAATAAATCATTTGTCAATACCAAAGCTGTGGGTTTTGAACCTGCACCCATTGAAGTCAGGGATAAAGCTCCCACGCCAGCAGTGCAGGACCAGAGCTCTTCTGCAGCACATACCTGTTATCTGCTACCCACAACATCCTTTAAAAACTTGAGCACCACAAGGATGAAACTGCTGAAAAGTCCCACTAATTACCTAAAAAAATTGTACATCAAAGAGTAGAAACAGAAAACTCATTAAAGGCTCGACAGACTAGAAATCTGTTGCAATCTTACTATGCATTAGTAGCATACACTGTACAGAAAGACAGTATTTTAGGATAAAACTAAAATAGATGTAGTTGCAATCCACTCAGTACATTTTAAAATATGAGTTGAAATTGGTTTCCTTCCAGAATTTTTGCTGGGAACATGTCGAAACATACCTCTGTTCAATCTAATATTCCAAGCAAGGGTTGATGTTTCTCTGAGGAACTGAAGGAATATTTGGCTGAGGAACCCGAGTCTGTCTCAGCATCATAATACCCTGGCACAATGTGCAAAACTATTTTCATCACCCACAAATCTCTTGTGCTCTCTGTTTACTGCTTCCACAAATGCCACATAGCTCTAACAGCCTCAGGACCCTCCCTAGAAACAGAAGACAAGTCCTGCAAATTGAAGATGTTACAGAAAGTGAAACAGTTTCCAAACTGAGGTCCCCGATTAGTAGGGAACTGCAGGATGTTTTCTTGAGATACAGAAAGTGTTGGCTGGTGACACATCAATCATTTCCCTTTTTTTCTGGCTGACAAGCGCACTAAAAGATGTTAAAAACATCACTAAGTATTTGATGTGGAAAAGTAAGACTAAAAGTGAAAGTTGCAGTAGATACAAGGATATTACCTGTGAGAAGTGGTGGGTTTTTTCACGGTGTCAAAGGGACACACAACACAAACAATGTGATGAGTCGTGAGACAGGCTCGTAAAAACTTACTGCTGTTTGCAATGTGAAACTTAAGGAGAAAGAACATGGGCCACTTTGACATTAGGCTGCTTAAGAACTTTGTTATAAGCACTGAGAGAAGTTCTATCTGCTTTTGACATGAAAAGAAGCATTTGTATTGTGTTAATTGCGTAACCATAAAAACTCGAGATGTGTTAATTTGTTGAGGAGGAATGGGCTAGGCTGGAGAGATGGATGCTTTGACATTGAATTAGGAAATCTTTTTTCCCATAGGAAAACAGGAGATTTTTTTCAAGGTCTGATCTCACAATAAGGATTTTGATAAAGTATTGTAAAGTCGCTGTGACCTAACTGACTCATAAATATAAACAAATTTATGTTTAACAATGCAATAATGTACCTGTGATCATACTTAGCTTGGTTAATATGTAAACAGGATGACTTGGATTATTAAAGGTCATTTTTGAAGAATGGATCTCATGTATTTATTAGCCTCTGTTCATCAGTTTGTTCAGTTAAACTAAAGAAGCCATGATAACCTTGACACTTTATGACATCTATGAGCTCCCTCCGACTCCCGAATCACAGCAGCAAAGTGTGCACATGGTGAACAAGTTGAGGGGCAAGCTCTTCCCTATGTTTCAACAGTTTGAAAAACAGGAAAAATCAACTGGAACCACATTATGATGGCTTAATAACATAGTGAAAGGTTGAGATAATAAGCTCTTCTACATCAAAAGCTGAGTCAAAATTTCAGACTATGTTAACCTGTTTGTGAATATCTGCATTTCTAATTTGGTCAGAATAGCCACAGTCCTTCTCAGCCTCAAATTCATGATGTGCAAATTCAAAAACTAATATTAAGGCACAGCAGTGATCCAGAAACTCCTTCCTAGTTAGCTCAAGTGAGTATGTGTGACAGGTGCTTTTCCATGCCAAAATACAGATGACCTGAATTTTTGCAGCTTGGTAACAAATTCCTGCAATTTGTGGTCTTAATTCCACAAAATCAATTTCTGCTTTGAACATGCTAGCCAAAACAGTGGCCCTCACACTTTCATCTCTTGCAGCCTCCACTTGAGCAGCATAAATGCACATTCTCAGGCATGGAAAATAGAATTTCAGCATAGAACTAGTTAAAACCTACATCTATTCCAGTATCACTGATAATCCATTTTCACCAAGAAACAGAAATAACGTATAACCCTGAGGTCTGTGTTTGAAGAAAAGCTATAGTGAATCTCAACAGAGAAGAAAATACAATATCCAGAATTATCCTCAGGTTATGCATTTGGAAATGTTGTTTGTGTAGGATTATCCTCTTCAAATAAAATGTCAATTTAATCAATAGTAAATTGAGTTGAAAACAACACACAGCTTTGAAAATATTTCAGGAAGACATCCAATATTTTTGGGACCTAAGCCAACAGAAACGGAACGAACAGAAGGTAGCGTAGGTGGGGTAAATGGGGCCTAGCTGCTGCCTCATCAAGTGCTTATAAGAGTCAAATCCATATAACAATCCATTTAAAACATATCTGGGGACTCTCTGAGTCTCAGCATGGACTTTTCTCATATATCTTTCATCAAACATCCTTACTGTTCTTCACACCTAAGACTTACCGGTCTTTTCCTGTCTCCTTCTTAAACACTGCATCACAGTAACTCATGCGCTTCTCCGTTGTCACGTAGATTTTGGCAGTTGGGTAGCTGCCAACAGTTTTCTTCAGCATGTTGTACACAATGCCATTTCCATCCTTCCTCATGTTTCGAAAAGGACCCCAGACCACGTAAACGGTGTTGTTGGTTTCCTTAAAGAAGTACTCGGGATTCTTGAGTAGGAGAGGCACACTTGTGTGAGAGACCACTCTTATGGTTGTCCTCTTCCCAACATCTTCCTCATAGCCCCTTGTGGGAGCATTGTTCATCCTCCATATGCAGGAGGACTTGTCTATCTCTGTTCCCACCCTCTGGCCAGCCATCTGTCCCGAGTTTGAAACAATGGCACAGAGGTCACAGTCAAGTTGCAGAGGCTGGAAGACAGGAAACAATAGTATGTATTCCAAGTTTTCCTCTGTAAAACATCAAGACTGAAAATTCAGCAAAAAGAAAGACAGGTACAGTACAACAAATTGATAGGAATGCTTGTCTTAAAAAAAACCAAACCCACAATCCCCATGTGGCAGAGCCGCTCGAAAACTCTACCACTACAAAGCTCTGAATGCAAACCTTTTTAGTGAAATAGGCAGTTCCAATCTTTGCCTTTGTTCCCCACCTTGCAAAGTCAACTATACAAATAATCATTCCTTTTTTTCCTCTAATTGTTACTCTTTTCACTGAAAACCAAGGAAATAAAGAAGCAGCAGAAAACAATATTTAGATCAATGCCTTCTCTTTTAACAAGGTGTTGTCAGCAATAGGAAAAAACCTACTGAAAAAGTAATGCTGGAAATTTAAATATACACTAACTGTGTTTATGTGTCTGAATGAATAGTTCCCAATTTGTGACAGGAGTCAAACAGGAGATGTAACTCTAGAAAGCAGTCTAATAGTATTAAAATCCTGCAGTTGGAAAGGAGATGTAGACAGAGGAATATGTTCTCTCCAGAGAGCAGTTATGACTCATGAAAAATTAGAGGCAAATGGACTAGTGACACCTGAACTTAGAACTTAATCCTGTGAAAACTGAAGTCAAAGACAGTATTTCCTGACCACATTCTAGGGTGCTATTATTCCAGTATGAATTGAAAATAGGAAAGATTACCTAAGAGAGATATAGGGACCTATCCGATGTTCCATTTGTCAGAGTATAAAAAATACATGTCTTTTGTACCAACAGACTAAAAGGAAAAGCTCTGTATTTAAACTGGATGGCATGAAAGGTTCAGTTAGGAATCTAAATCAAATGAAAAGTAGATCACAAAATAGTACAGAAGATCATCCAAGTCAGAGATCACATATGATTTTGTATGGTCACAGTCTTGATTCTCTGTCATGCTCACAACTGGGAGGCAGTGACTTCAGTTTAATACTTTTTAGGAATAATTCCCTTCACGTTCTTTGCACATTTACTCTGACAGGATGCTAGGTGCTTTTCTGATCAGGCTTGTGGTTCTTTCTCTTCAAAATCACACCTCATTTAGCTGACGTGGATGAACAGCCTGCCTACATTTGACCATTACAACCTTAGGACGTGGCTGCTGACAAAACATCAAATTCTCTGATAAAGGGGCATAATGTAAGGACAAGAGACAAACATCTCAAGAGAGCCAAATAGTAAGAGCTAAAATATCTCATATTTGGGTGATAAATATTGTACTGAATCGTGCTAGACTTCTGCAATAAATCTCACAATTTCAAAGCTTTGATTTCTCTATTGTGATTGATTTGATTTCTCTGTGTGGCTGGTTTGCAAAAACATTCTTTCCTCATTTCATCGGTAGCTAAAGATTCCTGATTGAATGCAAAAGCATTGGAAATGTTTCCTTTACAGAACACCACGCATTTTTTATAGCTGTTGTAGTTTTAGAGAGCTGTCCTGCATGGCTCTCTGACAGCAGGGGTGAAATCCTAGGAGATGCAGCTGAACACAACAGTCTTTCTGTTTACCAGTTAGTTACAGAAATTCTCTCTAAGAAACATTATGAGGACATGGCTGGGTGACCTAAACAAATCCATGGGCATAACTCATATCCTAGCATGAAGTGAATTGTTACAGTCCCAGTAGATTAATTTATAGCTTTCAGGGTGAACTTTCAAACTAACAAATGCTGAATATGAAACTGCTAGATAGGAAAAGCCAATTTGGTAAAGAATCTGGTTCCATTTAAAATTGTCTCATCCCCAGTGCTGCTTTTTTTTCACTAAATTCTTCCTTCTTCATTAAAATGGAGCTGCTCTCTTAAATTTGGAATGGTTTGATTTTCTGACCTTAGTTAGAAATGCATTGCACATTTTCTATTCACTGAGTGCAACTGTTCTGCTTGAATAAACTGAGTACACTCACTCCTGCAACTGTGTCCCCTGGTTTTCTAGCTCTTTTGTTGTGATTCATTTATCTTGTTCCAATTTATAAAGTGCTTTCATAATACTGAATGCCTGCACTAAGTCAACATATAATCTGCTCTTCTTGAACAGAGGCAGAGGGTAACTCCCTCCCAGCTCTATCTCAGAATAAATATTTTTTACAATGTAGAGAGATTTTACATGTCCCAGTATGCCTATTTCCCAACAGAGATCCCAGAGAGAGTTAGGAGACTGACTGACTCCCATGACAGATATTCCACTGACTCCAGAATCATCCACTGACTTCATCATCTTTTTGCATCATATCTCCCTCAACATATGAGAAAACACACACCAATATTTATTCGTTGCACCTCATATGGAGACAGGCCACCAGTTTGTGGTGTTGGTTTATAATTGTCACAGACAAGAGGGCAGTTTCAGTAATCCACATAAATCCACACACAATGCAAGTGGGTCTGGCAGGCAGTCCTGGCTGTCCTCTCACCTGTAGAGATGGCCCAGCAGCAATGGGATTGATACAGATTGGCAGGACCACACAGAAATGTGTCCTGTTACCGCTTATCCTCTCTGGACCCAGAATCAGGTCAAGGTTTACCTCTCACAAGATCTTAATTCACTTGCATCATAAATATATGAGTTAAAGACAAAAAACATGAAAAACTATTCACCTCTTCATCTCTTTTCATGTACTTAGACATGTATTTCACCTCTAAATACCAGGAGAGCTGAGCTATTATTGCTGCTAGAAAATTATTCATTTTGTTGCCGACCAGAAGGATGTGGAAGTCCTCAGAAGAGCAGCTGGGTATGATTCTGACAAATTGTCCCATCTTTTGCCTGAATGATACATTGTAACTGTTGAGGAACACTTATATTTTAATCAGTAAAGAAAATTAAATGTCTGACCTTTCCATTTCCTGTGCAAGCTTACAGACAATAGAA
Organism: Atrichornis clamosus; assembly: GCA_013400975.1. NCBI lineage: Eukaryota > Metazoa > Chordata > Aves > Passeriformes > Menuridae > Atrichornis > Atrichornis clamosus. Next base: position 353,090 of record WBMZ01012071.1, on the reverse strand, counting down.
AAGATAATTAAAACTGTGAATTAGAGCTTGCAAAACAGTACCATTTCTCTAGCAAAGAGAAATAGCTGTGTAATAAAGGTCACTTATCAAACAGTTCTAGTTATTAAATCTTTGCATTTAGCACTGAAGTGGCTTCACAAAATCAAAGGTCAAATCATTAAATAACAAAATCAGGAAGAATTAGAAAAGGTCACAAGCAAATCTAACTAAAGTAGGTCACAAAACATGATTCTCTTCCCACAGGATTTCATTATTTGCAAAATTGCTTACTTTCCAAATTTGACAACTCCCCCACCATTTCCAGTGTCTCCACCAGGAGACTGAAATTCCAGCTACAGAAGCATTTGTATGGCTGGGTTTCCCAGTGGCACAGATCCTGGATCACCAAGTTCCCCAGCCACAGCCCTGCAGGTCTGCTGAGCACGGTGTGGGGGTGACCTCAGGCCAGGTCTCTGAACCACAAAGCAGTGTCTTGACAGAGGAGACACACACCAAGCTCTGGTCTCAGCAGAGACTGCCAGGTTCACTCCTCAGCTGGATGAGATCCAGCTCAGACCTATGCAGACGGAATTTCCACTAATGAAAGGCTGAATTTCTCCTGTGGCTTCTTAGCACTACAGGCCGGCAGCGCGCTGGAGAGCTCACTGCAACCACCAACTCCGTTCCACTCCGAATCCCACAACTCATCCTACAGATAGTTAGGAAACTCAGGCTAAACTTTCTCAATTGTTACTGTAACAATATGACTGTAATTTTGTAAATTGGACGCAATGCCCATTCACTACATAATGAGGCAATTATTAGCAGCTTGCCACATATTAATTTGCTCCTTTAATGTTGAAACAAATGAGATCTTTTCTTATAATCATCCTATTTGAGTGAATTCTATCAAAGCCGATTGAACAAAGCTCCAGAGAGACTTCTTTATTTCAATGCCATTTATTCTTCTACTCTTCTTGGATGTCTTTTAGAGTTTTAGAGGATACAACATTTATAATGATGCCAATAGGGAATAGATTTTGCCTTTATTCTTCTTGATGTTCTTTTGAGGGCTTTGAAACGAAAGGTACAAGAGAGGCATTAACCGTCTGGCATTGTTTTTATTGCTTTTCTCTACTTTACAAGCAAAAAATGTATTTTAATTTTTCCTGTGTTTCAGTGATTAAATAAGCTGGTTTTATCTACACTTACTCACTTTCTTCAGACCTCTGACTGTGAGAAAAGACTTGCCAGGCTTCTCTGAGACAAAATTCAGCACATTTAAAGAGAAAGATAGTACTCGTGTGTTCACCCAGCAAGAGCAACCAATTTAGTACAGCACTGCATGTAAATTACATCCTATTACTAACATCACACAATAAAAAACACAGGTCTGATCACCCTGGGTTTGTGGTTGTTCCCTCTCCCCCGCAATGGCAGTATTGTGGGTTTTTTATATTCAGCACTTGATTTTGGTCCTAGCCCTCAGCATCACATCCCAGCAAACATCTCTGTCTTCATGAAATTTAATGTTAAGATTTCATAAAGATTTTAACATTTTGACATTATTTTGAAATAAGCCCAACATCAACATGCATTCCATTTCCAAATAAAGAGAATATGATCTACTTCTTCATACGACTGAGACTCAAGTGCCTGGGATATTTTATTTAGATGAATGTCACTGATATGTACATGAGTTCTAGCAGAAAGTTTTTATTTAAATTGAATGAATTGGAAGGGAATGCATAGAAGGCACATAATGTGAGTAATCTTACAGCAAGAGACTGAATAAATAACCATCGTTGAAATTCTTTCTATATACACTGACCCAGTTGTTACAGAACTGCTCTTGTGTTTGCAGCTCTTGTTACAGCTCCTTAAAGGGGCTGTACCAGCCCTATGCTTGGACAAGTATCTTGTGGATTCCTGCTGTCAGTGGTAACAAGACACAAAAACAAAGGAAGCTTGGACTTTGGGCAGAGATTGAAACTTTTTTGCCAGAGCCGCTTGCCCCATTTAAACTTTCAATCAGCAAGTGTATTTTTGAAACATTTTCGTTTTCTTTCTCATGGAAAAGAAAAAAAAACCCCACAAACTCAAACCTTCCAAACACGAACCACAGTGAAAAGTGATGCAGTGTCATCTTTCTCACTTTTGAGACAGCTCCAGACAACTCCATGCCAGCTCCTACCTCTTTCAAGATATAGCAGAGCAAATGCTCATGAGAATGTTGTTGATTTAGCTGCTGCTACAGGGAACAATATAGGCAGCTTTGAAACAAAGCAAGAATCAAGTAAATCTCATGATACCAAGAGCTGGAACACAATTGCCTCAAATATACATGAGAAAACTGAGTAAAAAGAGTCAAGTGTATGACCTATAAAGAAGAAAACCATTTTTAATGTATTTTATGTATTTTCCACTATTTTATTATAAGGCAAAAATTGAAAAGTCAAAGATAATACCCCTCTTGATAATCTCATAAAACAAAATCTAGTAAAATTGAATAAAAGCCAGGTTCAGCTTGATCGAAATATTTTAACTTTCAATTTTTCAAAAATTGTATTTAAATAATTTTCTAAAATAGAGCTAAAATGCTCCTCCATTTGAACATTTTTCTGTATTATGAAAAGGTGAAAGAATAGTATTTCACATTAAAAGAACAGTCCCTTTCATTTTTTTCATTTTTCCTGATTTCCAGCTGAAACTTTATGGAAACTGACACCATTTAAATAAGCCTACACTAGTATATTCTTCTGGAATAATAAACTATTGGAAGACCCTTGATAGCTCTATTGGTAAAAAAGACTTAAAAATAGAAAGGTGGCAGGGAGTAATTGTTCTGTCTCTACATGGAGGGTTAAGGAAGGAAGGAAGGTGCCAGATTCAGTGCTTTGGGTACAACAGAAAGACCTGGGCAAGGCAGAGCACTGGAGGACTGACGGCCAACAGCCCTGAAGGACTTTGGGCACTGGGAGAGTGGCAGGTGAAGAAAGTTTTGCCCCAAGGCATTTCCTGAAGGATGTGAAGACCTGTCCTGCGTGTGCACTCTCAGTCTGTCCACAGAAGTCACACTTTTGTTCATGTCTCAGGTGGTTGGCAAACTGTCCTCTCCCTAGGCAGGGTGGCAGAAGGGACATGCTCTTACTAACATGAATGGATATGTCACAAAAGGGGGAGGAAATAAATGAAAACAGGAAAACCGAAAGAGAACTGAACAAATTTCAGACAGCCTATGAAAATACAGAATGCAGTTTAGTGTTTAAAAGAGAAACATGTAAGGGGAAAGAGGATTTGAGAAAATGAAAAATATTGATATATATAGTCAGGAAGGTAAGTCATGACGTTTGGGAATGCAATCTAGCAAAAGAGAGGAACCAAAACTCCTAAAGATATTTGTTAAGTTATAAACTAACTGTTGCAAAGAAAGCCTCATCAGACATGTCAATCAAATAAGTCAGCATTAGGCAGAGAGAAAAGCTTTTGTCCTTTACACCGAAACTGCACAAGCAGAAAACAGATGGAATGGATACGTTCACTCCAGCATATAGTATTATAGTCTGTAGGTAACCAGAAAACCTGACATATGCAGGCATGCAGATGCCTACAGTTTCAGATCCACATAATTAACACCTCTGATTTGGAGGAAAAACAGAATGCTCTTTGGCATATAAAAAAAACCAGCAAAAAAATACAAGTACGCCCAAGAACATATGTGGAAATGCTCCTGTCAAACACTGTTGAGGATTGAATTGTTATGGAAGGAAGGCAAACTCCATCATGCACACCCTAAGCAGAAGGTTCACAAGGTAAGCACTAAAATAGAATTCACTCTGAAAAAGAGCCTATGAAAAAATTAATTTCACATCTGTACAAAATGGAAAACCCAACAAACTACATTAGTTCTAGAATATTCCTAACTTCATCTCAAATGTTTAGATGATGACCATAAATAACCAGAATGTTTGTGATACTTCATCTATCACCCATTTACAAATACACAGGCTTTAAAATATCATGACTTAGTTCAAAAGCCGGGAATTCTTCCAACCATATACTGCTTGCTGAATGCTGAATCCAGTAGGTCATTTTTCTTAACATCCACCACATTGTTCACTTGCCCTCAGTACCACGTGAAGGCTCTTGAATTTTGCGCACAGAATTTACTGGAAAAACACAATGTAAACCAAACACTGTCCATCAAACATCCTAAACAGCTCAGAGCACAACACAACACAACCAGCTGATCCTAACAGTGGCACCCCTTTCGTCACTCCACTGCAAAACTGCATTTGCAACAGTATATTTGCTACCACCAAAACACATAACTTGATTCAACAAGTTATTGGTATCATAATGTTTAGCTCTAATTTACCTTCTGCAATTCTCTGTTTATATCACATTTCTCTTCTAGTTTTTGCACTTAGCAATAAGGAAGGTAACAATTGTTTCTTCTCTACATGGGCATATTTGCTCAGCAGACAATACAAACCACAAGGAGGTAAAATGTCACTTACAACTCAAGGAGACATAAAAGGGAGGAATGTCCTGTTAGCACATGGGTTGAATAGAGAATGAATCTCAGTATGAAAGGACAAAAACAATTTTTCACACCCAGTAACATGTCTGGCAGCAGAGCAGAGGTTACATGTAACACATAATCCTTCCTTACAGAGTGGAGCCTAGAATAATATTCTTGAAAGCAATCAAGGCCAAAGAATTCTCTCCATAAAAACTGTTTTTTCTTTGGAAGTAATAATTAGTATCTGTGGAAGAAAAAATTAATGAGAATTTCCTCTATGAAGCTGCCTACTAGAAGATTATGTCTAAGGAATTCTTTCTCACATATGGAAAACATCGGTTTCTCCAACTGCTGACTTTAATTTGTATTTATTATAAATACCCACAGATGGCGGTAAAGTATGTAATGTATACAGCAGATTTGTTCCAAGTTTGCTCTCTCTAATAACCTCCCATTATCAGCACTCACCATTAATCATGGACCATTATCTAGGAACTTAGTTAGCTGAATCACAGATGCAGTAATGCCTGTTAGGCCTCTAATCTAAACACATTTGAAAAAATTAGACTCACAAATAAACTAGGGGCCTTCTAATACGAGGTTCACGTCTTATTTCAGGTCAATTTATTTGGGATTTGATATGGGGAAATGATATCAAGGTAAGCAGCAAAAACTGTCAGAAAAACTACCTTGTATTCACTGCCCCCCTTTTTCATGAAAACCTACCTAACAGGCTGGAAGCCTAACCTCTAATTTATTTTGGTTCCATGCTGTCTAGACCTATTATTTAATTTTGTCTCTCTTGGTGGTCTATCTGTCAAGTTATTTGTATGCATGGAAGGAAAGTGATAAGCTAAAATGCTAATTATCCATTTTTCTGAAATTAAAAAAAAAAAATCCATGCCAGGAATAAGAATAAGGTTTATTACAATAGCATTAAAACCAGTGGCGTTTTTCATTTGACAAAATAAGCCTTAAGAAGCTTTCTAAGTCCAGTATTTTTAATTGCTGGATGCCTTATCTAAAAGAGAATACATAGTTGCTTCCAGCCACATTCATTTACTTTCCCCTCATTGGTACATTGGGAAGATTTGCAGTACCACTCTTTGACCGTATCTGTAAAATGTTTAAAATTTTCTCTAAAAATGTAATTTCAGGTTAAAATTTCACTTACAAAGAGCTAGTCCAAAAATTTCATTGTTTTAAATATCTTTTATTTTAAGATTATAAAATCATTTCAGTTGCAGAAAGATACGAGGTTAAATCATCATTTTGTCAGACACCTGAAATTTCAAGCACTATGGCACTGGGCAGAAATTTAAACTGGATTGGAAAGTTCTGCTTAAATAATTAGGGAGATATGTTTTACATTTTTTAAAGTCATTAATGAAAGCTATTAAAGCATAGCTGCATATTTTAAAACTTTGAAGTTAAAGGTCTGTTTCAAAAGAAAAAATCAGTGTACATATACTCTCTGCTGATTGCTTTTACATCATTGCCTCCATGCCTATGTCCACTAATCACCTTTAAATCAGTGCAGATATCATGCAAACAGTTTGTACCATGGACTAACAACACTTGCAATAACTCGGGAAGCACCCTCACGTGGAAACTACTGGGGTTAAACGACTTGTAAATAATTCAAAGACCATTCTGTATCAGTTCTTCTTACTCATGGAGCTCGACAGTGCAGCTTCTGCTACTGCCACACCCCACACCTGCCCCATTTCCCCCTCACTTAAAAGCCTCTGCTGGAGAAAAGCCCCTGAGCTCAGTGGCCTCTGCCAAATCTTACTGAAGTCAAGAGGGCCGTGTGCAGGTCTGTGCATCCTCAGCACAGAGCTCAGAACTTGACCAAGGCCTGAGGTGCTGAATAGCACACACATAAATGAGCTGCTAAGTTATGAGGTGAAACGTGCTAGAAGCAATTGCAAAACAAAATCTTATTAAAAGATGAAAATAATAAACTCTATCAATCTTTTCTCCACTATATAGTCTGGCCTGACAATGACACAGTTGCAAGACACAAACAACACTACCTCCAAAATGGGTATTTATAATCATATAGCTCTTCCACTATAATTTAAATTTTTAAGAGGGAAATTAATTTTTAGTCCTTCATAAATCTTTAAAAGAAAAATACCACTGTTACATACCTATATGCTGACTTTCTGGGTAAATCTATGGTACATTCATTGTGTTCATTACAGTTCAAAGCAAAACTCCCACTGACATCAATGAAGACTTCATGGAGACTTCACCTAACATCTGAATTTTGGGAAGAGAAATTTGGATTTGCAGTTCATAGATGGACAAGTTTTCTATCTGTAAACAGACTCAACACAGCAGCAGGAGAAACAGCAAGGAAGCTTCTCAAGCAACATGCCAAGCTTGGGGTGAGAATCTGTGCAGGGCTGGGCTTAACAAGACATATTCTACATTGGAAAATAAATGTAGACATGGGACTGTAAAATGAAACAGCTCCAAAAATTATTCTGTACCATTACAAGATGATGCTACTCCTCTGCCTGGGCAGCAGCAGAGGCCTGTCAGCTCTGATTCTGCTTCAGCCCGTGAAAAGAATCCTGGATATTTCCTTGGTGTGAGTAACCTACTCACAAAGCCCAAATACGGTGTTCCCCCTTTGTATGTGAGCACACATACTGATGTTTTGTGCTGGATGGACTTCCCTGGTTACTACTGAAACTACTTCCCACCCCAAGTCTATTTTTGGGATGGAAACCTAGAAGGCCATGTTAGCTTGCTGTTCTTGTTGGCATCAGATTCTACATTTCCACCCTTGTGAGTGCACAGAGTTTGTGTAGTTTTTTTGTTTTGTTCTGATCAGACTGTTGACTTTAATGTAGCTTGTGATTCCTAAAGTTTCCAACGACTGTAATGACAGCAGGATATTTGAAACTTGAAAAGCAATCTTAAAGGTCAACACCTAAGCTCATCAGTGGCTCTGTAACTCACAGTAATGACTACGGTCGTTCTGACAAAACAGGTTCTTGGGGACTGCAACAAGGGAGGGAAAATCAGTGCCCTCTGATAGCATCTGCCTGCTGTGGCTTGCTGGCACTATGAAAATGGCAAAATACATGTCAAGTGAGGGCCTAGAAAGGGAAGAGGCAATGGAATACTGATAAACGCCTTGCAAGCAAACACCTGGGCCTTTCCTTTCCTCCTTCCGGAGCAATGCTGCTCCATGCTGCAGGCTCTGTTGCACCTCTAGCTATCAACAGCTCACAACTAAACACTGGGAACTGGAGAGGGTAAGTTCCACCTCACTGCCACAAAGCACATCTGAGGGATTACGAGACGCAGCTAAGTAAAAAAAAATCCCACTGAAGTCAAATAATTATAAAATAATCATCCAAAGGAAATGTCCAGGTTACAGCTTATGCTGAGGGAGAAGCCAAGAGGAGAGCAATGAACCTCAGCTTGCATAGAAATAACATTTCTTCATTTCTATGGACAGTATATATGGGAAAACATTTCCACAGTCACATTAGTTCTATGTTCTTTTGTCGGCTTAGTGACTTTAAAAAAAGCGCATATATGCACATATGTATTAACAAAACTAAAAGCAGCAAGAGAGAGAGATAGAGGGTTTAGATTATGTATTAATTTAATTCACAGAAAATATTTACAAAGCAAATGTGCAAGTTTTGGCATCCCCTCTCTCTGAGTCATACGACTGCAGAATTATAGATGCAGTATGAAGACATTTGTGTATGTGCCTGTGTTCAGCTACCTCATCATGCATGATGTCAAACATTCACTGTGTTCTCATGGCTAAAAAAGACCAAGGCAGATGAGCTGAGGAAAAAATACTGATGGACTCTCGATATATCCCATTGAAAAAGAGCTCTTTTTTCAAGGAATGCACTTTTGTGACAGAGGGCAATTAAGCTTTGGAACAGGTGCCCCAAAGATTCTGGAGTCTCTGTTCCTAGAGATTTTCAAAGCTTGAAGAGGCACAGACGTGACCTAACCTTGATGTTAGTCCTTTTTATAGGTGATATTGGACAAGATGGTCTCCAGAGGTTACTTCCAACATATTTCTTTCAATAATTCTATAGTTCTATCACTTTGAGAACCAAGGGGAAGTCCAATGAATCGCAATGAAAAAGCACATATTTTTAAAAGTGAGGACTATTCTATATGGTGGGGAACCAAAAAAAAATATAAGAACTCGAAATGATAATAAAATATTGAAAATTGAATAATTAATGAAAAATTATTCTCTCTTCTTGTCTGTCCTCTCTACTGTCTGCCACATACAAAATCATACAAAACACAGCAGGAGAGAGAAACATTCCTAAAATGGGCTAAGATTTGATCTGCATGTCATATGAGAATGCTGCACATAATCTACACCTAATAAATCTTATTCCAGATAACATATTATTAGGCACAGGTACAAGACTGGAATCCAGAATGACCTGAGATCATAAGGACTTTGTTCCAGTCAGTGTGACACAGGGCATGAGCAGGCAACACAGTGCAATTTCCCTCCTGGCATGTGTGAACCAGCTCCAGAACTGCTAAACTGGCTGTATCAAACATTTTAGGCTCATTACTTCATAGCATATTTGTAGACAAAGTGAATTTTAGTTGAGACCTCCTCATAGGTCTTCTCTCTAAGGCTGTTAGCAGTGAATACAAGGTGATAAATACCACGCCATACCTGGAGACCAATGCTGGGAGTTTTTGTTATTACTTTTAGCTCTACCAACTAACAGCGGTGCCTTCACCAGTACTGGAACATGGCTGAGATGCTGAAATGGTGGCTCCAGCGGCCTCTGGGGAGAAGAGGTGTAAAAAGAAAGAAAAAACCCCACTGGATCCAGAATGAATAGGTCTTTTTCACAACAGAAATCAAGACTGCTGCCATGTGCCAGTGTCCACTGAGCAGTAACCTGTGGCTGCACAGGCTGAGACAGAGGGGAGGCATGAGGAGGGGAGGTATGTTCTAAGAAATCAAATGCACGTTGCATTGCAGAAAAATGGGGAAAACTCCCATACAATCAGACCTCCAAAGTTCCAACCATAGAACAGCAGAATTGCAGTGTCTACGAAATGTAGGATACTGAAAATCAATTCTGAAAAAGTGTATCAGAAGTGAACACTGTATTTATCCCCTCCTCTTGGAATAACCTCACTGTAGTAGCAAAACAATTGCTGACTCTGTTACAAGACCCTTGCAAAAATCCTGCAGACCCTGTTTTTCAAAAGAGTAATAATTAAAAAATAAAGTCCTGTGGTGCTTTTCCTCTATAAGCCCTGTTTATGAATTCATAGCACAGCATGAAGGTTATTAAAATCCCATATGTGAGAACCACACACGGCACAAGGAGATATGAATTGGCATTCCACAGAGATAATGCTATCTAATGGGCAAAACAAGGAGCACAGCTTCATTCTGCTTCAGAGTACATTTGGAAAGGGCAAAGCATCCGGCTGCTGCTCATGGATAGCTGACCAGACACAAGCCATTTTTTCTTCCTACCAGTTGATTAACAAGTTGAATGTGAAGAGCATGGCTGTTACCTTGCTGGACCTTGATACTCCCAGGACACCCTTCTGCCCACAAACCATCTGACGTGGGGTGGATTAAATGACATTTGGGTGACCCAGGTACAGTGACTATTAAACATGTTGCTGTTTACTTCCACATACACACATTTCAAATCAAAATGTAATTAACTGTGGAGATAATCAGTACACCTCACAAATTAATTCCTGAGCACTGCCTACCTGATAATATAATTATTTTTCAGAAATTATTCATTTATTTCCCATTTTATTGTTGAAAGAAAAGAGTTAATGCTGTGCTTTATTTTAATGCCAAAACTATTCTGATCCCACGTAGCACAGAGCTGTTTTGAACACTATCAACAGCTGGAAAAACTTCTAGAAAAAGCCAAAACAACAGTTTTAGAAAATGGTTTATGAAAAAAACCCTCAAACTGACAAAGAATAGACATGCACAAAAAAATTTCCTCAATTATTAAATAATCTGAAACTTTTGTTAAAGAGAAAGCAGCCCATGGTTCTAAAACCCTTAAGTCAAATTTAATACATAAAACATGCTCTACTTAAGGACTCTGATCAAAGGTTTGTGAGGCTGTTTCTCTGCCTTGCATGTATGATCAATCAGCCATCAGCAGTGAGACCACAGGTGTCTGATGGGAGTCATCACTACTGCCAGAGATGGAAAGCACTCCAAAATAGGAAAGGCAGGATCTGCCATGAAGCAACATGAGACAAAACCATCTTCTCTCAGGATTAAAATCTATGTGTTTGCTTTTGCTTGGCTCTCTGCTATATTGCAGAGGAAGGGTTTCCTTCCCATCCGTATCTCTAAGATCACACACTGCTGCTCAGTCCCCCCACTTGAAATATCATTGCTAAAATTCAGAATTTGGATGAGAGCTGTGAAGTTTGCATGCAGATCTGAACTTTCTCTAATTTCAGGACTGTTCAGACCCAAGATTCTCATTTATACCAATTATACACTCTTTCAGCTGCACCCTTCAATCTTGTCTCTACATGATAGGCCCCATCACAGTATAACACCACAGGTCTCAGCTGTTGGATACTACTTCCTTGCTACAATCAACATCACTGTCAGAAATTATAACCTCTATCAATATTTTAGAGATGCAGAGGAGGGAAGACAGTGAAAAGAAATTAAGTTTCATAACTAAAATGAAAAATCCTTTCCCTCTAATGACTCCTGCCTTCCAAACTGTCTTTCTTTATGCATGAGACAATTTGACTTGGGATTTGCTCCCTGACTAGGCTTAGCTACATACTTTGGAACAAGAGATCCACAATGAGAAATACATAAGACATAACAATAACTTTCTGTAGCATGCCATGCCAAATTAGAAATAGTTTTCCTTCCAACCACCCTCACAACTAAAGCTGCAGTCAGGTATTTAATATTGCTGCAGAAGCAGGAGCTCTCTCCCTTCATCTATCCACTTCATTTCTGCCAAGTCACAGAACAAAATAAATATCCAACAGAAAAAAAATCTTCTATCAGTCTTTTGAATACTTTTTGGGAGAGAAATCACTTAGAAGTGATGTGTCAGGGCACCTTGTCTGCTTCTTCCTCTCCCTTTCTCAGTGGAAGGACAGTATGGAAAAAGCAAAAACACTTATAAGTGCTGTTTGGGGCATAAAATCCCCTGCCATCCATCTCTCACTAGGACAAATTTTGAAAAGAAAAGCACTTAGAAGTCTCTTTTTGTCTCCATCTACATTACTCCTTTTCTCAGATGTATTTTGAAATAGAAATAAAAATAGAAATGAAATGCTATTTTCACTGTTTTGAAGTTAAAATCAGGCATGTCTCTAATTTCTTCCATTTACATTTGCTCTGTAACAAATATCAGTTTTGGTGTATACTGCATTCCATTTCTCTCTCTTTTTAATCTCAACAACCCTCTCCCAATTCAAATAATGAGATTATGATGCTATAATCTTATTCTGAGCATGACCTTTGATTTCTATGGATTTCTATCCCAACAAAGATACATCCATTCTGCTGGCCAGATGTCAGCAATATAAACATTTAGCTAATTTAATTGATGCTTTAACTTTCTGAAGTGGGGCAGCCTTCAGTGACAATGGCAGTCATATCCAGAGCTACAAGTCACAAAAGTGTGCTCAGTGGCAGCAAAATCATCAGTACAGGTTTTAGTAACTAAAAAAGCAAACATAATCCTGAGACATACATAAAGGGTTTTGAAATTATCTTTTCACTCTATTCAGCAGCATTGATAGTAAATTCAGTCTGGGCATTCGACTTCAGCACAGATTTGGATCAGCTGCTGAAAGGCCAGAAAAAGCAAAAAGAATAATCCATGCCCTAGAAAAATTAACCAGCAATGGAAGAACTGGGTTAGTGCAGAGAAGAGAAGAGAAAATGGAGGAGATGTGATAAATGTTTCCAAATATGTAAAATATGCTCCAAAGGATTCTCCACGTCTGTTCTACATTAGCAGGGTGGTAGTTAGATTTGGGTTAGACTTTAAGCAGCTTTCTATATGAAAACATAGTTATAAACAATCTTGCCAGGGGCACAATGACAAACTTGCTAACTCCAGAAGTCCTTTCTTATCCTATTTTCTGTGATTCTGTGAATTTTAGTGGGTTGATGTGCACACAGCACTTCACAACTTAGCCTTCTTGGGTGACACTAAAGAAAGAAGATGATGTTCTGTGCTGCAGTCTCTAGCTCAGCTCTGTGCTCTGCACTACATGGAAAAGTAGGTATCCAGGTATCCTTTAGCAAAAAGGTGGTGGAGCAGGTGTGTGCGTGTATGTGTGGAACTAATGTACTAAGAAAGGAACCTGCAATCTGACAAACCTTAATCCCCAGATAGAGAAATCAGTAAAACGAGAACAAATCAGGTTATCCATAATGCAGCAGCAGCAACAATGACAGCTTCAAGCATTTTAGAAAGTCAAGAATATTTTTCTAATTATTAATGGTTGTTTTAGTACAATGTCATATGCTTCTGATTTTCAAGTTCAAGCTACAGCAAAATGGAAGTGAAATGCAGATATTCACTAGCCCAATGCCTTTTATGATTTATGCTGAAATCCTGCTGAAATGAAATAGAAGAACTGCAGTCAACCTTTCTTTCCTGTAAATCTATTCAAATGTTATCTGAAGCATTCCTAGCAAACCTCTGCTTCTTGACAACAGTAGATATGAAGCTGTCTTTCCATAAAAGCTGTATTTCTCCTTAGTTTATGATAGCTCTAGACTTGCCATGCTTTTTTTCTTTCAGTAGAAAGAATAGAAGTAATTGTGGAATAAAGTACCACTCATCGTGAATAAGGATGTCAAATTCTTTTCTATAGTAAGCTTTGTCAAATGATAAGCAATTAGACCCTGCTTTCAAGGTTGCTTAAATAAATAATATTTTGTATGAGTTACTTTTAAAAAAGCTTCCTCATGTACAGATCACAGTCTGGAATAGTGATATGTCTACACTGACTGTGGTGTTGAGTGCATATTTAAAGAATAAGAATTTCTATCTGTGCAAAAAAATGTTGTTTTTAAAGTGAATCTGAGGGTGTGCATTTTCACATGTTTCTGATCAGCTCTTCACTGACACTTTTCCAAAATCTTTGCCATATTGTTAGCATCATCTTCATAGATAGCTGCCAGTGGAAAATGAATCAGATGCCACAAATTACTCAAGGGCAATGAGGCCCTGAAGGAACCTTCTGCAGAAAGTTTCTGAATGCAGAACCTAAGCCTGCTGTGCTCTAAAGTTCCTCAGTGGAATTCTCCTGTGAAGGCAAACATATGTTTGTTTACTGCAGAGGCAGCATACATGTCCTATGATCAAGAAATGCTATTTTGTGGCTACTACCTTTGATAATGTAGTCAAGAAAAACACACTTATGAATGTTTTAAAGCCATTGCTACATGAATGAGTCTACTGACCTAGAAAAAAACCCACCGATTAAATTTGCATTTCATGTGTTGCTTGGTTTCAAGCTCATGCAAGTTTACAGGCTAAGCAAGTAACTGTATCAGTTGTAAAAATACGGAGTCCCAATGGCAATAACCCTTGACAAAACATGAGTGTATTGTGTGGAATCTCTGATGCCCCCCTCTGCATCACAGAGGTCTGGTGAATCAGTGACATTCAGTGTATCATCAAACAAAACCCACCACTTGTGCAGCAGATTTCCACATCCATCACTACAGCTGAACTTGTCCAGGGAACTACAGACTGGCCTAAACATTTGCAAATCAGTTGAAGTACTGAACGACTCGCTCTGACAAGGATCAGTCTGTTTACAACAGTTCCTGTATGGGAAGCAAACACTGCACTCACACAGAGCTCACTGCAAACAGAACCACACGCACATGGCTACACAGCAAGGGCTCCCCTACAAAGGCAAGAACAGGTTACAAGGCAAAATAACAACTACAGGTTTGAGAAACACAGACTCTAAATGCTGATGTGCTTCAGTTATTGGCACTGGGATGTGAGAAGCAGATTCTCAGGATGTGTATGCTTTGACGTTATATTTAAATAGTGCAACAAGGTCACTCTATTCTGCACAATGATGCTGAGATTTTCTGTAAGATGCAACCTTTAGACCACTATTTATTTATTTTCTTATTGCTTCAGCAGGATTTTTCATATGGCCAGAATTTTTACCACTGATAATTAAAAAACAGAAAAAAAATCCAAACCCCACACTCAACTTTTTATCAGTCTGCTAATGCACATAAAGGAAAAGGAACAGAGGACTTCATTCTCCTTTAACATTAACACCAATATAAACCAAGTCCTGGGTAAGTCATTTGTGCCAGTGGTAGAAATCAGAAACCTGCACTGTGAATTGTAAACCACTACAGAGAGATCCAAACAAAGGAAGGGAAGAGACTGCACAAATTTCTGCTGAAAATCTGCTGTGCTGAAGGGAGATACTGCTTCTGGTTTATAATTGTACTTTTTACTTTTGTCCTTTTTGCTGAGCACAAAAATACTAATTCCATTCCTCAAAAGTGTGATACATGAGAAATAATAATGAATACAGATATCCTTCAAACCAAGATGGAATTTTTAAAAACACCTTTATGATAAACAGGTCATACTGCTAAAGAGCTATGTAAAAGTACAGATGAGGGGTAATTAGGAGGGTAATGAAACAATCTCTCTGAAGAAGCAATAAACACCACAGAGTGGAAAAGGTCTGTCTGTGGCTGCATTTTCAAATTTAGGAGTCTGAACTTTGGCAATCATATCAATTTCTGAATGGAGTGGCCGTTGGGGTTACTTCTGATACCAAGTTATTTCTCAAAGAAACATAAACTTTTCTAGTCTTGGAGCAAATGTATAACAAATGACATGAAAGTCACACTCCCTTGGTCACCTTAAATAGCACTTCCTTCTGAATAGGCCTCTCACAATCAATAGCTTTATTCCTGGAGTGAGCTATTGCTTATTTTCACTAGATCCCAAAATATTGCAGTTTGAGGCAACATCCTTTTTTATGCAGTTTTATTAGTGCTGTGTAACATTTGCTCTCTCCTATGGGGAGAATCCACAGGCAGATGGAGGGAGGGAGGAAGGAATGGGAATAGAAGTTTAACAAGGCAGAAGGCAGGCAGGAACGGCAGAGCCCATAAGGGGCCAAAGTCTAAAAGAGTTAGCAATATATAGCAATAAATACCTTGCGGATCCTGGCTCAGGGGAGCAAGTCTGAATTGACAGCTTTTAACGGCAAGAGAAAGGCTTCGCCCTGTTCAAAGATCTGGTGTAAATACCTAACTGGTGTGGGTGGGAGTTAAGAAGGTGAAACCAAACTCTTCTCAGTGACACCCAGTGACAGAACAGGAGATGATGTGCGTAAACAAAATTACAGCAAATGCCATTCATATATACAAAAAAAATTTCTATTGTGAGGATGGTTGAGCATTGGAACAGGTTGCCCAAAGACGCTGTGAAGTCACCATCCATGGAGACACTCAAACACAACTGGAGAGAGCCTTGAGCAATGTGCTCTTATCTGACTCTGTCTTGGGGACAGGGGTTGGACTAGATGATCTCCAGAGTCTCCAAACCCAGAGGCACATAGAAACAATCAACCACAACTGAATTATGTTCACAGCAAAGATCAGTCATGGGAGTTTTTGTGTCTTTTTTAAAAGAGGAAGACCATGTGTAAAAAAATGTGCTTGAAACCCTCTTGCTGTTCAGCAAAGAAAAAGGTGTAAAGCTAGACATAATTTTTTTCTGGATCTCAGAAACTGATTTGATACTGCTTCATCTAACAGATTGATTTCTAAAGTGGGAAAGCATGGCATTGAAAAAGACAGAAAACACAGCTGGTTATAAATCTTTCCATAGACAAGGAAACAAGGATGTCTATAAAAGGAACATTTCAAGGTTTTACTGTAGAGAATGTGTAGTGCCATATGTGTACCTACTAGAGCCACTTGAGCTTTTTTATACCATTTTTTGCCATTACAAAGAAAATAAATACAGGCATCTAACATAAGTAAAACATAAAAATAGAAAAGGATAGTAAACATTTTCTGCTAAGGAGAAAGAAATGAACTGCAACCTTCTATGCTAGCTAGTGGGCCTTTCTTAGACCTAATGGGGTAATTTCCAGTCTAACATGTTTCTGACAACGATAGGCAATAGATATCTTAGACATGCATATAGCACAAAGATTTTTTTTAAAGTCTTTACGACATATTTTCATGTCTGCTAAATGTATTTTATTGCTTTTTATTCTTTGCATAAAATTAGTAATAAGCGGTATCTGTACAGAGAATTGAAGAGGAAGATTCAGGTCCACAGGAACTGATCTCAAATGGCTGCTTTTAAATGCAATACTATGGAGAGCTGAAATCATAGTTTTGGGACAAAATATCAGCAAGTTCTATGCACTCACTACACAAGACTGACAAAGTATTATACTGTCAAAACCCAAACAGTATAATCTCTACCCACAGTGTAGATAATTACACCAAGTTGCACCAAAACAGCGAAGAATGAGGGACAGCAGTTCATACAGATTGACTTCTATTATTTAGTTTGGTTTGGTTTTGTTGTTGGGGTCTTTTTTGTATGTATAGGTATGTATGTATAGGTATCAGCCCATGTTCTGGGAATCTAACCTAGGAATCAAAATTTGTAAATACCACAAATATCCAGGTTCATTTTGAAAGATGAAACCATGTTTTCCAAAGGGGTTCAGAAAGAATGGTATGGTGGAGTGCAAGCTTCTGAGATGGAATGGTAGTAAAATCACATAGACTAAAGCACAAAAGGAAGGAGTGAACAGGATGATACCCAGAACAAGGAAAGGACTTGAAGGTTACAATAAATTATACACTAAAGCCACCTGTACAGTATATTTTCCATTGGCGTCACTTTCTGAAACCATCACAGAGCAGGACCAAGTTACAAATACTTTAGTGAGCATTCTGAGCTGCTATTTGCAAGAAGGAAGCTTACTGTGGATGAAAAATACAGCAGGAAATCAACTAAAATCATGGGTTCCTATGATAGAAGCAAATTGTTAATTAAAAAAAAGGGAGAAAAAGGACTGAAAGAGAATTCAGGGAGTACTCATATAGTATAAATGTCTCCTAGCTTCACTGCCTTCAGTGTACATGCATTGACTATCTCCCTTTAAAATGTTACCTATTACAAATTGGAGGTAATTCAGCCAATACAGAATTTAACATGTGCTTAAATGAGGCCTCTGTTAAATATATCTGGGGCTAAGCACAAGCTGAGGTGTTTTGCTAAACAAGTATCACAGAGAAAAAGATCTCACAGAAGTAATTTCTGCACTTAAATGTTACCAGTCTATCTGAGACAGCAAGTTTTAAACAATGTGAGGTACAAGCATTTGGACACTACAAGAACAGCTACTTAAAGTATCCTCAGTGCAGCAGCAGATCTTACAAGTTCTGGATAAGTCTGCCTGTCCTTTGACCTGTCATCCTTTTTGTTATCATCTGACTATCTATGTTCTCCATGTTTCTGATTTTAATTCACATGAACAGGGTGTGACAGGAAAACGTGACTACAAATCCTTAACTAGAAAAAATGTGTCACAACATTCAGCTATGGAGCTCAAACAAAGGTTCTGAAAAATTTCTGCAGTTTACGTGTGTGCCAAGACTGTCAGAGCCTGTACTCAACCTAACTCTCAAAAAAATATTCCAAAAGGCTTCATGATATAAGGCTATGCTGTAACGTAATTCATTACCAAACTATTTCCACACAGTTTCTAAAAGAGAGAGGTTTATAAGAATAGAAAGCTTGGTGAAAGTCTGGTAAAATTTATATGAGAACTGCAATAAAAGAGTAAATATAATTTCAGAGTTAGCCATCTATTTTCACTACAAGTTTAGATATTTTGTGAAAGGCTAGAATTACTGAATGCTAAATATTCGAAGGAAAAGATACAACTAAAGACAAAACCAATGGAAAACTAAAAAAATGTTAAGTATTAAGTGCAAGTAAAAGGTCACTTGCAGCTTATTTTCTGACATAAAAAAAAAAGTTATACTCTGCTTCTTTTGTTCTATTCCTCTACTAAAATCCATTTCCTTAAAGGAGAAAAAAATAATCCCTTCATGCCTGTGAATCAATGTTTAATGACAGCGCATTTGACTCTAAGTCCAAGAACTGGTTCTGCAAAAAAATACAAATAGTGCTTTAAAGATGATGTCTGCATGGCCTTACACATAATGTAGACACCTTCATTCATTACTTCTTGTCACCACAATGACACCTTTTAATTTCAGGTAAAACTTAGAAAAGGAAAAGAAACTAATTGAGATATGAGTACCTAGACAGGGCAAGGTGAAAAAAGGCTCACCTTTTTAGGCTTTCTAATCCTGCATCTATCACCTGTGTATTTTGATGCTCTTACTAATACTGAAGATTGCCTAACAGCACCAGTGGTCCCTTTGGTATCAGGACAGATTTAGCATGAGTAGAAATGTAAGAATGGAGTTTTACCAGGAAACGAGACTGCTTTGACTCTGCAAGTTCTTAGGGACAGACTGTGCATGTTTTGGTGCAAAGGAGGTGCCTTTAGAGATGCATGCTGGCAAAGGTGGCTCTCACTCACCCAATATTCTCCCTTTCACCCTTCTGCTCTGTTAGGTAGGCAAAGGGACCTGGTGACTGACAACAGCAATGGAGACATCCAGGCATCTCCCCTCAGCCAGGAAGCACAGGGACACGGCCCTTGCTCAACCCTTGGCCCTATTCATACTCAAGTGAGGCCATATTTCAGAGCATTGGAGTCCTGCTTAGGTAGAGCACTTACAGTGCCATTGCACAGATCAGGAGAGCAGCATCACTGAAGCACTGAAATAATTTATTTGCATGCACAAGACAGAAAGTCTCAATAAAGCTTATTTACTTTCCTGTCCCTCATTCTCCTTTCCCTGGCTCTCAATTTTTCCACTTCTGTGTTTATTGCTCTTCACTGATATTCTGAAAAGTTCCAAATCACACAGGAAGGTTATGCTAAGTAGAAAACTGCACTCGAGAACCAAGGTATCCAGCTGCAGATAATAATTTTCTGAAAGGAGAAGTGGGTGAAATAAAATTATTGTTTTAGATAAGGGCCATAGCTAAAGACTGCTCACACCCAAGAGAAAAGTCTTATGAACACAATTCTCATTAAAAGATATTTCATCCACATCATCATCAGCCATGAAGAACCAGAAATAATGTAAACCTAGTGAGTAAGAAAAGAGACTGCACTGAAAATGTAACTTCTTAAAAATAATTAAGCAAAGAAAACAAATTCATTACCACTGATGTAAACCCTTCAAAGCTCTGGCAGCTTGAGGTTTCCTGCTCTGCAGCATGATATCCAAGGTTCATTGCAAACCCCTGTTTACCCAACTGCATTTCTCAGTAGTTCTACCTAATTAACAGTTTGGCAATGAAGGAGGCAATGGGGGAGCGTATATATGTAAATACACCAAAAATATGCTAGGGAACATTAAATGTGTAAAATCAAGCATTGAAAATTTAGGAAAGTGTCAGAATTAGAGTTGCTGTGCAGCCCTAATTGGGCAACCTTGTGTGCATGCATTATGATACTATCTTTAATTACCCGACCACCTACTAATTTTTCCACTGGAGCCCTGCCTGCACTGACTGACATAATGAGCTGCTACTCAATGCTTTTGTTTTCTTGTTATTAGTCAATGTGTCCCCATGCCTCATTTATTGAGCAGTATTCACACCCTGCTCTGACACTTATTAATTTCTGCCTGGGCTGTCATTCAGTACTTACAGTAGCTCCTCACTTCTCAAACATCATACTAAAGACACAAAAAGATTTTATTAGCCCTCTTGAACAGAAGGGGTCTGAGAAATTTAAGTGAAAGTTATAATTTAAATTAAGAAGAATACACTCACTGGCACAAAGAAGCTAGAGCAATTAGAATTCTTTGGTAATTTGTATGTTCAAATAATTTTCACTGACTTGAGCTATCTCTGTGAAAGATCAGTGCTTCATAAATCAGACCCAAGGGTCTCAAACTAAGCATTCAGAAAGTAAACACACTCAATTAGTAAAAACATGGCTTGATTAGATTGGAATCACAGGGAAATTCTGTAATAGAGGCAAGAATAGAATCTAGCAGCTAGCATTAATGCTTGACTGTGACAGCTCTGCCTCCCATTCCTGCAGTGTCCTGACTCCTCCACACCTTTTCATTTTTTCAGCAAATGAGGCAGTAGTCCTAGCAACTTCTTTATACATTTCCACCTGGCACCAGAAATGGTAAAATCTGGACAATGAATGAGGCTGAAGTTGTCCTGGTATGCACAGCCACGAATACATCAAAGAAGTCTGGATCAAAAGTGGTCAGGTGATTTTATTCATGGCATTTCCCAGTTCCTGAACCTTCACTTTGCAACCCTACCAGTATTATGTCAGCTTCAAAGGTACATAAGCACATTAAAAAAAGCCAAGAAATCTGTCCACAGCGTGAGAGTGACACCTGCGCTGTCCATGGCAGGGTCAGAATCTGCCTATCCTCTACACAGATTTCAGTCAGTTGAACTAACACAGCAGCAATGGCAGCAGCAGAACACCATTCTCTACTTCAGTAGCCACATTATTTTTCTTTTTTAACTATAACTCCATGATTGTTATTGGGAAAATATTTTTCCAACCAGCTCTAGTAAAAAATATATTTCCCCCTGACCAACTAATACATCATTAAGAAATAAAATATTCATATTAAAGAAACATCTAAAATTTTGAGTCTGACAGATAGACATGTTCAAAAATTCATTATGTACACTAATTAAGTGGTATTTATCAAGACTATGTTCTAAACTGCTTTTTGTGGCTTTCACCCACCCATTCTCCTTTTGGCAATACAAATTATTTTGTGGACATACAAGCCCACCACCCCAGAAACACAGCAAAATAAAAGTCTGGAGTCTTGGACTCAGAAGCCTGAGCTGGGGTCTGGCCTGCTACTGACCTGCTTTATGTCTGGTAAATGACAACGTCAAGGTCTCACTTTCCCAATTTGCAAAACAGAACTCTGTTGCTATGTTAGTTACCGAAAAAAAGCCTCCCGGGCTGACACTTCGCCACATGTAACACTGTGTGTGAAGGTGAAGAATTTAACATGGTCCGTTTAGTTAGAGAATTATCATGCATCCTGCAAGAGCCCTGTTTGCTCCCTGAACAGGGGATCAGTGGAACTAGGCCTCCAACCCTTCAGGTGCCCCCCTGCAGGGACTAGGGAACAGACAGGGAGATCAATTCCAGGGAAGCACAGCAGGGAAAATCTGAGCCACTGGCATGCGTTCCATCACTCACATTTAAAATTAATTAAAATTTCTTTTAGCAAAGGCCCCTTAACTTGATGTGGATTTAGCTACCAGTCAGCTCTAGACATTATGCAAGTAAATACAAAGTTCCTGTAACAGCATGATAGATAATGCCTTTCTCACGTGCTTACTTTTTGTGCACAGCAGGTGCTGAGGTATTAGAAATGAAAATTTAAAATATTTAAACCTAAAAATCTAGGCAAATATATGTTCTAGAGGAATGTTTTCAACTGAGTATTCAAAAGTAAAAGAGGCCATCTCACTGCTAGTAAAACATAATTAGCAAGTGACATAGCTTTTGCTTATTAATTACATTTCTTTTGTACCAACACTACAGGAATTGCAGCAAAAAAAAATATAATCAGCAAAAATATTTTCTGATGACAGGTGTTTTCTCCTATTAGTGCTGCAAAACATATGAATCCTGAAAGAATGATATTTCCTTTCAGTTTTGCCTAGCAGTGTGTATAAATAAAAACATTAACTGCCAGGACATAATTTTCAGTATGCTTGTCTTACTTCAGATGTGTGTTTTCTGTTTGGAGCACAGCTGTTCATATTTCCCAACATGAGCTTCAGTGCTGTAAATATCTCCTCTACTGAGGGCTACATTCCCAAACTACTGCACAGGGGCCACATGCACAAATTGTGTTAGCGCTAATGTAAGCTGTGTGCATGCAAATCCATGCACAGCACTTAGGAAATGTGGACCATGGACCTTGACCCCACCACTTTGCCACTGAACCAGAATTGCTCTATTTAAAGCTGTGACTGTGACATAAATCAGGTTTTTCAAAAGGCTTTTATTCAGCTAAAAGAACTCATTCTGGAATAAAATTTAACTAGCTTGTGCTGCAGAACTGCATTAATGAAGCAAATTACTCCCAGCAACCTGGAAAACAAAATAATTTGGAAACTGAAGGTAAGATAGTCTGAGGTTTATTGCAACATTTTTTTTCAACAGTTAGAAGTCTGTGTTGTGTTCAGCTCAATTTCTTCATTTCTGGATCACAAAAACAAGTCCTTTGCCTGTCAGCATAACACAGCTGGCAGCACTATTGCCTCTCCACTAGAAGGTCAGGGATTCACATCTCTGACTGAGACATGGGCGGGTGTCCAATGCTGACACTGCAGCAGAGCGTTTGGGGGATGTCTCCGCACAGCTCGAGCTGCCTGCATTCAGATGAGACACCAGCGCAAGGTCATTTCTGCCCATCAGTGGGGACCACCTGGGTGAAAGGTAACAACCCCACGGCAATATTCACAACAGTAGGACGTAAGCATGACAGTCTTGACAATATTTGCTTCTAACAAATAGCTTTGGGTATCTGAGTATCTCTGGAAGCAACTGTTAAGCAAAATAATAGAAATCCCTGGGACTATCCAAACCACATCAATGATATTTCCCTCCTTACTCTGCAAAGCTTTCTTTGTTTAGGAGAGAGGGCAGCCTACTTCTAAGAACAATGAGAGAGAATACAGAGTTAAAACACACATTAACACATTCCACAAAGATATAGAATATACTTGTATATTTTTAGAAACATGGATTCATGAATTTTCAGTTATCTGATGGAAAATTTGCAACAATAATTACCAAATTATGTATCTTTCAGTCAGCCTGCTGCTTTAGGAAGAGGGGGGAAATGCAAGAAACATGAGAATGGGAAATAAAAGCTATTTCTGCAGCATTTTCTCTGAGCCCAGCAGCCAAGTTGATTCTATGGCTGGTGACAAAAGTGGTGGCTGGTGGTCATCTACCCACTCTGTGCCCCGGCTTTGTGACTGCAGGGACAGAATCTGATGAGCAGACATGGGCATTTTTTGTATTTTGCTGTATCAATCTATATTGTAAGATCAAGCACAGGAAGAAAGAATGGTACAACTACTGGTGAACGTAAAGCTCTTGCTCTGAAGGCAGTGAAATATCACATCTTTTAATATGAGCTAGAACAATACAGAGATAACTTCAGAGAGTGGCATGGAAGCAGGGTTATTGTGTTTGAGGAACTTGGGCAGTCACCAAAATCTCCCACTGTGGTCAAGGATTTCACCTATTCTTCAGGGACTGTAAACAAGTACGAAGAAGATTTCTCTTTTTTGTTTGTTTTTAAATCAGACACTGTCTGAAACAAAGATGGGGGAAATCACAAGCCTGTAAGACAACCTTTGGGTACAACAAGAAATTTGATTAAAAAGAAAAAAAAAAAAGGAATCTGAATTGATTTGCAGGTAAGAAATTATAAAACATGTTTTTCTTTCCAAGGAAGCCCTCACAAGGAAACTGAGAGGATTTGCATCACTTCAGGTATTGATAAAATAGAGCTCTTCATTGTGTTAATTTCAGAAATCCTTGGGAAGTGTAAAGAAAGGAAATATGCTGCTTTATTCATTCATGTAATAGGAGAAATAAAAATAAAATAATATCAGATAAAAGCCAAATAGGACTAAAGTTGTATTTGACCACAACTGAAAATGAGAAGCAAAACGTAATATATACATAGTAGATAGTGGAATAAAATTAAGCATACAAATAAAATTGCTGCTTCTATAAAAATAAGAAATACACATATACTTAACATCCATCATGGGAAAAATTCCAGCGAAGTTACAATTAGATTTTGAGAGTCATTTCAGCAGCAACCTATTTCATTTCTATAACACTATAATGATTTCATCAGTAACAAATTCTCTAGGTAGTATCACACTGGAAAGTTTAAGGATGGCACCATTAAAAAGCATCCATAATTGTTACAATCAACTACATATTACACAAAAGGGTGCATTTGCAGATGACTGTTAAATGTACCAATTTACCAGATTAGCATTTTGCTGAAAGTAATACTGAGCCTTCAAGAATCCATTACCAATGGACCAAAGCTCACGTCATGTCCATTTTCTGCTGCAAAATTAAGCTGGGCATCCTTTCACAATAGAATTTATATTACAGCAACAAATACCACTGATTACCATAAACTGTTATGGAGGGGCAAACAGGGGTTTTTTTAATGCCACTGAGCCCAGGACTGGGCAAGCTGATAAGCTGAATATATGCAGAGGTTTCCTCACCTTATTCAGTCTCCTTCGCTCTTAAAATTATTGCAGGGAACCATGACCTGTGCTTTGCAAAGGGTGACAGAATTTGGGCCGTGAGCCTGACAAAACACTGTGTCTATTCAACAGGAAGGGAATCTTGCAGACACACAGAGGTTGCACAGAGCATGAGAACCTGAGGGTGCACTTAAAGTGATACTGGGAGCAAACCTAAACATGCAATCTAGAAACACACTTGCCCTGCCAAATCATTAAATAACAGACACTACCTCCATGTAGAGGACTTTTAAAAATCATGCTAATTCAAACACAAAGCAGTAGTAGAAATCTCGGACATCCTTAGGCAGCTAAATACTTCACTGTATCCAGAAATAACTAATAGTTGTACAGAGAGGTAATCATATTGGAAAGAAACAAAAAAGCTACATTCATGAATCCTCTAGCAATTTAAAAATTCAAATTGATTTTAAGATGCATTATGCAATAGTATCTACTCACTCACATCTAACATAGAAATGCCTGTTAGTGATATGTAGTTGTTAAAACTATATTTATGTTTATAAAGATCTTGACAGACAAACTAGATTTTTCAAAGAAAAATGACATGCTTAGTGAGTGAAAAGAAATTACTAGAGGCATTCTTGCATTTAGTAAAGACTGATAAAAAGACTGATTTTTAGGAATTCAGAATAGAGCTTCCTAGATAATTGGACAATTAATCTGAATGTACAAGAACTACAAATGTATATACAAATCAAGTGTTCTGAACATAAAATGAAGCTGTAATTTCTTAACATATCCATCCTTTTATTCCATTATGAAAACTGTTCCTCTAATGAACAAGGACATTTAAACTGCAAGAACACTACTACAGCCTGAACGGAAAAAATTATGGCCAAAAATCCTATTTTCAAGAGTAACTTAAATCACTGTAAGATTTCTCACATGAACTGAAACAAATGAGTAAGAAAACCCCAACAAATCACAAACCAAACAACAATATGAAAAAAATCACTTTGTCTTTTCATTCTAAACCTTTTTTAATTGGCTTCATACAATACCATCTTTGTGATCTTTTCCTTGCTAAATCTGCCTTATCTTTACAAACCATCTTCAGGAGAAAATAAATGGTATTTGGTGAAAGACTGCACAAGCATGAGGAAAGTAACAAGCTGGGCACCATCTTGGAAAACAATTAAGTGATTCATCTCATTAAAAAGATCTAAGACATGTTAGGAAATCCAAGGTAATTTGATGTCTAGGAGCAGAGTACCATGTTATGGCATCTACCCTTTTCCATTACAGCTGAATCCCATACTGAATTCTGATAAACTGAGCAGCAAGAAGCGAGGAGTTGGACTCTTGCTATGGATGAATTAGGAAAAGTAAGGAAGAGTTTTGCTTGATAACATGGTGATAAAGGTGAAACTGCCAGTGTCTGTATACACTGGAAGAAAAAATAGAGTAAGAAGTAGAACTATTTAAGATCTTTAAAGAAACAGGAAATAAAGACAGCTGTAATATTTCCCATATCTCAATCTGAGAAAATACTCAAGTGGTGAACTATTAGTCCACTACATGATCTTCTAAGGGATGTGGGTAAAGGCCCAAGAATTGCAAACATAAAAACAGGCAGGTTAAAACCTGAGTTAATGTGGAATATGGGTCAATCACGTACTACAGGGAAGATGAGTAGCCAATTGGCTTTTTCAGGTCTAGATTTTATTTTTTGTATATGCAACTATTTAGCACACACTGAAACTAGCAGAAAAATATATGCATTATTCATGCTATTTGTGGTGGACATGCACTGTAGTTTCAGTGAATAGGACTGGAAGTAATACCAGAGGAAATAGGGGCCTTAGAGGAAGCCACTCATCTCAGAAACCTCCGAGTGTCACTGTAATTTTTTCTAAGAGTTCTGTTATGGTAATAGTTATGTTTGCAGAAAATTATTTCTGTGCTATTCAGATAAACAACCTCACAGAGGGTCATTTCTTCCGCAGGAAATGAAGAGTGGATAACATCCATCAGAATGGAAGCAAGCCATTTAAGAGCAAGTGGAGGTAGCTCCACAATTCTGGTTCCTATGTCATTATCAACAGCCTATACATAACAAAGGAACAAATGATTCAGATTTCACAACAGAATCTACCTTGCGTTGCAGCCAGCAGAGGTGGAAACTAATTTTAAACAAGAAACAATATCACCCCAATCTATTGCTTGAAAATGACTTCTCATCTACAATTATCTGTCAGTTTTGCCTTCTCATTTTCAGCTATCACCAGCCTCCATACCTACAAAAGTCCATTTCTCCTTGATGCTTATGCTCAGCTCCAAAATAATTTATTAGGAGTTACACATGCTTATCAAAGACAGACAGGATCCACACAGAAATTAATGGCAGTCTGTGGAAGTTGCTATGTATCATTATACATGCCAACACTGCTGTCACAGTACGTGGATTGCCTCATCCTTTGTTAATCAGAATAAAGCATTAGTGCAGTGCAAAAATTATTTTTGTTGTTGTTCTGACAATAAAGTTCTGGCTGCAATACAATGGTAGTAAGTGATAATCTATCTGGGATAGTAGATTCACAGCCATTTTATGACAGTCAATCTGACTCCTCCATTTTACTTTTTGAACGTGACCAGAAGTAACTTGACCAAAAAATGTTTCTTGCTCTTTATAAACATGAATCCTTCACAAATATGATGATCCTGAAGGGTCCACTGGAGCAGAAACAAACAGGACAGTTCCAGAGTGAGCTCACCAGCATGGGGGACCCCAAAGGAAGGTCCCACTACCTCCAAGGCACTCTCCCATGGGACTCCTTGAAGCTCTGCCATGGAGACGATTAATGAAGAAGCACCATCTGCTATGTGTCTGAGAAAATTGCATTTTTCTGCCTTCTAACTAGAGATTTGGTTTAGTCTCGGAAAGGCTGACAAGTGCCTGTACTCAGCCTTTGGGAAACACTGATATGGCTTCAAATAAACTTTTTTGGAGCTCACTCCATTTAAAAAAAAAAGTTATTCTTGTAAAGATATCAGAAAGAAACTTAAAAAGGTACATGAACTCTGACCTCAGACACAATTTTGCCACAGGTTCTTCTGGTCTGAGATATGTTTCCAGATGCTTTTCCAAAGCCTGCCACCAGAAGACTGGAACAATGCATTCATCTCAGGGCCATGTCTTGACTCCATTACCTTGTGCAGAATGTAGCAGCAGCTGGCTTAAGAATAGCCTCTTATCTCCTAAATCTCTAATCTATGCCTTCAAAGCTGTCTTAAATAGTAGTATAATTTTGGGGGAAGAGGAAATCTTATGATCTAGTGAAAGAAATTTTGGGCAGTGAAGGACAAGCCAAATTGGAGGGGAAGCTGAAGAAAAATCAGCAGTTGTGGTCAGCATGGAGTGGCTCTAAAAAGGAAGATCTAACAAGAAATAGGATCGACATTACAAGCCTTTTACATGCTAGAAATAAGATGACATGAGAAACTGTATTGTAAGCTAGAAAATGTTGATAAATCAATAAAATTAATTACACAAAAAAACACCTGAGAACAAAATTGTCATTCATTGATCAATTCCATAATATACTGCATGGCATCAAATGCAGGTTTATTGTTTTTACCTTTATCCTTCACCTTGGTATTTAATTTCTCTTGTAGGATATTTGCCAGTGCTGATGTAAGCTCTCAGTGTACTGCCCTGGAACTACTTTGGAGGGACTCCTGTCCATGCAGCCAGGCATTTCATGGGAGTCTGAAGGCATCTGAGGAAAGGACTAGAAATATACTCTTTCAACTTAATGAACTCCAGAAATTGTATTTGCTCTTTACAAATGTGAATTCCAAGCACCAGAAACAGGCAGAAGGGAGGGAGGGTGGTAGTATCACAGAACCAGAACCAGGGAAAACAACTCAAACCAACTTGCACTTTGGCTGGTGTAATTCTAATACGAGACCCTTGAGCTCTCTTTGTGGTCTCTAACTGGGGCAAAGCAGGTTCCATCCCCCCAAGAAATATTGATCTAAGACTGGTACCATTGTCATCAATTTCAAATCCAAAACTCTGGGTTCTAACTACAAGAAACTCTTAAAGACAAATTCAAGAAGCTGTACTTCAAAAAATGATTCTATTACTCGCAGAAAAGAGAACTTGACTAGTACGAAAAGGTAAAGGCAGTAATGTGCATCCCTGGGGTTGGGGATAAAAATGGAGGATGAATTGTTGTCATTAAGAGGACAATCCCAAAATCACTCTAGTAATTTCCCTGCACTTGTTTTGGGATTTTCATTTAACACTGTATTTATTCACCTAATGGGCATGCCAACTGCTTTTCTAAGTGACAGGAAACAAGAGAGCACTGTAGACTCTGACTAGCTCCATATGGAAAAGATATCAATTAGAGAGAAGGAAAAATAGAGATGGAAGCAAGAAATATTGCAAATAAAATGGAACTTCATTTTTCTCCCTCCTACTCCTACCCAGATTGAATCAGTTTTCATTCTAAGGTGCAGCCCAATAGACACAATTTACCATGAACTTTTCAACGTTGGTGGTAATACAATTTACTGGTTTAGAAGTAGTTCAAAAATGTTTTGTGATGAGTAGACAAAATTTACAGCTACACCAGCAGAAAATGTAGCTCCTTGTAACAGATACTGTAAGTCTGTTAAGTAGAGCTCTAAGATGTCAGCACAGTACTGCCAGTAAGGGGCATGAGGGTTTTGACACAACAGTCATGCAGGTCTTTTACACACCAAATAACACATATTTGGTAGTATGGAATAATATATTCAGCCAGACAAGAGAGACTATCCCAAGAAAAGCAATTATTGCTGGTACAATCTGCATCTGCTCTAAGAGGGTCTCTGAGCTCATTTCTCTCTAGGCAGCATTTACATCAGCCCACCTGTTCCGTCCTGATCTGAGAGCAGATAGCACAGATTAACAGCTCAAATATGCATTTAAGGTTCACATTTTAATCTAATAAAAAGCCTAAGAGAAAGGGCTCATGTGGTAGAAACTCTCCACCCACTCAGAGAACAATAAAAAAGACAAAACTCTGTACTCAATCCGCAGAGCCTCGCAGCAGAACCTGAAGCTGCCAAACGCAGGCTATGACAGATGGCCATGGGAGCAAACTTGGAAAGCAAAGGCTTTCAAGGAGGATGGCTGTGGCTTTAAAGCTAACTGGTAATTGGCATGACTGTCAGCGTTAGGAGTCTGTCTCTTGAGCGAGTTCTAGCTGCTGTGTTTACATGTGCACCCACACACGTCTGTGTGCCCGTGTGTGTGTGGCTGGCACACGGCTTCCTGCAGGGAAGTATTAATAGCCTTGGGTCAGCCCAGTGCTGTGCATCTCTGCCAGAATAGCTGTGCTGGGCAAGAGCTCAAAGAGCTAAACTTGCTGATTGCCGTAGCCAGCAAGTGCAGGAACAATTATAAGAGCAAAATTCCATTTTTACTGGCTCTTTTTACTCTGTGGTGTATTTTATACACCAGTACAAAGTGTACCTTAGCTGCCATCACCACATCCAAAACTAGTGACACTTTGCTGCAAAGGATACCTTGAATCTCTAAGAAATGGATTCCAGGTATAAACTCAGGAGGGTGACACTGGGCTTCCTTTGAAGAAGGCATCTTCATTTTTAAACAGCAGCAGTGGGAGGATATTCAGGGAGTAACTGACAGGGCACTGCTCTCCAAACTGATGAACTGGAACACCAAGGAGACATCTTGCCTGCCACTAATGCAAACCAGCCCACCCTTCACTTGACAACTATTATTGGCAAAAGCTGAAATCATGTCATGGTAACAGAATTCAGTTCTCATCCAGAGTAAGGTCAGCAGGTTCCTCCTTCTTCCCCTTGACATGCCTCACTCATCATGCCATCAGCTCATTACACTGGGAGCCTGTTTTTCCTATCTCCCCCAGTGATTTGGTCTTGTTCAAGAAGACATTGCACCAAATCTCTGTGCTCTTTTCTGTACCAGTCCAAAGAACGCTCCATTCACTTTTCTGGGCCACCTGCCATTTAAACTAAACCAAAACTTTACTGACAGAAGTTCACCTATCAAGATAGCTAACTGCAAAAGTTAGCTTTTTCTCTGTTTTCTAAATGATCTCCAGTCAATTTTCAAGGTGTTGTGTCTCTCATTTGGAGAGGCATTGTTTCCAGTTCTCACATGGAGAACACAACTGGCACCTTCTCACAGGGAGACTAACATTAGCTACAATAAACCTACCCTTCAGTAGCAGTAAAAAAAATCCTCAAGAAGGTGGGAGAAATCTCTGAAAATTACATATAACCAAGGTGGATGGCAAGTCTGATACCAGTAACCTTCTGCGATATCACCTATAAGCTCCATTCAACAGATCAATCCAGCCCATGACTGCATCGTAGACATTTATTTCTCCCAGCCCAGATTCTTTAGGGATTGACTTTTGATGGCACAGCTCACTGGCTGATAGTAATCTCTTCTCAAGTCCCTTAGCCTTTTTTTTTTTATAGCAGAGCTGCCACACAGGCAGCACTGCTTGACTCATCACACTGAGGCTCTGTGTGGAGCAGATTTAATTTCTTTGTATAGAATACTCGATATATTTATCCTGGCACTTGACTTTTTCCTCATGAGACACCATCAGAGTCGTGGCAGCTTTAAAAACCTAAGCTAATTCCATATATACAGAAGGAAAATGGCTGAGCTGGCAGGATTTACTCCACTGAGGACACACATTATCTGTGCTCCCTTCTCTTCTGCAGGTTCATCACAGCCTGAGTGGTTTCAAGTGGACCTTGCAGCCTATTCTGATCATTCTCTCTTCTTTCAGGCAAAAAGGGGGTTGGAAAAAGGAAGAGGGCAGTGGGGACTCTGGTGATAATGTTTTTAGTGAGGTCTATTTCTCTAATATAAGACATGCTCCCGGAGTTGCTCATTTGGTGGTTAAAGTGTTTGGCAAGAATGTTATTTCCAAGTGTGTATCTACTGCTGCCAGAGCCAGGAATGGGAGCTCTTATACAGTCAGAAAACACAGAGGGGTGGGGGGACAGAAACCAACAACCCACCATATGAATGTCTCTCAGAAATGTAACATGCAATGTCATTGTCATTTAAAACATTATGTAACCAATCCTTCTGCAATACTTCCAAAGAAAGTTGTTCCTGACAATTTATAAAACAGAAGAAGAAAAATATCCAGAAGAATATATGGAATGTTTAGTTGTACTTTCATTATTATTACTATTACGTGATTTCTAAGGCTGAAATAACGTAACCAAGCAACTGATACAAAATGGTGTCTTAGAAGGGATATAAATGATAAATTACTATGAAACAAATGACCTTTTCTTAACAAAATGTCCTATGAATTCTTAATCTGTAATAACAAATAAGATCCCAAAGGAAAAGACAGAACAGAAATCATCAATGTGCCAGAAATTAAATACTAAAGCAACTTTCTGTTTCAGTGAGTTTTGTCTGATGTAGCTTTTTAGCCTCTCTAGGACCCAGTTTTTACCAAGGAGAGTATGAAACAAGCATCTCTGGAGTCAGCTGAACACACCACGCAAGTTCACAGTCTGGTACCTTCTGTTGTGATGTGAAACAAAGAGCTGTTCTCCAAGTTTCTCTTCATAGTAAGTGTCATTCTCATCCATTACTGAGGCAAAACTTAAATCTTCCCAGGTTGATCACTAACTTTTCAGTCTTTTTAAATTTTTTTTATTACTTACCATATCTGGAAAGAAACTAATATTAAAACATTCATCACATTCTTCGCTTTCCTTATGCATTTTTTAGTTTTGTTATTCAAGTTTTCTAAGAACATGGTCTCTCATGGTTGGTATGGGTACATCCTGTGATTACTTCTAACATGTTGACAACTATGTTTTTGCTGCAGTTGAAATCTTGTATGTCTTATCTTACAGTCAGAGAGCACATCACACAATTTATATTTCTGCATGTTACATTAGATTTCCTCTATACTTCAGGTGCTGTAATTTTAGAATGCACTTACTTTAGTCTGTTAAAAAAAGATAATAAAAAGGACAACACAAATATGTATAAGGTTTCTAGCCTTCTCCTATTTGTATTTATATCTGGGATATTTCATTGTGGAAACCTCCACTCCTCTCAGCCAAGTTCTACTACAGAACTTCGGGTAAAAAGGAAAAAAAAAAGGAACTAGACATCAGCAGTCCATTCACACGTGTTCGTAGCTGTGTGTGCCACAAGTGGTGAGCAATTAATGCTTGTACACAGGTCTGTTCATGTTATGGGACAAAACAGTATGTGATATTATGATCCAAATTTATTTCTTCAATATCAATACAGTATTGATGAGTTTTTCAGTTATGATAGGAATTTTTTTAAGTCTTAACTGCTACAATGCACGTTCCTTTTATCTAGTGCTCATCACTGTACTGTGAGAATCTTCAATGTTCATGACACAAAGGCTCTTTGCTCCCTCCTTTAGATGAAGCCATTAGATCCCACAGTTGCAGTTTAATGTAGGGATTTTAGGTCATCTCAGAACTTACCCTTTTCCAAGAACAGTTTTAATCTTTGTTCAGTACTTGAATACACTTTTATAATTATGTTTCAAGTGTTATTGCAGCTATATTTCAGATTTTACGTATGTAGGAAAATGCTATATTATTTTAATACTGACGGTAGAGTAAAAATCTATTCAATATTCACCTTTCAGGAAGCACAATCAAATATCCAAGAACACTATTAGACTTGCCTAGCATAAAGTATCAAACTGCTAATGGATTTTAAATTGATGTCATAATGCTGCAATTTAAATACATGATGTTCATTAATTTTGCCAGAACTCTTTGTAGAGTAGGAGTGGTATGAAAGAAGGAGGAAGGTTATATTTTCTCTACGTGCTTCTTTTTTATCTGCTTCCCCATTTTTGATACACAAAAAGAATCATTACATCAGCTTGGCACAGGGGGTGAAGTTTATTTCAATGACAATAGATTTCGATTAGGTAACCACTGTGGAATTGTATCAAATTAATATTTTCTATGAAAAAAAAAACCAGGAACAGGATACAAGTAACTAACACACATGCTAGGCATGACATTTCCTAAAGATGGACTTCACAGGACCAAAACTCCACGGGCACAAAGTGGAGGAAACAAGGGACAGAAAGGTCATCTTGCTCATACACCTCCTGTTCACTGAAAGGTCAACATTCATGTATTGAGCGAGACAGCAATACTGCCAACCAGACAGGCAGAGTTTCCCACAAATATAAAGGAGCCACCTCAGATGTGGACACTGAAAAGGGAAAAGAGATCACATCGTGGTGGGATCCTCAGGATCCTCTTCTACTGAAGGGAGTGAGGGTGGGCCCTGGAGGCAAATTTTCTAGGTGAAGAATCATCTATTTCAGAAATATCTTGAAAGCGAAACTAAAACGTGTCTAGACATAATAGCCCAATATACACAACACTTCACATCTATTTATGTTTCAAATATAATATATTTACTGTACATAAAGTCAGTTTTTCCAAAGCTGTTGCTATAGCTACAAATCAAGGAAACCATAGCAACAACCCGGTATTATGTACAGCCTTAATTGCAGATTAAGTTACGTCTCTCTTTGCATTTTATATTAAATACTCCCATACAATCTAGTTATAGTAATCTTAATTTTTTCAGACTTTTTAATAATAAAAATTCCACAATATTACACTGTCAAATCAAATACACAACACCCTAGAAATATGTCTTTACAGCATTGCTGTGATCATACCTAACAATAGCCACATCACTGTTTTTGACTTCAGATAAACACTAATGTTCATATCATCATATTTCCTGATCTTTTTAAATACAAATGATTGATCACTTCTACTTTAACCACCCAGTAATTGATTTTCCCTCGTCTCATAAGGTTTTTCAAGTCTCATGCCCTTCAGCCTTACCCCAAAAGAAATCAGCTCCTCCTAATCTAAATTTTTATTCCTATGGATTAAAGTTTTGGGGATTGGGGCTTTTTTGATTTGATTTAGTTTTCCTTTTTCTTCAGAAAGTACGTACACAATAGAGAGACAGGAAAGTCAGAGTAGTGGTTCGTTCCATATTTTCTAGCTTCCCTGTCACTTCAGGTGACTGACTGGGTTGGTGGTAAATTACCCTAATTCCTCTGGTTT
Source organism: Atrichornis clamosus (assembly GCA_013400975.1). NCBI lineage: Eukaryota > Metazoa > Chordata > Aves > Passeriformes > Menuridae > Atrichornis > Atrichornis clamosus. The sequence goes on along the minus strand of WBMZ01012071.1, from coordinate 317,954 downwards.
GTTGAGCTCATACATTTAAGTATTTAAGTGCACTGAGAAGTTGGGATCAGAGAGTCCTGGCGTGCTGCATGCAGCCAGACCTTAGAGTGCAGCCTGAGAGGAAAAGGTAAAGGAGACCACAGAACAAAGTGAAGAAAAGAAGAATGTTGGAAGTGGCTGAGGAACAAGATAGGGTGCTATCAGACAGCAGGAGACACAGGGGGGTGACAGGATTCAAAGGACACTCTAGGAGAATATGAACACATTCAACAGTAAAAAGATTCAATAAAAGAGAAAAGAAAAAGCCAAAATTCACATCTTTAAAAGCCTTCTATCTTCCCTTCCATCACTTCCTTTTCTGATAATTCATTACAGTATAATTTCCTCACACCATTTGGTCCTTGTCCATTGATATCATATGTCCCATTTTGCAAAAAACATGGCCACATCTGTTTGGGGCACTAGCTGCACTCAGAGAGTGGACAATAAGCAAGCCATGTTCAGATATTTTCTATGAAAAAAATAACCAGGAACTGGATACAAGTAACTAACACACGATAGGTGTGACATTTCCTAAAGATGGAAACAGAGTGGGCAAGCCATGTTCTATTCCTTCATGATCATTTTAATTAGCAAATATTAATGTAATCTGCAAATACAAAAGGGAAAACAAATAAAATTACTAAGTTTAAGGAGTCCTTATGACCTAAACTAAATTGAGACAAATGTCTCACTAATCGGTATCAGTCACCAACTTTCAGGACATTCATTTCCATTTACTTTTGGAACTTCCAAGCGTATTATCAAATTTACGAATGAATCAAGGCCTTCACAAGCTACTTCTAGCCTCTGATGAAGGCAATGGTGAATAAAAATGGATTATCATGCTCCTCTCCTCTCATCAGTTCAGAATGGTTGTGATCAAGTGACTGTGGCAGCTCTACCTCATTCAGATTCCATGCCGGCCAACTGTGGCAACAACCCAGGGACATGCAGAACACGCTGCTCTCTCATTTCTAGAGGGATGAAGACGCTGGATAAAGCCTTAGCCCTTTTGAACTCAACAGCATCTCCCATTCCTTTCACTGGGACTACTACTCACACCTGGAGAGTTTTTCTTTCAGGTGTTTGCCCATTTTCTGCTTTGCAGATAATGTATTTTGGCCTCCAAAGGGCTCAGTGCTGTATCTTACATGGACAATGATCAAAAGCTACAGAAGTTCAAAAGAAGCTGCCTCCTAAAAACTATACCTCTCTTTCTGATTTTCATATTTAACCCACTAAAGGTAGAATAATAACTAATTTGTCCAATACACTTACAGAACTAAATATAATGAAGCGGTATTTTAATTCTCTATAAAAGCTGTTACGTAAATGAATTTCATTCATTAATAACTGTGATTTTATAGAGAAAAATAACTAGCAGTAAGTGGAAGTCTGATAGTGTTTCTCATGACTGACAGTGCCATAACTGATCAGAAACAATAGGAAGTCCATTTTTTATGTTACCTTATTCTGCAAGTTTCCACTGTTACAAATATTACACAGAGAGGAAAAGTCTGAGGAAAATGCACCACCAGCACCAAAACCCAACAATGCCATTAGAAACTTTCATAACTAAGACAGTTTAAAGCTGGAGTCCCTATAAAATCAAATTTAATCACACAAGTATTTTTATCACACAGCAAGTATTTTGCAAAACGTATGCAGATCAATGCATTTTAAAGTACGGAGTGGAAATACATACCTGGCTTTGAAAGAGCTACCAAGTATTAATGCAATACTTTCAGAAAAATCCAGTAACCTCTAGCTTTATACATTTTCTACACTCACATATATTCATCTCACACATTACTTCCTTTTTCTCTTTCATGCTCATACAAACATAAATAAACTACTTCTTCCTTGGGAATCCCAGGCAAAATCAAATATATTTATGACTTTATTACAACAACAGTAGAAAATTTCCTTTTGCATTGAAGGGATTGAAGGAATTAAATTAAATTGAAAAATTTTCTTGCTTGTATAAAAATCAGTTTTCAGTCAATGGTGATTTTGAAGTCAGCTCACTGCTCTCTCCACTGCAGAGATGACAGAAATTTTAAAAAATTCAACGGTGATTTAAGTGTTAGCAGACTTCTAAAATAGCCACTTTGCTCAGAAACACTGCTTGCTTTGGTTTTTACACTAGGCAGGTTGGTAAAAAAGCATTAGATAGGATCAGAAAAAAAGAAATCTACTGCTTCATTTTGCTGTGCTCTTGATACCAGGTCTTACCTCTTGTGTTTTAACATTTATATATCCATAATGAGTTCTCAGAGGCTGCCTTTGACCATTAGAAAATGGGATCCACTTGACACTCGTTTGTCCAAAGCAGTTTAGGATCAAAGGGAAAGTTACTTCATTTGCGAGACGAACAATGATCAGACAGAGGAATGCTGCAATGAAACTCACAGCAACAACGGACTTTCTCTGTAATGAAAAGAAGAAAGAAAATAAATTATTAAAATTAAGAGTCAGTTTTAATAAAAAAGTACATATCTTCAATGGCAGGATGAAGGAAAAACACTTGAGAAAGCTTTATGTGAAATTATTCCTCTGGTAGTCACCTTGCTGCAGGAGCACAAGGAGACAGGTGACTGGATCGTTTTATTTCAATAAATTTGCATTTCAGAGATTTTGAGTTTCTTTTAGAACTGGTTGGAAATTAGTCAGTTTTGCTCACAAAAAAAGCACCTTTTTAAGTTTCAAAAAACATCTATCGATTTTAAATTTTATTTGCATTTGGAATAAAGATTTTATGTAAACATCCACACCAAAGTCTCCACTCAAAATCATCAGGTCTCTAGACATGACAGTAACAAAGGGAAAATGCCATCAGCAGTGACACCACACAAAGTTTATTGGAAAGATTATGATCCCTACAGATCATTCCATGCTACAAAATCCATGCTCTAACCTGAAATACTTTCGAATAAATTGTTGGTGAAGTCAGCATCACATTCTGCCTTATTCCAGGTTCGTGAATTTACAAAGTAAGTCAGTATTATCTTGGACAAGATGACCTCTATTATTAATAATGTAACTGATCTGAAGCCTGTATCTAATTAGCCTTTACCTTTCACCTCTAACCTATCCAGTCAGTTGGACTGGAGAATGTAACCACAGAGAGATCACAACTTTTTCCCTGGGTAACTCCCCCGTCTACAGGAGAAAAGCTTGTAAGAAATAGGATATTCTCCATATTTTTAGCTACTTTTTAAAGTGCTGGAATCAATTACTTCTAGACAAATTACTTAAGGACAATACATGTTAGTCAGCATGTGCAAAGATTCTAGACACAATATGCTATCCAAAAGGTTATTTTCACATTTTCCCCGAGGGAATGAAACAATTATCATTTACAGGTGTTTTTACTGTACTTTAATTACATTCTAGGTTTACCTAATTTGCCACAGTTTAATTACCCTACTGAATGTAATTCTATCATTCTAAACAGTAACGTTTACAGAAAATACAGGGGAAAATAATTATTTGCCTAAGGGCCTATATGTAAGTGTATAACAACATTAAATATTGGATGACAGAATCTGATCACCCCGATTCCCCTCTACAAATACCACCAACTAACCACACAGTACACATTTAACACCACTTTTTTTATATGATGGCAATAAGATCACATGTCCTGCAATGGTGAAGGCAAACTCTTGATTGCAACCAAGTAAGATGAATTTGTTCTTTGCCTGGGGGTTCATTTGACAGTCTGCAGAAACTAAAATTCAAAACGTTGTGCAGAAGAAATGACGATATTTACACAGGGAACATACTGAGAAAGACAAAGTTTTACTGAAAATGGGCATGCAAGGCCTGTGCCCACACACAAGGCCTGCAGGCACTGCGGCCATGCTTTGGTTCTGCTCCTGGGCACAGACAACAGTGAGAATCACAAAGAGCACGCAGCAAATTCAAAGGGTTGCTACTACATTCCCCCACACGAGAGTGAACAAAACAGTCCATTACCGGGGTCAACTGCATGGATTTACGATTCGATATATTGGGAGGTTATAATTTATAAGATAAAAGCAATGAGAGACTGGGATGGAAAACTTGGGTGAACGAGGTTGCTTTTATAAGATAAAAGCAATGAGAGACTGGGATGGAAAACTTGGGTGAACGAGGTTGCTGTGAGGAGAAAAGGAAGAGGAGGATGAAGAAGTATTCTGGCAGTGTGATTCAGTGAGGAATCTCAGTCAGCTAATGGCTGTGCAATGTAAAATTAAACCCAGCAAATCTTCAGAGGGCAGCGCAGCAGCCACAACCCAATCACAGCTTTCAAAATTCATGGAAGCCACTGCACTTTTCATCATCTGCATTATAACAGATTTACATTAAATTGCAATAAAATGGCTGGGGAGCACTTCTGTGTCACTTCTCTTTCTACCAGATGGAGTCAGAAGCATTTAGCTATATATCAGAGCCTTGTAAGTGCTAAGAGCAGCCAAGATGTGCAGTGCAAGTGATAATCATAAAGCAATGAGAAGGAGCGTGGATTAGTCATATTATTTATTTCAAATCAGAATTAAAATACTGCAAATATTTAAAGGGGAATCAAGAGTCTCGTTCCACTACATAAGCATGTTTCAATCAAAACATCCACAGCAGGAAGCAAGATTGCTGCCCTGTATGATGCTACTACCTGATTTCCACATATCCTATCTTCCTGGTCTATTGAATATCACTTTTTACTTCCTTTATTTTGTGCAGATCTGTTCTGAACTTGAAAACATTGCAATCAGCTTTATGTGCTTCTCACGGAGAGTTGTTCTAAATAGCCCTTGCCCTGAGAATTCAGATTGCGTAGCTACATTTCTTGCCCTTCACTAGGATGCAGGCTGATTTTTATATTTATTTTCTTTAAATGCACTGTACTACCAGATGAAGGAAAAATTGTGACCTTCTTTTGTTTCCTTACGTAAGAAAATACTGTTTGAAAAGGAAAACAGCAAAGATTTTTCTCTGTGTGTGGCTTAGTCAGAAAGAATCTGCACTAATGAGAACATTCAAATGAGGGAAAGGAATTTTTACAACAGAAAGAAATTAAAGCATCTGTTAAAATTGTTTTGGAAAAAAAAATCTAGCCATATGCAAACACAATGTTTACTTATCAACTTGTACAAAGGATGTTTGTGTTAAGTATTCAGTTCCCCTGTAATTTTTGTTGAAGGCATGAGATCCAACAATAGGTATTCTCTGCGGGAAAGACTACTGCAAACTGGCATTTCAGCAGCCCTGAAAAAATATTACAGCCCACTGTAAAAATATTGAAAAACACCAAAGCACATACTTTTCATAATTTTAGTCTTCTTAAGCACAAGTCTGCTCAGTGGCCACCAGTATTCTACAGGGCACTTCTAAAACTAATTTGATTCCCTTAAGTTTCTCTCTCCTTTACCTGCTCATTAAACAAACAAACAAAACCAGGTGTTATTTGTCATTAAGTGCCCCTTGTAAAATCTCCTTTTCTGCAGATAAATGGATTTTGTTACAGGTCCTCTGATAAAATGTTAAATTAAGAATTTGAGACTCCAGGAATTCTATATGACATTAGAATAAGACAGAGAAGTCTAAAGCTATGTACAGGGATGAATACCAAACTGCAATTTGTCTCAAAACGCATTTGCATCAACTTTTTAAATACTTACGCAACCTACCATTTGGGAGAGCTAAACCAACACTAATTAGTAAGTCTGCACAGAAACAAATCTTATTTATTCCTTCTAAAGTTCAGTTCTCATGAACGCAAATATTCCCTTAACAAAAGAAATGTTTATCTAACATGGAAATATCTTCCGTATAAACTCCAAGCAATCTTTATCTTTTTCTAGCTAATTTAATGTAGGCATTTTGATACTGATAACATTTGTATACAAAATTTATATTCAGTTATAAACATCTTTTGAACACACGCTGGGAGGACTATGCAGTAAGACATATGTTGAAGAGTTTCTTAGCTGGACGACTTGGATGGTGTATTAGGTTTTGTATGATTTTATTTAATTCATGACAGTACATAGATGACTGCAGCAAGAACAAAATTACCATTCTTATGAATACAGGATCCTGTAGCAGAAGAGAGAAGGAGTTTACCTTTCGTTAATTAGACTAAGTCTACCTACCTGCTCATTCGTGGTTTAAAAAAAAATATGGAGGAAGAAGACAAGCTTGAGATCAGAGTACATGAACTGCAATACCTGGGACCCCTCTGGGCCAAAAGCACACACTGGAACGAAACAGTTTCTTCCAACTCTTTTTACTCAATCCCCACAATAACATCATCCCACTTTTGGTTTCAGTTATTTCTCAGACACCGAGATCCTTCTATCTAGCAAACATCTCAAAATCAATAAGTAGTAGGCATTACTCACACATTTCAATTTATATCTATGTTGTTAAAATAAAAATTGAAATAAAAACAGGAGTGTCATACTACTCTACTGGATAGGATTTAATTACTTCATGGAAATAAAACAATAACCACTTTCAGGGGCATAAATATATGTATTTGGCAACGTGAACCCTAACACTATTTATAACTTTCATATCATCTAGTTTTGGCTATTTACCAGTGCCAGGGTGATTCATTAGCTTCAGTTTGGCAGGGACTTGACAGTCTGAACAAGTTTTAGTCATTTTTCTTTAATAATCTGTTAAGAAGTGTGAGATGACAAGATCATTATTTTATAGTTCAATAATGCCTGACAGAATAATAAGACACAAACATTTTTTTGTGTTGTATACAGTTGTCTAGGAGGGAGGGAGGGAGTAAGGAAATATTTTCAGCGTAAGAAGATAATTTCTTAAGCTGTAAATTTTACTGAGATCTGTACTAAGCATCTTTATTCTACTTTCTAGCCAGAGCACAACACCCTGCCACTTGGCATGTATTATATGGCAGAGACTATCAAACCTCTTCACAAGCAGGAATAAATCCCCATCCTAATGTGTTTAACAGTAAAATAACATTTCACAGGTGCATAAACTGAGGCTGAAAGCAACTTACCTAAGATCACAAAGAACTCAACAGAAGCTACTCCTAAACTTTTACTCTAGAACTATGTTTCTCAGGTTTATTGTTTCTATTACAACTAACTGCCTGAATTTGTTAAATGAAAAAGTTGAATATGATATTATGGAAGATTCCAGTAAAGAACCCTTGGAAGCAGTGAATTTCCATGCCCCAAACAGCAATTGCAAACAAACTTTCTTTCATAAATGGATTTTTTACAGTATTCATTCTTTGTGTTATTTTTATAGATACATGGCAACACTGAGCTTGGAAAGACAAATCAAAGGTGAAGACTTTTGTGAGGGCTTTAGGTCTCTCAGATGACAGAATAAGCAGTAATATTGTATTATTTTCACAATACCTATCTTTATGGGCAGACTGAATAACTCAATCACTTTTTAGTATCCCTGCACATTATACTACTTTTATTATAGGACTGATGCAGGGTTTCAATTTTGACTCAAGTACAATACCAGCTGAAAACAATAATGACTACACTTATTGAATTTGTTTCATTTTGTAGACCACTATATGTAAAAATTGTTTTATTTAAGTTTCTCTTTTATAGTCTTGAGCATCCCATTGAAATGCACTTTCTATTACAACAGAGCATAAAATGAAATTCTTTCAGCACTCTAATTCAGTATACCTTACTGATTTCACTGGTACTGGAAATAAATATGCCTTCCAGTTATTTCTTTTGTCTTGAAACTCTCTCTAACAGGGCTGCTGGAGAGATAGTCAAGCAGGGGTTCTAGAAGTTTTCAAAGAGAGAGTAAGACTATACAGCAGAGATCCTTCTAGAAATACTCATGTGTCAAACATTGTTAGCATAAAATCAGTAGCTGAAGATTTACTTTCTTCTCTTCCAGAAGTGAAAGTTAACCTGAACATGTTCAAAGACTCTGCAGGAGATTGCTGTCAGTGTTTTTCTCTTGGGAGAAGAGAACAAAGCAGGTAGGGGTTATATCAGAAGTAAGATCTGGTTTGGGTTCAAAAACCAGTAAAATTAAAATTAAAGCAAAAAAAATTTTTTTTTTCTGAAAAAGGACATCTTTGCTAAACTTGAATGTAAGCAGCCAGGAAGCTGAGAAGTAAGGGCAAAAATAAAGTTCAGTGATGAAGAAGTAAGGCAAGAAATGCAGCATACCTAAAAATAGATAGAATAAATACAATGAAAGAAACGTGAGTTTTATCCTGAAAAGTGTTTCTTCTAAGAAGGTACCCTGAATCAGGACTGTGTTTGAGGACTATGGGGTTTAAGCAGGCATGAATAGAAGACACATTATTTCTTGCACGCCTTCTCTGCAGGAGCTCTGGCCTTTTTTATAGCTAAGGCAGCTCAAGGGCTCTCAAAACACAGCTTGATCTACCTCTTTTATTGTTGTCATTTTAAAAAACTTGTTACATAATTCAGTTTTCACCACGATTCACAATGCAGTGGTCTGGGTTCATAGCAGCTCAACATACTCAGACATTTCCTTCACTAAAGCCAAAACTCTGCAGACGGTGTTCAGGCTTACTGGGGTAAGACCTGAGCAATGAACAAAACAGGAATCAGCACAGCATTTTCCAAATAATTGATGTAGCAGCAGCAGTCTATACTAAAGGCCTTATACAAGAGATAATTCTCCTATATGTAAACTATTATTAGTCTCAGGTAAGTGCATAACTTTATTACATACAGCATTTCCATCAGAAAGAGCACACATATTTAGGTAATAATGTGAAATTATGTAAGGTGAAGAACTTCCAAGTTTCAAGGAGTAACTGTTGAAGTATTTTGAAGGCCTTCCATATGCTATCACGCATAAGAAGTTACTACATTTAAAAAGTCCTAGTGATTCTGAGCCCTTCAAATTGCAAAGCATTGTCAGATTTCAGGAATTGCTCTGCACCACTATTCCCTCTCACCCTAAACTTGAAGCATGATAAGAAGGAGCATTTATTTGTCTGAGGATATTCTTATCCCTTCAGGCTCTCCAGCACTTTGGTTTCTCCATATCCTAGAGTGACTGACTCTGCTTACTCATTTCATGCTTACTCAAAGCTTCATTTGTACTTCCGTCAGCAGTCTGCTGGCCCAGGGTTCCCTGTGCAAACAGCCCCTACTCAGCTAGGCACAAACATCATTAGCACAGCTCCCACCTCGCAAACCACAAGGTGACAGTACCACCAAGGCAACCAAACTTCTGAGCAAGGCATGCCTTGGGCTGGTCTGCTGCTCAATTTTATACTGCAGCTGAAAGCTGTCCAGTAATTTAAAAGATCTATCCCCATAAAATCCCCATGGCACCAAAGCACACTTTAAATAAGGTTGTTGATTTTTCATTCTATAAGATCTGTTAAGAATATTTAATCTAAAACTGCAGTTACTGATTCACTGATGTCCTTCACAACTAGGGTGAACTTCATCAGTAGCTGTAGATGCATATTATACAAACACTAATGTAGTCTCTGCATGATACAGTAGTATTAAAAAGGAAAAGACAAAAAAGCCTCTGCAGTACAGCTCTCAAATTTTCTTTTTCTGGTGCTGGATTATTGCCCAGCTCTTCTTATCAATACCTTGGCAAGCTTTCAGACACACACACAGGCTGACATACACTTCCCTATAATAGAACTGCTGGTACAAGAATTTGTGATCTTTCAACCTGGCAGTTGGTTGTTACTACTTATTGAAGTAGTACCTGATTGTAGCTATTTTTCACCTGCTGAGAAAAAGTTCAAAGAAAAAAACACCCATATGTGAGTATTAACTCTTATCCTGCCAGATATACCTTACTTAGATGACCTCTCTCTCTTCTATAGAAATATATAAAGATGCATGATTGGCAACATCCTAAGACTGAACCCATAATGGAGGGATTTTCACAAGCATTCTGCAAGACTCTCCATAGCTGCTAACATTTTTATGAACATCCCTTTCAAGAAGTTGATTCTTTCAACCAGAAACAGACTTTTAAAATGCATAAACTAGTAGAAAAACAACAAAAAGCCCCACAAATGCATCAAAAATGATCCTTAGAAGATATTAAAATACCAGATTATCTCTATATTTGAAAAAAAAAAGTAGTTTTAAAAAGCCTATTACATTTCTTTGTTATTTAATATGAAATACCAGAAATACTCAATTTCTTGTTTCAAAAACTCACAGGAAAAGTAATGTGATGGCTTCTAAAGTGAAAGTGAGATAAATTCAATTTTAGCTCATAGCAGTAAAATCATTAGTGTGATTGGTATGCAGCAGGAGGAATGGATGTTAATCATACCTACATGGTTAGTAAATACTACACTGGGATGTAACCTCTGGAAGTACTAACTTCTAGATAAGAAAGAAAATAATAATCAGACAAATAAAATTAAACACATGACAGCAGCCTAGGGGCAAAAGAAATGAAAGTAAATAAAATGTTGTAACAACTCCACATTCTCAGGCTGCACATCTGTGAAGAAAATACTTTTTGCTGGAAACCTTCATTTGCCTGCAGCGCACTTCTGCCTGCGGGCGAGAGTTTATGCTACAGAGCAAAAACTGCATAACCAGAAATTCACACAAATGAAATATAATTGCCTATCACCATCTGGACAAGCCCAGACTTTCTCCATTGAATTTTCTTCTGAAAATATCCCAATTGCCATACTGGACTTGAAGTCAACAAAAAATTGACAACATGCCTCTGTTTCCTTTTAAAGTCCAGTTAACACTGGAAGACAAAAGAGATGTTGCCCAGTCTGTTACTTGGCAGGATTATTGCTCTGGCACTTCACACCAGCTTCATTCTACGCTGTTCTTTGAGAAGACAGCACTTCTGGGAAGTTGCTCTGGATGCTCTCTCTGCCAGTCTATGCAGGGCACCTGCTGTTCGTAAGCGTGGAAAGCAGCACAGAAGCAGGGGGTCATTACTGATTTTAGCCTTGCACTCCCAGCCAGCCAGGGCACCCTAACACAGTGCAGGGGAATGCCTTGTTCCAGAGGAAGGGATGCAAACACTGTTTACTGTGAGCAGCCATATGGGCTCTTTCAAGGTCTGGCTAAATGAAAGGTTGGCTTTGCTCTGAAATATAAAAATATAGAAGTACTAGAGACCTCCTTCATGACCAGGCAAAGGCCCAAGTTCAGAGCGCAAAAAAACAAGTTCTTACAAACTTGTCTTTCATTAAAAAAAAAAAGGGAGGGCCAATGTGAATTAGAAAGAAGCAGATCTTAAGCAGAGATGATGCACTTCAGACAGGCTGCAGGAGGTCTCTTGTAGTTTCTTTCTTTCCTTTTCTTTTTTCCTTTTTCTTTTTTTTTCTTCTCTCTTTGACCAAAAGACTCTCTCCAGCACAGCTGTAGGAATGTTGTCCTGGGTTGGCAGGAGTTGAGAACAGCCTCCATGGAAGGCCTTTCATATGAAGCAAGTAAGCCTGGGCTCTAAATTGCTTTGGCAATCTGTCCATTTTCCATCAGACATGGAAATCTCCCCATTTACTTCGGATAAACCTGTTCCAGCCTACTGCATCCATACATAACTGCCACACACGTCATCAGAAGAGCAAATGTATTATTCAGTGCCTCCAAGCATTGTCTGCTTCTGGCACGCTGAGTAACACTTCAATAGGCTTAACCATTCACAGCCAATAAAAAGCAAGACCTAATTACAGAGAAGTGTCGGCTGAGACCAGTTATTTTGTACTGGGAATTTTAAATTTTCTGCCATATAGAGGAGAGCATGCTACTTTCAGTGACGGGAAAAAACACTTTCCAAGCTTGATTCTCATTCTTTTCTGTGTGCTGTTTTCTTTATTGGTAGCTTAGAAAAAGGTGTTGGGGGAAAAAAAGAAAGAGGACACCAGCATGGCAGAGTCATCTCTGAAGATATCTTTAAAGCCAAGAACACTGCATGCTCATAGCAGCACATCCACCCGTTTTATGATCCCAATGAAAAATAGGAGGCAGCCCTACATTTCAAATCTTATTTGTAGAGGGGTTGCACTGAGCAATGCAGTGTCTGTACCAACACAGAGGGGCAAATGACCTGTACACTTTTGGCAGAGACCTTTCTTTCAAGTACTGGCATGATCTGACCCTGCTCATACGATCACGGGAAAATGTTGGAAACCACCAGGAAGTTAAAATTTCTTGCCCGTTCAATACAGCTGTATTCCTTCTACATGTAGGAGTCTGTTCATTATTCATCCTTGGATAACATTACCAAGAGGTTATCAGAAGCCACCACAAGTGAAAAATCTCCAGATAGCAAAGAATATGCAGCATTGCAGTTACAAAACACAATGACTGCTCACACACTGCTCAAGCAGTTGATGACAGATCCCTCAGTTGACTAGGGAGCTCCTTAAATCAGGGCACTGAAACTCAATAAAAGCACTGATCAAGGTAGTGGCCTCAACTTAATTATGAGCTTTATTGATCATGTCTTCTTTTTATAAAAAGAAAAAAAAGTGGGGCATGGTGGGGGGAGGTAACCACAAAGCACAGAGCTGCAGTGGGATGTGGCAGAACAGATTCTTCAGAGCGGCAAAACTTTGCCTTTTGTGCTGATCTCTCACTTCTAGGAATTAGGAAAACAATTTTATATCAACTACTTTTCATCAGAAGGAAGCAAAATACAATTTACGTTTACAATAAAATCCATGATCTGAGACCTATTTTGTGAATACACACAGTTGGATGGGATACCTGCGGTGGAATAGCACCCAAAAGCCACAATCAGGAGTCAATCTCCATTGTGATAAAAGCTATAAATTCTTTGGATTCGTTATTTCTGCACAGCATCTCAATAGGAGCTAGAGAAAATAATAAAAATTGATAGTTTTCCAAAAGAAATTTGTCCAAGCAGTAAAGTTTAATCTCTCACTGATCTGTTATCCTGATAGAATAGTACAGGGACAGTAACATATATATTCTACCCAAACACACATTCCATCATCATATCACGCTCCCCTCACGCTGGGTGAGCTAACTGAATTGAACTTGACCTTCAAAGCCCTTGGAATGCAACAAAATATCTCTGTTTTCTGACATTTATGGGTGGCTTTTCTGCATGGCTGCTTTTATTGCCTAGAAAATAATGGTGAAAGCTGTGTGTACAAACCTACTACAAACACTGACAAATTACACGAAAGGTAGACAGATTTATTCAGTGCAGATTACTCCAGAGCTAATCTAATCAAATCCAAGTTTTACATTTTTAAAGCAGATCAAAAATTCACAGAGTTAGCATTTCAATACAATAGATATATATTACAGCTTTATTTTAATCTGCAAGTGTAATTGAACTGATTTGGATTTTCTGTGCTTTTATTTTTGCTTAAAAAAGCCTTATGTGTTTCATATGAAAATGCATCATTGAACTAGCATATGCACAAGAAAAACCCTATGAAAAATTCATGCAGAAGATTATAAATCTCTGTCTAATAAGGCTTAGATAAAACCACATTTGGACATGATTCTGCATTAAAAACTAAAAGTGCTAGATGTGAAAATGCAACTCTATCCTATTTGTGGCTTTCTTAAATGTAAAAGAAACCACTCCTAGCCATTCTATTAGAGCCGATCCAGAACATTTTGATGGAAGAATTGTGACACAACTGGGCACCTAGCACAGTTTCCATCTTTTAGTCCATCAAATATAGAGAGATTGTCAAGTGTCAGAAATTATTTCAAACCCCTGGTTCCCTGCAGCCACATTTTACTCATTTGCATGCAAGAAACAAACAAAAGTGGTATAAAACTCAAAAACATTCAAATTGAGCTTAATTTTTGTTTAAGACACTAAACACATAACCTACTGTCCAGGTACTTGGTTCTATGCCAGCATATCCAACTACTTGTACTGAATAAAGCCAGCTGTGGAATTCTGTTCCTCCTTCATATAAAATATCTCTAATGGATTTAAAGGAGAGCAAGAGAAAGAAAGAAGCACAATTAAATTTGAACAGAAACAGGGAGAAAAATATACTTATAATTTTTAATTTTTTTTTATTCATTCCCAGGGCCTTTGTGTATGAGTTACTCAATCGGCAAACTCAGGATCCCTCAACTCCCACTTGAGCCAAGTCTGGCATCACCAAACCCAGCTCATGAATGCTTTTGCTGATGTCTGTGGGACCCAACACTGTCCCATTGTAGCTTACAGCCATAAGGAAACTTCCTTCAGTGCTAGCTGTGCAAGCCTTGAGCTGGATATGAAAAAAAGTTCTAATCTTCATTTTTGCTGCTGGTGCAGGAAGCAGGTTCTGCCCGCAACCTTTCTGTAGGATATAAATGCCTCCCACACATTAACAGCCCAGAGGCCATATATTTTCAATTATCTTTAATACCAATCTCATCTAGAGCAGTAGAATAAGGCCACTCAAATACTAATGAACTCATCACAGTGTCCCAGAGGTTACAGAAGGGGTTTTTCCTTTCCATCACGGAGCTGCCAGAGACACCAGTGAGATTAAATGATGCACCCCAAGACCCTTTGGAAGTACAAGGCAAAGCTGAGTTTTCCTAAGGTTCATTTTAAACCAGAATCATACACAGTTATTTCTAAAAATAGATTTTAGACACTTCAACATTTATGATATTCAAAAAGCATGTATAATGAATGCAGGAATGTTGCTCTTACATTTACTGTGTCATCTCTTTTACAGCAGTTTCCATTATTTCTCTCAAAGATCTTCATTTTTAGGTAGCAGTTATCAGCTTTTATCTCTACCTTTACCCCAGTGCTGGTCAAGCAGCAGTTACCAACGCACGAAGGAATCTGCACAGGGCAGAACACCCCGCTGCCCCGTGGCCACTGCTACTGACCATCTCCCATCGTGCCCGCGTCCTCTGTCAGAATATTTGGGTCCGTAGTACTTTGTACAGTCATTACAAGTTATGAGAGTTTATGATATGTTCCAGTCACTAAAAGTCATAAAAACTATCCCAGTGCTCTCAAAAAAAAAAAGCAGCGTAAGTTTTTCTCAGTGAACATCTAAGTCTCTTAGCCATAAATCTCAACAAATAATGCTGTTTGTTTTAATTAACACCACTATACAGATTAATGAGACAAGTTGTCCACCCAGTCCAAGGAGGAACACAAAGATGCATCCTAACTTATTTCATTTCCAGGCTTATTCATTTTAAGTGTTATATAATGTGACATTCATACATTACTGAATAAGTTAAAAGAACAAAACACACATCACTAATCAGCTGATCATTTATCATTTGATTTTAGATGCCAAATTTAATGATGCCCTTCCTTTTTCATTAGATTTTTTTTTGTACTTTTTTCATTAAATCAAAATCAGAATATGTGAGCAATCAGAATATTTATCTGCAATTTCCTTGCTTCTGCACATGTAACTAATCCCACAGTGCTGGAAAATAGATTTAATTGGTTGGAACCTTAGGTCAGTTGAGACTCCCACAACTTACTGGCTAGAAGATCCAACTTCAGATGTTAATGTTCCAAGACATTAAATCCTGATATTTTAAATTTCTCATTCTTGGTTATTCAGCATTTACCACAAATGTCACTGGTCAAATTTCAGTCGGTCTTACTCCATTTCCTTTTGTTTGAAAGCTACTACCTCACTGAGTACCACAACATCTAATTTTGTACTCTCTGACTATTCTTAGATACTCTAATCCCTCAAAGCATCACACAGTCCTCCCTATTTTGCTAGATAGTGCCTCTATTTCAGCAACATCTTACTACCCAACCATATTGTTTTCAAATTCTCCTCTTTTACTAACCTTAAGGAATTTCCATATTTAATTCTTTAATCCCTTTTTTTTTTTTGCAGTTATGTTCCAGCTTCCCATTTAAGTCAAACTTCCCTGTCAGCTTTTCCTTTCATAACTGCTTTTAGGAATCTTGTACTTAACCAGTCTTTATCTCATCATCCTCTGTCTAGCTGACTAATTCCATTCTAAATTCCCTCTGAGAACATCATCTTGCATCTCATGTTAATTCTTCTTTTTATTCTACTAAAGAGCCTTTCTCTTTCTGGCAACAGAGTCACTTTCCCTCTGTAGAGCAGTCAGTGTATGTGCCCCCTTCCTCCTGTAGTTTGGGTTTTGCTTTTCTGTTGTGACACCGCTCCAGTGGCTGCTGTAATGGCCATGTGCTGCTGTATTTCAGCCCTGTTAACATTTTTAAGCCCGATCCAGATTTTTTGATTGGCGTTGTATTAAGAAAAAGGAAGTACTGTTCCCTTAGGCCCTGCAAAGTGCCCTCTACGACAAGAAGTACAGTTAGAAGTTTGTAACACTGTAGTGAAAGAATGTGTTTTGGGAGGCTTCCGGGGCAACCTCCTTTTTGGAAGAATTTACCTAGAAAGCATTGATCTGAATGAAACGTGACTAGATGAGAAGCGGTTTTCTAAACAACGGACTGCATTTAATATATCTAATTGGACCTACCTGTTCTCAGAAACAGACCTTTGATGCATCTTCTCTCAACTGGATGTAGCAAGGTAACTGAACCAAATTCTTCTGCTACCTTCCAACAAGCAGGTGCTCCATTCTCCTGATACATCAGCTTCTCAGCCTCTGCTCTTCAGCTTTCAGGTCATCCTCCTTGACCACAGTAAGCTCAGCCTTTTAAAGGGGATCTCACTAGTGTGTTTGTTCAGCTACAAAACTTCTCTGAATGAAGGTATTTCATGGTTTAATTTTATTTAGATTCCTGATAATTTAGTGAATGATCAGCATACCCATAATGATTCCTATGTCATTTGCCTGCAGCTGATGAGCTGACAGTATATCAAGCACCATGGTTGCTTGATCCTGTTTTTCTAGGGCTTGTCAAATTGATTTTTTAAAAAATTTTATTATTATTTTTACATTGCAGAGCATCCATAGAGTCTTCTGTAATTCTAGCCTTGGTCTAGCAAATGACCTCCAGAAAGCTTTTACAAAACGACTTTCAGAAATGGTCTCAGTCATGCCAAGCAGGACAGAAGAGGCTGCAGCTGGAATAATAGAAGCTGTTGGGCTTAAGGTCAGATTAATGGAAAGCATTCTCCACTTTCTGACAGAGAAGGTACAGAAATGGGTCTTGAAAACAGCATCTCAAACTATTTTTAAGTCTTTAGATACTACTTTAAAAACAGTTTGCGATGGTCAGCCTTAACTCATTTACTTAAGAAGCATCTCAAGGAAACACATTGTGCACAGGCCATACCATGACAGAAAACCTGCCACAGCTAGGTCACTCTACACAGAAATATTCACTATGTTTTTAAACAGAGTAAAGAGAAATTTTGACACTAAATGACTTAGCCTCTCAGATTTTGACCAAGATTATACCAACCAGGTCATACGTTGTCCACTGAAAGGTAAAGGTCCACAAAGCATTAGAGGATGAAGTAAACTACTAGGGTTACAAACATTTTATTTCACTCTTCTGCCTTTCTACACTAAAGCTGTCATCTCCTAAAAGCCTCGTACAGTCACCTCAAAGAGACAGCAGCTGACACATCCCTTTAAAGTGAAAGGAAAAAGAGATTTTGTGATATCATAAAACTGGGAATGATAAAATCAGTTTAAGTAACAGTAAGTACAGAAAGAGATTTGATGCTCATCTTTCACTTCGGTCTTGTTGTTATTGGATGCACAAAGAAACACAGAAGTAATGCAGCTTCTCTCATACAGCCAAAGTGTTTCCCTTTGGTGATCTAAAGAATACTGAAATTTATAGGAAAGCTCTGCACTGGTTAAAGTTCTCTGAGTTTCCTCTGTCTTCCCTGAACACAAGATAGACTGCCTACGTGATATTGCTACATAGAAAAACCATGAATAAATTGCTAGACTATTTTACGGCACAGACACCTAAGAGGAAGGAGAATCATAGAGGTTTTGACAAATCAACTATGAGGCAAAAAACCCCAAACCCAAGAATTAAAACAGTGCTGGTACGTAAGCTAACTTAGAGAATCAAGTCTGCACCATGAAAAAAATAAAGACCTTAAAAGACCCCTTTTGCCACCTGCAGCAAAAGCAGACCACAGCAGGCAACACTGCTGACTAGGGGAAAAAGCTGTTATTCTATTATATAGGAGTAAATGGTTTGCTCAATAAGCTGAACTAAAAGCCCATTAAAAATGGCATCAGAGGGAAAGAAATGATACAATAATAGTCCACTAAGGCACAAATTCAAAATGCAAAGCAGTTCAAAATTTGTCAATTATTCTATCAACCAGGTAAGGTAGTGACATTGCTAAGAAAGCAAAATTTGATTTTTTTTTCTTTTTTTTATTATGCTGTTGTCTAATAATGAGTAAGTTAGGTTTGATTCATTTTATTCACTCCCCCTAAGCAGCACATTACAACACTACTGGAATGAGATTTTTTAAAATTACTATTTCATCAGAGGTTTTTAATACTCATCTATGATTTAATTTGATCACCAAATTTGATCTATAATGATATTAATAGATAGAAAAATCCATAGTAGAGTCCATTATTGTTGAACTTTATCATCTTTTTGAAAGTACCATGGTAAAATTATCTGTTAATTAGATTAATTTCAAGGAAGTGTAAATCATCCTGACCCATGATACTTGCTTGCTAAGCTATTGTAAAAGAATAATTAATAGGCAATAATCCAGGAATATTATTCTGAGCAGATGCGAACCTTGAACTTCCAGTCACTAGACTTAAATTCTAACTAGGAATACATCATCTTATGGAAACTCCAACACCCTGCAGGGCTGCAAGAAGGAGGAGAAGAAAAAAAAGATCAAACTAGATTGCTGTTGTTATATATAGCCTGTACTATTGCTTAACATGACCACAAGCTAGAAGTGGATATAAGTAAAAATTTCTGAATTTTAAAAGTTCAAGGTGAGAAGGACTGTGCCACTCAAATAATGGAGCCTCGTTTAAAGAACATATCTTACAAGTCATTTAATTTGTAACCTATTCTGCTGGAAAACTGTATGGCCTTGGACAAATATTTAACCCTAAGCAGTAGCTAGCAGTAAATACACACAGTAAGGAAGACGAATACAAAGCTTAAGCATGGATTTGCTATTTTTCCTCACCTTTCCATCAGGCCAAAACAATTTCTACAGATTCTGGATTACAGCTGTTCCAAACATATATCTGATTCCTGAGTCCTAGTTTAAAAATTTAATTTATGGCAGGAATAGCATCCATTAAACAATGAATGGGAAATAATCCACATTAGAATCTCGTATTCACATATAAATTTTCAACAGAAATTAGTCCCTGTGTTTTCTGATGAACTATATGCCATTCTGAACTATCTAATAAATTGTAAAATGTTTTCCGTGGTGATGGATGGAGCTCTTGTCTGTGAAACCTCTTTAGGACATGCTGAGAGGCTACCAAAATATTCTGTTTCAAGAACTGAAAAGAGGACAGAATTGTTTCCGTGCACAGAGACTCCCAGGAACACCCTGTAAGCACAGTAGGCTGGGAAGTACTGTTCTGCTGTACGTGTAGATTCCTGTGTTTTATAACACCTAAGCTTTTAACTCAGACACCGTGCGGAACAAAAGCAGACCACTGAACTGAAAAACCTAAACCCATGCATCCCAAGACTTCAGTGAAGATCAAACTGACTAGATGTACATTTAGAATATTGTGACTAAACAAGGAAAGGCTGGAACAAAGACAGGAAAAGAACCTTCTTCCCATTCCTCGAATCCCTAGTTAAACTCCGATGTAGTACACATTGAGTAACAGAACATGATAAACACCAGTGCCGTAGCTATAATTGTACAACATTTTATAGCACCAAGCAAGAACACTTTTTCTTGGGGAAATAGTGTGTGTTTCTGTTGGACTATTTAGCAGATGCTAAATGTGCTGAATTCAAAGGAAAGGTTTGCACCAGAGGGTCAGAGAAAGAAGGACCTCACAGCATGCCCCTTGATCCCCAGTAAGAAGTATTTGGTGTGGCATTCAGTAAGGCCTGGAGTTCTTTTATAACAAAGTTTCAAGAATAAACTCCACCAATAACACTTTCTGCTATCTCTCTGGGAAATCTAGTGAAGTGAAATTGATTTTCTTTTTTTATTAGCAAGGCTATTAAGCATGAGGCACCAAGAGATGAATGGAGAGCAAGCAACATAAAGAGACAAAAGTGTCTGAAAACACCATTTATTTGTTGCACAGTTTCTTTTTGAGAAGAAATCACAGAATCACAGAGTGTGTCGAAGTGGAAGGGATCTACAAAGATCATAGAGTCCAACTCCTGGCCCTGTACAGCATCATCCCCAAGAGTCACACACCCTGCACCTGAGAGCGTTGTCCAAATGCTCCTTGAACTCTGTCAGGCTGCTGCTGTGACCCTTCCCTGGAGAGCCTGTTCCACTGCCCAGACACCCACTGGGTGAAAAAGCTTTTCCTGATATCCAACCTAAACCTCCCCTGACACAACTTCAGGCCACTCCCTCACGTCCTGTTACCACATAGAAGAGATCAGTGTCTGCCCCTCCCCTCCCACTCACAAGGAAGTTGTAACTGCAATGAGGTCTCCCCTCAGTCTCCTCCAGGCTGAACACACCAAGTGACCTCAGCTGTTCCTCATATGGCTTCCCCTCAGGACCCTTCACCATTCTCCTCACCCTCCTTTGGACACTCTCTAATACTTTAGAATGTTTCTTATATTGTGGTGCCCAAAACTGCACACAACACTCAAGGTGAGGTGGGCCTGATGCCCCCCAGGACAGGGCTGGCCCTCCTGGCTGCCAGGGCTGACTCATGTTCATCTTGCCATCAACCAGGACCCCTAGGTCCCTTTCCACGGCACTGCTCTCCAGCCTCTCATTCCCCAATCTGTTCATACATCCAAGGTTGCCTCATCCCAGTTGCAGAATCCAGCACTTTCCCCTGTTGAACTTCATATGGTTGGTGATTGTCCAGTCCTCTAATTCCTTAAGGTGTCTCTGCAGGGCCTCCCTGCCTTCAAGGGGGTCAACAGCTCCTCCCAGCTTGGTATCATCTGCAAACTGCCTCAGCACCCCCTCCAGTCCTACGTCCAAGTCATGTGTTAAGCTTGTCAGAGAGCCTGTCAGGAGCGCAAGATCAGTCTCTGTCCAGATTCCACTGGCAGCACACACAGTGACTCCAGGAGCCTGCTTGCATGTAGGAATCTGCAGGTGCAGTAAGCAACCGCTACAGACGTCTGATCCTAAATTTGTCTAAAGAACAAGAAAATTTCTCCTAACTTCTGAGAGACATGCAAGCTCACTAGAGACTGTTCCAGTAAAAGTCATATATTGCTGATAGCCCACTTCTACTGTTCAGTATAAAGAAATTTGAAACTGGGGCTTGCAGATGAGGTTAAGAAACTCATTATCCATACCTCCCCCTTTCCATCCTTTTCTTTTAAACTCACGTCCTCATTGCTTTTTCTTTGATTTGTCTCCTGCTTTGATCATCCAGAGCTGACCATACGGATTTGTTCCCTAGGTCATTTTTCAACAGAAGCGTAAGTGGTAGGAGAGCTGGAAAACAGACCTAAAAGGCGTAGGATAGCAGCACACTGCTTCGGTAAAACAACTGGCCCTTATTCTGATCTTGTATCTTCCTGGTGCACTGTTTTCATGGCTTGTCTTTTAAAGATAGTGTGATAAAAATATTGTAGGCATAATGTTCCATTTTCTGGGAGTAGAACCATTTGGTCCACAGTGACAAAGAGAACAAAGGAGGAAACCCCCCCCCACTCCCAACACATGCAGTTTACAATGCATTTATGGCCCTGTGGGAGTGGAATGAATTCCTACAAGCAGAATTAAGAGGATACCTTATTCTTTAACATCTGAAGGAGGCACAAGTAAAAAAAAAAAAAAAGAAACTTAAAGTGTCTTTTATTTCAAACAAAAGGAGGATATTTAAACAGGAGAGTCTCAGGGGAAAGATTTCGTATCACTACAAACAGTGCATTTGTCCAGAATATAACAGCAATGATAACATTACTAATGGAAGTAAAACATCCTCACAGTTTCCACGTGGATCGTAAATTAAAGAAACAAGTCTGAGCTGAGATACCCATGTATGCATGTGCACGTGAGTGACTACACGCACTGCTCACCCTTTGCAACTACTTAATTGTAATGTCAGATCGAAGACAGTCAGAGTACAGATGGGTGATTTCTCATCTGCATCTGGCTGTGGACGTTCTGTTTGTCATTGGGCCTCGGCGAGAGCACGAAGCAGCATTATACTCAGTTCCTGGAGGTTTCTGCAGTTTATGATCAAACAGAGATGAGTTTTCCATCTTCTCACTGCTTGTATATCATTTAGCCTTACAAGATGTTCCATGAATAATGGAAATAATGAAACTACATCCTCTAAGACACTCTCCCCAGGCCAGAGACCACATACACTACAGTTGTTAACAAATTATATATGCGTTGATTAACTGGCAGCTAATGCCAAGCAGAATATGTATTACAGCTCAGCTTCACCTGCCTCTCCACAACCTGGAACCTTGCTTTGGATCCTCATCTTCTAACGGTCACTGATGTTCACCAAACTTATGGGAATGTAAGTAGGTCTGAGATGATCACGAAATGCAGAAATTATTTGGAGAAGAGGACTGGACAGACAAGCCAACAGGCACATAAGTATAGCTGTATAAACTTAGATAGTGACTGATCTTCCAGTTATTTCCTTGTGGGTTTGCACATCACAATTTTAAAGTACATAGTAAGTAAAGGCAGATCGACCAACTTTTAAAGTATGGATTTTTCTTATCTACCCACACACTTGAGGACAAGAAAGAACATCATAGCTCTATCATAGCTCTACCTGTTCTTCACAGGCATTTATGAGCATTTCTTGACAGTCTTCATTTCATAGGAACAGTAAGACAAGATCCAACTTAGAGTGTCAAATAATTTTTTTGGTAGCACTTAAGTACAATGTAACAGCAAAGACCCTTAGAGACTTATTTAATAAAGTAGGCTGAAACACTCTAATTCTGGATCCTGCTAGCTTTAGTAAATTCTGTAACAAATCCAGGACCGTGCGGGGATTCACAGTTGTAACTATATTGAGCAGCATGGCCAGCAGAACATTTTAAAGCAACTAAGACAGAATTTAATCCTTCCAAGCCAAAAAGAATTTTTCTTGAACTGTTGCCAAAAATGAGTGCATGTTACACAATTTTAATTCCATTTGTGGGAAGCATATAAGCATTAACTAGTTCACTGTTAGGTGAAAAGTAAGAACTACAGGCAGCAAACATCTTTAATACAAGAACTCACTGCTGAAAACATGCTAACATTTGGGTTTTGGAGTGGTGGGAGTTTTTTTGTTGTTGGTTTTGGACAGAACGGTTTTCTTGCTATAATTTGAATGTGATTTATCTGTCTGCTATCCCTTCTTTCTGCCCATAGTAACTTAGGTATGCATTTGCAAATTTTGACAAAATCAGGAAGAGTGCTAGACTGGTCTCTTGTCTCAGAGTTAAATTCCCAAGAGAAAAAACCAGCAGCACCCACACTTGAGGTCAGATAGGCACAACTCAGCTATTCAACATTCTACTTGACATTTTGTTGGCTGGCCAGCACATGAACACAGCTCCAGACCTGACAGATCATTTGCCATCTTGCATGCCCAGAGTACAGAAGGAGAGAGAAGGGGAGCAGTGTGTACAAATAGGACAAAGGGCAAGTGAGATCACCACACATGCAGAAAAACTTGCTTACTCAAATATCAGCCATGTTGTAAAGAAATTCTAAAACGCTCTCAGTAGCTCATCAGACATGACCAGCTGAAGAACCCTGAGTGTCACTATACACATATACCTTAAATTTACTTCAGGAGATGCTTTAACACAACCAACCAATATTTGGATATTTTAAATCAGTAAGACAATAGTTCCACAACCACACTGCACTGACAGAGCCTTATTTTCTCTTCATATGCATCAGCTAATGTGATGTCTTCATGACAATTGAACTATTTCTGCTTTTCGTCACCAAAAGGAATTCAGTTCAAGACAAAGAAAAAATGAAGTTTCTTAAATCCCATGACCCAAATGAGAGGCTGAAAGATGAATATACTACAGCTTTAGTAAGTCACAGATCTTTATTGGACTGTGTTATTTTTATATCAATGGTAAAAGTTACAGACTGAGAAGCAGACAAAAATATATTGTCAGACAATCACGCTGTATTGGCATTTCACTAGAGATGAAGAGCAAAATACACTCCAGGAGGTTTGGGGGCATTGGAGACTTATATAAAAAGCCAGGGATGGGATGAAGGTGAACAAAACAAAACCAACCCCAGAAAACAAAACAACAACACCAAAAAAGTTCTGAAATTTGGGGATGTACTATGCATGTAGATAGAACTACACAGCTTCTATTCCCAGGGATGTGATTAAATACATGCTCAAGGCAGCAGTGTGATTAGAATGAATTGGTGCAACGAAATGTTCTGAGAATGGAAGCTGATCCAGTTCAAACAAGTGAGAAATGAGGATGCTACAATGTCGAATATTTAATTAACAAAAGAAAAACAGAGAAGATTCGCTAGAGACAACTGTTCTGTATTCCCAGACATTGGCTAGCTGGCTTGAGAAACGTTTCTATTGCTAAACTCAATCTAAAGAAAGGAAAAGAGATAGAGATGTGCAAGAATCTGACAATCTGATATTGTTCAATTAACATTTTGGTATAAGATTTTTAATGATAGCTTCTTGAAAAAGCCCATTTAAAGTGTAGGAAGAATGTTTGCTCCTGATTGGTTTGGCATGTTCCTGAAATGCTGTCTGATTATACCTCAGTCCAGATGATTGAGAAAACTGTCTTAAAGGATTTCAACCTACAGACTTACATTTCTGATTTGTACAACTTCTGGAGGGCATTACTGAGTGAAAGCATTTTCTGAGGGTATTGTACAGAATGTGCATCTCAAGTGTTTTACACACTCGAATTCAGCAAACTCATCCTCGTGGACAGCAGTAAATCAAGCACCCAAGCATCTTGAAAAGAGAAGAGTAATACATTATACAATTTTTCTCTATTTTGTCCTGTGAACACACTCTTCTGATAGTGCAGAGTGCAGAGGTCTGTTTGATAAAGCAATTTGATTGATAACAACTGTGCCATTCCTCTGAAGAACCCACATGAGTATCACAGATGGTGAGATAACTTGCTGTAATTTTCTCAGCAAAGAACACTGAATCAAGCTTTCAGCCTACATAGCAGTCAATAATTTCCAACAAAAATCACTAAAGGAGATTTTTTTTTTTCTAAGTAGAGAAGGAATTCTGTACTTGCACCTCTCAAATTTCGATTACCCTGGCATCCATGTCTCTGCTGTGATGCTGGAATGTGTTCTACAATCAGCATGTTGAATATTTCTGCCCCAGTGATTCTGAGTGCACATGTAGGTTAATGTCAGGCTTTGACAGTGATAAAGAGCTGAAAATACGGGGAAGTACAAGGTGGGGAAAAAGGCATAAATAATACTGAACTACAACTGACTCAACTGAGATGCCTGGAATTCTGCAGCACCGAGGATCTGGTCAAATAATCACTTTGTACTAAGTTTATATTATACTGTACTAGCTGGGTAATGCAGTGTCCTCATGTCCTGCTACTTGGAGCATAATTAGAGTAACTCAATTACATTTAGAGTTGATTCACATGACGAGGATCTAAATCCACACATAAACCAACCATATTTCACTGTGCTGAAGGATTAGACACGTTGAGGGGGGGAATATTAAATATAGCACTTCTATGACCCAAGCTACTCAAGCACAGTTATTCCTTAATGTTTTAAAGAGTTTCTACAAATACACTGACCACAGGATGGACATGCAGAGAGTAGAACATCAATTTGCAGGTGCACCATGGACTGTAAGGATGTACAGGAGTGTCCTGTAATATCTAACTGGAAACACTGATAATAATGGGCCTTCAAAACATGTATCACACTGGATCTCAGACAGCCTTCTGCAAGCTGAATAAATAAGTCTTCTGCTTTAAGAAGATTTTATTCCTATTTCTCTTTTTTTTATTTCCTCTCTTTTTTATTTCCTATTTCTCTAATAAGCCCTTCCTTTTTAATCAGTAATATCCAACTAAGACAAGGTTATAGCAAGACAACCTTCTGTTTCCAGGGTCTCTTCTGTCAACAAGTGAAAACACTATCTAGCCAATGACTCAAGAATCAGCACACCTGGATTCTAACACGTCCCTGGACTTGGGCAATTACTTCAGTGATGGAACACTACAGCACCTTGCTTAGCTAGTCTGGGTTTGTTACTTGGAAGGCAAATAAAAAAAAAATAACTCAATCCTTATAACTGAAATGCTATAGTAACCTTTTTCCATGAGTCTTACAGCTTTCCTGAATAGCACAGAACTTGGAGGCACTGGGGTCTGCCTGTCAGTGTTTGACTTGCAGGTGTACCCTCCGTTGCCTCTTCAGGTTTTCCACATGCTCCCTCTTCATACAAAGCCCTAAAAGAATTTCCACTGGCAGAATTATTGGAATATGCACAAAACTAGCTGCTTCTCTGCAAATCTTCTTCCTCTGTCATTCTATCTGCGATCTGTCTGAAAAGCCTGCTTTGATTCCAATTCTCACACCTTCCGTGGTACTGGCATTTAGTTCCATTCTCAATGACTTGCCTTTGGAGAGTTCCTTCCCTTGGGAAGAAATGCCACAGCTTCACTGATCAGCCCATGCTCTGTGTAGAGCAATTTCACAGTACACTATATTGCTTGAACTCTGTGGCACAATTCCCATTGTTTTGAAACAGCTGTAAGGCTCTCAAAGTGGTCTCATCATCATCACAATTATCTCCTTAAAAGGCTGTTCTGCTCTTTGAGTGCTGTCACTCAGGAAGCCCACCTGCACGGGATGGAATAACATTCTTGCTTCAAGTCTAGATCATATTTTGGTTCTTGAAAAACAAACAATGTTCAACTCAAATATAGAGCTCCAGCTAAACCGCCAAGACATCTTTTCACCCCTTGCTGATTTTGATTGTAGCTGATAAAATCCAGCTACATGTTTTTCCCAGTAATACAGCCTTGGAATTTGCTTCAACACTGGCATGTTCAAAATAGTTTCTGCTACAACTAACCCCTGCAAAGAATCCTATTCAAATTAAGATGAATAACTTTCTTGACTATTTCCCATGCAAATTTCACTTTCAATTTTATGGACCAAATTAAAAAATTGTCTTCTTTGTATAACGAACTGTCAATCTATAATTTTAAAATTCTTACAGATTCTATTCCCAGGAGCAAGAATATTCCATCTTTCACAGAAGCCTGGCATTTATTTTCTTTCTGCTTTCCTGCAGTTTTATTTCAGACACCTTTTCATAACACTGAATGTTACGTCTAGTTTTTACTTGTCTAGTTTTTACTTATTACTTTAGCACTCCTGTGTAAAATACATGTTTTTAAACTCCAAGAGCAACCAGTCTCCTCAGCTTATACACTGAAAATTGTATAAAATAAATAGAGTCGAGTGGTGTTTTGCTGTGAAGTGCCTAGAATTTGTCCCTTGGCTTTTCTGCCATTATCATTCTTCAGAGAGAACTGAAATCCTTCTCTCACCAAATTAAAGCCGTTCGTCCTTCTGTAGCCACAGCACTTGCCAAACTGAATCTTCCTTGGCAGTTGCAGACAGCTATAGCCTGTTAATTGACTACCTCTTCAAGCACTCCCCATCCCAAACAAAATGGTCTGCTACGCTTGCAGCCTGCCTCTTGAGTCCTGCACAGAAGCACAGGGCTTCCCCAGAGACTTGCCCACATGGTGAAAGAAAAAAGGCCTTAGAAGGGCTTGGACACCAGGGAAGGATGTCTGGCTTCCACATTCCTCTGGCTGCCTGTCTCCTGGTGCAGTGATCCACTTTGTCATAGTGTTTTCTAAATCCTAGCCAACAGTTTTATCCCTACAGATACAGAGTAAAGAGGTTCTTAAGAAATATACTTATTAAAAAATCAGAAACTGTGCTACTAAAGTCTGTGAGCGTGAGTGGGGAACATCACCCATCATGCAAGCCCAAACTTTTCCCAGGTTACTCATTAGGAACACAAAATAATTCTATTTCATGTTTCTACACAGACAGTCCAGTCTTTGAGCCCAGTTCTTGTTGCTAACAATAATGGCTGGCAGGTAGATGGAGGTTACAGTGGCTCCATAATAAAGGAAATCCAAAAGAATACAGAGTTAAAGGTTTCACAGCTGACCAACTCTGTCACTGCTTGATGTTTCAGCTTTTGAATTCCTGTCTTTGCACGTTCCTTTTAACGCTTTTATACGACTTTCTAGTGGGACTGTTTATTAAAGCAACTATGTCATTTACTGGATAAAAATCTAATAAAAGAGTTTCCTCTTTAGAATAATTAAAAATAAATGCAACAAATGTGTAGTTCTACTCTTGGCTATTGATTTCAAATCCCACAGGACTTTCACTATTTTACTATCATTTACATGATAACTCAGGGTAGAAATTGTTCAGTGAAATGCACAGAGATTCACTTGGGACCTGACCCTGTTGGGTTCCATCCTCCTGCATTTTCAATTTGCCTTCAAGTTGAGCATTTGTCTTTAAACTGCACCAAAGCGTACATATGGCTCATGACAAAATTCTCAAGAGGAGGCCACTGGTTTCAGGAACAACAGTAGAACGAATATGAACAGAGTAGTGTGAAATGAAATCTCAGCAAGGTTCTGCCTGATTGAAGTCTCTTCTGCATTCAATATTTGAATTTTCTGCATTATGTATTGCCACCATCAAGAGTTTAATCCTTAAAGCATCATTCTGCGTGCAGTTTCCTTATAAGCACATGAAACCCTAAGTAGCTTAGTTCCAATATAGTTATATAAATTATTGACTTCATCTCCAAATATGATGTGAATTTCATCTGAGAAATTGTCTGAGATCCAGAACTTTAGTGGGGAGACAAAATTTCCTATATTCAAGCTCTTTTTCACGAGCTGTGTGCAACAATCTTTCACTTGAAGGCCATACTGTAGACAAGCACCATCTTGTAAGCTGCAAGCAGGACCAAGGAAGTATCTCCAAATCCAAACATTTACCTATAAGAATCACATTCCAACTTACATATCTAAATTTTTCTCTCCAGCTGATTGAATATTCTGAACATCCTACCATCACCGCTCCCATCTCTTTCCCCCAAACTCCAGGCAGACTAACCTACAATTTTGCCAATTGTAAGGTACCTTGAGGTAACTTACTACTCTGAGTGCATCAAACATGATAACTTAGGACGTGACAAATCTCACAAGAGAAAACTCTGCAAGCACCACTTCTATTATTCATTCCCTACTGTCACCCTGAGTGCTCTCACAAGAGTTCTCCAAATGTCACCTTCCCACTAACTGTCACATATCTACATACATGTGGCTAGAAATACTGTTTCAAGTACATCCCAGTGTAAGTGTTCTGTTTTCACAGACACAGAAAATGCATTAGTTTCTTCTTAAAAAACATATATATGGAAAAGAAGAAGGAAAAAAAAAATCCAAGCAAAAACCCAGAAGTTATGTCCACAGAGCTGGTACCTCCTTCTATGTTATCCTCAAAACTAAAAGTAGATAGAATTAATTATTACTTTTAACATCACTAGAACTCTGAAGAGCTCCCTCCAAGGGTCACTGAAGTACACAGAAAGGCATGGACTGACCTATTTCTGCAGCAGTCCTGACCTTGCATTCAGCCCATGACTGCCTACCCAGTTTGCCTGTATTAGTGATTCAGTTGCTATTTCTGGTATTTCTATCCAAAATTCATATCTGACAAATAGCAACACTTTCTGCAAATATCTATATTCTGGTACATGAGGAAATATGTATATTCTTTATTAATACTAGTTTTTATTTCTACTTGAGAAATTTTAGTCACCTGAGAAAAAGAAACAAGATAAAATAAGCAGTTTTCAGGTGGAATACTATACATCAGGCAAGGAACTGTTTGGCTAAACTCCTGGTACCATCTGATAAATCAGCACAGACCAGAATTCACTGTTTGCCCAAAATGGGAAGAAAAAGCTTTGTATTTTGTACATGTGCAAGAAAGCCACCACAATGTCTGAGTATCTTCTAAAACTCTCCTCTGACCTCTTAAGGGGAAAGAGAGAAAGCATTGTAAGATTCAAGAACGAAAATGCTGATAACATCTTAGTTGAACCCATTTTAGGACCTGATCCAGAACTCAGTAAGTAAAGGACACGATGAGCTTCCACAGGGCATTAAACTGTTGTTCCCACAGGTAATCACTGCAGCTGGTAAGCAAGGAGCAGCTGTGAAGAAGGCAGTACGTATCTGGAAAATGTACTGCCAACACATGCACTTAATTTTTTATTGTATAATACTCCTTTGGACACAAGGAGTTTTAAGAATTCCAACATTACAAGCATTTTAAGCGAACTTCTGGGTTTCTTGCACTAGCCTATTAAGTCAGTGGTCTTTCCTTCCATTCTAGATCCCTTGAAGTCAATGAGTTTATTCTGCCTGAGTAAAATGGTTCATGTCCTCCACCGATTTCTTTTCATCTTTGTCTTCAAAGAAAAGCTTAGATTCTATCTGGCAAGGTAAAAAATGCTTCCCACAACCAAAGCCTTTATGAGCATTTTGAATTCTGTTCCATTCCAGTCTTAGTGATGTGTGTGTGTTTTTATATTTTGAAATGAGGGAAACTAAGGCAATGCAGATAGGTTAAGGAATCCATATAAGGGTGGATAACTAAGCACACCAAATTCAGCACACAAACCACAAGATCCATTACAGTTTATTAGTTTAACGTTGTTTTTCAGCACAGCCTTAGCTACAAAATAGTTTTGTAAAAGTAATGCAAAACCCTCTGATTTCTCTTGCATAGTTTCTTATTTAAAAAAAAAAAAGCCAAACAGCTTTTTCCTTAGAGCATAAAAGAAATGTGCTTCTTAGAGTTTGCTTTTCATTACAAATCAGGAGTAACATCAACTTTTCTACAAATTACCTTGGTAGGCCACATCTGGTTAGTTTAATTCTTCAAAGATTGCCTTACTCCATCTCCTTGGCTCTTTTTTTCTCTGTCATACATTGGCTCATTTTATGTCTGACAGTTCTTTTATTACTAGATTTCATTTTGAATCCGATTTCCCCCCTGTCTCATTACTTCTGTCTTGCTCTCTGTTTGTTCTCTATTTCTTTTTCCTGTCTGACAATTCTCTTATTAGTGGATTTGGTTTTGCTTTTGTTTCGTGCTTTCTGCTTTTATTCTCTTGTGTCTTATTTTTGCTTTTTTACTTATTTTTCTCCTGTCAAGGCCTCCTTTTCTTTCTGCCTATTCTCTCAAAAGGTACATACTTAGCTTTTGCTTAAGGTTACTGATTTCAGCATATTGAAGTTAGTTTATTGTTAGATACTGCCATGTAGAAGGAACCAGTTTTAAATCAGTTCCTTTAGTCTATGAGCAGTCACTAATCTAAGTATCAACCCATTTATATGGCCATAAGCTCTGCTTCCCAGCTACCACAACATGCCCTACTCCTAAACTTACTGGGTTATGAGCAGGGACACTGCTTTTAAGTTTTACTTTCCCCCAGCATTCTCCATAAGCCATTAGGTTCCCTGCAGTTAGTACGGAGAAGAGGTGACACACAAGCCATGCCTTGACTCTGCTCCTTGCAGGGTCTCCCAGCGTGACCACTCCAGTAAATCCTCTCCTGGTGCACGTTAACAGGCACAATCAGCGTTCCTTCCCTGTGCCTCAGCTCCTCCCCAGGGAAACAGCTGTGTGTGCACACCACACAGTCGTGCTGGAAGACATTTCAGAGGGAAAATGAGAGTTTTTGTGTACTTCACTGGGGCCAAGGTGGAAATACTGATGAGCTTCATGCAGCTGGTCTCCTGATCCTTTGAAGAGCTCTCTGTACCACCAGGATTCCATGTGTCCTAGGGACTAGCAAGTACACACTAGAACACAGGGACCATTTACAAGCAGTCAGAGCCCGGAGGGAAAGCCAGGGGACCTCAGTTATTTGCCACTTGCATCATTCCTTTGTTTCAGGTGTCACAACCTGAGGCAAGACTGAGAAAGCACTGCTGGGACAGGGGGGCTGATCTGACAGGAGATGCTTGGCCTTTACTGGTACTTCAATATGATGTTTATTTTTATAGGAGCGGAAAACACAATTGGGTGATCTTACTGCCACTGTGTACAAGGAGCAGGAGAATATTGTCTCACTGCCCCTTCAGATTGTTGTTCAGGTGTTTTTCAAATTACTGCAGTCATAAATTTTCTCCACCATGCTTATGGATGGAGAACTCTGCTTCCAAAGGCACCAGCCAAAGGAGCTTTACTAGATTGGGTGAGAGCTCAAACTGATTTATTGTTTGTCAAGAGACACATTAAATAAACTTGGCCTTTCTTGCTGTCATCAGCTGTCTGAAAGACAAGCTATAAGCATTAGAGTTGCCTTTAATGCCACAGCACTTAGGTTAGAGAAAGCACAGTTGAAGCATCTTATATTTGGAAGGAAGGTGTGATGTCAGGGATGAATATTGCTTGCTGGGGCTGTTTGTTCCTCGGTGGGGAGCTAGTTACTGTGCAGTGTTTTCTGTGTATGTTTCCACTGGAGGTGAACAAAGTTGTGAATGGCCTTTGGTAAATTAAAATTTGGTGAATGACGAGGAGGATGAAGTGTCATGTCATTGTCATAACCTATAATGAGAATCTCAACAAAGTGACTCAGCATTCTTTTAAAGGTCATTACTGCCCAAGTGCAAAGAGCAACCTTCTATTAGTTACTTTCAGAACACAGCCTCTCTATTGCCACTCAAGAAATTTTCATGCTTGTTTTTTGCCATGGAACTTTCTCACAGTTTTTGGTTCTGTAGTCTTAAAAATCAAAAGCAGTCTCCTATACAAGCAGCAGGGCAATCTATCAAGGCAATGATTTCTACTTAAGCTTATAAAAACTGAAGAAAAAGCAAATGGTGTGCCATGCACTGTGGGCTAGGCATACTGGCACCCTGTTCAATTTACTAGGGAAACCTAAGAAATCAAAAGGATATAATGCATGCAATGATATGGGGCAGTGCAACATAAAATGTAAAGGCATGCAGCCGTGCAGCTGTATTTAAATCCTGTGGACATACTAAAAACTTCAGCTGTGTGAACCAGATACCAACTTGCTATGCACAAATTCTGTATTCTTAGACAAGTATCAGATTCTCAGATTCATCAAACTGATGACGGAAAAAAATGAAAATAAAAAAAATACTCAGAAACGTACTGATATACTGATGGTGGTGGGGCAAGCTTTTTTTTTTTCTTTAAACAGATGCATCTGCATGAATTTCTCCAGACTAAATGGTATTAATCACATTACCACAGTAAGTCCCACAGCAAAGATGATTCATCTGCTCTGCTGATAAGGAAGGCCATCTCCATTTCTGCAGACCATACGCTGCTCCATATCACTTAGTTTCCTATCTTGTCATTTAATAGAAATGGGACTAGACTGCACACCCTTGACACACAAGTCCCACTAATACTTCAATAACTGTTCACCACTATGCATAAAAGCTGTTATTAGTGATCTCTGAGTGCTGCTAAACCTGATACAGCACTAAACTGCAGCACAGACTGGGATTAGAAATTTCAAAACCATTTAGATGCCTTAAAGATGCACTGCCATAATCTGCCTTTGGGAACGATCTGCCCTCATAGCAAGCGCTACCACGTTAGCAACATACTCCAATTCCCACAGGCTCTCCTGCAGCCCAGTTATAGTCACCACAAGCCCTGTTTCAGCATTCTCCACAATTTATGCTGGATTTCATCACAATAAGCACCTCATGCACCCTTCCCACAACAGCTAGAATCAGATATTTTTAGACACATGCTGCTTTTAAACTAAAACTATATGACTGAGCTTTCCTTTTTCCCAGCATCTCAAAAACTGGAGCACTCAAAGGGCAAATAATAAATATGCTAACGTAAATCATAGAAATTAGAGACTGATCAGTGTTCAAATGCAAGAGAAACACTGTAGTCCAGTCCAGAACTCTACTGTACCTGTTAGTCTTGTTCTCCAAACTGAGACTGGCAAGGAACACCAACATTCACCTCTCCACTGCAACTATTAGCTGAATCCAAACAATCCTAAATGAAAGATGTATAAGGGATCTGGAGTCCTCAGTTTCTCAAAATGTGTGGCTTGAATTCAGGCTAAAGCAGTGACTGTTTGGAATCTGAATGCTGCTCTGAAAACAGGAACTGCTCTTAAGTTTCTGCCTAAAGCCCATCTCTACCATGTTCAGAATAACTGCACGTGCCATAACCATCACGGTTATGGTACACTTCTGCCAAAAGTGCACTCACTTCACTGAAACTTGATTTGGCCCAGAGTCTGAAACTACTTAATTCAAACAGCATCTTATAAATTTGCTAGGAACTATTCCCTAGTTGTTTATCAAGACAGCAAAAATATAAAACACAGTTTATATTTTCCAAGGCCAAGAATTTCTGGCTTTAAAATAACACTATTGACTGGTAAGTAAACAGAAAAAAGGGAGAGTAAAAATCTATCACGCAGGATAATATCCCTTTCATAAATACTTAGATTATATCTACCTAGCAAAGAAAGAGCAAGGCAGGCTCCTGAACCACTTAACACTTTAACTGTTCAGAGAAAACTTTGGATACTGTTAGCAGATAAAAGACAAGTTGTGAAATGAATATCTTTTCACTTCTCTTTCACATACTTCACATTACTTGAGATAAGAGTAAATTACCTCAAATGTGTCCCTTATTGAAAAAGGATATGATTCCATACCCTTAAAATATACAGATATTTAGTTTCGATTTCTTCCTTTCCATGTTTGTTAAAGATGCACACAGTGCCAATATTTCCCCTCCTGTATCCTGTCCTCAAGAAACACCTACGGTATACAGAAAGAAGTGTAAAACAAGGACAAGGTTTGAGCCAAATCTACGCATCTTGATTTTTCACCATCCTCTTGATCCTATTTTCTCCAGAGTTACAAAGTATTTAGATAAAGTGTCAAGTTAATGCACATGAACAAAATAGTTCAAGCAATCTTCAAAAAGAAAGCAACCTATGGATAAAACAAAGTATTAAAATGTGGACATATATCAGACCGTACTTCAGGACTACTCTCCCTCATAAAGGCTTGAGTTTGCCAGTAAAAACAGCATCCAGCAAGTAAATAAACTCAGCCATTTCGGAAGTCAAAGACCAACTCACCTTCTCATAGGAACACTCATGACTGAAATACTTTGCTAAATAATCATGAGTATTTTTCTATTATAGAGCACTTCATCTACATAAACATGAGGTGAGCACAGCAGGCTGACTCTGAAGATGTCACCCTGAAATGAGTTGACTCAGGTAAGCAACCCTTCCAATTTCATAACAGCGCTTTTTATCACTGGAGTTTTAAAAGCTGTTCCAAAACTTCACTGGTTTGAAAATATACACCAAGAGACAGAAATTGCAGAGAAAGTGGGAAAGGCTATATTATTCCTATAAAGCAAGATAAATTGAAGAAAACACTGTACTATGACACTTTTTTATTCTCTTACTAATTCAGACAAAATCCTGTCTTTTGTGGATGATAACTTCTGATCAATTGGTTCTAATTGTTTCCAAACTAATCACTGAATTTTTTACAAAACACAGGAGGATTGCCAGTGAAGTCTCTGCCTCACCTCTGACACCCCTACTAGGGCTGCTTTATGAGCTGTCATTTCCTGCAAATTACATTTAAAACTGAGCTCTGCCTCTGAACTATTTAACAATTAGATGAAATGTTTTGCTACAATTTCACTGCAATTCAATTGAGATGAGAGTTCAAGTGAAAGAAAATTTCAAAATGCCACTCAATTTATACCCATACTTATATTGCTTAAAATACCCAAGACCACTTCCAGCAAAAAATCCAATTGCTGCAAAAACTTAATGGGCCTTAACATTTCATATTCCACAGACCCAAACACAACACAGGTTGATGTTGTTTAGAATACTGTAGGACACCAAAAGAGCACTCCAGGGTAAAAAGCTCCCTGCTGCTAATGGTCTGTGTGTGAGCTGACAGCAGTGACACACATACACAGGGTGAGAATTCCTAGGGGCAAAGTCATGATACAAATGAGTATCTTCATAAGGGGGAGGCACAGATTCACTGGTTATGTCTATTGTCAATTTGCACACGTACATGCAAATAAAAAAAAGAGGAAAAAGCAAACTAGGCTGAAAGTTAGCTTGAGGAATAAAGAAGCTGACATGTAAATTTATGATACCATCAAAAAACAGAGAAGGAAATGCATGCATGCAGCAGGGAGAAGGAAGGGATACCTGGAGGGAAGGGCAACCATTACTTGCCAATTACTTGGCTTACAGAATCACAGAATTGTTTAAGTTGGAAAAGGCCTTTAAGATCACCAG
This sequence comes from Atrichornis clamosus, assembly GCA_013400975.1. NCBI lineage: Eukaryota > Metazoa > Chordata > Aves > Passeriformes > Menuridae > Atrichornis > Atrichornis clamosus. Next base: position 281,481 of record WBMZ01012071.1, on the reverse strand, counting down.
GTCCAACCATTATTCCGACTCTGTCAATTCCACCATTAAACCATGTCCCCAGATGCAACAACCACATCTTTTACAAACCTCCAGGGATGTGGACTTCATCACTTCCATGGACAGCCTGTTCCAGTGCTTGACAACCCTTTTGATGGAGGTATTTTTTCTATATCCAATCTAAACCTTACCTGGCATGACTTGAGGCCATTTCCTCTTTCCTATCACTTGTTACTCAGGAGAAAAGACCAATTCCTACCCTGCTACAATCCTCTGTCAGGTGGTTATAGAGAGTGATAACGTCTCCCCTGAACTTCCTTTTCTCCAGGCTGAACTTAGCTCCTCATAGGACTCACTCTCTAGACCCTTCACCAGCTCCTGACCCTTCCCTGGACTCACTCCAGCACCTCAACGTTTGTCGTGTAGTGAGGGACCCAGAACTGAACACAGGATTCGAGGTGTGGCCTCACCAGTGGCGAGTACAGGGGAACAATCACTGCCCTGGTCCTGCTGGCCGCACTATTGCTGCTCCAAGCCAGGACGTCACTGGCCTTCTTGGCCACCTGGACACATGCTGGTTCAGCTGGCTCACAAGCAACACCCACAGGTCCCTTTGCAGCAGGCACCTTTCCAGTCCTCCCTGAGCCTGCAGTGCTGCGTGGGGTTGTTGTGACCCCATGTGTCATTATATTCACACCTGACCTGGCTGCCAAACTACAAAGAAAACTTGTGAGTCCTACCTAGCCCTGCCCTTTTTATGAAACCAACAGGTCTGTCACTACACCCTTGACTAGTACAGAAGGCACCTAATACTTGCATGAAACAAATAGAAACTGATTGACTCTGCACTAACACATGAGATTCAGATGAAGTGCCACTAGAAGTGGTGAGCGGTATTCCAGTATTTTTCCAGCATCTTCCCTCTCATTTGTTATTTTTGGCTTGGTGTTCTAAGTAAAGAAGTCACAGATGTCTCTAACCTGCCTGTCTATTCACCACTTTCAATAGTCAGATTTTCTTGCAAGTTTCATGAAAATCTTCTTGACAGGGTGTACTCGAAAGTCATCTACACTCACTGCACTTCTGGTCCATAGCAAAAAACACAGATTAGACAGGTCCCCAGGCCTCCCGTAGCTCAGGATCTATCACAGCACTGATTTGAGAAAGCCCTGCTATAAAGGAAAAGAACTAGACAACACCAGGGAAAAAGTGAGAGGTATGGCAAGGAGAGGCTCTTTTATAAAGGCTATGAGGAAGAAGCCAGGAAAGCAAGAGATACTGTGAGGTGGAAGGAGGGAGGGAAACATACAACGACGTAAGATTCACATCCTGAGGCAACCACGTTGTATGGATTCCATTACTGATGGAATGACTTTTTAATCATTAAGAAATTCACTTTAGATAGTCTGCTGGTGTCTGTTCTCACTGCTTTCAGAACAGAGAGATTCATTAAGAGGGTTAGGTAGCGATATGTCCATGGGACAAATGAGTCAGTGTAAGGGTGCTGGAATGTCTGCAAAAGGTCACCAGTAAAGCTCTCGGGCTCCTGTAACACCTGCTCTACAGTGACCACCACACCAGCAAGTTCCAGCGGCACCACACAGCAACCAAGTCCAAGGCTTATCACAGACCAGAACATGTCAGAAGACACTACAAAGGCTTTTACATAAATACATTACTCGTTATCACTTCCATGGAGAAAGTATGAGGTTTTTGTTTACAGCAACAACTGAGACATGAAATCAAATTAACAGAATTCATATTTCTTATAACCCTTTCGGAGTGAATTCATTAGCCAACTCAGGAGTCCTGCAGTTTATTTTGATTAGGAAGATAAATTTATGATAGAACAAAGTATCTCATGGAATTCTGTCTGATAACAAAAAAACCCCAAAACAAACAAGTAAAAAACCCAACAACCCCCGCAACCAACAAAAAAACTCTAATAAACCTAACAACAACCAAAAAACCGAACACCAACCAACCACACAGATTTGCCTTGAATGCAACAGAAATTAAAGTAAAAGGAGACATTTTCTTTACTCGCAGAGTACCAAACTTCTTTCTAGCTGACATTCAGTTCAGAAGGACTTTTTGGCTTTTTCTCTGAACTTGAATGCCAAGGATTTTGTGACAACATCCGACACCTTAAATACAGCCCTCTCTCACTGCTCCAGTAGCCCATCCACCTTCCCTCACCTGTATATCCAAGGCTTCATAAAATCATATGCAATGAAACCTTCTGCCCACATGCACCCCGTGCTCGCTCGTGTTTGAAGTGGAAGCTGCTATCACTCTACCATCTGTTCTGTAAAAGAGCATCTCCGTTTCATAATGATATTCCCAGATGAAGGGCAACTACTGCTTCCCCATTGGCAGCAACAGTTTTAGCCCAATTCAGAACAGCATCTATTAGCAAAAATACAGAGCATAAATAGTGCATTCCAACTCAGAAAGAAGTATCTTTAAATGAAGTCACCTGGAGAGCAACCCAAAAGCTCTGAAGAAGCTAAGGAGAGCCAGTAACATTATAAATGAGAGTGTAGGTCTGTCCTGTTTTAAACCCTTTAAATGGAACCTTTTTTTTGCTAGGGAAAAGCATGAAAATGTTTATGGTAAAAGGCCAGTTTAAAATGTCCTTGGATCAAAGGCCATCCAAGGCCACCTGTCCTTACAAGCCTTTTTAAACCTAAATCTCCACTCTTTATTTATTTCCTTTCAAAGCACGACTGAAAGTACAACCCATTTGCAACACTGTGGGAATAAATTTAAGAAGATGTTTGAATTTTGAGTGTCTGACCCTACAACCTTAGTCTTATATCAAACAATCGATTAAGAAGGCTTTATTTTTTTTCAGGCAAAACATCTACTCTTCAATGCAGTGTTGTGGAGTTTCACACCCATATGACCATTTTTTCTCTCTTGTTCAGCCCAATATCTCTGTTCAGCCTCAGTGGCTTTCCTCTCTGATCATGAACAGATATTATGGATTCCATGCTCTGTCTGTTTGCATTCTTTGGTCCCTACATACAGATATTGGATTTTTTTAAATTTTCTATGAAAAGTTCTGGTTTGCTGTTCATTTTTAAGGTCAGGTTTACAAAACATGCACAACCTACCTGTGCTTGATATAGCTTGTTAAATATTTTATTTTATTTGTGTTTTTATTAGCAGAATCCAGTCCTCCAGGGTACTTTTACAAAGGATGCTTTTGAAATGTAAATGTGATTGATTTGATACTACAGCTTGTATTATTCTTACTTGCACAGTGCCTTTGGGAACAAGAGAATGGAGTTTTCTTTTTAGTGATGAAAAGGTCTATGGTAGGTATTTTCCTCTTTTCTCCACACAGGCACAAAAAGCCTACCAATTTCTAAAAAAAGTTACCTGTCTGCCTGTGTTCATGCTAACCAACTGTTAGTGCTTCTTCCATTTTCTGAACTGTTTTGGATAACAAAAGAAATACATTTGATATTCTCGTTTAAGATACAAGTTAACATTTACACCTGGTACAGACACAGTTCCACTTTTAAGAGATTGAATAGTACAAACTACACTACAATATTTTTGCAGTTGCTAATGAAAAGTGCGTACAGTGGCTCAGTTCCGTGGTTGAGAACATGCTGCTGTGTTTGCAAAACCCTATTATAACTTAACGCCTGTAGAGAGAATTATTTGACTGCTTTAAAAAGCAGTTAAATAAGTGGCCAATCCTTTATATAACATGAAGTCTTTTATGAAGAACATATTCCAGAAGAATATTCAAACATCTAGAAATGCTGGGCTAGCACACTCCTATTTGAAACTCGTATGTTTCACTTTCCCCTGTCCCCAAGGGGATGGAATGGACATAGCAAATTTATTTCACTGTAGTTCTGCAACGAAATCTCCTTGTTTCAAAGGAAGAATATCTGTATGACTTCTACAACCTATCAAATTCCAGCAATTTAGGAGAAACACTTCTGAGTGTAATAAACAATGGAAACTGTTTCAAAATAGTGATGTATTGTCTGGGGAGATATTAAAAGTAAAGCAAGTAACTAAGAAGCTATCTGCATTTCACACACACAATATTAAAATACACCCACAAGAACAAAAGGCATTTGGGTAAAATTTAAGCAATATTAAGCATGGAGTTTTTCCAGTGAATTGGTAAAGCTCAGAAGATGTAACTAATTAGAACAGAAGGCTGCAACAGTTAGACTCTTTCAGAAAGAATAGTTAAGGTACGTTGCCATATGGTTCTGAAAACTCATTTAATGCAATCCAAATAGAAGAACATGTGCATATACCCCTGTGAGTTGCCCAAGCATTAATACTGCCTTTTAACTCAGCCATTTAGTGCAGGCACAACTGTTACTGAGCTGCATGACTTTAGACAGTGAAGGTAAAATTAAACTGTGAAAAGATTACAAAAGCTGTGAAAACAGCATAAACTAAAACAAATTAAATATTCACCTATGTGTTATATGACATATGATGTTCCATTCTGCTGAAACAGAAGCTATGTATAGCAATAAACTTTTTAACTTCAAAAGAGCAACTGTATCTTTGCACAAACTCGCACAGTGGTTAGGACAGTGTGGTCATGCAGCGGATCCTGAGGTAAAGCACTTAATCTAAATAACATCTAAATTGCAAAGCTGCATGCTCAAAATACAGAAGGAGCCACAGCTATAAATCACTTATAGAAAAGCCCTCATGTTTGACAGTATCAGGTGCCATCTGTTTCTATTCAAGTGTGCTCCTTGGAAAAAAATCAAGAAGAAAAAATTAGAGTTTAAGAAAGAAGTTGGCATGACATTCATGAATCTAAGGGAGAAGTTGAGTTAGAACTGAGACAATAACATTTAAGACTTTGACCAACAAAATTTGGATGTCATTCACTACTGTGAAACTGCAAACTTTTTTAGTAATGAAGAAGCAGCATTGTTAGAAGTTAGTCTTGCCTTTAACTAGGATATTGCACTATTGAAAGTGATCCAGAAAAAACACCAAAAGCAGAACTTTGGCTCTTCCTCTGTCTGACAGAGTCTGGACCTCATTAAAATACCAAGGCTTAGTTCACCACCTAACACATAAACCGTTCATCCTTCCATCTTGAAAAAAAAAAATCATGCATGAATAAGTAGTTTGAAACCTTATTCTCTATTATTCTCTCTTCTGCTGGAGCTATTCTTACCTACTGTGTCAAGATCTATCATTGTTATAAAATCTTTGACTGCTATTTTTACCATTGCACTTAGCATGTTTTGGCCATCAAATAATACACCAAACAAGTCCTTTTACTGAATCCTAAGTAAGAATGAAAGGCTACTTTTGGTATTGTTCAATGAATAAAACTGTGTCATATCCATAATCCCAGACTCATCCCTTAGGAGGCAGAATATAATCCCCTGGGAGGTTTCAGTAAAAATGGAACCATGCTCCAGTTCTGTAACTGGTAATTTCCTCCCACAGGCTCTGTGTCGATGTGGACACCATGCACAGGCTCTGCTCATGCCACTGCTGACAGGATAATGGCCCTGTACTCCTACCTGTTCCAGTTCCTCAATCTTAATCACCTGGGGGCTGAAGACACTTGCTTAATTGTGTACATTTCACAAGCAGTCAATGCAAAATTAATTACTATCCCTTCCAGTCCTCCAAAAGACATTTTAAAGGATTTTCAGATGTATACATTTTTAAAAAGTGTCCTTCATTGATCTATGTCTCTGCCAGAGATCTGTGTGCTGCTTTCTGTTCTCTTCAATCTGAGTCTTGAAAACAAGGTACCTTTTCTGCATCCCAATGCCTAAATGTATTCATTGACATTTAATAGTATGTTTTACTACTCTGGCCTTTGAGTGTGTTGTATTGCAGCTGCCTGGGCATCCCATAGTTTCCCCACAGGTCAATGACATTTCTAAGGAGGGAATAAGCAAAATTCTATTTGAGCTGATGGTATCACTTTCTTATTGCAACGCCTTTGAATTTAAGGTTGTAAATAACAGGAGCTACACAAGGCAGATCATTGCTTTTGGTGCCAGCTCCCTTCAGAAACTGCCTTACAGCTACCAGTGAGGCTACACTTGCAACAATGGGCCACACAAAAAGCTGCATTGCCATTGCTTTTAAGGAGACAAAAGATTTTGCAGAAGGTTAGTTCATAAAATAATGTGTCTGTAAACAAGAGTTTTTGAAGGCTGCAGTAGTTATTTTGAAGAAATTTCTGTGATACAAATGCACAGGAAAACTGCAAAGTGCATTAGCTTAAGAATCATTCTTTTATGTCACATCCCTGATTGGTAACATTTATCTAGTGTGAAAAATAGCTATTTAAAAACCCATACTTAAATGTGCAAGACAGATATTCAGATATTCTCATAATCTTCAACACTGCAGATTCTCACTAGTAGAACTTTGCATCACTGAGCAATCGTCCAAGAGAACAACATGAATAATATACATTAATTTATGATTTATTTATTTTTACCCTGACTGCTTTAGCATCTATATTCTCACAGCATATTGAAATCCAGCCATCTCTGGAACAGAGAAACTAGATATCCAGTACCCAAAACCAGCACCCTTTGAGAGAAAGCAGAGCGAAAAGGTGTCGGAACAAACATTATATGAAAGAAAGGTGTCACAGAGGTGTCAATTCTATACAGAGAGAGACATACTTGTAAATGTCTCATCTGAAAGCCTCCGGTTTTACAGGAACAGATGCAATAAAAAGATACCTCATGAGGGCACACAAGTTAGAGCATGGGACAAACTTCATCATTCTAGGTGCATAGTTAATATATAGTGATCAAAGCTTTCTTCCTTGAAATTAGCAGAACTCCTACTGATTTCCATGCATTCTCCTTCCCATAGTTATGATTTGATAGGGGAAACCTTAAGGAAAGGTGAATAAAAAACTGCTTCAATGTGGAAAATGCTTCTTTTGAAAACAATTATTAAAGGCCTTTCTTTATCCTTTTACCCTTTTCTTTACCCCTCCCCAGAGGGCATCAAAATCTGGTTTTCATCTTCTCAGATCAGCACTGCCTGTTGTTACAACCGTACCAAAACTGACTGATCAGCTTTGATTTTTTGGTCAGCTATTTCTCATTAACAGTCTTTGTTCTGACAAATATTCAACAAAATAGCTGAACATCAGCTACCTAAACACACGCCTATCACCATTTTACAAGCCTTGGTCTCTGGCTGACTTTCCAAGAAGGCTGTGTCATACCTACACATGTACTTTCTGTCCCAGAACATGTGAAATGGCATTAGACACCTATTTTGAAGCAGTTGAAGCAACTGAATCCCATTATTTCCCAAAGCAGAAACGTTATGTCATTCTGATAAAATCTATTCCAAATTCAGCACTTGGGTCAGGACAGATGAAGAGGAACCTCAAAGTTTTATGTATTTTCATACACAGCTTAATTCCACTGTTGTTTTAAAGGACAGATTCCTTAAAGACCATATCGAGTTTATAGATGTAAGATTGGTTTATTCTATAAATTCACTCTACACTTGAGTTTACATATTAGTCACTGCTATTTTGTAACAGTAGATTGTTATAATGATAGCATTTCATATGGCTTCACAGTTAGGGAAGATGGAATAATCATTTGGGAATCCACAGGGAACCAGTGAAACCAAGTAAATGTTTTGTTATTCAAACTGTGGTGCAAAGGCAAAATTTTTCATCAAAAGTGCTGGTACAGATTTTTCAAAATATCTTTAAATACCTTTACTACAAACTCTGTCATAACTAATATTAAAACTTACTAATGAAAATATTTTAAAATATACATTACCTAAGAAAACAAGTATGATAAGAATAACAAATGATTGCTTTCTGCTGGCAGAAAAACATTACAAGTTACAATAATTTGACTGAACGTTGAAGTGTAGTTTGGATTACAATACTCAGAGTTAGGCAGAAGAAAGTGGGGTGAATTAGAAAAGAAGGGAACACTAAACATCTGGAAAGAAAAATCAGCAAGTTTCTTAATTTCCTGTTCAAAAGGAAGGTCAGCAGGTCCTTGAAATTTGAATGAATGTTTACATCAAGCAGCAGGTTGCAAGATTGTTATGTGTTTTAGGACCAAAAAAGCTGCAGCAAATTCATCAAGGAAAGAAACGTGCTAAACCATATTTCAAGATATTTCAAAACCTCTGTTGTTTTAGACCGGGGACACCCTGGTGCTTTGTGCTACTACTTCTGGTGCAATTGATTTACTTCCACAGAAATCATTCATCTATCAGTATGGAAAACATAAATGTCAAAGCAACTGTAATATATGTGCACCAATAAAGTCATCTGTTATGCCTTCTTTACTTTTTTTTCCTTTCCTTTTTTTTTTTTTTTTTTAACTCAGCAAATAGAAAAGGCTTTATTAACCTTCAGTAGAATAAAACATGGTTTTTTAAAACAAAGGCTTACTGGTCACTTCCACACAGGAGTCCTTCAGAAGGGACAATGAGCCCAAGTTGCAGACCAGTAACCAAAAGCTGCCAATGCCAGTCTGTCCTTGACAGTATCATTTAAACTTCTGGGCCTCCATTTCTTAATGCAGGATCATAAAATAACAGTGTCATAACACTGATGATCTGTGAGGTCAACTTATTCTTGTAGCTAATGTTGTCAGTAAATTTAGTTGTAAAGTAGTTCAAAAGAAATCATATGTATGGAGAAACACACATCGACACATAAATCTTGGGAGAATAGGTGACCCACAAAGAAGCAAAAGCCACTCACTTCCTCCATGTTTTCTAGCAGTTCTCAAATCACTTTATCCAACTTATTCAACCATCTCAAATTCATTTTCCCATTTAGGTAGCCTGACTAGATAAAACTAAACAAAGAATAAAAAAACCCCACAACAAAATGTCACAGCCACACTAAGACAACTATGCTCTAAAAATAAAAAAAAAGAAAGTAAAAAAGAACATACCCAAAATAGCGTAGCTCTGTGTGATGAGTTCATAGATGAAGTTAGAAAGCAATAAAGAAATCCACCCTCATCAATTACATCACAAGAAAACACCTCTAGCGAGCGTTCATCAATCATGCCCCGCATCGTTAGATGTTTTAGGAACAGTCGCACACTGAAAGGTGGGAAACTTGGAAAGAAAAACAGTATGATCTGACCACTACTGAGAGCAATGTGACGGAAAAGTGCCTGAGTGCAAAGCAAGTTCAGGAGAGGGCCCGTCCACCCCTCCGGTTCAGAGGCTGCACACACGGAGCACTGTCTTTGTTGGACTGGCAAGTGACACCTCGTGCAAGCCCTCTGCAGCTCCACCTGAGGAGCGAGGTAGGACTGCGTCCTGTGCTTAGTTTTGGGTCTTGTTCATCAACTGACAACAAAATACAACAGGAGATGGACCAAAACATGAGGCACACAGTGAGAACGCAATGCTAATGATATTTTAGAAGTGATTCAGAGATGAGAATTTCAGGGGGAAAAAAAAAACCCCGAAGAAACTACCTGTGTCTTGAATGAGGCTCATTTATCAACATTTGCTCTGACATTCAAAAGTTTAAAAAAAATTAACAAAAATAGAAGTTATATAGCAAGTGTACAGCAAAGAAAAGTACCCCACCCTAGAAAAATATTTTCATATGAAAGTTCCACTTATGTGCCTGTGAGTTAGACAACTTAATATTTTTGGTCCAATGTATTTGCTATTAAACAGCATGGTAATCACAACTCAGTATATTCCAGGATCAGTGACATTTGTAAAATTCTTAGTTGGTGAACATCTCAGATTTTGTAGTAGACATGCCTGTGTGTCTAATACAACAGATAGTAAAGACAACAAACTCATACAAAATAGTATAGCACAGGCCAGAATATTTTTATGCTACTTGTCTCCCTCCTCTGCCTCCCACAAAGAACAAAAAAACCCCCCACGTTATTTCGCAGATGTTGCGACTTTCTCCTACACATCCCTCCTTGGTGCTCAGCCCAAGAGTCTGCCTGCCCAGGGGACTGAACACGGAAATCCTACCGCAGGCCAGAGAGGAGCATAAAGGCATCAGAGAACAGGAACTATCACAATAGGTAACGATAGAAAAAAGTAAGTTTAAATACAACTTCCCCAATAGAAAATACATTTTTAAACAATTTTTACAGAATATGTCGAAATTAACTTAGGCTAATCCTGTTCCGATCTAATTTAGTATTCAAAATTCACTTACTTTAGCAGCTAAAGAATTCATGTCTTTTCCAACGCTATCAGTTTTTTCTGCTATGCTGCTTTAGGAAAGCTCTACTGTGCCCCACAAGATCATTCCAAAAGCTGACTTGATACGTCACAGCCATGCATACAAGAAAATACAAGGCATAACATAACAAGGTATTTTGAATATCTTTTTTTTTTTCCTCAAAGGATCTACTAAAAATATAGTTTCTGCTCTGGAATACCATGCTTCCAGTGCACATATTAGGGCTATCTGGAATCAATACAGTATCAGGGAGAGTTTTTCCTTTTGTTGTCCCACACTAAACCCCACAAATTCTAGCAGGAATAGTCTGTGTTCTGGACCTCTTTATCGCTGACAAAGAAAACAGGTCCAAGTCCCTGTAAGGTTAATCTTTCTTCACAGCTATCTCTCATCCCTCCAAAGGCTGCATTAAACACCTTCCAAATAACAAAACAGGTAGGGCAAAAACAACAAAGAAAGAGAGACCTGAAAAATAGGGGTTCTTCCTTTAAAACATCCAGAACATGGATTTGAATTTTGTAGCTAATGCCTACACATTTTGGCTTACAGAAACATTAAAAATGTATACACAGAATGTGAAATAGCTTGAAGAACACAGAACACCACATCTGTTAACCAAATGGAAAGTATCTTAAAAATTAAAGACGTTGTGGAAATTATGTGGTTTATTCTTTTGTATTGCACACAATCATTATGTGTTCTTCTCTTCTAATTGAGTCCTCTAAGATATAACAGATTAATAAACACAAGTGTCCAGCCATAATGTCTGTTTATATCAGTCTTTGGTCAAGCCTAACTGCAACAAATTGGGAAGAGTTTTTAAGTATTAATTATCAGCATTATTGCAAAAGAGCAACAAAATACTTGCATAATATATTTCTCTTGGACCAAGCTACCAGTAGTAGTCAGCAAGAAAAATTTCAAACTGCTTTTGAAGACCTCAAAGTATACGAGAGCATGAATTGACTTAGGTGAGTACCTGGATAGGAGAGGATACAACATGCTAAGACGCACACTAAAATAAACCATTTTTTAAGATAAAGGTGTTCCTCATGTAGTATGTTTCATCTGTTGTGAGGAGAGGAAAAGCACGGACATGACGCCAGCAAGAAAATAAGACTGAGTATAACCATAAAGGGAATATAGGAAGGGAATGCCTTCAGCGTAAGTGGGCTGTCTTAATTTGTATTAATGATATGCATAACACAACTCTCCTGCCCTCCCATGAAAAAACCCAAATAAAACCCAAAAAACCCAAACCAAAACCCAACATAAATCACAAACCACATTTTTATGTTTGCATAGGCTCCATTTTGAGGTTGTCATTACACTGAAAGAATCTGCAAGATAATTAATGAAATACAGCAAACCAGTAAGAAAGGTGTATTTTTCTTCTATGTCTTGTTCTGCTTCATTAGCCAGCAGGAGGAAAGTCTTGGAGCATGCAACTCAGCAATTTGTCTGTTTTCTCAGAAACATATCAAACATACTTGATACGCTGGAGGGAAAAAAAAAAATCTACTTGACTTCCTTATTATTAATCCACATCTGAGAAGTCATGCAGTTTTCATGCATCTGTACCTGAACAGCCAACAAAAGTGAAAAAACTAGATGTCTATGTCCTTTGGTGATACAATCCAGTCTTTCCAAGACAGACACTACTACTTCATAAAAGAGCAGATAATTAATTTCACTACCACCAGAAAGGCCCTTTTCTAGAGACATCTATTTTTACTTCAATACCATTAAAATATGTACACAGCCAATCCTTATTCAGAGCTAAAGGCAATGTTTAAATTACCAGTTATGATGTTAATTCTTTGCTAACAAGATTTGTGATTTATATAGCATGCACAGTTTAATATAACTATAATTTGCTCTCCTGCTGCTAATTGATGAAAAAACATTACATAATTTTTTTAAACTTCGAAGAAAAATTAAGCATCATTTTCTAATGCATTATTGTCCTTTACTGTACACAAACTGCTTGAAATAATAAAGATGATGCTCTACAAACCAGTTCTAGGATTACCTTTCAGTTTCATACCCTGAATACCTCTGTTACATACATAAACTAATTAATATAATCTCTTCCTTTGCAAAGTGAATAGTAGTGGAGGAAAATGGAAGGGTAATAAAATGTACAACCAGAATAATGTGAGCTTGAACACAATTTCCAACTTTGTCACATGAAATTTCAAAAGAAAAAAGATACTGTGCATAGGCATATATAGCATTTATAAAACAAGCTTTATTTAAAACAAGCAAATCCCCTAACATTTCCTTTTAGTTAGTTTATCAGGCTTCCCAATTCTCTTAAAGCTTTTTATTTTAGCTAGCAGAAATTCTGGTAAAGATAGCCAATGTTTGTTCCCTGACATTTCTGACGAGAAGAAAAACAAGGATTTGCTCATCTTGCTCTCTGAATCCACAGTACACGTGTGAGAAATAATCAATAGTTCTCGGTTGTTACTGCAGAATATTTCTGCAAATAATCACTGCAGTTGTAATCCTTGGGCCAACAGACAGGGAATCATCTTTGACTCTTCCTTCTCAGGAATGAAAGCTTAGGTGTCCCGAACTGACTTCCTATGTAACATTTCCAAAGCACACTCTTGTGTTGTGTGCACATCAGTACAAACTAATTCGGGTCCCTGCTGTTCTAGTTTTGATGATTTTTCCCTTACACAGCTGCTAAAAATGTATTGATTTCAAATGCCCCCAAAAAGCTGCTGCCAACATTTATTTTCTAGTTTACCCAAAGCTTTTAATTGCTTTGATTATTTCTATTGGATCCCGTTCCATCCAAATAAAAAGGAAACTCTCCGGAACTCAGCTTCATCCCCTCCTTGCAATGTTTACCCCGTTTTTTCTTTAGGAAACCCACTGGCAGCTACACCCTCTGTTACCATTTTCAGTTTTTCTGACCATCCCTTCATTGTCTTCAGAACTCCACACAGCTTTGAGTCCTGCAACACCTTGTCTGATTGAAATGAAGTAAAACATCTTCCTTTTCTTTCCAGTGCTCCCCAGCTGCCAGTCCTTGCTCTGCCTTTACACAGGGGTCAAACACCAAAAAATACCACCCTCTAACCACCCCACCCCTCGCCCCCAAAAATCAAAATGAGCCAGATCTTCTCAGCTTTCACTTAATAATAAGATCATTTTGGCCACACTTGGCCCTCACTTTGGCTCTTCAGTTTTCTGTCAGAATTTGAGAGATTATCTTTCTCCACAGAAATTTTAACAAAAAACCCACCGAAACCTGCAGTTTTCAAGGTTGCATGCAATGGTGTTTGTAGAAACCAAAGCCTGCCTTCACTGGCACGCACTGCAATGTAAGAGCATGTAACTCTTCTGACAACATAAGCAAGCTGCAGATCAAACCTGAAAATAATGTCTTCATTATTAAATGCTTGCACAGGACTAAGTGATTCAGTACAGGGAATATTCTTTAGTAGGCATTAAACACTTTTTTCTCTATCAAGCAAAACAAAACAAAATCTAAAAAACCAACTGAACAAAAAACCCAGAGTAAATATATTACAAAGTTACTCCTCTATGGAAAATATCTTCCATAGAAGCCAAATATTTGCATACCTCTGAAGAGAATTTTTCTAAGAATTCATATTGTGACTTTACAGTTTACATCCATTATTAAATGGATTTATGTATATAAAGTTCGCTGTTAAGCTCCCTGGAACAAGCACTGTGCTCCTTGCTCCTTATTTGATGACCAAGAGGTTCTTGTCCTTAATTAGCTCCTTAAGGTTGTAAGGTTTTTACCACCACCTCAGTTTAGATGGATAAAGCCTTAGCATAATGAGATTACTAGAGAGCTTCACCTTATAATCCAGAGCATTACAATAATATCTTTAAAATGTAATACTTCACGTAGTACATGGATTGGGGCAAATCCAGAATTACGAATGACATTTACGTGCTTCCACCTATGTGCAAATTTTGCAGCCACATCAATAAGGCTTTTTAACTATGACATCTTTACTAAACACAGATATTTACTTTAAAATCTTAGGTTAAAGCAAGTATCTTCAGTGAGGAAAAGTTTATTTCCAGTTTATTTCTAATACACTATTGAAGATATTTCAAATGAGGAGGATATATATCTAGAAGGACGGGAAATCATGATACCGACATCACTTATCAAATTCAGAAGATACTTTTTCATAAACAGGTCCAGGACAAGGAGGACTCCTGGAGTTAGTTAGAAGTGTAATTCTAACACAGAAGGTCATGTATGTGCCCTAGGGAAACTACAGAGTTTAGACAAACTTGAGTTAAGGGAAAGTCCTCTCTTAAGATCAAAGACAGGAACAACGAAATTGAATTTGCTTGATTAAAACAAATTTGATCTATTTCCAGAAGGAGAAAAAAAGCTCATCTCTGATCACTTGAGATTCCTTGAGGATACTGCCAACACGAAAATCACAGTGTAATTCAACCAATTATTTTTTAACAAAAAAAGAAAGGAAGCATCTCTGAGGTGAGCTTGAAGGTGAGAGCTTAATTATGAGATAGGAAATTGTTTTTAGAAATAACTAACTTTAAAATTTCAAGACAAGCCAAAGGTTACAAAGCAAACTTTTAGTAAAAACAACATCTCTTCTGTTCCCATTTCTGCCCATGACCACAAGTAGAAGAGAGAGAGGTGCACAGGCTAACAGCAGTTCAATAGTGATAAGCTTCAACCATTGTCTCTTACAGCAAAAGAAGAAATTCTTGCAAAATCTGTCCATTAAAAAAGATAAAGAGGCAGGAATATATCTCCAAGATCCCAAAGTCAGTGATGGTGGATGCAGGGGATTGCTGCTGCTTTTGAAACAGAGCTATGAGCTACATGGACCATTGGTCTACAATGTATGTGTGTTCTCTTAAAAAAAGAAAGCTATTGAGACTTGTGTGTGGAGAAGAAAGTGCTGAAGTACAGGTGAGGAGGGAAAACTGTGTGGAGCTGCAATAATAAAGCTGAGCATGAACAAAGACAGCCATCACTACCACCAATTTTGCTGTTCAATCAGGTTCTTCATTCACAAGTGTGCAAATATTATACAAGTGTTCATTAATGATGTAACCAATTTCTGTCCAACTCATTTGCAGAAGAGTTAACTAGAAAATAAAAAAAAAAAGCCAAACCCAACAAAAAAGATAATAGTTGCCCAAGCTTGCTGTTTTATGATTATACTGCTACAATTTCATGGCATATTCATATATAAGTCAACATCTAGAGAACTCTGCATTTTAAAAGCACTTGATGAAATGGGGAAGTAGAGAAACAGAAAGGCAAAAAGTTCATGTTAGACTCCTTGGCTCCATCCCCATTTATTCTGCAGTGAACCTGGTGAGAGAAGGGAATCAGCTCCTTCAGATACCTGATATCAGAAGTTAAGAATATTGAATCTCCCTCCTCCACACACACATACACCCAAAGAACAAACAGTGATCACGACAATGGACCAGAGTCCTGTCCATGAGCAGACAGATGAAAAGAATTTAGTTAGAAACTGGAAACCCTTCTGATCACAATGAAAAATTGCAGTGAAATTTGACAGAGAGAACTCAAATAAAAAGCAGTCACATTATCGTCTGTAATGGGCAATGGCTGCCACAGACTACAAACAGCATTTGGATTTTTCAGCACAAACCAGGAGCATCTATAATGAATTTTAGAAGCATTTTCAATCCACAGTTTCTGTCATGTAACGACAAAGCGTAAAAATTAATTTGGAGAAAAAGCACACTGTCAGTTGCCAAGCTGTGTGAAATGGCCAAGTCATGCTATCATGCAATCTTAAAAATATAAACTAATGTGCAATAGATTAATAAGGGGAAATACAAATATAGGAAACAAGTAGAGAATAGTCAGGGACTCTATTATAAAGACCTACAGATAGAAGCAAAACCAGTGAGCAGGACCACATTCAGAGATGATGTGTGGTACAGGCTTGGAGCCCTTTCAGGCAGTACCTCAGAAGGTAAGAAAGCAAGCAAAAAGCAAATGCAAAAGTACAAAACACAGATGAACTTAACACAAAGAACTGTGGGAATTAGGAAGAAAAATACCCAAGATAGTAAAGCAATGATTAGTGTAAAGAGTCATCTGCACTAACTGTGATACAGGTAATAATTATATCACAGCTTCCACACAAGGAAATCATTCACTGTATTGAGACAGGGATCAGTGGCTTGAGAGACAACATTTTGCATGAATAACATTAATGCAGTGCCCTGTTTGCAAAGCAAAGACAACACTAGGTATAAAGAGACACACATACACAAAGTTCAAACAATTACACGTACTGCATTAAACAAATTTCCTCAGCATTACAGTTTGCAATAATGCAAACCTACTGTCAGACAAATTGAATTGAACAGTCATGAAACTGAAGGAAGTACACAGATTACAATAATATACGAAAGCACCAAAGAATAAATACACACAGTGAAGTTTCAGAAAGTACAGACAACACAATCACTGCCTTCAGTTAAAACAAGTGGATGGGTGCTCCTGGCAATGCTAAAACAAGCAAAGTGTTCTTATGAGAGATGCAGCTGATGCAAAATAAAGATGCAGCCTGAATATGTCTCTTTTAACTTGACACAGCCATCAGAGGTAGCATGAAGCTTATTACCAATCATCCCATCTTGAAGCACTACGTGAATGAAAAGAAAATCACATAACATGAGGCCAATGAGACGGTGTTTGAAGGATCATTCCTATAAAAGGGACAGTCAGTACCTCGTGTGTGAAGGTCACTATCACCAGAGGAAAATTATACACCTGATTGAAAAGAAATGCCTTACAGTAGTGTTTGCATGTGAAAAGCTTGGTTCAAGGACAGGAAACCACTCTCGTGAAAAGATCATAAATCACCAGAGAGCTGCTTAAAAAAAATTTTAAAAAGTAATGTCAAGAAAAAAAGACTGAGATATACATAAGTGACTTCCCATCCAGTACAACTGAGTTTACTCAGTCTTTCCAACACCTTCCCAGGGTGAGGCTCTTTCCCAATAATACAAGTTCCCAAGAACAGAAAAACCTTCCTTCCCTGCATGCCTGAGCTCTGATATAATGGTACAAGGCACAATTAGATCTGGTGGTAGCTGAATCTCAGTGAGAAGTTACCACTGAGAAAAGAAATTCTCTAAGTATTAATTCACACATCTTTTGTAATATGAACACTGGATGCCACACAGACCTCAGGTACAACAAAAGATACCTGAGCCCAGTGAACAAACGTAACTCATAAAATGGTGTCCAGTCTAAGCAGAAGGAAAGACATTAGCACAATATAGGAAGAGCCCTACACATTGCTGGCTAAATAGTCAGACACTGTAAAATTACCCCAACACTGGACAAGCAACAAAATCGAAAGTCAAAAATTAGGACAAAAATACAGACATATGACATTCCTTTGTTTAAAGGTGCAGAGGTGTTTTAGAGCAACTGGATGGGGCACTGAGTGCTATGATTCAGTTGACAGTGGTGATCAGATAAAAGCTGGACTTGATGACCTTGAAGGCCTTTTCCAACCTTTATGATTTGATGATTCTGTGGTTATCTGAATATCAGCCCTAACTTCAGCTGAATATCAGGCCTAACTTCAGCTGCATTTGAAGACAGAGTCAGTCATTCAAGGCAAACTGCAGAGCAAATCTGTTTAGCAGATGCTAACTTATTCATAAACAAATTGCAGAGGGCTGGGATATATTTCACCAAAAAAAGCCATGTAAATTTATTCATGACAAACCAAGTCATAACTGAGAATGCTGAAGAGGACAATATGCTTTTGAGACTTGATCAGATGACCACAAAAGAAAACGGCACATTTTTCTAAAATTCTATTCTATCGAGAATTTTTTATTAAAAGGAAACTCAGACTTGCTTTAAAAATAAATAAATAAAAACAATTGAGGTCACTAGCAGTTCCTAGCACAAATTAAACTGTGAAAAATAAACACCTTCAAAATCAGATAGGTTTTCTGCCATTAAAGCACTGATTTTTTTTCCCTTTCCTTGGCTTGCATATATTATATAAATATACAGACACATTTTAAAAGTGTAATTAAGACAAAACAAATGGCGCATTTTTTTTCAGCTTTGCCTTTTCAGACGGAACAGAAGGGTAGGCCAAGTTCCCAAGAGAGGGCATCCCAGTAGGACAGCATGAGAGAATTCATGGCACGGTACAGGGAGCCATGTCCAGACAGGGTTCCATGGGAAGGGTCTCACCAATCCGTGTACCACCACTGTGGGCTGTGCCACCACACCTGGCTCTGCAGCAGGGGCCTCACAAGCGCAATTCCATCCTCTGCTGTTGGCAGGAGTTGGTGGGAACAGCTCACTACTGCAAGAGGAAGTCCTCTCTCCCCTGAGTTACACAGATGATGCTTTACATGCTGAGGTCCCACTTCAGTCCCTGCTGACTCACGTGCCTTTTCTTTAAGCAGCTACAGTTTATCACTCATCAGTCGGCACAGGTCTGTTCACATCTCTGGCTAGCTATTAAAGCACACTAACACAGAAGATTTACAAGAAAATGGACTTCACTGCCTTGGATAAAACCAGTATTAATCATACAAAGATCTTCTCTGTGCATTTGTAAATGTTATGGGGAAACCAAGAAGTCTGGCTGTGTCCCAAGAAGATGCTCATAGTACTAGAGCTATCTAGTGTAAAATATCACTAAGTAGTACATTAAATAAATACTGCATCCCACAAGTGGAGAAAAGTAATTTTTCAGAGCATTTTTATAATACTAAAATATCATTTTTTATGTAAGAAACCTTGAGTCTGGGAAGGTCAGGTAAGGAAAAGAATCCCCTTGCTATACTTCCCAAATGAACCCAAACAAACTAGTTTAAGCAGCAGCATGAGGTTAAGCAGGGTAGATTCCAAGAAGTCCTCCAACTCCTGCATGTAGCATGACTGCAAGAGATGACTAGGTCTGAGAACTTTAACACAGCAGGACGTGCAACTATCATGTTTCCTATCCCTTTAACATTATTGCAGTGTTACAGCATCCACCTCCTTTTGAAGCAATTTGGTTCTTATCTATTCAAAATTGTTTGTGCAGTGCTAGAAGAAAGTCCAACTTCAGAAGCAATGTGGAATGAGCAAGATAAGGTCTTCTATTTGAAAAGGTATGACCTTGAACCAAACTCTTTAGTTGCTAATTTATTCCCTCAGTTGGCAGATAGTTTTGGTCAAGTTGCTGGAAGAGTTGTTCTGCTCTGCAGTCGGGGGAAAACAAAAAATTCTTTGAAGACACCTCAATCTGGAGAAAACACAGGCAAAACATTAACTTTGTCCTTGGAATCATGATAAGGATTGGGCATAAGGGAACACTTGAGAGAGACAAATCCTAATTTCAGCTACTTGAACTCCAAGAGTCAGTCTTGTAAAATGTTAAATTCTTTCTGCATAGCAAGGCACACATCCTTTCTGACCTCTGATCCAGTTTGACCTCTCTATCACATACAAATGTCTCACTCAAATAACCTGCATCAAGCTGAAAGTTATGTATTTCAATTTGGGAGTGAAATACTCAGCCTACTGTAACTACAGAACAGAAGAAGCCAAAGCACCAATGTTAGACAAAGCCTTTGCAACGGCCGGGAGCTAATGAGCAGAAGGAAGTACAGACAATTCCAAAAGCCAAACCACAGCTCTGCAGCACAAAGTTGAAGCACTCCCAGAGCTCCAGCCAGGCTAAGCCAGAGGAAAAACCTAAATGATCACAGGTCTGCAAGCAAATCACTGCCAAGAGAGGCAAGAGAATTCTCTGCATCAGCTTCCTGGAGATTACGCTGACCTGACCTACTTCGTATCCAGATATCAGCCATGACCTGGTTTTGATGCACCCAAGGAACCCTGATTTCACCAAAGTCAAAATATGTAAGAAGAATAGACAGAGTGCAGAATAAGAATTCATTCCTGTCAGGCAATTAGCAGAAATCCTGATGTATGAAATATAATATAATCATCATATTAATGCAGAGCTTTACATAACAAAAGTTAATTTCTTTCAGGGTTCACTGAAGGAAAGAAACAGGCCAGGAAACCTTTAATTGCACACCTCCAGTACATATAGATTCAAGAACATCTTGCAAAAATGGGACAAAATAGATATTTTGAGAGAAGGAGACAATTTCTCCTTAAATACTCACAGTGATACAAGGCCAGTGTCTCCCTGGGGCACTGTTCCAATGCTCCTTCCCTTGAGTGCAGTGAAAGCTAACAAGAGCCACTAATGACACGTATGCTATGAACAGTAGGTCTGTTGATAATATTACCAGACTTATTAGCAGCAATGGCTCCTGTTCAGCAGATCCTGCAACACCACTGAGTAGAAGTGATCAGTTACGTGTGGATACTTCAGTTCAGAACTGGCTGCACTCTTACTTTACTTGGTACTTACTCCATTCTCTCACTTTCCTGGGTTTATGCACTTAACTCGCTTCTCCTCACGTCAATTTTAAGGCTTCAAGGCAAGAAATACTTCTTTTATGACTTTTACTTGTTCTACATGAATTCACAGACATACTTGTAAAATGCACTGGATATTAATACATAAACACATTATCTAGCAAACTATGTGAGTGCTGGCAAACTGTGAGCAACCCAGCTGAAAGGTGGCAGCTCTGAAAAGTATCACATACATAAGACACAACTTTCCCAAAGTCGTGTCTCATTTAGTTTTCCATCTCTGCTTCTCTACTTTTATTCTGCCACTAAATTGCATCACTTTGACTCTCTCTCAAATCCTCTAGCTCCTTCTCCTCCCCTCTCAGATTCAACCAGAAGGCCACCAACCTAACTCATGTAGTGGGCTCACAGCCTTATACTGCCTTTCGTGTTTGCTGCACCAGTTATCGTTTGATCTCTGCGAGGATGAACTGTGACAAAAGCACCACTGTGAAGCAAATAAAAGGAGAAAATGGGACACCAAAAAAAGAAAAGAAAAACAGGATGATATAATAGTGCCTGTTTTTATGCAAAACATAAGGCAGCTAAACTCAGTACTGTGACATAAAATAGTACTGACATCTGCACTTTCAAAACGTGTGGTCTAATCTCCACTGGAATCCCTGGTGCTTAATCTGTCAGTCACCACACATGGATTTAGTATTTACTGCCAGGTATTAACTCCCAACAGTTTTAAGCATAAAAATCATCAGGACTGGACAATACAGCTAAGAAAATGTGGTTTCTATCAACTCTTCTCACAAAGATGTCCTACCTTGTTTTAACTAATAAAAAAACAATCGTATTGACTAAAACTTTAATATTATGCTATGCAATTTGCCAGTATGACCACAGAAATATCTCTGAACAAGATGAAAATTCTTATTTTAGAACAGGCTAAATTCTTATTAAGAACAAAACAAACAACACAGTGGCAGATTAGAACTAAATCTCCTTTAATGTATGTGGCAGAGGACTGTCACAGGGAAATTTCTGGGGAGGTTTTTCACCTCTGGACCACATCATCTTCTGTAGCCCAGAAGAGCCTTGAATTTTCATCCCCAGAGTTCCTTTGATTAATCTGGATGCAAATCATGAGTTATAAGAAGAAACTGTACTCCTTAGCCATATTATGCAGGTTTTCATTCACCCCAAGTATGCAAAAAGCAAAGGTTTTTCTTTCCTTCCTACTGTTCTTTTCCTTTTAGAAAGTGGAAGAGTAAGGAAAATAAATGGCTGTACAAAGGAAAAATACAGGGAAAGATTATCTCTTTCAGGAAGGGCAGGAAACAGCTAATCTGAAACAAATGTAAATAATTACCTCCAATCTCTAGTTCCTGCAAGTAAGGTCTGAACTGCACACAGTTCAAAGGGTTTCTTTGCATTACTGTTACAAGAGTCATATAAATATTGGCTGGAGGCCCCATTCCTCAATTGCACTAATGAAGCATCAGCTGTACTGAGATTGTGCTGCACTTAACACAGCTCACTGGAGCCCACTTGCAAGAGGACAAGATGAAGAGAGAAACACTTCAGAAAAAACACTGGCATCCCATGATTGTATGATTTACAGTGAGAGAAACAAACTCCTAGGTCTCTCACTAAACTTGGATCTCCTGATTTCCAGGATGACTTTCCTTCATATTGTCCTGAACTATTCATAGCATATTTTGAATATGTTGTCTGGCCTACACTACACTGGCATTTCAGGGCAAGGGTTTAGGAACTTCTGTAGAGTAACTCATAAGAGTAACTTTCATTTATGGCTGCATCCCTCAATAGACACTTTCTCACTGATTGCCATTGGTTATCTAATTTCTTCTCCTTGCATTAGCATTTTCAAGGCAGAGATCACAAGGAATTACATGCTAGAATATGGCAGTTCCTTCACTGACTAAGGGAGGCTCATATATTTTATTCTACTAAAGTCAAATGTCTTCTCTACCTTCTCATTTCAAAAGGTGCAACCAGACAACAAGCATTTTTCAGCTGACTCTTGGCAGAGCTCCTTTAAACACTACAAAGTCATTCTGCTTGCCAACTCATCTACCAAATACTCTCTTTTGAATTGGAATGACCCTCACTGCAGTAAATTTTAAAATGTAAATGTAGTCGGCAGGCTGCCTGTATTTGCCCAACTAAGAGCTATACATTTACAAGCACTTCTGTTCAAGTAAGCAGAGGGTGCAAGACCAGGTGTTTATTTTATTTTTATTGGCGATCATGTTTCTGTCTGCTGGAAGGTTGGACGCTTAAACAAAAAACCTCCTTGAAGTGAAGGTCAGTATAGTCAGATACTTAGAACTCAAGGTTTAATTCACCATATGAAGATTACTGAAGGAAACCGTCAGAGACTACTTTGCACCCTGTGACTAATGCAGAAAGGCCAGCATGCCAATTGCAGCAACAGATTTTTATATAGGGTAGCTTAAAGATTTAGAATGTCATCACAGGATCAATTTAACTGTCTAGCATTCAAACAGTTGTAAAGAACAACCCTGAGCAAGTCTGCTTTATTAGTTGTGAGCTAACACACCTCAGCACTGGATCCAGGCAAACAGATCTTTATTACCAATAGAGAAACAAGTGAGAGTGTTGGTACCAACTGAGGAAATACTTTTCTTATGCTAGGCTGGTATTTAAAACTAAATGCATTTTTTTTTAATCATAAAATACAAATCAAATCACTGTGTAAGAATTACAAGCATGGGCTCAGCAAACACTGTACTCAAAAGGTTTCCTTCAAACACACTACACTTTCAAATCAAATTTAAAAGTTAATTGTTTAATTCTGCTCTGAAAATATTCCAAAATCATTATCAACGGTATGCAAGCCAGATTTTCACAAACTCAAGCTAGTGCTGTACGTAGCCAGTGGACTTCTGCCTGGAATAGTAAAGATAAATAACAGTACTGTTCTTCAAGATGTCCCAGAACTTAGTTACAAATTAAATCATACATCACCTTCTTCAAGGAGAAATCATGTAGCTAGAACCCCATGAAATGTTTGATCTAGCTACAGACTAACTGCAGACAGACATCTCTACAGTGTTATTGTTATTGACAAAACTTCCACAACAGGGACACAACCTAATAAACCAAAAGGATCAATTATTTCTGCACTACATTCGTTACCATCTCAGTTCTCCAAGCCCTTTAAGTAATTTCCTTAGGAGCAATTCAGAGCAATGGCAAAGAGTCCTTGGAAAAGTGTGTTTGACTTTATCAGGCTTCTGAAAACTTGTGTGAGCAAAGATCTGGCATTTATCAGCATATTCTGTAGTCTATATAGGACATGCTTACCTTAAATACCAGTTTCTTTTCTCAGCAATACTTCTATGAAAACACTCTTCTTTTGATGGCATGGGATCATTTCAGCATCCCAGGAGAGAAGCATCCCCTTCTCCCCAGCCATCTCCCCACACTTACATCCCCAGAAGCTGGCTCCAGCAGGAACACAGCCCAGCACAGCCCATGCATCGAGGGGCAGGAACAGTCGGTCACAGATCCAACTGCTCCAGACAGCCACTGTGCCTGCATCTGCATGCAGATGTTACCTCGCTGAGAGCTCCTTCAAAAGCAAAGCACTGATAAATACCAGAAGTATGTCATTAAATACTTGTCTGCACAAAGGTGTCTGATCTTTCATAAATGAAATTCTGACATTTTGCCACAGCACGTACTGGTTACTCCAAACACATGGTTAGAAATACGAAGATATTTGAAAAAACCTAATTTCCAAATACTTTATTTCACAGTTCCCAATTCAGAACACCGCTCTCTTAAACATCATTTTTTATCAGCGCACTAACTTTATGCCTTTTTTTAAGCCAATGAAATATAGAGACTGTCTAGATACCATGTCTTTACCAGCTCTCTTGGAAGACATTACAGTAGACAAAACTTCCTGCTTTATTTGCAGTTGATATGAAATTAATCTGAATTTGATCAACATACCAATGAATGTAGAGCAGACCACTCCCACACTTCGTCTGATCACCAGAACATCCACCCGGCACAGGCAGCAAAACAACTGAGTTGGAAACACTGGAAATGGGAAGCAAGTTGAACAACACACAGGCAATGGATCCCTGCAGACAGAACCCTCTGGATGGTGTGAAACTGCAGCAACAGCTTCTGTTCTTTGTAAAGCCTGGAGGCAGAACCTCATACCAACAAATCAAAACCTGAGGCGATCCCATCTTTAACTGAGGCATCAATTTTGCTTTTCCTTAACCTGTGAGCCAAAGCAGGTATCTGGTGATGAAAGTTTGAAAGCAATTTGACAATCCTCAAATCACAAGCTTAGATCCTATCTGCAATCCTGTAAATATGCTCACCTTCTTGAAATTTACCATAAGAAATCTTTCCATGGAATCAAAACAATAAGGAAGTAGCAAAGTTATCTTTGCCAAATTTCACCCAGTTTAAACCACCATTCTACTCACATTGGTACATAAATGAAATAATTGATCATCTTCCCAACAATGCCCAAGATTTATATTGATTGTGCCATTTAAAGAGACAAAAAATGCCATCTTAATTCTTACATTGAACATAAAAAAAGAGTAATTACTGAACTACTGAATGGAAAACAATCATAGTATTTTAGTTAAAGCTGAGACTAAGTAGTATAATGTACTCATCTGTTGTCTGTCATAATGAAGGCAGTATTTTGTTCCAATACCATTTAAGTATCTTAAATCATTTGGAATGCATGGTAAACTTCAAAACAGCACAGCAAACATTTAAAAAGCTATAATTTTGTTGGGAATATGAGTTCAAGATTAGGATGGCAACAACAGGGTGTGATTAAAGTGAGACACTTCACTTTCAAAATTTCCAGAAGGGGTTCAGGGGTAGGAGAGGGGATGATGTTTCCTTGGAAACTATTCTACATGTATAGCTGCACTGTTTAATATGGATTAGATGGCACAGTTACTACAAAGCAAATATAATTATTATTCTTCAAACTGAACAAATCTAGAAAACAAACATTTACAATCTCTAAGAAACATAAAAGGATGCTCAATAGGAAAGCTCAAACAGCAAGAGTGCACAACCAGAGCAAAACAGAACAGTCACTGGTGTACAGGCTGTGAATGTAATAATAAGAATAAATTCCATGTGTGTCCTCCTGTGTGATGAATGACTGCCACAAGCACAGTTCAGTCTTTTATTTGCTTGGTCTCCCTACAGTCATAATTAGTAGGACATGTTTCAGTTGGCATAGGTCTTGGAAACAGGATCCCTTTCAGGAGAGCAAACTCATTTACAGCCATTTTTTTAACAAATACATCTTTTATAAGGGACACACACAAGATATTTACCAAGAAGCAAGCTTTAAGGGGAAAAAAAAATGCTTATAAAATATTGACCAATCATTATGTTTTAAGAGGATACATTTTAGCCCCCAGAAACATCTGCTCCTGACCTGGTAGACAGTTCTGAATGGCCTTGATTTTATGATCACTAGAGGTCTCTGACGTCAGCAGAAGTCTGCAGCAGTCACTTGCCCTGCAGACACCCACGCGCGTGGTTAAGTCTTTGCATACACACAAAAACACAACCTCCTCAGAAACCAGTAGTGGAAATCAGCTGAAACTAAAGGCTGTAGCTAAAGGCAAAAAAAAATCTCATACAGTTTACACTGACGCCAACCATTAAAAAATAAAACATAGCCTGCAGTTTTCATCATTTCACCTGCACTGCTAAATTACAGGAATCAACAAAAAAGATTAGGAGAAAGAGAATATTTAAATCACTGTGGTTTTTTAAGTACTTGAAGCTACTACACATCTGTGAAATAAAATGATAGAAAGATAAAGCTGTTCAGTCTTTTAGTCAGAGACAGATCAAAGTCGGCCCTGAATTGCAAGTCTATTTAAATCAGTTTTTGATACAAAAAATTAAATTTTCAGATACAGAATGCAAAAATCCAATAGAAAAATTGATCTACAAAACCAGAGCTGTTACATGAAACATTCCCTGATTATGAGCCACCTAAATAGCTGTCAGCTCTCCTAACAACTTCATATTAAAAGACACGCACTTATGACAGAACAAAAACACCACCATCACATTAAATCCAAGGCCTATATGCAATTAGTGCCTTGCCATTCCCTTTTTTCTTAAAAGATGCACAGTTATTTAGTAGAAGGCATTTGATAAGGAAATGCTCAATAAGTGCTACAATTTGCTGGTGAGAGTTTGTTCACCTTTTGCGGCAAATTTAAATTTCCATATGGGGTGGGATTTTTTGTTTTCAATGACCAGCAAGGTACTGCATTTTTGTGCACTTTATTTATGGTGTCATGTTTTATTACACTGTGAAATTCAAAACCAACCTCATCTTATTCAAAACTAACCTCTTCTTTCTCCATGAAAGAACATAATAAGCACTATACCTCATGATTTGGGAAATATTCTCAATAGTCCACTAAAGTTTCGTGTCATAAGTAAAAAAAAGAAAAACAAGACCAATCTACCACCTGTATTTAAAAAGCACGTTGACAGAAAAATAAATTACTAATTTAAAGTTAGTTACCTATAATCACAGGATTAGCTATACTTTTAGAAATTACTAGCTTTTAAGCATATTAAGTACTAAAATCTAAATGTAGCTAGATAAATGTTACTTGGATAATACCTGGCATCATTTAGAGCTGCTGTCCAGGAGCAAGGGCATGTCAGTGTAAAAACTATATTTTAAGCACAATCTATATTATTGTCCAGTTTATTTATTACTGTTACCATGATCTATGGTGGTGTGACAACTGTTGTAGTCACAATGGAATATGACAACGGAGTGTCACACTACTAAAAAAAAATAATTTACAGTAACTGCACATTTCTCATTTTTAGCAGTGATCTAGCACAAAGTCTTACATGGAGTATAATTCTTGCAAAATACAGTATTGCTGATGTCAAAATCTAATACAAAAATTTCCAGTGATTTAAACATAGTTTTAGATAGCATTGAGTAAAGAGCTCTAAATCAACTGAACACTCCTCTTAAATATCTGTCATTTAAAGAACAAGATCACAAAGAGGAGGAAAACCCCCAATATTTATCAAAGGTAAATGAGTTTCAGACAGCAACAATACTCTGTGCTACAAAGATACCACAGAGATGGAGATGACATATATAAAACCAGAGTTCTTCTTTATATTTGCTCCTTCTCTAAATTTAATTCTCAGCCTACCAATGCAGAGGTGCCATTTTTCCTCTCGTGTGGGGATCAGAAAAGGATTTTTAAAATGGACCTGTACTGAACATGTGCCTTTCCTGTTCCTTTGACATGTCTGTGCCCACAGGTTAAATCCTCTACCACCAAGGCAACAGCTGACATCTCCACTGCTGGAACGGCAGCTGCACTTAAACAGCAATTTATTTATTCCCTAAATAGATCATCTGCTTATCTCACAGGAAAATTAGCAAAATTCAAGAATCGAAAAAGCTTAGAAATAAAGTCACAAATACGGTAAATCTGAGCAAGACATAATTTGCTCACAATGGTGTAGTAAATTAGTAGAAAAACCCCAGTATTTCTGGAAATAAATGGCAAAGGTCTTCAAGAGGACCATATAAGTTCAACTTTCATGTCTTCCTTAAACCATTTCTGTTTTCTGAGAACAAAGTGGAGATGGTAAAACAAAGGTTACTAGAGAGGTATATAATCCATTACAAATGGCCATATTTAAGCTTTTAACATTTACAAATATGTAGATATAAAAAGGCAAGTCTATTAAATTGTTGTTTTAGATTTCAAAAACTTCGAGAAATATTTCTTACTATTTTTGTTTAACATCTTACTATACACCTCTTGGTCTGTAATCAAGTTGTTCTGCTGACTTAAATGCAGTAGTAGTAAAATTGTGCAAGAAGTGTACTAAATTAAAGCATTATTAAAAATAAAGGTAACTAAACCACTGTAATTTATAGGTACACACTGAATAGAGAATAACTTACTACCTGCAAAAAACCAAACAAACCAACTAATCTGTCAGTCAATAGTAATCAATCAGGTCTGCTCTCTAGGGTTTTTGGTGCTGTCAAAAGCATTTAGGAATAACTCCAGTGACAAAGCCAGAGGAAAACCTTCCAACTTGTCTGTCTAGTGAGCACATCTCAAGTAGTAGCAACCAAAACTTCAACAGACAGTTTATTTTAAGTTCAAAAAGCACATAAAAGTACTTGTCAAACAACAGACAGAGAAGGACAGCAAACAGAACAATCACTGGGATGAAACTCCTTATATCTCATCAACTCAGGATGAAATGCACAGGCTTTTCTGGCTGCTGGGAGCAGGACACTGAGAACCAGAAGAGCATAAATAAAGTGAGAGAGAGATGAAAATGACATTTTTTGTTTGTTTGCAACTTTATATTTTCTTGAAGTATCTTGTCTCTAGAACATCTAAAAAAATTAAAAGATTCTTGTAACGTTTTACTTTTTAGGGCACTTTTTAATGTCATCTCCCTTCCACTCCCCATGGGAAAACACATACAATCTCAGGAGTTATTTCACTGTCACTAAATCTGCAGTTTTCAATGAAAAGTTGGCTTTAAGCAAAAACACTCCCTAAAGTGAGCTACAATTGCAGGGAGCTCCAGATATGCAGAGAAATCCCTGTTCTTCCAGTCTTTGTCCATAAGTGAGACAGACTCCTCACTGGTGCCAGGGAATACAAAATGCTGCCCCTCATGATGCCTGGAGTAATATTTGAGGTCGTGCCTTTGCTTATGCCTCTTCCTCTCTCCACCGTTCTCACTTCAGCAAACCTCCCACTGGAGTCAATTAGAATTGTGCTTGAGTAAGCACTGCAGGGTATGGCCTGTTGGCATTAAATAAGTCATCATTTTTAATTGGCATTTTAAGTTCCATCAAACTACAGACTATACCTCACACTGCCTTAGTAAATGTTTGCACAGGGTAACAATTTGGATCATGTTAATATTCACAAGTGATCCAAATACACACTGTACAAATACTAGGGTTATGTGAATTATTTCAGGACAAAAGATATCTACATCTATTCCTCTTAAATTAGTATTTTGAAAGTCATAAGACAACCTAAAGTTATTTATTTTAGGGCATGCACATATTTCTTTTAGATAATTTGGTCCAGTGCCAGTAAGTATTGTATACATTGAAGACCTTATAAAAGCTTGCTTTATCAGTAAATTCATCCTAAGCCTCTTTTTAAGTGTAACATTATTCATCTTGAAAAGGCTGTAACAGCATGCTCACCACTTTTCATGATTACACTAGCTGCTATCAAAACACCCCAAAAGCTCTCATTATTAGGATTTTCTCACCAATATCACTCCTCCTCCCCCTTCAAAAGGGGTATTAAAACAATTTGGCTTGTTGTGTTAGCTGTATTATATACTCAGGATGTCTATTCTTTGAAGCACTTGGGACTAGAATTTGTATGAACCTCAACAGATGTCGTAGAACATAACATCAGATTTTTTACAATTTATTTTAGGATCCTAAACCACTTAGCATAATATCATTCTGGATATATATCATTCTGGACATGTGAAGGACAAACTTCACACTGATGAGCAACCTATCTTGGCATTTCTACTCACACACGTGCTTCTGTTACCTCCTGTGGAAATACATGGAGGACTCTAAGTTCCTCTAATATCCCAAGTTTTTCTCCCAGTTTCTTCAAACAAAGAAACACGGAGACTTAAGTGACTCTTATGACACACATTTCAATCCAGAAAGTGCCTTCTCTCCCCCACCCCGAAAGAAGTCTTCATTTCTTGCAGCACTGATCTGTTTCAAATATCCTCATGCTCAATTCCTGATCCATCTTCAGGATTAAGGACAGCTAAGACACAGAAAACATTAAGCTTGCGTAAGATCAAGTCATGCTTACAGGGAATGGGTAACTAGAAACTTAGAGGAACACATGCGTTTATGTACAGGCGGAACAAAAAGTGAAGGGAAAATATTTTTAGAGCCAAAAGGAATGGACTGTTTCTGTAGCATTCTAGAGTTAAAAGGCAAAGTATGATCAGTCCCTTAATAAAACTGAATTTGACACCTCTTTTCTATGGAGATTAGGAATTATCATCTTGCAAACCTACACTTTAAAGCATCAGTGTCAACCTGTCTGGAATGCAATTTAGATTTTTCAGTAACATAAAATGCCTACTCTTCCACAGTCATTAGTAGCTGGCATAAACAGTCTGACAGTATTGTAAGTGAAGGCCCCAACAGTTTGCAACACTAATCCAATATTTTGCCAGTAGCTCTAGAGCTCTCAGAGAGGGTCAAAAGAAACACACCTCTTTAATCAAAATTCCTTTTATTTTTAATTTTTGTACTGAGGGTTTGCAAATCTTTTGTGGGACCAACCCGATTTCTGTTGAAGAGCTAGAAAACACACAGCAGAGTTGAGAATCACAAACATTTATGCACATGATTAATTTTCTTATAATAGAAAGAAGATGAGCTTATAAAGAATAGCAGTTATTGCTTAGAGATTAATCTAAAACCAACGAGATAAAAAAATGTTTCTTTTGAAATGGAAACAGTCTGGGATCTCTCATTCCCTCTAGTGGCTACTGCAGCTTAGACAGAGGATTCAAAAATGCATGTGAACTGCATCCTTTCATTTGATATATGTAACCAGACTGAGCTCTGCCGTGATGTCGCATTTTAAGTGGAACTCCCTGAAGAAATCAATGGGGAATTCTGCTTAAAAAACAGTGGCATATAATGGCCTATAGTTGCCTAAGGAAGATTTCTTCCCTGCAGGGACAAAAATGAAGGTCATTCTCTAGGAAGAGAGCACTAGGGCTGGGCTTAAAGTAATTTAAAATTACATTAACATTTTGATTGTTTCTCATGTGTTGTGCTTGCCTGGGCCTCAGAAGAGAAAATATAAAATAGAGATTTAGGAAATGTGAATCAAAAAAGAACTGGTGCAATTCATGGTGAAAACCACATAATGTAAAACAAATAGGAAAAGGCAAGCTGCTTTTTAACAAGACTCACTTCAATCTGACAGATCAAGAAGTTGGAAAACCTGCAATCTATTCCTGCTCAAGGAAAAAAAAAATCTATGTTTTGTGCTTACTGCTATGTTCAAAACTTCATTGAAAAGGGAAGAACACTAGTCTAAGAGTAGAACTGCAACATGTGAATATAACATCTAATTACTTAGGTTAAGGGAAGAAGAAGACTAGGTGCTACAGAAATTTCAATCATGAACTCAATTCTACCCAATCAAGATAAAGGGAAACTTTGAGAAATGTAATGTATGCAGAAGAGAGTAATTTAAACTATTATTGCTAGATTCCAGGTTAACTAAAAGCACTGAGAGAAAAAACAAAATCCTGGATCTTACAGTTACTGTTCACAGTGGACTAATGAAAAAAAATGGAAATGAAATGGGGAATCTAGAGAATGATCAGCAGTGAAGATCAGACCAGAGATTCTAAAAAAATATGAGGGAAGGCTAGGGTAAATACTTCGATTAATTCAAAGGAGAGATGACAATGTGATACGCTTCAAATACATAAAAGTACAAGTAGTAAAGGGATTAAGTTTCAGCAAGACTGATAAGGACAACATTTTCAGACTGTAATGAAATACAGCAGTTTAGCCTGCAAGGTCCCTCTTACTGAAGGTGTTAGCAACCAGTTAGACAATCACCAGCCCAAAGGACCAATACAGCTGATCCTGCCTTCAGGCAAGATCACAGGGGTGATCACAGAGGTCCTTTCCAGGCCTGTAAGCCTATGAACAGGTGAAGAACAAGGCCAGTCACTGAATCTGAAAGACAGAAGATA
Organism: Atrichornis clamosus; assembly: GCA_013400975.1. Taxonomy (NCBI): domain Eukaryota; kingdom Metazoa; phylum Chordata; class Aves; order Passeriformes; family Menuridae; genus Atrichornis; species Atrichornis clamosus. The sequence continues at coordinate 248,974 of WBMZ01012071.1, read as the reverse complement.
AGAAGCAAAACAAGTGAATTAACAGCAACTACTCTTTAACACATTAGCTTACTAGGCCACAGAACTCATTACCAGGGAAAAATAGAGGTTGAATGTTAAATACCTTCCTAAAAGCAATCATTCACATTCATAGACACTGAAAAATATCCTCAAACTTTCCAGGACTGTGCAGCTATAGCACTAGTAATGGGATTATTTATGGCTGTTTACATGTTAATTTTGCAAAAAGAAGAATAGTTCACTGGGAAGGTGAGGGTGAGATTGATTCCCTCCACAGTTTCCTGTCCTGAAAGACAGAGCACTAATCTGCATGCCCAGACATTAGGAGAAAAATATTGCCTGTCTCAATACTCACGAAAGGCCCAGAAGAACACTGCACTGCAAAACTAATGCATTAACACCTGTGCTACTATGGTTTGTGCTCTGCTAGGCAAGTGTTCTCCCTTAAAAAACAGTATAGGTAGGAGGTTACAAACTCACAGGAAAGGGTTTGCATTTCTGGAGAAGTGGAAGAACCTGTTTCCATGAGCTCCAAAAAAACCAGAACCAGCTTTAACACGTTTGTCTTCCCAGAAAGCTGGTGTTCTCTCACCAACATTTAACATTTCTTACCATGGAAACTTGTAAGAAATGGGTGATGCTAATTGACCTACACTGCCTTTCAGCTTCACATCACACAGTTCAAGTTCTAACCAGGCTAGTGAGCATTCAAATGGCATCAGACCTACGTGACAACAGATGAGATGAGCTCAGTAACAAATGGAATGTCCACCTTCCACAAGTGCACCACCACACTTCATTATTGCCTTCCAAGTTCAGCTACAGGCCAAATGTTTTATCCTGTTGTGACGGTACCCAAGACAGGGATCTCAGCTGAACACACTTCTTTAATGTGCAAAACAAAAAACAACAACAAAAATCCCAACAAACAAACCTCCCCAATAATAAACCAACAAAAATCCTTACAGAACCACCTTCCTGCTGTGATTTTCTGTGAAGATTCTGGTGTCTCAATGGGATTTTTTCTACATCAGCCTAAAGGCAGATGTTTTTTCTCCAGGTACTAGAAATGTAATAATACTTTCCCAAGCCTTGTCATAAAATGAAAACTAGGTCCTGTTTGTGACTGACATTACTCAAATATCACTTCTTACACAAGAGTGACCACCCACTATTTACATTGCTGCTATCAAAATCTGCATGTTTAAGCTGTTCAGATTAGTTACCAATCATTCCTTCTCACCAAGCAGATTTAGTGGTTAAAAGTCCTAATACGAACAGTTATTTCTATTAATCATTGTGAGGGCAAATACAGAAGGGAGACACCACTTTCCAAGGCTCTGAGACTGAACCTTAGTAAATGATAGCTTTGAAAACGGCACATTAAAATACACATGTATGTTAAGAAGTCCTAACAGATCCTATTTCTTTTAAAATTCCCGGAGCGCCCTCTTGTGTGAGAACTGAGAGACACAGTATACAATGGTGAACATGATGGTGTTTTAAAAGTCTGCAACAACATAATTACATTCCCTCTTATCACCTTGTAACTTTGCCTATTTCTGACAGGCAATATTTTTTTTTCCAACCTGTTTCACTGGATTTCTATTCTCATGGACACATGAGCAGGCAAAGTCAAAACCAAATCAGTGGAAAATAATCTATTCCTTATCTCGTCTCCTAAATAGTTTCCTCTAGTGTTTCCCTACTCAGCTCTGCAGGGGTGATGCTTCCTCCAGGCTGCAGCACTGATACATACCAGACTCTAATAAAAATAATAAGAAAATACCAGCCAACACTTTCAAGCTGATAGGAGAAAACTGAAAAAATATAATTAGAACTGAGAGGTGAGCGAGCAGGGGACTCAGCTTGCTTTTCATTGTCCATCTTCAAATCAGACAGTCTGCAACTGGAAATTTCCAGAAAGTAATGATCTATCTGGAATGTCTATAGCAAAGCATCTTTTGACACAGAGGAAGATGAAAACTGAAAGGCATCTCAGACACTTGCCCAAAGGTAAAATACTAATGCCACAGATTGCAAATTGGCAGGTGATCATTAAAAGCCCTAAGAGCGAGCAGCCAGAGCAAAGCCAGATTTACCAGGGAAAAAGCACATGTCGCCTGTTAAAGCTGCCATCACTACCAAAAGTAGAGCAGACTCAGAGCTACTGAGGAAGAGTGGTGAAAGCAAATAGGGAGAGAGGCAGATGGAAAAACCTGAAGTGAAGGTACAAAGATAAAAGAAGAAGGGGAGAGGAAAGGAGTTTACAAGTTGAATCCACATAGAACATGAAATCCTCATCACTTGTGTTACTCATTCTTTTAATTCTGTGCTTGCCTTCCCGTAGCAATTAAACTGAACGTCCTTGACAGCCTGTCTTCTGTAGCAGCACAGAACTGAAACTACACGTCAGCTTCAGCCCTTTATGGTCCCCCATAGTATTTTAATTTTCTAAATTGGAGATTTATGGAAATGCTGACATTCATCTCTCCATTAAAATGTTATCATGTTGCTTACAAATACAGACTTTTTCTCCTTTTAGCTAGAAGGTTGACAAGAAAGGCTTAGCTGCTTTCTAATCATTATCCTGCACATGATGGGCTGTGAATTTTGTAAGCTTTATCATCTTAATGCTTACATCTCTAAAAGCATCTGGTCACAGACATGCTTTTGCTCACTGTATTCTTTAAACAACAGTGATAATAATTAGCAACTGATTATCATATGAATGGAGAAATAATTGAAAATGCAGCTGAATTAGGACCCAGCAAACATTTAAGTCTTCAAAATTACAGAATCTTTAGCAACAGACGTCATTCAAAAGTCTACCTGCCACCACACCATTACATTAAATACCACTAACAGTAGGCGCTAAGTGGCACCACAAGACTTCAGGTTTGATTGAAGAGACTTCATAGTGCTGACAACCTTCTTCCCTTTGCAGACACTTAATAAGGGGACCTGATCTCAGGTTAGTGTGCTTCCAGCACTCTTATTAAATTATTAGTCATAAAAATAAATGCTTTTTGTCTCTTGTTTGTCTCAGATATCAAAATCTAAATCTTCATACAATTAGATGTGAACTTACGTTGACAAAAATACTAAAAAATCCCTTGATATGACTGAGAATCTACAGGTATTAGAAATGTTACCATCCATTAAAAGTGAAAGAGGAGTGACAAACAATCATTTCTGGTATCTTAAAGAAAAATCTGAAGACACACCAACCAGAATGCTAAGCTGTCCTACTGAATGACAACCACATTTATTTCTGCCTTGTACTTTCAACAGACTTCTACAGGACAAAGCTTTTGAAAAGACATAACTGTTCATAATTACAAATATGAAACATCATTATTTCTAACTCTGTGTTAATTATCCTCAACAGAATTAAATGGGATGTCATGCTGCAGAGCACCGGTAAAGAGTTAAGAAAGGCTAAAAGAAAATGCGAGTTCCATCACCATTGACATTCACTTCTGTAATAAGGCAATGAAACCAGACCTAGAAACAAAATTACTGCAGACACCCTCTCATGCAAGAGACTAACCACGAAAATTAGATGAAAGACAACTGCAACTCAATATGGGCTCTTCTACATCAGAATGCACAGGTGGAATAATGATCAGCTACAGCCAACAGTGCACACGGGCTAGATCTAATGAAAAATAATGCACAACTTCCCCACAGTACGTTGTTATATGGGTGTGTCTGTCACCAGTGGGATTCCCAGAGAGAAAATACTACACATAAACAGCAAGGTGTGTTAAGAGCTATTTATAACAAGAAGTGTTATTCATTTTACAAGTGTCTCCATATGCCGGACCCACTCACTGCCTTTCCAAAGTCCTACTTCAGTAACATGAAATTTCATTAAATCTTCTGATAACTGCTGGCCATATGCCAAGGCACTAAGACATTCCTCTCATCCCACAAAGGAATAAATTCTAATGAAACGTGCAATTGTTAACCCATCAATAGTCTTTCCTCTGTGCCCATATCATCAGTGTTGTAAGAAAGCCAGAAATGGGTCGGAATCAGTGCAAATATTTACCTCCCTTTCTCTCATATATGTATCCTTCTTTCATTATTACATATTCTCTTCCAGAGCATGGTAATATTTACATTTAGTAAATATGTAAATAGTCAATTCCTATGTGAACACTGAGAGGTAGATAATAGCATATGTAAATTATTTCTGTCAGAAACACTGAAACTTCCTTTTTTATTAGCAAATTTATCATCCTGCTTTTTTCCAATCCATTTAGCAAACTGTAAATCATGTCCTCAGAACTTTCAGATTTTATTTGCAGAGGTATTTAGTCACCTGAGAGCCATAGCAGTATTTTAATATAACTCTACAATGCCTTCTTGGTTTTGCTTACAGCTTGGGACAAAAGACAAGGAAAAAAGAGAACAATGAAAAAACAAACCCCACACCAAGAAGAAGGAAAAAAAAAAGGTGGGATGAAAAAGAGTAAAGAAAATAAGAGAAAAAACAAAATAAAACTCTTCAACACACAGCACTTCTGGACGGTCTCCAAACCCACAGTAACATTCCTCCAGGACTTCAGGGATTGACAGACAGCCCATTGCAAGCAGCACCCACCACTTTTTCCTCTAAGATTTTTAAAGCCCAGCAGTGTCACTGTCACCTGTTAATATCCCAATTGCCTGAAGAACAATTTCCTTGGCCTCAGGTCTCCTGCAGCACAATGCACAGAGCTGTCTCGTCACTTGTAGGTCTGTTGCCTCAGCAAATCCAGTTTACATTTTTATTTGTTTCTTTTCTAACCAAAACTCAAGCTGGATCACTTCTCCAGGAATGAAAACTGAAGTTTAAAAAACATCTGAATTTGCTTCTCCTGAAAATACTCTGAACAAGGAGCTAAGAAATTTTGTCTTTATAAAAAGGAATTTAAGGCTTTAGTAGACAGCAGTTTAGAGCATCCCAGCAATCAATCCCAACCAGCAAAATCTAGGTCAGTGAAACAGAATGGAAGTCAGAGGGCTTCAAAGAATGAAACATTCAATTGTTAAGAATTATGGAAAAAGCTTAAGATCTGTTTAGGACAAAGGTCATATTAAAGCTGCCAAGTGGAAATACGAGAGTTATCTGGAAAATAACCTCCTTCCAAATCCTACATGCAACAAATGCCCTTGAGAATTTAACTTGAAACAACAAAAAGGAGACTTTGCAGGGAAAATAAATAAATAAACAAATGCTGCCATCTTGGAGCTATAAGTAAATATTTATTGCAGTGATCCCTCACTTCACCAAGACCACCTCTGTCATTATGTCAAGATTAATAGAATTAGATCCAGTATTTTACTGAGTTATCAACTTTCTACTAGGACAGAAAATAGCTGCTGTTACAGACAGGTCTCCCCTGACCTTACAAATGGCTGGAAGCAATGTGAGACTTAGAAGTTAAGACACAATACAGTAAATTAAGGTAAAATTCATTTTCCTTCCTGCTGCAGCACGAATGAAAAACCTTCCAGTTCCGTTTCACATCAAGGATTACAGACCACTCTGTGAAACTGCTCCGAGCAGGCTCTGCTCAACTTCTCTGAACACAAAGCTCCAGCTGGCCTACAAATTCACATGGATATTGCATATCACACACAGATCACACCTTCAGAAATCAGAGCTGCTATCTAGGACTGTTGACAGAACATCAGCTACTGGAATTCTGTTAGTGCTCTGAGTACCTATCCTGGAAGGTGAACTGAACTAGGTATTTGAAAATCCCAGTTACTGAGAAGTGTCCTAACTTGTCCCCACAGCCCTTTAACAATTCTTAAGCACAATATGGAAACAATGCCATGCCCACTATTCCCTCAACCCACAATTAAACCTACAAGTTGCAGTTAATTGCTCATGTGTGCCTGGGAATAGGGGGGAGGGCACTCACCCAGAAATATCTACGTTTTTCTGCTGGAAAAACAATACCTCAAAACCCACTCCCTGTAAGCAGAACAAAGAAAAGCTCTGAGCTCCAAGCACAACATGTACACAGGCTCCTGGATTGTCAGCATGGAGTTTGTTCTGTTTACCACGTGAAAGCAAAACAATCGAGCCTTTTGTGCTCCTTGTGTTTCTTTACAGTACAGAACAGAATCCTCCCGACCATTCCTCATTAGAAGGCCTGTGACACTTCCAGAATTCCTCCAAAAGGGATCTGCATTGCAAGGCCAGGTTACAGGGCAGCTTTTCTTAAACCCTCATTTTATGTGGCACAGAGAAAAGCTTTGCTGTAGGCAAGAAGCGAGGAATCTAGGTCATACCTTGCAATGAAAAACTTAGACATTTAAGTGATAGAAAGACTTTGATGTCTTCCACAATATTTTAAACCATGCCATTCTGTATGGACTTCTGTGAAAACGATCTTCAACCTGCTTACAAGCAAGATGCAAAGAAGCAATTACTTTACACTGATCTTCCACTATTCTGTCAAAACTTCTCAGGCACTTGTTTGGGGTTTAGTTTTTTAGAGTTTTATGCTGATGGTGTTGGGAGCGGGGGGAGGTGTTCAGGTTTTGTGGGTTTTTTTTCAGGTCAGCATTGTCCTCCAGTAAGGATAGAAATACAAATTTTGAAAACAAGGAAGGTCAAGTCACTTGACCCCATCCACAGAGATGGGAATGGAGGTTGCCTCTCCTCGGTCCAGAGTTTTATTTCAATAAATCTAGACTTGCCATGGCATTAAAACAAATGCAGAGCTATACAGCGTTATCGAACTGGAATGGAGAACATTTTTTGTGGACAAGGGAGCTTCAAAATATATATAGATGGAACTGCTAACTGCAACTCTTCTTCATTATTTCAAAGACACTCCTATCATTCTTGTTTCTGGACTGTATTTTTCTTCAACAAAACTCTTCTATCGGGGACGTGATCTAGTACTAATGGGTATAGTAATAAAAAGTTATTTCACAGCAGAGTTTAATTTTCCTTGTATGTCCAATAATGTCTAATGTGCTGTCTGAAAAGCCTAAGCTTTTGGAATACTTAGAAAAAGATCAGAAAATCAGATTTTAAGGGGTCAGAAAACATAAATGCATTTTCTAAACAATGGGAGACTATAAACCACTGCTCACAAGCAACACATTGATGTTTATCTCTTTATTTATTATGCCCAGCATTGAAGCATTTATATACATTAGATAGCCACAATTTCATCTTCCTAACCAAAATGTGACTTGGAAAGACAGCTTGAAGGTTACAGACACTACTTGCAAGTTTTCAACAGAATAATAACTTTTCAAAAATTCTCTAATATTTAAATGTAATATGCTGCCTTTGCAGTGATCTACTATATACTGCAATGTCTTCTTAATGCAGACACACATGCAGACAGTTGTACATCAGCATTATCAAAAATATTTATATTAAAAAATACACCAAAAATGTCAGCAACAGCAAAGTTACTTAAAGAACACTATTACATGTTTACAAAAAGCTGGCTGGTTGATTCTCATGGCAAAAAAAATTACTATTCTTTAAACAATTTGGAGGGGGGGTTAAGTGGGAAAAGTGAATACAAGCAGATAGTCTCATGTTTAAGAAAACAACCTAAATAAGGATTAAAATGCAAGAATTCCCATCTCCCAGCCTAATGGTCAGGTAATCAGTATATGCATTACTAACAGAAAGAAACTTCCTGTCTCTAATGGCCACATTTGGGGCTTTAAAGTGCAACAACATCTTTAAATATAAGAGATCTACATAATAACTGAAGATGTTGTCCAGATGAGTGTCATATTTAATCAGAGGGAACACTACAGTACTATTTTCTATACCCAAAGTTTGCAAACAACTGTCTTTTACCGAAAGAGGAGCTTCTCTTCAGGTAGTGGTAGACTTCTCTAGATTTCACAGAGAAACTGTGCTGAATATCTTCCTTTCCCAAGTAGCTGGGGAAATAGTACTTGGAGTGGTATGGATAGGCTAAGAAGGGATAGATTTCAGTATTCATTTCAAGAACAGAAATAGGGTGCATCAAGTGAGTTTGGAGGTGTTTCCTGTGCATGTGGCTTATTTAAGCTGTGGCGGTCCTTGCCACAGGACACAATAAAACTCTGTGGGTTCATGACAAGACTGCACAAGTTAACGAAATAAGTTCATTAAGGGTTATGGAGTAAACAGAAACCACTGCTGACTCAAGAGGCCTCCCTAATGGTTGGGAGCTGGAAGAGAGCAGGCGAAGAGCTGTCTGATGCTTGCTTTGGTCTTTTATTTCTGCCAAATAGGCCTTTGGTCTCAGCTTTCACAGCCAGGCTTATATGAGCATTAGTGTAATTTCCATCCTTATTATTACAATGATATTCTAAAGTCCTCATGAGGATTGGAGCATCAAACTGGATGAGCAGAGGGCTAGAGCTGCTTTTGACATGAAAGGCATCGATGTCTTGCTGGTAGCCCTAAAACACCTGCACAGAAATGGGAATGGGAGGGCTCAGATCTCCACATCCCACTGCTCAGAGCACCCCACACAGCAGCTGTAAAATGCTCTGTTATATCTACAAGTACCCATTTAAACTACCTCCTTCAAAAATAAACACCACTTCAGGTAAGTTACTTGAAAAGCAACTTAAGAGGCCTTGGGAGCCTTATAAATAACACACAGGTTTCTATGACCTAAATTCTCACTGATAGCTAAGAAACAGAAATCAGGCATCAAGTGCACTTCTTATTGTGTGCCCAAATGCTTAAACTGCTTTTCAAAAATGAGACTGAGTCCCAGCAATCCTGCAAATTTTTTTTAAATCCCAAGCGTGACAGGCTTTTGAGTTGTTACCCTTTGGGCCAACATGATGCCATCTCCAATATTTTATGCCTAGTCTTATCAGTCATGGCAGGGCCCTGGCTTCACAGCTTGAAGATCTGTGCAGGGAAAAACATCTGGCAGCAATCTGAATGTGGCTCCTCTTCAGCTGCCTGATGAACAGCGCACGCTGGGCCTGGATACCCACTGTCTCAGACACCTCCTTATGCCTCTCACCAGGCTCGCTGGGGAAGGTCAGTAACAAACCACAATAAAACCCCTCATACTCATGGAGCAGTCTCTGGAACTGATTAGTGGTTTTGGTCAGTATTCTTAATTTCTAAGCGTCAGGGCCTGGATTCCAGTTCTAACAGCAATAGATGTGTGACTGGCAGAAGCAGGTTCACAAAGAAGGAAAACAAACCCAAACCTCGTCCCCCTGCTCTACCCACAACTTCTCCCATCAGTGCTCATCAAGACTGTCCGGCAGAAACACTTGACAGATTACTGGAGAAAAAAAAAGGGAAACAACAAAACCCAGAGACTGCAGTTGCTATGGAATGTGTCCTACATAATCCAAAAAGACTGACACCATAGCCATCTTCTGGGCTATTCCATAGCAGACAGGAAGCTCCTGTGACACAGACACGTCTACCAGAGACTGAAGAGACCAGAACCATGCAGATTTTACCATTATACTGTATGCACCTTTCAGACATTTCATCAGTGAAGTCTCTGCTATCAGGAATCAACGAGCCTTTTCTCCAGTTCATCACCAACCTTGTTAAATCCCAATTGTAAAAAGCAGGATTCTGTTTTTGATAGGAACATGGAGAGCAATAGACAAACCAGATCCAAGGAAAAGAGCAGGGTGGCTAAAAAGCCAAATGGAAAGTGAGAATAGCTGCAAGAGGAGTAAAGTCTGTAGCAAACAGAAGCCTTATTGTAACATCTTGTCAATACCACACCCTCTTAAAAAGGGGAGAAGGCAAGACAGGAGTATAAAACAAGGATCAGAGGCTTCTGAGATGGATGCAAAGAAATGAATATAAGGCACAAGGTGAAATCTAACCCAAATCATGTCAATGCCTTGAGACGAATGGCGCACACACAGCTGTGTTCACACTTCTGAGAAGCTGACAAATCTCCTAATGTACTAGGCACAAATATTTTTTCATGCAACATTTAGACATGCACGACTTCTTATTCCATTGAGTTTACTTCCTTTTCTGGTAGCACGAGAATTGAGTTAAGATCCAATCCAGTCAATGAGCTTCTTCCCATTGACTTTTGTGAGCTCTAGGCTCAAGCCCTTACTTGTCATGGTCAACACATGTTTTCCAGACATATTTGTCTTGTCACTGTCCAAAGAGAAAACCTCCAGTGTTTTGCATATCCATTTGCTGAATCGGGAAGAAAGCAGAATTTGCTAAGAGCAGTGGAAAACAGCTGGGAGGAGAAGAGACAGAATTAATTCTGGACCTTAACAAGCCAAATTACTGAGCTATTCAGTCAGTAACTGACACACTAAAATATAATAAGGAGTCATAAAGACTCTGAATCCACTGAAGTCACCTAAACAGTCTTTACATTCCAGCAGAAGGGGAAGAGGGAAAGGAGTCAGGACAGAACAAGCCAGACTTGTACATGTACAACCAGTCCAGTATCAAACTGTCTATAAGGCTGGACATTTGGGTTTAGTGTATGAAAAGTTGAACAGGATGGCATGAATAAGTCAATTGATGAGTAATACAAATGACAACAGGTCTAATAATTTCCCATGCACTCACAATGCCGCTAAGATAACATCATAGTGCAATTAAACTAGAATTCAAAGGTTCGAACAAAAGAGATTATTTCTCCTCCATGCTTGAACTACTTGGTCTTTACTCCATGGGACCAGTGACAGGATCCAAGGGAATGGCCTGAATTTGTGTCAGAGGAGGTTTAGGTCGGGTATTAGAAAAAGGTTCTTCACCCAGAGGGTGGTTGGGCACTGGAACATGCTTCCCAGGGAAGTGGTCACAGCACCAAGCCTGACAGAATTCAAGAAGCATTTGAACAATGCTCGTGGGCACATGGTGTGAATTTTGGGAATGTTCCTTTGCAGTGCTAGGAGTTGGACTCAATGATCCCTGTGGGTCCCTTCCAACTCAGCCCATTTTGTGATTCTGTGAACTCATTAACTTAGAAGAGGAATCTAGTCTTTTACAACGTTCCTGTACTTGCAGCACTTTTCTGTATGTAGATTTCAGAACAACACAGCATACTCATTAGTTTAACAAAGGGTGCAGAAAATTTGTACAAGCAACACTGTACAGCAACTACTTGTGGGAAATGCAAAAAAGAAGGAAAATTGAAAGGAGAGCAAAAGTTACAGGAAAAGATCCTACAAACACACAATGATTAGTTGATGTAATTATGAGGGAGTTTGTTTTGGCTTGGAGTTTTTTAAGAAACCACAAGGTAGAAGCAAAAATCTCTAATACCTCATCATGCAGGTTAAATTTCTGGACTGTAGACCATTTTCTGAGCATAGAATGGATTAATGCAGAAATGGATTAATCCTGCCCACTTATGCCTTGCATTCAAACACATCCTGCCAATACAAGCATCTTCACTTTGATCTGAAGGAGTGAACAACCTCATGCACTTCCATGCTCTTTCTCAGTAATGATAACAGTGCAATACATGATGCTGCTAACACTACCACTATTGGCTTCCTCTGCTTCCAGGACATAGTTACAGAGAAAACATTTTTCACATTTACTCTTATTTCTTCTGTCATGCACACAGTATAGCATCTCACACTTACGATTTTGTATGCTCTCTCTAGATAGAGTCCTTGAGAAAATATTTTGACATTTGTTTCTGCTTACATACTACGACTCCAAATTAATTTTCAATACATATTGTTTAAAAAAAGAAAAGAAAAAAACAACAACTAAACAACTAGGGGCACAATCCCCATGATCCCCATGCAACTGCACATTCTTAAGGTACTTTCAGCTAAGCTTTTAAATTATAAATTATTCATATGTGATATACACCATTTTGCAGAACAGCCATCAAAATAAAGTGCAATTTTTTTCCTATTTTGTAGATTGCTTATAAATATCTACACTGAGCTCTGTAGTCCTGTAGCTTCAGACAAGGCCTTTTAGTAGGTTTTATGATGTCAACAAAAATACTTTTTGCATCCACAGTATGCTTAAAAGCTGTTTCAGATGCCACCCCCACATACCAAACCCCATTCACAGAGCTCTAATCAGACTGTTAGCCTTCACAGCAAGATAAGGGCACACTGGCAGGGTGATGAGACCAACTGGCTCAGGCCCAAAACAGTTTGAGGGTCAGCCAAGGAATGTAATAATTAAACATGTTAATTGATGACACTGCTGGAAAAGGAAATGAAAAGACACAAGTGATAGAATGGGATAAGAACCTTGGCCCAAAGCAGTGACCATGCAGCTCCCAGCCCCACTTCCTCCTTGGGTTTCTGACCTCCGAAGGTAGCGTTTCTGCTCCAGGTTCTTGTTTCCTTCACCAATGTTACCCTGCCAGACAGACTAGCTCTTTTTGATATCCACAGCCCAGCTACCAGTAATATTAGCCACAACCTTGAAGATCAGCTTGAATATGAGAATGTGCCCTGTTTATTATTTCTCTAACTGGAGACTGCTCTGGCCACTAAAGCAGAGAAACCGTTTTCTTTGCTGACAGGTATGCTACACAACAAAAGGAAAGAAATGATTCTCAGAGAAAGGTAACAACCCATCTCCAACTATCAGTCTTAAATTATATCAAGCACCCATGTCTGGCTGGAACATAAGGCAGGATAACTTTCAAAATGTCATAATGCCACATGTGTTGTTTTCCTAGATGGATGATTCCTATGAAATAGGTTTTACTGTCATCTTTTCCATATGCAGTGTTGAATTCATTGTTGCTGCCTAAGCAAACAATACTACAGCACATGGGACAAGTCCCCACAAACTGCTTTTACCGGTAAGTGTGAACTACAGAAAGCACCGCACTACAGACTGACTGTAATGTTTTAAATGCCATCTACAATTACTTCTAAGGAACTGCAATAAATTAAAAAACCCTGTGTTTTCTGATGATGTTTTAGTAACTTATAAACCCTGTTCAAACAATTACAAAGTGTTAGCAATGCCAAGCCCTACTAGCAATGCATTCATTTTAAAAGGCAGAACATAGCTTACTAAACTGGTTTACATATGTTCAATAAATCAGTTATAATGAACTGTGAAACCCTTCGGAAAAAATAAATACAATAAATTAAGTTCATTTGGTAAATGCAGCTATTGACTAGCTATTTAATAAAGCTCTCATAACAGACCATATGAAGCATTTGTTTATAGCACCACATGCTTACTAAACTATTCACCACTGAAATAGGCAACCTTTAATAAAAACCCACTAAATTTAATTCTAAAGATTATTGACCTGCTCTAGTTGTTAAATACATCATTCATAACAATTTAATGAAACATTTATTCTGAATTATGCAACCCTCAAAACAAACATATTTTCACAGCAGTTGAAATAGCACCAGTCTTCTCTGCAGTAACTACTTCATAGCTTATGATGAATGTATTAACAATTTATAGGCTGCCCTGACTTCAGGCAGAAAACAGTGGAGAAGACAATCATTGAGATATCCAGCAGAACTGGACAGCAGGGGCAGAGAAACACCACATGAGCACAATGCCCCTGGGGACTTCCAGAGTAAAAACCCGTGCTTTCTTTGGTCCTGAAAGGATCCTCTAAAACAGGGGACTGGTTTTCACATCTTTGAACTTTTGCAACTGCCTTAAGACTTGCTAATTTCACTCACAGCTTTTTAAAGTTTACCTTCTGTTTCTACAGTGCATTTATGCCTTAGCAGAAAGCAGTGTTTTGGACTCAGGGTGAGAAAGTGACTTGGTGCAGTACCTTTAATATGACACAGTTAAAGGGCTAAGATTCCAGCACTTTCAAGAAAGTTAACCAGAAGAAAAAACATTTTCTTTATCAAGTAAGCCTGTATTAAACACCTTTTTTTTGTTGTTTTGTTAAATTATGATTTGCATGTAATAACTTTATTCTTCATTTTTCAAACATCAGTCATGTCCCCAAATTAAAGATGCAAGTGCAACCACTGTTACATTTCCTGACCAATGAACACCACCCACCTCAGCCTTGGGACACAGCTTTGTCACCACATGTGATTGCAGTTAAGCTACGCCTTTTTCCTTGGAAATGCTGTGCACAGCATTAGCTTGTTACCTTGCAGCTTCAATAAGAGCAAAATCTCTGTGGAATTCAATTTTGTTCATTCTTACACCAGTGAGCCCTTGCTGATGTTAATGAAGTTGTGCCACTTTACCCAGAAATCTGATTATTGGTAGCAGATAGAATATGTAAAACAATAATCTTCTTCATTTTTAAGGAGCTCTTTGCTGCATCTTTTATACCCTGGAAATGTGTTCTGCCTTACAGAAGCATGCAAGCCTGTTGTCAACACCTCTGTAGGGTGACTCAGTACTGCTCAAAATACTTGCTGTATTTATTTCTCTGTCTCAGCACTATTCTCTCACTATTCTTTTCCTATTTAAAAAGAAAAATTTCATCCTGTCCTCTGGAGAACACAGTTTGCTTCAAAAGCAACAAAATAACAAAATAACTTCAAATTCCTGAATGGCTAAAAAATTGCTTAAAATGCTTAAGGCAAATCCAGTTCCCTATGTCAGGACAACCAGTAGTCTCACTACTGGAACTGAAGAAGCCTTCATGTATCTGCCCTGGAAAGTCACTGCCATAGTAAGACAATCCTTGATGCAAGAATTTTGAATAAATCGTCAGAGCACAAATTTTAAATTTATTTTTTAACTTACTATAACTGCTCTGTTATAATACTCCCTTAAAAACCAGAGCTTAAGAAAGAAGTGAGATCCTTTCTTCTGGGCAGTATAGGTCAAGCCCCACAGAAAGCAGGCTAATTAATCCCATTTGAGTAGAATCAGAGCTGACCTTGCACAAGTTTCCTAGAAATATGCAAAAGCCTAGACAAGAAATATTCAAACTAAGAGACTAAAACTTCACATTCTTGTAGCTGATCAGAAATTTCTGTTGTTGTTAAATCATTTCCTGAAAAAATACCTTGCTCTATTAGAAAATAAAAATGTAAATAAGTTATCTGCAGTCTCCTGTTTTCCTAGATTCTAAATTTAAGTAAATGGCTCAGAAAGGGGCAGATTATTCAAAAAGACCCTTGTGAGATACTACCCTTCACAGCCAAGTTAGACTTGCAACCACTTGGCAAATTGAACCAAACCATTGTTTTGCTTAGATGAAAACCAAGCAAGAGACAATAAACTGGATTTAAGACAGAACATTATTTTGGCTTATGTCCAGTCTATGCTTATTATTTTGTCAGATTTCTTTTTTTTTGTAATTATTCCTTAAAATACCAGAGAGCGCTGCAGGAATCAACAGTATTGTTTAACCTACATGTCAGTAAAGGCAACAGTTTCCCTTGTCCTTTAGTTTACATCCTTTACTAAAAGAAGATTTTGAAAGGTTTTGGAGCAAGGAAAAAGAGAATAAAAATCTCTGGCTATTGTTCCAGAGGAGCAAACCCAACAAGAATTGTAGTCTTTGCCTTAAGACAAAGAAGAAAAAATTATGATCCATTAAGCACAGAACAGCAACAAAATCAACAAACTGACAGAAAGTAGTGTTTATTTACAGCTTCTCTAAGGTGGACCACAGACCTTTCAGTTGAAAAATATGGAATATTTTGTTGCTCTTGAATATGAAGGTTTGAACTGCTAAAAATGAAGCTTTACGCTAATCAAGTGTACTAATCCACTTACGGCCTCCAGTCTATTTATCTCAGAAAATATTAAAAATATTGTGTCTGTATCAGACAGTGTCTAAGAAAGAAAATTTAGGAACTGAAGAAAGCAGTGAGTAGCCAGAAACTATATCCAGAAAGACAGAGGATATGAGAGACAAAGTCTGTAGTGACATTTGCCTTTATCATCTATCCACTAGAACGCAGACAAGCATGAAAACACACATTCTAGGCCAGTCTTACAAACAGAAATCTACTTAAAATTGTGCATATTGGCCACTGAATGTGGGCCTGCAAAAATACTCCCTATAACAAAATTGATTCTGTGGCTGCGGGATGGTGGTAAAAAATTCGAGAGCTTGTGTGGTTTTTTCTGTCTCTGTGCTGAAGCAAAAATTAAGTACTTTATTTCCAGAATCAGAGAATGCAAAGCATACAACTCCCACCATTTACACAGTTTGAGAACCTGGACTAAGTTTAGCCCTGAATATAAAAAGACAAAACATGGCAGCATATTAGCCAGAGGATGTTCATGTGAACCTTCCAGATGATAAATGAGAGCTGCTTGCAGGACAGCCAAAACCACACTGAAGCAAAGAATTGTGACCATGATAGAATGAATTCACTTTTCAGACACCAGTGGATTGACCATTGTTTTCAACAAACATTCTACAAATTTACCAGTAAGCATTTTAGCAGACAGTTGATTTTAAGCTATGGTGAAAACATGGTGAAGAGAAAAAAAAAAAGAAAAAAAAAGTTTGACAATACATTTGCATCATAATCCTCAAGAAAAAATGTAAGATGAGAATAAAGCAAAGCATTTCTCTAATGTCTTTGCAACTGCAAGACTAAGTTTGGACACATCCAGTAGTCTTGCACATGAACAACATTGTATATTCTACCACTCCAGCAAAAAGTAACACTGTGAAATACAAATAACACAGTCTTGTCAGGCACAGCTTGGCTTAGCAGAACTCAAAGTTTCCTGTGCCTGCACTACAACCCGTGACAAACAAGAAAAGGTGTGGATTTCAGCAGAAACAGACAGCTGGAATAAATCACTCCTAATTATCATACTCAGATCTATTAAAGGCATATGTATCAAGCATTCCCTCACTTATGCTTGATACTAAAAAAACCTCTATAGAATTTTCATACCAGTAATAAGCTATCAACCTCATTGCAGGTAGCCCCTCTTGTATAACTACATAAAGCTTAACTTTATGGGTGAAAAAGTTAAAAACCCTGAATAAAAGTTTTAGATAGAGTCCTTTGGGAAAAACAGGGCAGGATGAGTCAGTGAACTGCAGAAAGAAAAGCTGAAGAGATGGGCTGGGTTTGCACTGGCTCTTCCACAAACCGTCAAATTACTAGAGGCTTATCAGTTTAGCTGAATTTTCCTGTCTTGTTGAACATAGACAGAAAAAGAAGAGTTACACTCCACCACTTCAGAAAATTCTCAACTAAGTGCATTATGCATGAACAAATTAAATTTAGGCTCTAGGACAAAAAACCCTGTCACATTCAAGTTTTCTGACAAATATAACCCTTCAAGCATTCTTAAGAGTATTGCAAACTGTAATTCCTTTCAGGAGAAGCTTGCACTTAATCGTAGAGACCTTCAAAAAGGATCAAGAATGCCACATTCGTGATAGCCAGTCAGCAATTCACTCATGTCCTAAGCCAATTGGTAAAGGGTTCCTCTGCTTCATGACTGAAGGGCCACTGTTTCCAGCTCTTCAATCTACTCCTCTACATGTAAATTAAGCTTCCAATGTTTTTACTTTCTGGAGGTAACACTATGCCACCTCAGCAAGATTAATGAAAGAACCAAAAATTCTTGGCCTGCCCAGAGGTGAGGATGATTCTGTTAACACAGCTATTAGACATGCTTCAATTAACCCTACATATGGTACACTACAATTAACACTACGAATAGCAGCAGTAGCATTGAAGAAATCATAAAATTGTGGAATAATTAAGACTGGGAGACCTTTGGAGATCACCTTGTCAAACATCCTGCCTAAAGTAGGTCTAATTTCAAAGTCACATCAGATTGCTCAGGGTGATGTGTTGAGCTTTGAGTATTTCCAAGGCTGTTTACACCAGGCCCCTATGCCAGTAACATTCCAGTCTTCCTGTGTATTTTTTCTCCTTATTTTCAGTAGGAATTTTCCTTGTTGGAGCTTGTGACTCTTCTCACCATGCCCCTCTAAGAAAAGCCTGCTTCCATCTTCTCTAACCCTTCCGGAGGTAGCAGACTGCCAGAAGCTACTCGCCAGGTCTTTGCTTTTCCAGACTAGGCAAACCCAGTTGTCTCAGACTCACAAGATTTTTCTTTTCTAACAACTAGGACATTAGTGGGTGGTTATCTGCCTCCCACTATCCTTCGCAAAGGAGAAACCTCAGACTTTGGGGATTTGTCACTTTTAATTTTAGCTCCTATTGAAGGAAGGCATGCGCCCCCAATTTCCCATACACACAGACACGCCTGCTATTTGTTCTATAGAATGAGGGCAGTGGATAGACTTCCCTAGCAGTTGATCCAACACGTCTGTTCCATCTGCTTTGCTGTGCTTCAGAAATACTCTTGGCCTGTGGCAGAGAAAGAAAAGGGGCAAGGCCTGATCTCCACTGGGTGCCTACATTTACCAGGGAAGAGAAAAGCTCTAAAAATCCAGAGAGTAGTTAAAAACCTCTCTTTTGAAGAGAGGCCTTAATTAAGCCAGATGACAGGCTGTCATTACAAGAAATGCCTTCGGGCACCTCACTGATTCAGCCATCCCAGGTGCCATCCACTGTTGGCTTTCAGAGAGGCAGCAACCCCTGCACGGCCTCACTGCCCTGGCAAAGGAGCTACAGCAGGCACAGGCACAGCCTGGGAGGCCCTCACTTCACATCACACAGCTCGTGTTCATGGAACAAGGTTTTTCTCCACAGAACAACCAACAAAATAAAAAAATCCTTGGATCTGTCTTTTGTCAACCAACACATAAAACAAACACTGTTGTAACACAGAAAGGAGAAGCCAGCTTTCCCCTCCTCTCACAAGGAAAAGTGCTCAGAAACCCCTGGTGATCCAGCCTATTGCATTATGCATACATTGTCAAAAATCCTACCTGTGCCATGAATTACCAACAGTCTAAGATACAAATTAACACCAAGAAAACATTCAAAGTGCAGTCTCTCTCACAGTTCTGAAGTAAATCTTATGTAGTTGCCCCCATTTGTTTCGTGCTTCAGTAGCAATAATAAAATTAAAACAGAAGAAAAGCCCAGACTACAATTCAGTTATTTCTTCCTAACGGTTGACATCTTCCAGTCTGTGTATGGCTAAGCTCATTTTACCCCTTCAGTGCTGAAAAAGCTTACCTCCCCATCCATATGCAGCCAGGCATTGCCCCTGCTCTTGTCTCAGTTCCTACCTCTACACTGAGCCCATCAGCCAAACTCAGAGAAAGATGGTTGTCTTTCACAGCTCTCACTTCTATTTCCCCCCTCCGGTGGATCTGGGAAGAAATGTACTCACATCCAGCTACTTCGGGGTTTGACAGATCAGTTAGTCAGCTGAGATATTTGACATCTTACTTTACTTAGAATCACCGTGCAGGTGGAAAGAAATTACCAACTCTAAAGCTCTAAACAGTAAGAAAACAAAACTTCAGATTTATGTTTAAGGTTCTCCTGGTTTGCATCAATTCCGCAAAGAAATAAAACATGTGCTGTAAAAACTAACTTTATCTTACCTATTTTTTTAATGCAACTTTCATATTCAGTCCCCTATGCAATAGCAACCCATATTTTTTCCTGTTTATTGCATAAATAAGCCTGATTTAAGCTCCTAATGTAAAACCAACTGTGAAATCCATTAGACTATTACAGTACAAAGAGAAGAAAATTTATAACTTCTCAGGTAACATTTCTAAATACAATGTAATTTTATTTCAGAATCATTAATGTAGTTTTTCCTGTAATTTCCACCCGAGGGCTTGTCACAGCTGATGATTAAGTTGCCATTCAGAGAATACCTTCAGGGATAGCCCAGGCTAATTCCCAGTTCTATTGCAGTTGTTTGATAAGATGCACAGGGCATTTCTAAGATTTCATTTCTGACTGGCAGGAGTGTAATAAATTGGGAAACAGAAGTGACATTCCTTATCAAAACTTAACCCGTCTATTTTTAGACCTGATTCCCAGACTCAGGTTTCAGAAGATACTTTCATATAACTTTATTTAAATAACAGTAATACTTATCTATTTGCAGGCTGGCAATTCAAAGCATGCATTGGCCTTAATCTGCTTTGAATTAATCCTTTGCATCTGCTATCCTAGTTCAAAGAAATTACTTCAATTAAGTTTAATTACTTCCTTCCACAGCTTTGGATACAGCCCTTATTATATTTCATTACCTTTCCTCATGGACTGCATGGAAAATAGATGCCTAATAAAAGTACAAACCCAACAAAATTATTAAGCAAGTATATTACATATACATAACAATACTGTACATGTATCATACTAATTAAGTTATTATCATAGTCTGCAATCTATAAATGGAATATTAGGAAGGAACTTTGCACAGAAGATCAGCAAAACCTGACTCATTCTCCTAAGTTTTTAATACCTTTCTTACTGAATTTATTAGTACTTTTAAATTCCTGAAAGAAAACACGCCTATTAAAGCACAAAAATAATTTATACTTTTTACTCCAGGGCATATTAAAGAACATCATCTAGACAGCAGCTGGTTACCAATTACATTCCTCTGTACTCTGCTTGTCTAGTAGTTACAGAAGTATGCAAGATAGCTTTTGTCTTCCCAGTCATCTGGAATACCACACCCATGATTCAATACAATCCCATAATCTCACTTTTTTCCCAACTACAGATGGTAGGAAAGATGAAGTAAAGCAATGGTAGTGCCATGTAAGTAAAGCAAATCTTCCAGTTTTGTTTGGATGAGGAGTCACAAGTTTTGACTTGAAAAACAAAGCATAACTCGTTTATATAAAATGATTAACGACTATTTTGAACCAAAACAATCCTATGTCCACTAAAGGGAAACATTGAATCAATGTTGCCATATCATTTCAGGTCCAAGCAATGAGATAACCTTTATAATGTCCCTTCCAACCCAAACCATTCTAGGATCCTATGAAAACAGCAATTTTTGTTGTTGTTGTTAGTAATAAAATACTGATAAACAATAAAACTAACAACTAATAAAGTGCACAGCTGTTTACAGAACATTTTACTGATTGAAGAAATATATGACTAGTCATCACACATTTTATGCCACCAGAGATGTAGATCTTGAAGACTGAAGAACAATTTGAAAATTCATTTTCATTTGGTAGAAGAGAACAAATATGTTTCCTCACAATAAATTTTTTAATCAATTGAATGTTCAGGTTTTTGTTTTATTTTAGTTCCACACAAACACCCTCAAGTAGACTTCCTGAAATTTTATCTAAACTATTGATGAGTTTTTCATTTTCCTTCTTGCAAGAATGTTTGTTTCCATAAATGGATTACATTTTTCCATAGATTACTTTAGAGCACTTTCATGCAATGCTTCACAAGACACTTTACAAGCACAACAGTCGCTTAGTGGTGCCATTAGCAAAATCCTGACAAGCCACGGTACCTTGCCTTGAGGCCCAGAAGGAAATTCAACTCTCTGGCCTTATTCATGAGGGGCTTAGGACTTCCCTCTGAGAGCAAGATTTGGGAAACAGAGAAAAAAAACTAAAAAGGAGCAACACTGTCAAACCCCATTTTCTTTTCAGTGTCACTGATAATGTTTTCCTGCAGATTTTGAAGGTAAAAACAAGTTACAATCCATTTCCACATTATCTGTGACCTGCATGATATCTGCATTCTGGGGGATGCGCTTTTCACTGTACAATTGTTCCTCATTGCAATGGCCTCAGGCAGATTTGAAACTGATGACCTGAGGTAAAAGGCAAAATAGAGGAGTTCTAACAGCTCTTGCAGTTTGCATTCAGAACAAGTACACCAAAGCCAGCTTCTCCCACTGGAATCAACGAATGGTGAGTGGTAATAAGGTCTCCTGCAAGATTTCAGTGTGGGAAAAAAGCACAGTCAATCTTCTGGTTAATTCATAAGTGCCATCAAGTGTAACATCAGGTTTAGCAAATACTGAAAGCTGAATTTTCAGAAACACTCATTTTACAAGCCTCACCTGAAACACCAGACACACCAAGAGGCAAAGACTACTATGCAAGTAAAGCTTTAACAAAATGCCAGCTGAGCTTCATCTCATGTACCTCAAAAGCACAAGCACCCATGGGAGACAGCAGAGGAACGAACACAGGGCCTTCTGGACAAGTGGTCAAACTTGGAATACCAATGGCATTTGGTAAAACAACAAGGAGAACAAAATGTCTTCAGAATCCAGCAAGACGCAAGATCACAAGCAATTTTAATACTTTTCATTTGTCAGACAAGTATCACTCTTTCAATAAAGACCAACTACAGTGCAGTCACTGTTGTCTCTTGCTCTTGTAGGATCCAACAAGGGAAAATTCTGTCTAGCCTTCTTTGGCCACATTATGCAACATACTGAAGTAGAGTGAACTTAAAATAGCTTCTCCAACAAACAAACTAAAATCATATTCCAGCACTCGGCAGGCACCAGTTTATCAGACTGGGCAAGGGGCCTTGCAGCCTGTGTAACTCAGGGCAGCGGGGCATTCACAGAATAAAGCTGCATTTCTGCTACAAAACTTCCCATTTAGCTTCTCTTCCCATTTAAGCAGTGGCTAGATCCAGTCTGGGCTTACTGCTTATACATTGGCAAGCAATCTCTATTAACTCTAGTAGGAGTATGACCTCCTACTGCTGAAGAAGTATTTTGGTAGCAGGAACCACAAAAAGATTTCCTGACCCCTTCTAGGCTACTCTCTCATACTTGCACCACATCCTCAGCTGTGCCAAATGCAATCCTGCAATACTCAGAAAGCTAATTAATCTTAATTTGCCCTCAAGAAAGCAAAAAAAGTTCTTGTAATCCAGTTCCATTTTCGATTTATGTTACCACAGCCCCACACACGGCTGTGCTGCACCACGAGGCAAGGTGAGCAGCTGCGGGTGGCTCGCCAGAGGTGCCAGTCTCTGAAGCCAGAGCTGTGCTGAGAAGAGGGTGAGATGTGCTGCTCCCTGGGATAGAGACCACACGATGACTATCTCCTGGATTACACATTTGGCTTTGGGATCCTAGGCTGTTCTTGTGGCAAAGACAGGAGTTACAGACAAGGCGACCGAGTCCCCAAATTTAGGATTCTCAAGAGGAAGTTTGGTTAGAATGGGGGAAGCTTCTATGGCATTTCCAGGTCCTCAGTTCTACATTTTCTAAAGTGACCTGGTAAAACCACTAAGATTCCTTAATTGGTTTAGTGAAATATGAGTGGGTAAGTGATAGCAAACACAAAGCAAAAACAGTACAAACTTCATTTCATAATAAGAGTAGTGAACTGCAGAGCCAGACTTCCAGGACCCTGTAACAGGTACAGAGAATGTAGTGCTGGCTGAGAGAACATGAACACTAAAGTTAGGATGCTGTTCAAGAAGTGTTCCCAAAAGGCACCATTTCTTTTCTCTGGTTTGGAGTATTCTTTTCTCTTCCCACTTCCCTTCTCAAGAAAAACATTTAGCAGGGTAAAACTAAATTTTCTGTAAAACTATTTTTATGCTCTGTGGAAGAAAACAAAAAAAGACAGAAAATGGATAGAGACACATGCAGAGATAGCTGTCTGAAACTCTCTCTGTAATCATATGGAAAAAACTTACAAAAGTTTTTCTTTTGGCAAAACTTCTATACCCCAATTACCAAAGATGTGTCTTCAACTAATTTTTTCCCCTCATTACGCACTCCACAGCTCCCAAGGATACAACAGAATGAGTCAGTCGAATTCTCCATTCGATTTTTTAAAATGTTTTTTCTTGGTCTCCACATAAGAAGCACTAAAAGAAAACTCTCTCCTGTTAACAGCTGATTTTTACCTCACTAGCTTGTCACAGTGGAATGCAAACACAGGAAAACTACAGTAGATCAGCTGACATGCAGTAACTTGTAAATAACTTATGCACATGGTTCAGAGGACTGAGGTAGAAACGTTTAGTAGAACTATAAGAAATTTTAATAATTGTATAAGATCCAGTGTGGACACACTTAACTTGGAATTAAAGTATTTACTCCCCTGACAAATCAGAGCAAACAAAATTGTATAGGAACTTTATTCTAGTGTAACTGCGTCCCACAGCAGAACACAACACATCAAAACACAAAAGCCTTCTAGTATTTTTGACTGATCTAAAAGATAAAGTGATTTCCACTATAGAGAAGGACCTGATCATAGGAATTTTGAGGAGTATATACATAAACTACAAGCACATAATTTCATAACCTAATGTAAAATAACATAATAATAATCATTCCGAGTATACCAAGCAGTACTCTACTGGCCTCAATGGCAATACCAATGTGGATATTGAGGATTTAACAGATACACATTGTTATTTCTGAAATGTAATATCCCATCATTCCAACAAAATAATTATGTTCAGATCTGGCTAAACAATAGATTTGGAGGAAACTAAAAGCTAATGGCTAACAAAAGGTTGTGAAATTTAGAAGAAAAAAATGAATTGGTATTTGGTTTCTGGCTTTTCCTACTTAGAATTAAATCACCAAACCTCATGGAACAAAGTCTCCTGTTGTTACATGCTCAGGGCGACATTCCCTTTGCCAAAGCCCTGGCAAACTTTTTCTAATTTTGAGATCATATATAATTTTAAGAAAAAGAATTTAAGAAAGAGACCTAAGAAACCTAATCCTACACTAAACCAACATTGCAAGGACCACATCATTAGAAGAGACAGGAATTATAAATAATTCATTCTGCATATCTTCTGTACAAATTGCTGTTCCCATGAAAAAAACATGTTTTCCTAATTGCTTCCAACCGCTCCACACCTGCTGTCTTACCTGCCTAGGCCAGCATTCCTCTGCCTATTGTTACTGCAAATTGCTGAATAACCTATCTTTCGTAAGAAGCTACTACTTCATTTAATTATTAGCAAGTGTGATGCTCCCATGTTAATTTTAAAAGTCACATATGCTATATGCAGGTAAACCAGAACTGCTCAACAGGACTGCCTTTACATAGCATGAGCCATTGCTCCTGAACAGCATCACTTACAAGATCTCGTCTCCTAAACACTTCCATTTCAGTTCCTGCCTCACCATTGTTCTTCTCAATAGTGAAGATGAAAAAGAATAGCCAGCATGGTATTTTATCCCCTTTCAAATATATAAATCAAAGATTGTCACGTTTCTCAGGTGCTGCTGCTAAAGCGATCAGAAGCAAAATAACTGCCTTTATTTTAAATACAAATCCCATTTATGTAAATTTTGTACTGATAATACAATTTTAGCTAGTTGACTGACTTTAAAAAAAAAACTGTATACCTGTACAGCTCCCAGAAAGCATATGAATTCCCCAGTATAAGGATATCTTACTCGATATAACCTGGGACAATACTAACAAAAGCAGATCTGTAACCGTGTAAAGACAGTATTTGCATAAACACAGGGTGTTCCTGAAGGGGCAGAGGGGAGTACAGACAACAGTCAGATCAATATTGAACATCTTCTGCGATGACACACAGCAATTCAGACTTCATCCAGCCATGATTTATTCTGTCCACAGACTCAGGAACACAACAGTCATTCCAGTCACACATTGTCCTTTTCCCATTTGCAGAAGCCAATGAAGCCACTGGAAAAGCAGTGGCCTTTCTTATCCCAGCAGTCCACAGGTTATTTACAAGAACCACCACACAAAATGCCGCAGACACAGCTTTCCTCCAGAGCAACAGCAAATTCATTCCATATGAGTATCTGATGCTGACAACAGCAAGGCAACTGCTCTCTCAACTTTAAGAGATGACAGGGCCCAAGGCAGAGTTTTGCCTTATTTGTTGGCAATACATCCAATAAATAAAGCTGCCTTTACCCACACTGTTTACAGACCTCCACGAAGGTCAATTCTTCCTAGCTCCTGGACAGAGGTCTTAGAGAGGTCTCAGTCACTAGTAAGATAAAATACACCACCCCCCCTCTTTGTTATGTGCACAATTCCAACTCTCTGTGCTGTGAGTCAGACTACGGATGGAAAGCAATAGATAAAGTATTCGGAAAGTGTCATGGAGAACAACTACAAAACAAATTACCTGTTTAATATCTGAAAATAAAACTAAAAATCCAAAATAAATTTAATGAATAATTTTTCCTGCACAAAATAGCTCTTTATTTTATGGTAGAAGCTACTCTGGGGACAAGATTGGTCCAAAAATTATATTCATGCATTAGCCACCAGGAAGATAAAGAAATTCACTTTCCATTTCATGTGTGAGCATTGGACCTTCCCTTGCCTAAAAAAATACACAGAAAACGTTTTTACTCTTTAAGCCACACACACACACAAAAAAAATCCTCTTAAAAAAAATCAGTCTGCTGCATAGATACTGCTTTCCTGGGAAAAGATGAGAGAACAAATCCTGGACAGATCACCATGTCCAGTATTACACTTCTGGAAGGCACATAGATATTGCTGGAATGAAACATGGCAAAGGAACAGACAAAATGTTAAAAGCTCTGCCTTTTTAAATTAACCACACAGATGTTGTGATAGTTGTGATTAAAACCTAAAATATGGGGTCTTTTAAGACGCATTTCAGACTCTCTTAAATTAATCACGAATGTTTGGCAAGAAAACAAGGTTTGCTTTTCTTTTGGCTGTCATCTCACTCGAAATAGGTAAGAGCACATCTGTCCTGTATCTCAAGGAATTCAATATGTTATGTCAAAGTATAGGAATTTGCTGCTTCCTATGATGGTTTATGTCATACTATGACATGCCAAGTTATCTGGCATTCATGACTTCAAAATGGAAATTGAAATAAATGAACAAAATATAAACTACTGAAGCTCACACACAAGTCTGAATTTTCACACAAGAGAGGCTGAATTTTGAGATGATTCCATTTAATATGTGATTGCATACCCATGCTAATCAGAGAATCACAGAATGGTTTGGGTTGGTTTGGGCAGGATCACCTTTGCTTAGACCCGCTCAAACAGTGCACAAAGAGCGTATCCCTGATGGGGGGAAGCCTAAAACATCTGCATGACACATGCTTCATTGTTTACAGATGAACTGCAAAACAAAAACCTTTCCCCCGTTACTGATTTATCAAATAACTAAAATGTATGAGACACTTCATAATTTCATGCTAGTTTCGTGGCTTTAGTTTTCACACATCAAAGTCAGACACAAAGCGCCAGTTTTAAACCAACTGAAGTACACTCACACTGCAGTTTAGCTACATGGACATCAAAATCAAATTCTTTCAACCAAAGCAAGTCCTCTTGTAGGACCAGGACTAGAATACTGCCTCTGTCTGGGAGGGGGCTAATATATTATGCTTAAAGTATGATTAAAGTCATTGCAAGTGAGAGTGAAAAATGGTTTTGTACTGCTTAGAATTTAGTTTTCCTTAAATTTTCAAGAAGCAAACATAATAAAAAACATATTATGAAGTTCCATGTAGTACACTCCATAAAATCTTACACAGTAATTAAGCACCACTGGACCATGATATGGCAAATCCTAGCCCTGCGCACTGCCAGGTTCATTAACGCAGCTTCATTTACTTTAGAGCAATTTAGAGGTACACAATGCAGAACAATCCAAAAAAATTCTTTTATTTAGAAACAGAGTAATTGCAAGAACTTTATTTAAAATAGAATTACCCAATGTAGAAGGAACACTAGAAAGAATTAAAAATGGAGTTTTGCCAGTTTTGTTCAGTGGGGGGAGAAAGATGGAAACATTAACCCATTACAAAAAAAGGATTGAGCGATCTACAACAAAATTGGTTACCTGATTCTTCTCTGTAACTCCTCGTTGCATCCACCTATTACTTTCCAGCTCATTTATGCACACCTCATAAGGGGCATCTTTGCATATTTACACCTTCCTTTCCTAGAGATACAACCACATAATCCTAGGAATTATTCCAATTACAACAGAAATACTGCAGCCCACAAAACTGTTGATCAGGCTAAGCCTGGCTGAGGAGAGAGCTCACATTACAGCAAACCTGCAGCAGATTTGGCCAGTGCTGGGAAATGACCCATCAGTGCAGCATCCTCCCATATGGAGGGGAGGTCACCGTTGCTCCTTTCCCTTGGATCTCTCATCTCTTGTCACGTCAGAAGAAAGAGCACAGCATGAGAATCAAACAGGATCCAAGCACAAGTCTCAGCACAGGAAAACGGATGGATGCCATGCATAAACATTGCTGCAGTCAATTTAGCAGTCAAGACAGAATGTGAATTATCTTGGACCCGATTCAAGCAGGATATAGAGGGCAACTCTATGGAAGTGCCTGCATCTGCAAATCCCTAGTAGAGAATGGAATTATGGTGAGACTCAGCCTGTCCTGCACAACAGAGCACACTGAAATAGAATGTGCTTTTAGTGATACAGAAACTTGGGAGGAAATATCTACACTCTTTGCCATGTACATAGAGGTTTAAAAAAAAATCAAATTAATAACTAAATATCCAAGATTACAAGCACCTAAACATCAGGATGAGATCCTTTCAGACCTTCTGCCTCTCCCCTCTGACAGCTACTGGCCAGGGTGGGAAATTTAATGTAATGAGATCAGCTTTGCTGTTTTAGTCTCAAAAGTGAAGATGGAGCATATGCCTGTAGATAGTACTGTTATCTGTATTACTGCAGTGTCTGAAGACCCCAGTCAGACACAGGCCATTGAACACTCAGAAAAAATTCTCAAAGAAAATTCCTGCCAAAAAGAGTTCACCATGTGAACTAAGGGAAAAATGCAACCTGTGAATTTGATTAAACCAGTGGTGATAACCATGGAGAGGAAACATGCGAAAGAATTGTAGATGAACACACAGGCATGGTCAACTTTGACAGCATCCTGCAGAAATTATAAGTTATACGCCTGTGCTGAAGGGCTTTGTTTGTTTGAAACCTTGAAGTTATATCTTGCAAAACATTTCTTCCAATCTTTGAATTAGATTTTAAAAATACTAAAGAAGCTATGGATTTTAGTTGGCCACCTGCTTACTTTGAGAGGACTCTCAATCAGCTGTGATAATAAGAACATTGCCTCACATTATACAAATACTATTTAGACCACAGAGTTTCACTGAAGGTCTGTGATCTCTGTTGGTAGAAGGTCACATCCAGCCCCTAGGCACATGAAATCTCTGTTGTTCACTGCACAGTAAATACCCAGCACACAAACCAGAAGGAAACGTCTTTCTAGATTTCATGCTTAGTCCTCAATGTATGGGCACATCACACATGGACTTTTTTTTTAAATAAACTCTACCACATTAAGCCTCCACAGTTAAAATTGTACTTTGATGACAACAAAATCCATCTCCATCGTCTTCTTCAAAACCTCCATTCAAAAAGAAGAGTTTGCAAATAGGGTAAAACAATCTACTGTAAAGTGAGCCTGTGCAAACTAAGTTTACTGTTCTATTTGCTTTAAAATATCATGGTCCAGTCCTCACTGGGGGATATCACAGCTTTACAGAGTGTCATTATCATTCATATTGTGTTTATCTTGACAGGTACTTTGAAGTATTATTTTTCAATTATGTAAAAAGTGGAGTTGGAAGTAATTTATTGAGTAAAATCTGTCATCATTTTCAAGAGTCACTGGCTGATACAGCGGAACTTAGGGACTTCAATATCATTAGGGATAGAGTGACTACATAACTAGTAATCACTGCTAATCTAGTAATTGGCAAGGTGACGTACAGCTACCATAGTAACAAACATAAGATCAAATGTTTGCTTCCAAGAAATGCCTACACTTCACTCAGCTACTCTGCCATGATTTTTAAAGTCATGACAGAGAAAACAAAAACACATCATGCATTTTAGAACTTGCCTCTTTCTCTGCTTTTTTCTCCTTCCTCAGAAGAATAATTTCACTAGTTTTACAGAGAATGTCCCACTACTGATCAGGAGACAAAGCTTCTGCAGCCATGATCAGTGACAGCCGCATCACTCTTACCTAGGGAGAGTGCACAGCACACACCAGAGACAGCAGGTACCCTAGGGTGCCTAGGAAGAACCACCTTCCCAAGCATTTCTGCATGGGCTGCACACAGAGATTATTTCACGCAGTAGTCATAGTATAAGGACATCTTCCTATCTAAAGGTTATACACCTCTTCTAGCATGCTCCTAACCATTCTAAGTAACTTCAGTTAATTAACAGCCACCTCTGTTCTTTGCACTTCACAGACACCTCTACCCAATCTTGTTTCTATTAAACTCTCACTCATACAAAACCCCAACATCCAGTAAGTGTCAATATCTTTGGCACGGGGTAAAAAATCTAGGAACAGAGGAGGGCAAGCCACAAAGCAGAGTCACAGAGACACTCAGGAGTGAAGTTGCAAGGACGCACAGTTGTTCTGGCTTCCCATCCACTGTGCCAACACCTAGTTCAAATTTATACCTACAGATTTGTATTTTTTATTTTTTGTGTTTCCACACAAGCTATTGATTGAGTAAACAAGAGAGTCAGGACAAACCCAAGCTGAAGCAGGAGAATGTAGCTAACAGGTTTGTATTTTCAGGAAGGTATTAGTCTAGTGTCTCATCAAAATATATTTATTATTCTGAATTTCCTTTTTAGGAAAAAAGCTTGAAGAGTAGCTACAGACATTACATTAAAACCTATATGCAATTAAGTGTCTTGATCTAGACATTTAAATTACTCCTATGGGATGTCTGTCAGAAAATCCAGCTTGTTTTATGGCTATGCTAATCTTCTCATATCTGTTTCACTTTTTATCCTTACACCTGCCTGTAGTAACAAGATTAGGAATTAAACTGGAAGAGGGCTGTCTGTCAAGGAATACCAATTAATCTATTGATTTAATCGTCAGAATCACAACTAAATGGAGCTCCAGGCCTGGGCAAACAGAAGGTGTTTATTGTACTATAATTCAAACCCTAAGTCACGCTTCTGGCAGGCTGTGTCACCAGACTGCACAGAGGAAACAATTAGGAGAGTGAAACAGACACCGGAGTTTTTCTTGTAAAGGGATTCTTATTTGACTGCTATGGCCAGAGGGAAGATTTTGCATGTGATCTCAACACAAAACTAAAAAAAAAAAAGTAAGAAATTCTGTCTTCTGGATCATTTGCAGATCCAACCTAAGGCATTCAGGGAGTGTTTAAACAGGAGTGCACGTGTTTATCTTTGTGAAACCAGGCCCCGTTCACAGAGCTCCTATCTCCTCATCTCAAGTCACAACTCTCAGTTGCACTACTGTTGTCTGATTACAGGAGTCTGGTACCATCTCTCTCCAAGCAGAACCCGCGAGTTCAGGGAAGTTTCTGCACTTGCAGCAGACTCTGCCGTATTTATTAATATAAGCTGCCACAACCTACATGCTCATGACAGAAAACACAAAAAACATCCATGTACCACAGACCCAGTAGTTGGAAATGAATGAATGAATATGGAAAACAGTGCAGCAAAATAGCAAGTTGTTTTCAAAGTTGAATGCCCAAAAATAGTGCTAAGGATTGGATTCATGGAGACACCTAAATGTTTATTTTCTGGAAACTGTTTTGAAGCTTTGCAATTTATCTACTTTGATGATACACTGAAGGCAAGTGCTATGACAGACCATCCAAAAGTTTGGGATAATCAATCCTTTGCTACAAAATGAGATTGCAGTTAACAAAGAATTCACAATAAAAGAAACAAAGTGCGGATATGCTCAAAATACGCACAGCAAGCAGCAAGGCAGATAAATGGATCTGAAACAGCCCACTCTGAAGCCAGGCACAGGAGAGTGACCCCCTGCAAGTGACAGCACTGCAAGGAAACAAACGCTGTTTGTTCCCAACTGACCGCACTTCCGCCTCCTCCCCTTCCATTCAATCCCAGTGCCAGTGATGCTCTCTCCACCTACATGGCATGCGGGTTCCAAATACTTTTATCTCGGTGAGGAAAGCAGGCTGGAGAAAGCATGTGATCACACGGTAAGTTTATGCTTATATCTGCTGGCATGAAGGGGAAAAACCGTCTCTCAAATAGGTTGCTTAATTAGATAATGCAATTAAATGCTGTGTATAATTGTGTAAAGCATGTGGATCTGGAGCAGATTCAGCAGGGGAGTGTGTGCTTAAGGAGCAACTGGGACAGCTGTGGACATCTGCAACCTTTGCTTTAAAAGCAGTAAATGCTGCACGGTTAGAAAAAGAAAATAGTTACCCGATTTATCCTTTGTACTGGAAGTCTGTTGCCCAAATGCTATTGCTCCTGAAGGAATTCAGCACAGACAAAGTCAGCTGAGCCAAACCAGAGCCCCTCTTCCCCCCTCCCATTATTCGGTACACACTTCTCTTCCCGCTAGCTCAGTTCTGACAATGCAGGGAAAAAGAATGGCAGAGGGAAGCAGAGCACAGCTGTATGCTGCAGATTCTCTCCATATTCATTTGCCAAACAAAGCCAGTATTCAAAAAGACAACGAAGATGCAATAGGACCATACCAAATCCATGCCTCTGAGCAGCGAGGGGTTCTCTAACAATGCATTCAAGCAACAGATAGAGATTTACCTTCAAAATGCAGGCCATGTTCTTTCTCTATCCTTCCTACCAAAGAGCAGCAGGATTCTACTTTGTAAGCAGCAGTTCCAGTGTCAGGCAAAAGGCTGGTAGAGCTGCAGAACTGCTAGAGCCTACATTCCTGTAGATCCAAATAAAGGTACCACGCATCCAGGACCCGTTAGTCATATTAGTCTTTTTATGCCCCGTTTGTTCCACCCATCAGCTCCTGCCACTGGCTGGGAGCCAGCCCAGCACCTCCCCTCCGTCACATGACTGAGTTTGATTCATGGCTCCAGATTGTATTTTCGTAAGCTGCAGAACGCTCTCGCGCAGTGCTGTACGCACAAACGGCGATCTGTACCTTGCAGATGTTTTGCAATGCCTGCAAATCAAGCTGCATGTTTATAATTAGTACCTGTGCAGCTCTCAGGAGGCAGTTGCTGGCAGTTGGGCAGAAAAGTCCAAACTCTATTACTAGGGCTTTAAAAATCCTTACGCTGCTTGTTAGAATACAGTATTGTTTCATGTTCAGCCCTTTTCATTGTACAGCAGGCTTCCCTTTGTCCAAACTGCTGCCCTATGAGAAATAATCATTATCGGCAACCAACCCAAATAGCCCACCAGAGGTGTTTGTGTTGTGCTGCGCACGCCTTTTTGTGTAAAGAGCTGGCATCCGTCACAGGGAATGGAAAGTGTGGGTTGGTTTGTGAGGTTTTTCACTTGTGCAAGTCTGATAAAAACTCTCTGAACTTCCTTTGGACTTTCTTATGCTGCAGTGGGATTAAGTGCAGGTTAATAAATTCAGTTGTTGAAGAAATCTTTGACTTTACATAATCTCATCAAATTCAAATTCTTCCCTTACATAAGGGATGATATACTCTGTATATCATAAAGGGTTTGCTTCATATTTGTCACTTCTCCTGCAGTCTCTTTTTCCCCCTTTTACATTTTCTCAGTACTTCTCATCACTACATCTTGGAACCCTTTGCATTTTCTTGGCACCTTCCCTGTATTCCTTTTGTGCCACATTGCTTCACTCCTGCTGCTTTAATACACACCAAAGCTCTCCCTCTCCCTTAATATAGGGGATGGCTTCATCCTGTCTGCAGCAGCTCAGGGTACCTGTTTACATGCAGCCAATACACACTCCAGTTCATGTTATGAAACCACTTACCACGGAGCTCTCAGTGTGTGGAAGCCAGGAGGGGTTAGTGCTGTGCTGCACATCCAGTCACCAATACTCTTCCCTGCCGGGCAAGCCTCTCCTATGCAGGTGCAATCCCTCAAGACAGTAAGTAGGTTGAAACCAAAGGAACCAGCTGTCCTCATTTGTATGCTGGGGCAAATCATCACTGAGAGCAGAACAGAAAGGGCCTGGGGGGATTTCTCCAGCTCACAATCCTTGGCTGCCTTTCTGTGCAGTTCCAGAGAAGGTGCCAATGTGTCCTTGGCCTCCAGAGTGCTGTCGTTTTACACAGGTCCTGCAAAATCCTCAGCACTTCTCACCACTGGAAATCCACCTCTTTGCTCCATTACAGCCACAAGCCAGAGCTCCTGAGCTGAAAATTGTAGTGTTGTTGGGGAGGCTAATGAAAAAAAAAATTCATTGAAGTTTCTAACTATGTTGACTAACACAAGGAAATATCTAAATCACAAGTTAGTGGAAGGAGGTTGTATGGGAGGGACTTAGGCCTTTTTTTATTAGAAGCTACCACTAGTCAGTGTTAGATTATCCTGGATAGCAGTTTGTGTTTCTCTGAGTACTAGCTGTTCATAAGGAGTTCTATAACAAAGCTCTGTTTTTTAATGAATAAGATAAACAAATAATTCATTTTTTCCTGAACAAAAAAATAATTGTCTATTTTTCTCTCCAGCAGTCAAGAATCTAATTTTCCTGGGGCTGAAACTATTCCTTTCACCTGTGTGATGGGCAATCAAAGAAGTTTTCATCTGAGGCAAATGAAAAATATTCCACCCCCTTCCCACCACCCACCTTACCAACTCCGTAAAGAACGAAAGAAATGAGACTTGGAGAGAGACTGTCCTGAAAAGGTCAACCATTTCAACATGTCCAAAGCATTGAGGAATTTTCAGTGAATAATATTCCTTAAGGAAAGGCAGAGACGTGGGTAGGTGTCTGGTTTTAAGCAACTGTGACATGCTTCGATTCTAAACATCACATCAGACAAAATGTGGTGACCTTTAACTTTTAGACTTTTTGTAAATGGGTATTTATCTTAAAGACACTTCATCATGGCTGTACATCAGCAACAGTCATCCTCCCCTCTTTCTTTCAGGAGGGAAATGGAGGAGATGTCACTTGATTTTCTCCTAGAGACAGGAACAGAAGGTGTGACTTGGTAGCTGGGATCACCACAAAGAGAAACAAAGTCCAGCCCTAGACTGAGCTAATTTCACCTCAGAGAAACTACACGAGGAATGCATCCACCAAACGATAAGAGCAAATAGCCATTGTAAGCACATCATTCCATGAGTCTCATGAAGTGCTTTACCTGAACTTATAATGCTCTTGAAATCAGCTTTTGGCCAAACATAGCTCACACAAATTTCAGTCGCATCTGCAACTTTCCATCCCAAATTAACGCAGTTGTTGTTGCCTGGTAGGGATGTCAAAGGCAATATGAATCTGCCTTTCAACTCTGAGTCATTGTGACAGGCCACACAAAGTCACTATTTCTAGTTCTGAGGACAAAGACCTTACATGTTTTCCATCTAGTTCAAATCCTTCCAATACGTTCCTATGGAGAGGTAACCCTTTGAGGGGCAGCAGCCCTTTTCAATTCTATATTTTAAAAACTAATTCTGCCATAAGAAATCAATTCTCTGTGGAGAAGACTGATTAAGCCTTAATTTTCAGAGATTAATACCACTACACAATCCCAGCATCCGAGCAGGAGTTAGTACTGCCAGTGTGGGTAGTCCTGCTGGGTGGGCTGTGCCATGGGCAGTGCTCGATTGGTTTGCTTGGTGACTGGACACCATGTCCCTGATCAAGCTGCACTTTCACCTGTGGTGAGAACTTCAAAGCCAGAATCTCACAGATGGGTAACAGACTTAAATAGTAAGTTAATTTGTTATTCCCACACTCTATATTTTAAAAGTGCGTGCTTAGAGAAAGTCTGAAAGCCATCGTCTCCTCATGAATCATTGAAATCAGACACTGGTTCATGTTGTGAAAATGTGCCTAAAAGGAAGAATCTGTTCCTATACTTGCTGCCACTACAAAGTTTTATCAGACAAGGATGACACAAGGTGGCATTTTTCACCCTTCAGGTGCAACCTGAGTCAGTGGCAGAGTAACAGATCTGCTCTACTGTTATCCAGAGATCTCATCTTCCCAACCTTCTGTATCAAGTTTTCCTTACCTCATGTAACTCACCACTAGAAGTAAGCAATTTAAGATACCCAGCAGCCCAATGGTGTGTCAGTGGTAGAGGATGAGATGATAGATAACTGGCAGGTTATGATTTTATATATAAAACTATATATGTCATATATATATTAAAAATATATTTTTATATTATATTAAACAGGAAATCTTATCAGGTTATCCAAATGTTACATGGAATTTTAATTTTAAACTCTTAATGATCCTGATTTTTCAGGTAAGAAAAAAGGCTAAATCAAGCCTGAGTGCTTCATCTCAGGTGAGCTCCTACTACACGCTGGAGTGCAGAAGTTGAGGAGATCACATGGGGCTTGTTACGGCCTGAATTCTGCTGTTACTTTTCAGAATATCCTTATGGCTTAAAGCAAGCATGCCATGTACACATTACTGAAAGAGCCTGTATAGATTGCCCTGCCCAGCTTTCTTCTCAGCACAATTAATTCGTACCTTATTCAGCTGCACAACAACCAGGATCCATTTAAAAAAAAAAAAAGTTTAGTCATGGAATACTTCTGCATGTTTTACTGACAGGAGACAAGGATTTCTCGGCACCATTGCTGCTGTTAGAAATTCAGCTCATCACCTCACTATTATTCAGTGTCATGGTAACAATTCAGCACAGCCACACAGCACTTGCAGACCTTGCATGTTCTGGACTTCCCCCCAGCCCCTTTCTTATGCACACATAGAAACACACAAATCCAGGTCTCCCAACTTTCTTTCAACTAAATATTATTTTTAAAAAAAACCAATAAAATCAAGTGTTGGCCACACCTAACGATGCATGAATATTCAGGGTTTAAAACACAAAGGTCTATAGAAGTTCCTGGAAGCAGAAAAAAAGCAAACCCTACAAATCAGTAATCTTTTCAGACTGTTGTCGTTTTATTCTCAATGCATGCTCATCTGACAGCTTCAGGTTTCTGTTTTCAAAGGTAGTTATTAACCATGGATCATTTTACACTGAATTACAGATTGTTGGAGATTTTTTATATTAATGAAAAAGTACATGTCATCTGTTATTTGTAATTTCTTTTAAAATTAAATGTAACTGTTTTAACAGAAACAATGGATTTTTTAAATGCGAAGAATAAAAAGAAAAGAAACTTCAAAACCCCACAAACAAACAAAACAATAAAAACCAAACCAAAAAACTCCCACATGCTTAGAGAAGAACAGAGTTTGTCCCAGGCAGCTTT
The DNA here is from genome assembly GCA_013400975.1 of Atrichornis clamosus. Classification (NCBI taxonomy): domain Eukaryota; kingdom Metazoa; phylum Chordata; class Aves; order Passeriformes; family Menuridae; genus Atrichornis; species Atrichornis clamosus. Next base: position 212,015 of record WBMZ01012071.1, on the reverse strand, counting down.
CCTCTAATTAAAACAGACTAAGCAAGTCTGAAGAGTGATGTATCTGCTTGTGCCACCAGATGTTTTGCCTGTATAAAAATAGCAAGATAAACAAACTTATGCTGCAGTCTCCAGGAGAAGAAAACCCACCAGTAATATTCTGAATAGCATCAAAAGCTAAATGATGTATTTGAAAATGCACTATCACTTGCAGGTAATTTTGCTGAATAGAGAATGTGTTTGGTTGACTGGTATTTCTTGCAAATTCTTCAGTCAAGGATATATTTGGTTTTTCCACTATAAAATTTTTACATTCTTTGCTCTGTTGTCAATACCTTACACTCCCACTATTTTTATGACACGTAACTAACATCACAAAAACACTAATGCTGTTTCACACTGAGATACAGCCATGCCAACTCATCCTCTAATGAGATTTTATCCTGGGGAATACAGCTGTTCACATAAAAGGAGCTTAGGAAAAGGGACCAGTGACAACTTCAGTCGTGGTATTGAAGGCCCTAAATTGGAACAGAACATTTCAATGCAGCATTTCAGCATAGGAGAATACCTTCTCCTGAACTAAAGAAGCAGAGACATTCCCTGCCGTGCTTCCTCCAAAGATCCAGCCAGCTACTGTTGTTGTGGGCTAAGCCCTGTCATTATCCACACTGCTTGTCTTTAAAGAAAAGAAACCAAAAAAACCCCAACAAAACCTGTCCCTATCCCTTCCCAATGCTTTATCTAATGTTTCTTTGCATTTGAAAGGAAAACCTTGAAAGCACAGCAGTAAAGACAAATAGATTTAATTCAGGAGTGAATTAATTTTAGCAGGGGAGAGGGGAGGGAAGGGGAGATTTTTGTGGACCACTCTCATATAACATCTAGAGGGTCTCAACCCCAGCACTGTTACATCTGAGCCACCTTGTTCAGCAACATCCTGCTACACATCACAACATCACAAAGTGGATAAAACTAGCAAGACTAGTGGTCTTGTTTCGTTAAATGTTACGAATTAGCATTATTTTAGCATACTATAAATGGATGTTTAACATGATTACAGTAATTTTAGGAATAAAAAAAGTGTTTCACAGATTTTTGTTTTATTTCTGTCTTGGATATATTTGGTTCAGTTATGGCCCCAATGTTTAGACATGCAGAAAAAAAATTTGATTTCTGTAACCACAAAACTAAGCAACATTTTCTTGTTAACAGAGGTGTCATATGGGGAGTTTTACAGAAGATGGTCAGAAAGTCATGAAAAAACACCTATTCCTGTTTTTAAATCTCATTCTGTACTTGATTCCTGAGTTATGAAACCAATCAAACTATGTTGAAATCCAGCTCTCCTCCTTCCATTAAATTGTCTCCATGAAATTCTGTTCTTGGCAAATTTAATGTCTTACCTAGCCACAACATGAGAAACAGTAGAAGCTGATTATGGATCTGGAATCGTGAGCTTTACTCCTCTGAATCCCAATAAACTGCTACCCTACTGCCCTGTTAAATCCACACTCTCCTTGGAGCCTTCAGAGGCACTAACCAGCCATCACACTGTGTCCTAATGCCAACAAACGTTGCTCCACTGGATATAAAAAGAAGAGAATACCTTGTTATTGAAGTTGCTCTCACCCATGAAAGTTGCCAGTAGCAAAACTTTGGTGTTCTTTGAAGAGTCCATCTCAAACTATGAACATATATTCTCAAGAAAAATATCTTTACATCTTCTGAAACATCTGACAGCTCTCATACAAATTTTTAACAAAATCTATCCTGTGCAGTGCTCTTAATTAATAATTTTACAAGTGTAGAAGTGGCAACAGTCTTGCCTTCGACAGTTGTCTACACTGCTGTGTAACAGTGAACTAGAAGATAAAAAGATGCAGTTATAAGGGGATTTTAAGGTATTTAATGAGTTAAAGAACTTGTGAATATTGCCTTATTGGAACAGTCAGCAACCTTGAAATTAAAGTTGTAGCATTAAACACAAGACTAAAGAAATACAGGAGTTCTGCCTGAGCATAGAGATCTTAGAATTTTTTAAACTACATTATATCACCAAAGGAAGTTTTTGGGTTGTGGGTTCTTGTTTGGGTTTGTTTGGGGTTTTTTTAATTAGAGTATGGGGTGAGGTTTGGGGGGTTTTGCGAGTTTTTTCCATTTATCCTCCCTTTTCTAGTTCAAAAGGTGAAACTTGAAAAAGATGAGTGTGAATCAGCATTACACAAATATGCTGCTTCCTACAGGATCACGGCTTCATTTACTGGAAAAAATGATATAGTGCATGCAAAATGGTTTTAAGGAAAAGCTGAAGTCTGATGATTGAAATCATTGAAAGCAGCTGTGAAGAGGTGGATTCTGAACTTGTCTCTAACAGAAATCCACTGCAATGGTCTCTGATTTAATAGCTAAGCACTGGTATTATTTTCCCTCATTTTCTGGACTCATAATTTAAAACCTTAAGGGCTTATTCACCAATGCATTGGGTAATTGCAGCTGCAATTGAAGGTATTAGGAGTTATACTTTGAGCATATTAATTGATACATAATGTTAAGTACTCTGAAGCAAAACAAACAAAAAGAAATCTTAGACATCCCGTATTGGACAGCAGCATAAAAGGACACTTTAATTATTTTTCCTGTGACTCACTTTCCTGTAAAACAGTAATAATTTTTAATGTGGATATGTCATATTACAGTGAATGGCATAAGAGTGTCCATTAGGAAATTAGGCAACCTGTCTTCAGGAAATGCTTTCACTCTCATGAAGTAACATGTGGCACAGAGCCACACTTGGGCATGGTAGAGCAAACAGAATATTAAATTGCTGCTCTCCATCTGCAGCCTGTACACATAAACAAGGCAGAAGCATTAGAATAAAATCATGTTATTAATCACATAATTTAAAACTATGTTTCAGAGATAATTTGACTAATAATTAAGATATTAAACAATAAATAATTAAATAATAATTAGGACTGCAGAGGTAATCACATTGGCATTTTAAAATTTGAATGCTTGAGTTTCTTATTTAATACTGTTATAATTTTTGTATCCCTGAAGTCAGAGGCACAAATTCCATCTCCTGCCATTACTGGCAACCCTGTTGTGTACCACTGTAAGTTTTCTAACTTCCTGAACCATCCAGGACTTCCACTCCTGAGAAACCAACTCATGCAAAAGCAGCCACTTCTAGACCTAGAGTACAAGACACATCCTTTCCTTGCTAGGTGGTAGCAGCAAAGAAAGGAAGATCTGTCCTGTGACACCCCAATATAGCTTCTGTTGACTGCTGAATCCACCAGCTCTGCCACTGAACAGGACACAACTTCAGTCATCGCTATCACTCTGTCCTTTCTCAGTTAGAAACTAGAGAAAGAACGTATGCCATTGCCATGCTACCTTTGAGAAGGAAAACACCCAAACAGCCTAAAACCCCATGTTATTTTAAGAGTCCCAATAACAGAAGAAACAAGAAGACTCAGAGTAAGTCCATTTAACGGTCCAAATAAAGTCCATACAGTGGTCCCTGGACAATGAGAAAGGTGATGTGTTTGTTAATTTTGATATTTTATGACTCCTGATGACTCTGATGTTTTGCTCAAAGTTTTTTGAATTTCCAAAAAGTCATTAAGCCCTCTGTTAACCATCTCCCCAAACTGAAAGTTGAAGATGCATACATCCACTATAGTGGTACAACACTAAGATTTGGTGATCTTACGGTTTTTAAAAACCCTTCTTTTGGGCAGTGCAGTCCTGCCAGAGATCACTCTAAGACAGTAAGAGTCTTTATGGACACAATGGCCTTTGGTGTAAAATACCAGGTTTTGCAGAGATAATTCAATTGGCAGAGTTTTCTCTGGAAGCAAGTTCCATATCTCTAGGAGAAGTTTATTAATGTTGCTCTATAGTTACAGCCTACATCCCAGTAGCGAAGGAATCAGAATTTGGATCCAACCAAATTTCAGAATATCTAAGTGAAATATGTTCAAAATGCAGGTTTTTAGAATTTATGATCATGACAAGTAAAGGCCTTTCCTGCCCCTCTATTTTAGGATGGTTATCAGAATATCATTTTTCTATGTCTGTTCTTATTATTGAGAGCATGCCATCAGTGCTTGCAAATCAAATAACACCCTGCTTCTTTTGCAATAGAAGTGCAAATAATGTTGCATGTCAACACCAAGGAGGGAATAAAATAAGCATACAGAGACATATTTTAAATAGAAAACATTTTGGAAAAAAAATAATTTTAGTCATCCTCAGGTGAGTAACACTCCTCATTTCATTTTCCCCCAGAGATTTATTACTAGAATTAGTGTTAATCTCAATAAAATGACAGTATTTCTCTTAATCCACCAGAAAGCATCAAATTTTAAAATAGCTTGTAATTTATTGTGCACACCATAATACAGTTCTATAACATTTTGATTACTTTCAAAGCCTTCTAGGATTTTCCTTATCAAGATGTGACATAATTCTTCCCATAGCTCAGTTGTCTCTTTATAATGTGCAGTACATGATAAAGAAAATACTTTATAGTTGGAGATAAACTTACTGTGTCTGGCTTTTCATTTTAATAAAATTTACAAGAGCGTTTGGAGAAACTGCAGCACCAGGTTTCACTGACTGAAAAAAATACATATTAGTAGCTGAGATTTACTTTACGCCTGTTTAGACATTTTGAATAGCAGTCATGGAAGCAAGGTATCAGGAAAAGGTACATTAAGGATTTTAAGGACTGGTTTAATTTAAATTCAGAAGTCCACCTGCAATCACCAGAAAGGCTGCTAGCACCAGAAAGTGTCAGACTACATGGATTGCCTGGATTTTTTTGTGTGACGCTAAATGCAACACCCATCTACAAACACAGAGTTACCCCGTGTTATTCCTTTGAGATAAAGTTATCTTTTGCAGTTAAAGGTTTCTAAAGTAGAATTGCATAGATTTGAAGTGGGGATAGAAGGAGATTTTATTATATTGGACTAATCCTATCCTTTAATTCCCCTAATGAAGTATCATTCCAGAACTGGATGCCATGGGAGAAATGGTCAGATCCACTGAACTTTGTCCAGGATCATACTTGTGTCCTACTTGGTATAAATCAAAATCTTTTGAGAGTTTTCATTAGAAGGAAGACATAAGCCTGACTGTTAGATGAAGCCATGAACACCTGAGAAGCAATTGGTTCAGAAGTTGTGGGGGAGGAAGGAGGAACAGATTTTTCAGTCACAGCTCAGACCTAGCCTTTGTATTCCTGGACAATTTTCATTGCAAGTTAACATTTATGTACCTTTCGATAATAATAAAGAGAACTGCACATTGCTGTGGTCCTGTAAAAATCTTAGTCTGATATAACAGCAACCAGAAAAGTGTTCCCCTTTTGGAAGAATCAAGAAGGACATCAGGCTTTGCAGTCACGCTCTCCTTCTGTGAACCATGCAGTTTGCTGTTGCTGTAGTCTAAGGGCTGTAACAATAGTAAGGATTCAGTCAGGACTAAAGGTCTTGCAATAATTAATAGAGAGTGAGGTGATAAAGAAAAATGACAGACAGAAAATTACCCTATTGCAACTTCAAGAGCATTTCCTGCCTTCCTTTCTTCCTATTTTTAAGTCTCACAAAGTGCGGCATCAGCAGTTCCTCCAAGATGACAGCAGTTCTGTACTAGAAGGGTAAAGGCACCAGGCCACTGACTGGCATAGTTAAACAGACCAGCATCAGGGCTGGTAAAGAGCTGACAGGTTTCTGCTTAATTCTGTTTTTACAAAAGGAAATGGAGACTGTTTTTCTAAAGTGAAAATCTCTTCCTTTAGCATAGCTTCCCCAACAGAAGCCCTGGCTAAGTGAAGGCAAATTTGTGAATTTTCAAAGCAGTATCTTAAACCCACTTGAGATTTTAGTGACACTTGCATTTCTACAGTGTGCCCAGTTTATTTCTATCCAGGTTTCAGAAGAAGGCCATTATTTGCATCGCTTGAAGCTTTTCTTTTGCACAGTCAAAACACACACTGTTAACAAAGTAAGTTCACTGGAGGGACAGGAGAATTTAGCTTTGAATACATTTCAAATAGTAGCTCTCTCTTGCTTTGAACAAAGCCTTTGGAGTTTTATTATGCTATTCTATCTCTCCTTGAGAGGAGCTGCACAGAGATATGTAGGATTTTGCCCAACCCTCCACCCGCCACCCCCTCCTGCTTTTCCTTCGTCCTTACTTCCCTCTCTCCAAACCAGCTCAAAGCAGTAGCAAGGATGGTGACCACAGCCAAACTAGAACAGCATAAGAGATTGCCCACGTGGTATCATATTCATGTACCCAGGTAAATAAGTGCTGGAAAAAATTCATTTGGATACAGCAATCGGAGAAAGGCTGTTAGAGGAAATTATATCAGCTGGGAAACAAGCAAAAATCTACAAAAGCCAACAGTTTTGTTTAACTGTTTGCTTGCTACAGTTCACAAAAATAGTGAATTAACTTCCAAGAGGCAAAGCAAAACTAGATCAGGACTCCACAAGTCTCAGAGGAAAACCTGAAAGAGAGAAGACCACAAGACAAGGCTGTTAATACCCAGATCTCACCATCACACAGATGGAAATTTAAGTTTTGAATATCTTGGTTTATTTTCTATATTAATTGGTTTACTATTTCCAGGAGGCATTTGCTCAAGTGTTTAGCACACATTTGCAGTTTGTTTCTAAAGTTACACAAGAATTTTCAACTAGGTGTGAAAACCACTAGAAAATATCCTCAAACAAAACATGAATCTAGTTACAGGAATAGTCTAAAGTCATCTATTCCAAGATTAGTCAGAAAGTTTCTTAATTGTGTCTGAAATGCAAGTAAACAGTATTATGATTTAGTCCAATGAGAAAGAAAACACCAAGAACTGCTCAGGAAGTTACTAAACATGCTATAAAGTGATGTGACTACTCACAGAAGTCAGGATCTGCTCTCAAACAGTTTAGGAACTTAGGACACTAAATATAGTGGCTGATTATACTGCATATGATGAAATCACAAAATCAAAACAAAGCAAAGCAAAACAGCCCACATCTCTTTGAGCCCACATTTATATTGGCTCTTTCAATTCTTTCTTCAGGTTGCAGTAGACATCTTATTGGAACATCTTATTCCAAAAGCAAATGATTTACACACTGAAAAAACAAGTCCCACCAGGTGGTCATGTCACCCACCCCTTTCACAGTAAGTACATGCATTTTTAGTGAGGGAAATGCAAATGAATCTAGCAGTTTGCACTGCTGGAACAGAATTCTTTCTCAAGAAAAAGTTATTTAACCATCCTGTGTGCCAAACCTGTGCTGTTGCCTGTTACTTGTGACTGACTGTGCAAGACATGGCTGAAAAGCAGCACTCATTGGGCTGCAAACTGGTTTCCTTCACAGCACCATAAAGCAATTCAAGAAATGGTGGCAGCTGCTTTCACAGACATCAAAGTACACTTTCTGTAAGGGCCAGTAGTTTCACTAAGTGTGTAGTTGGCAGGGTTGGTTATTACAAAAAGCTCTTAATTATATTATCAGGAGAGCCTCTTGTCTTCAGCAACAAATGCCCCCATTAAGAGATTATTCTGCTTTAGCCTCAAGTGTACTCTACTTTTCATGCAGTATTATTCTTTGGGATTATCCATGATACCCACACGTAACAGGATCCTTGCTTCCTGTTTCTTGCACATAGTACTACCAATAATTAGTTACAAAGAGAACTATTAAAAGGATAACAAGGGTATTTTCCAAAACAAAAAACACATGGGAAAACCTGCTGCTGATCCAAGCCATCTCTATTTGTCATTACACCAAAAACTGAAAAGATGAGCAGTGATGTCTATGTGGTTCAACACAGTCCCCAGGAGATTCACTAGAGGTGACATCTGCATTTACAGAACACTGCAACCAGCGTTGTTCTGCACACAGTAAGGGAACTACGGGAGAAAAGATGCTATAAACCTTTTACTTTTTTTTAATTAAAAATATCTTGGCATTTGAAATACAGATGAGAGTCACATAATAGAAGTATTCCTAGGTGCATGTCATGACAAGCTAGAAGAATTTACTTTTTAACCTTGGCTTAGCAAATTTCACATCAGATATTCCTATATGGACACTGCAACCCAGAAGAAGAGAAGGATCCAAAAGAGTTGAGCTTATTAAAGGATCTAAAACATCTTTAACCATGAGTGTGAGTACATATATATGTCTGAGTTTGTGCACACACATATGTCTGTGGGTGTACGTATATAAAGTCCTCATATAATTAGCTTCTTTTCTGTTGCTGTGAACACTTTTCAATTTCTTCACATTAGCCTTCAAAATTGTTTTACAGTATTTGTCTCACAGACTGTAATGGCTTAGTTACCTAATGAAGTAAGAATTTAACAGTGAACACTTCAGATTTGTTTGTTTTGGGAAGTAAGAGAGAAGAAACCATCCCAAAAGTATAATAAACAGAATTTGTAGTCAAATAGCACTCTAGCAATAACAGCAGACAAGAGCGATAGTGGAGCCTGGCACTAACGACCTCCAGGACAGATTATTTGTGATGGGGTTATGCTGTGCTGTTAGACAGAGTGCTCAGACTCCCATAGCCATGGCCTTCCTCCCTGGGGGTTCAAAGGCAAAGCACTGCCATGGGACGAAAGGTAGTACATTTTGGTCAAGATTTCAGCAAAGGGCAATGAAACATAAAATAACATTGGAGAATAAACTTGTTAGCATCAAGCCCTCCGGTTCTCACTGAATGCTTTTACTTGGGAACATGCATGCAGCAGTATTCAGAAAATGCACACTTTAAAGTGACAAATTCAAAAGGCACCCATGCACATACACTGACCTCCATTCCCCTTCATGGTATTTGGTTGGGTACAACAGCTCACGGCAGTTCTTAAATGCCATTCAGAACTACAGCAGTGCAATTCATGGCTTGTACTTAACAGTGACTCTCCAGGTGAGAAGATTGAATTACTTTTCCGAGTCAGAGCTTTCTAACTTGCCCGCTCTAACCTTGCTGCTCTCCTTTCCTTTCCACTAGTCTCAAGTGCAGCATTCTGATAGCACAGAATATCTGAACTCAACCTGATGTAGCCAAATATTATGTATTTTTAGATTTTCAAATAGTTCCACAAATCTAGATAACAAATTGAATCAGACACTGCATTTGTATTCCTATGTTGCCTGTGGCCCAACCAAAATATTTTTATTTTAAAAACACCAAAATATAAAAATAATTTTAAAAAATATTGGCATTCAATGGTATAGACCACATAATGTTATACAGTTAGAAGATCATAAAGCAAAAACTGTCTGGGACACGCTGAGGTGAGTGGGGCCTGTCTTGTCTTACTTTGAAATCAGTCTCAAGAGGAAGAGTAATAAAGGAATAACAGATATTGGGCATCCTAGAGCAGATACCAGTAGCATAATGAATATGGACCAAGAGCCTATCTACAGTGTCTCGTTGGAATGAAGTAACCTAATGAGCTTGTCTGTCTGAATTTCCCACTCTGGATAACTGTGGGAAACAGCTGATGTTTTCCACTAAAGTATTCACAGTTATTAGGAGGGAAACCACAGAAAAATGCATCTGATTAAAATAAAGAAGCTTTCAATAGTCATAATTCATATTGGATCCTTCAGTTTCTGAAGAATGACTGCCTTTTCTGCAGAATTGGGGCATACAAATCATGGCAATACTCTTGTCTGTGACTAGCCAAACATGATGCAAGATCACAGAACAGAGGTACCACCCCTTGGTAATGCTCTAGTCTGGGTCCTCACACTAAGAAGAAATTCATATTGTCTCCATATGTTTTCCATTTCATTTTTCAAAATTCCCTTAAGTTGATCTATTGTGACATTTGGACTTTGTACTCAGTATCACTCCCAGTCCTGCTGTGGCAGCAGTTCATAGCGTACATATGAGAAAAGTGAATTCTCACTGGAATTGTTGTTCTTTGGAATTAATTATCTTTTTGTGATCCTCCCTGGGAAGGTTTTTTGAGAAAAACACTCTCTCTTTGTTTGCAGTTCCTCACACACCCTGACGAGTGAAACTTCAAGTCAGTTGAAAATTCCTGTCCTCCTAAGAAACAGATCAGAAATAGACTGTCATTGATGAGCATTTTCAGATCCGTGATTTGTGTTTTCCCAGTGTTTGCCAGAGACCTTCCGTGTGATTGTTCTCTGAAGCTGTGAGTTCACAAGTGACCCTTACAAGCTGATAAAAGCAAAACAAATTAAAAAGCCTTTGAGCCATTCTGGATTGACTCCATTTATAGCATATTCCCTATAGGAAAATAATCACATATGCTTATATAACTGAGTAAATTCCAGATTTTCTTTCTCCAAGCTGAACACTCAGAACCTCGTAGGGAAGCTTTTGACAGAATTTATTTATTTGAAAAGATGACTACCTTCCACCTTATGCACCTTAAGCACTTATCCTTCTCAGTAACCAAGTGACTGTTACCTGAGAGCAAAACCTCAGACACAATCCTAACACTTTCTCTTCTTCTACTACTGAATTTCATGATAATATTTTATATCAGTTACTTATTTTTCTGTTACTTTGAGAGTCTGAGCAGCCTTGAATTGACTGATAATTAGTCTCCAGAATGAAGGTGGATGGAGACAGTGATTATTGCATAAATCAATATGCTTCCATTGTACTTACTCAATGACTCCCTCCCCCCATAGCTAAAATGATGCCTTAAACTTGCTACAAAACTTCATAAGCCATGTCTTTGAAGATCTCATACAAGCACTTTCTGTAGTCACACACTGACAAGGACAGATACTTATAACTCTTCTTACAAAAATCTGTTTCATTAAAAACAGGGGAAAGAGTTATTGCTGCCGACTTCTTGTAATAGCCAGCTGCAGAACATCTGCCAGGGAAAAGGAGACCTATTCAAACCTTCAAAGAGAGCACACCAACAACAACCCTTGCCTCAGGGTATTCTTTTGTGGGGGCATGTCCATCTCACATGCTGAGCTCGGCCATGGCAGGGTTACCAGTGGAGACCAGTGAAGGTGTCCAGCTGCTGGTGAGGGTTCCCTGCTCTGGAGCGGAAGGCTCATGTCTCTGAAGTCTGCAAGAGCTATTGCCAGCTTGATTTGACTTCTACCTTAACACTTTCTTTTTAACTTAGGACCATCCATCCCTAAAGCAATTTATAGAATACTTCACACCCAGGGTTAGAGACAATTGCATTGCATTCCATATGGGAGCACACATCTGCCTTTATAGCAAAGTCTCTCTCACTTTCAAATCAAACCAAGGCTCTCCCTATTAATCAGTTCCCTCTTCCCTGTAGAGTCTATGAGATAAGATGTTTTATGGTGAAACCCTTCCTCAGTCTTGTCATAAAACAACATACGTTTAACCCTCAAGGGTCTTCAGTGTACAAATCTCAATGCATTATTTTTTTGACATGTACTAGAACTTAAATATTTGTACAAGTGAGTCTGTGCTGTCACTGCATACAAGGCTAAGTCTTACCTAAACACATTAATGTGAACACAGAGAGCTAAAATTAACGTGAAGCAATTTAATGACACTGTGTTATCTACTGGTCATCCCGCAACATGGTGCTGGAAAGTAAATAGCAATTGCTTGCATCACAATAAACATAGGAATAGTAGAAATCAAAATTCGCACCATTTCACATCTACTGTCCTCTGTACCAAATCAAGGTGAGTAGGTGTTACTGCAGACTTTTTTGAATTATCAAGCTTACCCACTTTACTCTGAAAAGCTAAACTAGAATGGGTGTCAAAGTCACCCACGCACCAGTGTAGCTTGAGCAGTGCTCTCCTCCTCCAATTACTTCCCATAAGAGCTTTTATTGTTGGCTGCTGCTGGCAGAGCAGTGTCTGGGAAGCACTCAAATACTAAGGTAATCAATGCCAGTCAAGACCCTGGAAAATAACCCAAGATAATTTCACTGCTGGCCATCTACCACGATGGTACCCTCCTGTTACTGCTGCAGGCCATGGACCTGTTTCAACCAGCATCTGAATAAGCTTCCTGGCAGTACATAAAAAGGACTTCCAACATTGACCACCTCTTCCAGATTCCTCTTGCCAAAGTCTCATAAAGGGTGCACCTATCCACCAGATGCCAAGCACAGCAAGTTTGATCATCTATGTTGACTTGTAACTTCAAATTGAAACCTTGCAGTGAAACCAAAGGGGAGTCTGGACCATCTGTTTGTAGGAAGAACATCGAACATACCATAAAGATCCAAGATTAGCTTACCAAGGACACACTGTATGCATGCTGTATAGAGTTCTAATTTTGCTATCTGGCTTTGCTGTCCAATACAACACTCTGCACCCACTGCCAGCCATCCCTGGGTGTTTTCATGCAGCAACCCTCTTACCTCAGTTACATGTTGTCCAAATCGAGCACATTCTTACATGATGCATCTGTTTCTTTAGCTAATCAGCAAAAATAGTGCTTAAATTCTGCCTAAGCCTGCAGGGAATCAAGAATTTAGATTTTCACTCCATTTCATGATTTAGGTAGCCCTCCAGAATAGAAAATATATCTTATTATTTATATGTTCTGCACTATGACATCACATTTTTGGCAAGGTACAAGCATTCTGTGTTTTACAGTGCTGATAGCTATATTCTCTCAAAATACATTTGCAAAGTCTCTTGAGAAAGGTAAAGAAAAAAGCAACAGAAATCCTAAGCAACTATTCATTGGCCTTTCATTCTATTTATAAGTGCTGGTCCCTTTGAGAACATATTTTTCCCTTTCTTTTTAAACATCCTTCCAGCATCCTACTCAGAATGTATTACAAGGATTATTCTATGTCAGATGAAGTGTGGCAAAATACTGTTACATGAAGCAAAGCTGCTTGTTGAAACAAATAGAAAATAGATTTGCTTCCATCTTTATGTTGACGCAGTAAATCACAGAATCAAACTGATATAAGTTACCACTTAGGCTGTTTGGAAACATGCCAGCACATCCAAGGAGTACTGCCTTCCTGAGAAGATGATACACAGTAAGACTAAGGCTATGCAAATAATTGATATTGCAGTTTGCTTGGGGAATTCAAAAACTCATTTCCAATTAGTCAAAAATATTCTCTGTTCTTGTGGGAGAAAACAAAGAAAGCCCTGCTCAAATCAGAAGAAAGCATTTCATACTTAAAGTTTTTAACCTTCCGAAATGTGGCTGCAGGAGATATTAACAGGAAACACTTTAAATATTTATTGCACATTCTGCAAAATAGTCATTAATACTATTTTTCAGGCAGACTTTGAAATGGTCACTGTCTAAAGAGAAAAAACTAGATACGCATTAATCCTTATATACATATGTTATTAAGTTTCCATTATAATTATTTATTAATGAAAGAAAATTTGATGGATAGGTTTTATATCTGCTGCATAGAATACAACACCAAAATCTATATACTTGTATTACCCCCTGAAGAAAACAGGAATTAAATTGTGATTTTTTTTTCTGAAGCTTTGACAATATATTTAGCAGAATAAATTAACCTGTTCATATCTGTGTCATATTGTTCTACAGAATGGTATTTCATTCAGAGGAAAAAGCACTTCCAGCTAAGGCCTGTCCATCTGTATTTCTTTGTCCTTTGGGCTGTAGTGCATGTAGCAAAGTCCTTGTTTCTTTGTTCTATTGGTTTCACATACAAGGATCAAAATTTAAAACAACAAAAACCTATAAAGTTTCAATTATATCTGTGATCCATAGTGACACAAGGTAGTCCCAGGCCAAACGATGGGCTTTGACTGCCATTCCCATCACAATCCCTTACACATTCTAGTCCATTTAGAGCCCTAAAGGTTTTTGAGCATCTATAAGACAGAGACATTATTTTCTACAAAGACATTAAGAAGTTTTCTCTATTATTCATACTTTGCAGTTCTCCATGGCTTTCATTTTACCTTTAAATAACAAACTCAGCATTATCTAACATGCTGGCTCTAAAAATTCAATCAGCAGCAGTTTCTTCACAGCCCATATTTAAATCTTAGCACTTGAATAGTATTCTACATCTTCAAAGCAAGCACAGTAAAAATATTTAAGCTAATCCTCATAGCACTTCAAGGTCCACATTAGTTAAATGATTTCAAGCAAAGTGAAAGGATTTCTAATACAAAGAAAAAAATAATTCCGAAGAAAAAAGGAAACAAATACAGCATGCATTCACTATCCTGAACACGGGTATGAAACTCTAGGCCTGCTTGAGAGACAGCAAAGCCCACACAAGTGAAGATATTCTGAAATGTGTTAGTATTAAAAAGTCAGCACTGCATACACAATGTTTCAAGAAAAAAACCACTCCTAATAACACCTCACCAAGCCAGCTTCAGTTGTGAACCAACTTTAATCAGCACATCCTACTCCTTCCACACTTCCCTAGCGCAACTCTCAACCTGCTTTCCTGAGTGCAAACCCTGAGTGAAAAGCTGTCGGATCAGAAGGCAGCTCCCTCCTGGGTTACAGCTTTATCAGCCACGGAGATCTACCTGCCCGGGAAGTGTTCAGCAGCAAATAAACCATCCCACCCTTTCCTGGGTGACCGCGAGGCAGCTGTGACTGTCATGGTCAGAGCTTCTGCTCTGCAGCTGTTTTGCAAAGCCAATGTATTTGTCATGTCCTACCTGTTCACTCCCATAGTAACTATGAAAGGTTTACAAATTCTGTAGCAGCTGTACACATTTTAACATTTTAAGGATCAGGTTTTCAAAGGTATTTAGGCATATAACTCATTTACTACAACCAAAGTCAAACAACTATCTCTGCAGCTTTAGGGCTTAATTCTGTGCAAACTATCATCTCCCAACTCCAGTTAGAGTTAATCTGGGTATTTGGCACAAACAGTTCATTTGTGTCACCTCCTCCAGTCAGGTTCTTCTTTGCTTCCTCTCCCTGACTCTCTCTGTGTATATTAGCTTCTTCTTTCCTTCATGTTAGATTATATAGTGCAAATTGATCACCACTTGTAGCTTACTGCTCGGACTCCTTTTGGTATCTCATTTCACATTTAATTTAATTTTAAAGTAGATGCTATAAAACCAAGGTAGACAATTGGGATCTAATTTAGGTAATCAAATTATGCTGCTATTTCCATCAGCTGACCACTTTCGTATAGAGACTATGAGAAGCTCTTCCAGTTCATAAACTGTCCAAATTTAATGAAGACAATTTTGCTGCACCCAGCAAGGCCATCACCTCCATCCCTCACGCCACTCTGGAAAGATACTTCAACCACATAGGAGGAAAATGTTCTCTATAAAGAAGTCATTTAGGCCAGATTAAGCAAGGTTCCTCGGTTGCTGCTGCAGAGAGAAAGGGTCAGGTACTACGCAGGGCTGGCACGGCTGGGGCTGCACTTGCAGTATTAAATGCTGTTTTTAACCACAAAGCCACCCACACTAAATCACTGTGGACTCAGTCATACAACCTAGTCCCTAACTTACCTTAATTTGATCAATTCAGTAGCCAAAATGTAAATGGAAAAACCAACAATATCTTTTTTTGCCTTTCCTGCCAGTTGTACCTGCTGTGTCAGAGAATCTCTCCCAAATTCTTTCATACCAACTGTCCCAGATTGCAGAGCTGTAAGCTTGACTGCAAAAGGGAAAGATGTGGGAGGCAAAAGGCACAGATGTTTTTCCTGAGAAAGCTTAATTAATTGTTTTTATAGCACATTGGTGATGTTAAATGCTTTAGAAGTGCCAAGTTTTTTTATCGTTACTACCACAAATAGTCATGGAGAACAAGAAATAGCATGACCACTGTACTTGGTGCATTGATTTTAGATTGTGACTTGAGTCTTCCATAGCTTTTTCTTCCAATAGATAATCACAGACCACATAATACTATAATGTAAAGCTCTTCTAGTGCAAATAAAGGATTTTTGGGGGGACTAAGAGGGAGCAGAAATGGAGCATTTTTTTTTCTAATACATTTCTATGGTGTAGGGACCTCAACCTGCCTTTTATCTATTCACTTATGTCCATGCTGGATTTATTCCGTTCTGAAAATATCTTGGTTCCATTAGAAGACACTGCTCCCAGGTGAATAGATAAATACAAATGATAAGTTGGCAATTAAATGTTGCTTTTTCCTCCAGCTTCTACACAGGGTTTGTCCTTACCAGTAGTCCCAGCTAGAGGACTACAGTGCCATCTCTCTCTCTGAGCAGTGTTTGCAACCTCATTTAACCTGCCTTGGCCACAGGACAAAGTTGTTGTGAGTATGAGTTATGTTAGTGAATGCTGTTGTGCATCCCAGCATCTCTTTTGTAGAGCTACAGACAGTTGCCCCACAGCCATTTCGCTGTGGTCTTCCAGTTCCAGTAACCCCTTATGGAAAGAATGTGAAATCCCATTAGTTGGCATCCTCTGTGCTATGTGAGTGAAATACTGGAGTTATGTAGCACGCCAAAACAACTGACTCCTGCAGAAACAGTGGAGCTGGATTACAAGGGAATATGGATGAGACAGACAGAGACGCAGGCTTAGCTGGCACACCTCATGAGCAGCCTTTGCTGATGAGAACTTGAGGCAGGCTGGTAAAGGATTGCTGTGTTCTAGGAACAAGCACAGGTAGCTGCAGCCAGCACCCTTGACTGCCCCAGTTACCAGCCGGAGTAGAGGCACAAGTTTGGTGTCTCAAGTGGCAAAGAAGAGATTTCTCCAACCAAGCTGGTAGCTTTCCTGGGAGTCTTGCATATCTGGTTCAGGAAGTTTAGACCTAGAGATGGTGATGTTAAATAACCTGAAAACTCTGTGACCACAGAACAGCAGAGATAATCTTGACATGTCAGGTCTGTTCGCTGCAGAAAGTCATTGATTTTTGTTCATACAAGCAGTTACACATTTAAGCCAATATGATTTAGAAAGTGTCTTTGTCAGCCTTATGTTACAGGTCATACGTGGTGGTGATCTGCCCAACAGGACATGTTAGGAAAATTATGTTAGGAAAACACAGGATGAAGATTACAACCCCAGCTAGTCCTCTGAATTAAAATTCAATAAACCTGTACAAATACTAGTGAGCAGCACATGACATCATACAAACAGAGTTTTAAACAAAATATTTTTCTTCTTCTGTATAACAGTTTACCCAGTTTGCTTTTACCCTCCATGTGACTAACTTAAGTGTTAAGAGGAGGGAAATGGGAAAGTACAACACATAGGAACACAAACTCAGTATGTTTTTTCCCTTTGTCTATCACAGGGCAAAGATTTTCCTATAAAATCACAAACTCCAATAGGAAATGAATTGTGCTTCAGTGACCTAAGAAAGTTCAAAGCTACTAAAGCAGCAGACCAGCTCAAGGGAGCCAGTGCTTACAAAGAACACATGCTACCAGTTCCACACTTGGAGACTAATTTACAGTAGTGCTCAGTGCTCACAATGCCAGCTGCAGCCAAGTGGAATGGTAGGAGATCAGCACATCAGAAGATCAGGCTCTTTGATTATCCTGAGGCGCAGAAAGCCTGCCAGTGGGATGAAGGTATGGAAGACAAAGACTGTCAGAAAGAGTCAAGAATTTTGGGAAAACAAGTTGAAACCAACAAAATAATCTGATCTGTGTCCCACACCTCAGAAGGGTATAAAACTCAGCACTCTAAGAATCTGGAGATAAGAAGTATTTGTGGAGAGGAAAAAAAGATGTGCAGTAGCATTTCAGAGATGGGTTTTTAGGGTGACTGCTGAGCAGATGATTGATGGGTGAACCTAAGGGAAGGCTATTATGTTGTCCAACTGATAGAACTCATGTCTGCAAATGGTTGGTGTAGGAACTGTTGTATTCAAAAATAAAGCACATGCAGATACCCACATACACAGCCCTGTTACTCCTCTGCCCAGCTGTCCAGCAATTTCCAAATCTGCATAAATATAATAAATCATATTTTACTACAAAATATATTCTCCCTAGTACCCATAAATATGACAGTTTATTGCAGTCTTGATTCAAGAATATTTCTATGCCCTCATTTAGTAATTGCCTCACCCACTGACAGCTACAGCTCTATCAAGATCATCCTAGTGAAATTCATTATACACTATATACAGTATTAAAACAATAAATGCTTACTAAATATTAAAAACATGTCACCCTCAACTCTTTTCCCTTTCCAACCAAAAAGGAATAAAGTGAATAAAAGTGAATAAAACTTGGTACTTTTGGTACCACAGAGGAGGAATTGAATATGTGTGTATTAAACACCAACAAAATGTTATGACCACTTTGAAACAGCACATTCCCAGTTGTGTCAAACTGCAGGCTCCGGACAGGATCAACGATCTCCACAAACATGTGAAAATGAAGCAGTTATTTCCTTTACCCTTCCTCATCCTCAAGACCATGTAACAGTAGACAATGCCCTCACCTGTGTCCTGCTGCTCTTTTTCTATTGTGATAATTTTTTTCTGCTTCTGGAAATGAAGAGGTGTTCTGAATGAACTGGACCACACCAGTATGCAGCAGTAAAAATATGCCTCGTTCTGTTGCATTTAGAATATAAAACTAGGAGACAGAACTACTTTGTAGCTCATCCAAATTTTTTATGATTAAAGTGTCTCCACCTGTCCTATCACTTAATAACAACCAAATTTTTTATGATTAAAGTGTCTCCACCTGTCCTATCACTTAATAACAAAAGTTGAAACATACACATTTGGAAAGTGGGATGCTCCCAGAACCTGTGAGAATCACTGGATATCCACATGAAGCTCCTTTTTTTCTTTTTTCTTTTCTTTTCTCAGTGTGACCCACACCATAAATCTTTCAAGCAGTAAACTCCCAGTGCCTCCCTGATTGCAGTTGCCTTCTGAATGCAGGCAGTGTACTGCAGAGGGAGAAAAAGCAGGAGTTAATACAGCCTCAAATGCCTTTAGATAAGCAGAGGCTTTCATCTGGCTAGAGAAATAGATAGAGGCAGTGTATTTAACCTGGGAGAACAACTCCAAGATAAGCTTCCCCTTGGAGACTGGACACAGAGAAAAACAAGGAGATTCCAAAAGGTAAATAGGATATTCAGAAGAAGCTTAGAGGAAAGCAAGTGGAAGGAAGGTGCCATTTTCTAGTTCTTCAGGAAAGATAATCTTTCATGGCTCCCTAGTCACTGATTGCCAAATACTGTGATAAGTTGCTGGTATGCTAAACCCCCAATTAAATAGTTTATCTCGTCACACCAATGTCAAGTCTCATACACAGCAGTAAAACATTCTGAAAGAACAACATTTGTGCTGCTTTGTAGAGAGGGGATGGATATAAATGTATATAATTTCTTTGCTGTGTTATGCATTAATGCTTGTTATCAGTTGTTACCAGAGCTGAGCAATTTGTGAATATGTTATTTTAAGCCACCCCTGCTGCAGCGTGTAGATGCCTTGAGTTTTGCCTGTATTTATGCAATTAAGCAGCATTTAAGTTTCCACTGCTAGGGGTGATTTCTGTGGTAATGTGTTGTGAGCTTCTTTCTAGGACAGGCTTTCAATAATACAGACCCTGATAAAGCTTTAGTGTAAACACACTGTTGAATCTTGAGGATGAAATGCACAAGATTTGAGAACTGAAAATAAAGGCAGGTTGGGGATCTGTCTTTTCCTTTTTTCTGTGGTTGGCTGAGCAAGCTTTCCTGAACAGGAAGCAATCTTGCTATGAATTTAATCAGCCCTCAGTTCCACATCTTTCCATATTTTCTCTGGCTATCACTGCTTTTCAACAGCTGTTAACGAAAATTGCAAGAAAAAACCCTGTATTCTGACAGTCTAATTCTTAAATATATATACACAAATATATAGCTTCTCATGTGCTTTGACACAGATTTGGATGAAATGGACTATAGGTCCTCCATGTCCTCAAGTTTCTTGTAAGAAATTGAAGGAAAAGAAATAATTAGAAAATAAACATAAGTAAAGACACTTAGGATTAAAGCTCTATCCAGGATAAAGGAGAACTTCATACTAGTGCCATTGAAGTTTGCATGCAATTAATATTTACAGTGGATCATAAAATTGCATGCAAACACTTGTGCAAAGCTCCCGCTGAGACCTACAGGGGATGGTTACATGTCATTTAGTCATAACATTCACACTTTGCTGATCAGTGGAGCTGATCAGAGGAGCTGATCAGTAAATTGATAAACTGCATTGAGACTACACTTGCTTAGCTTAAAATATAAGTATCTAAATACTGGTTATGTCTGACAAGACTGAAGATAACACAGTTTCCTCTGTGCATCCAGGCTCCCAGTTGCAGTCCCTACAAGCCTGGTCTGCCTTGCCCAGGCCCTCGGACTCCAGCTGGAACTCGAGAGAAGACCAGCCAAACTCAAGAAAATGCATGTCTTTCTAAACACCAGTCACATTAGGCAACTTATAGAAAGGGTTTTAACTGATGCACTTGAAAAATAAATGTGATGAGAAACTTGTGCTTTTCCTCAGCTGGTGTACAGGAAAAATACCAGATAAACAGAAGATTAATAAATGTAAGGTGGATCAGGTAAAAAGTTCTTCCAATTATAGTTACAGAAACTGGACACAAAATGTTTTCAGAGTTTGCTTTTTTGCTTTAAAATGCAGTACTTAGATCTGCTGTAGCTGTGTTAATATGTTTGTGTTTTGAGGATACTGTAATCTCTTCGTTCAGGGATGAAGGTTATGTCTTGAAAAAAAAAAAATCAACTAGGAGTCTACCCCTCATCCCTGAACAAGTATATCTTCTTTCTGAGTGACTTAGATTGGCACATTCATAGAAGGGTAGTCCTCCATTCTCTAAATAACCAGATTATAAAACAGTAGGCATTGCTGAGGGTAAGAAATCAAACTTGATATTTTGATGCAACATGGCAATTCCTAGAGCAGTACCAGTGGTTCATTTCCATACAAAGTCCTTCAAACAGCAAGATAAGAATTTCACCCTTCCTCAGACATCTCTGTCAACAGAATTTGCATTGCATGCAATATTTATTACATCCTTCAGGCATTCCACGACTTGTCTCACACGGGCATCTGCACGTGTCCAGGTGCATGTCGGATTCCCTGACAGGTTATGAAGGAACCCCTTGGCAAAAGACCTCCAAGAGGCAGTCATGGGACTACATATGAAAATGTTTAGTTGGGATTATACCAAGACTAAGATATTATGAGTTAGCTCTGTGAAAATACCTGTTCAAGGCAAAAATTAAGACACGGCAGGCATTCCACATTAAGGAACAGTCTGGCACACCAATAGCTAATTGATTGTTATCGTTTAGTGTATTTGCAGAATGGAGCATAAGGAAACAATTAAGCCTCCATACTGCTTGTAAGATGTAAACTGATTTTTGAAAATCTTGTTTGATAGAAAATAACAGCAGCTGCCAGCCTGCTAAGTAGGGAATGCAGTTTTCTTCTGATGTTATGTCACTTACGCAGCATTTAAGATCAAATGTACACTCTTCCCCTGCTTTTATTGTCAATTTTCTTCTCTTTAATGAAACTGCATGTTTTAGAGGCAGAAAACAATCCCACACTTTTAAAAATAGTAACATCAGACCAGCTTTTCTTCCCTCCAAACAAAGAGTGGGGTTTTAAAGTCTATTCCCTGAGCTGGATTTTCTATCCAAATATGTGTTAGGTAGCATTTTTCCCCTCAGTTGTTTTAAAATATGAAAAACAAATACTGAAAAAATGTAGTTTTCATTTCACTGTAGAAAGCATACTGGTTTAGGGTTTTAGCACAACTAAATTCTCTTTGAAATAAGGAACCCTCAGCCAAACTGGAAGAAGGGAAAAAAAAGGAGAAATAAAGCAGTTATCTCCCCTGTCAGCATGCTAAGCAAAAAATTTATCCTTGATTTCTAGCAAATATTTTCGGTGAGAGCAAGATGAGGTCTTTATGAACCGAGAGGTAAAGACAAAATATGCTCCATCAACTAAGCTCTGGAAATAAAATATCTTCCCTTTTGGTAAGTTTTATCATGTATTTTTTGTGTCTTTTCCCACTTGTTTGGGATGAAATCTATTAATATGTAACCAGCCTGTGGACACATCATCATCATATCATGTATTTTATATTCTTACATGTAGCACATATTTTTTGTCAGCTCTTGAATGTCCCAGAAATATCTTCTCCACCTCACCTCCCCCTTTTCAAGGAATCCATCATAGCAAAACATACTTCATGAGTGCCAAAAAAGATACACTGCAACACGTTGCTAGGTTTTCCTCTGTTCCAAAAAGTTGTCTACAACTGCAATGTCTCTGCCCCTAGCCACGATTTTTTTGGGGGGTACCTTATCAACACCTCATTGGACTGGGATACATCTAACAAGGGTTGTAGTCATTTGTCTGCCTTCAGCACTAACTTCACCATGGTGCTTCCTAGTGGCTTCTGGACAGACTGTCCAGCTGGTGCCCCAAGGTCAGCTGACAAACTCAGCTGCAGCAGAGAACACAGCCAGCAGCTCCCTTTTAATTTGAGCTGAGCTCCCTTCCGTGCACAGCAGTGCAAGCGCTGCTGACCTGCCTTTGCCTGGGTGCTGCTCCTGTCCCTCCTTCCTCGGCACCGTAACCCCTACTGTTGTACTTCTGGCCATTCCACAGTGACACCAAAGGTGCTAAACGATGATCTTGTGCCTCCCCCTGCTCTTTCAGACATTTTTGGACCATACTGCATCTCTTAACTATCCCAAAGGCCCATAGGCACATTGAATTTGGAAAGATACTTGGTAACTATTCTAAATCCACTGCATGGGCACACCTTGAGCTGGACATACTCCAAATGATTCCGTTTCTTTGACTCTAAACAGAATTCTTCAGATGCCATGTGTCCTCTTCATCTTCAGTTTTTGACAGATTTTTCACCTTAACTTGATATCCCACTCCCAGCACCCTACTTGGAGCTGTTACAACTTGGCACAGTGCTGAACACCTTCTTCACTGAGGCCTCTTTCTGCTGCAGGCAGAGGAACGTCAAGTGCAGTCTTCGTGTTTGAGGTTCCCTCTGGCCCTCATTTCTTCTGACAGTGAAACGCCTCTTGTGTCATGCTGATGGCCAGAAATGGGGGGTTTGGGGTTCGGCTTTTTTTTGTTTGGTTGGGGCTTTTTTTTTTTATAAGAACATCTCATGAAATTGATAGCAAGGCTGTTAAGGGGCTGATACTTCTTTCTTATATTATCCTAATCCCAGAATTTAACACTACAAGGTTGCAAGGTGATCCATACCTTATGGAATTATTGAATGAAAGTTATACTTGTGAATTTTTGCCTGATGTTTCTGAGGTGTTATATTTTATGGAGGCCTCGACACTTTCAGGACAAGTGTCAAAAATCTGATTATAATTTCTTTTGACAATATTTGTGTTAATATATAGGTCATCACTAACAATATTTTTGACCTTGTACTTTTTTGAGATCTGAGAGTGCACAAGACTTCACAGCCATCTGTCAAAAATATTACTGTATCTCTAACATGAACTTAAAATTGTTTCTACCGAGTAATTTTTCATCCTTTATTTTTAAAACAAAAGAAAGACAAAGTGTATTTATCCAAAAGTTTAACTGACAATAAGAATTATGGCTAATGAAGACAAAGGGACAACATTTTATGAAAGTTTGTCATTTTGACCCGACTGAGTCATCTGGTGTGTTCTATATCCAGTGGGGATTTTATGTTAAAATAGCCATAGCTTGCTACTATCACAAGGAAGAAGGTTAAGGTTATTGCAAGGTCTCTCTCATCTGGAGAGAAAGCAGGTAAAACTGTGATAAACAATTCAGAAAAACATGTGTTACAGTTATCTTTGGAACTCTATGGGTTTCATCCTGTTGCCTGCACATGGTATCAGTTAGGAAGCTGTTGGTGCCTACCCAGCTGCCATCCCAGAAGGGCTCTCATTTGTTCTGTGTCACATCTGACAACCCCTTGTATCAACACCATAACAAAGAAAAAAATTCAAATAATTCAATAATTATAAGTGAAGTACTTTACTCAGACTTATTATAAACTTAATTTGCTTCTCTAACCAGATTTTATAAGCTATATACTAGTCAGCAGCTCAGCTAAAAAAATCCATCCAACATCCATGTAATCTGTAATAGAAACAATCATAAAATAATCATACAGGAAACCACAAAATAGGAATTTTACACATCTAAATGCAATCTCTAGCAATTCAGGTCTTTTCTTATGCTAATAATAGAACTGCTTAGATTTAACAGCAGAAGACAATTACATGTCACACAGTGGCCTAATACAAAATGAGAAACTTTTAATATCTGCGAGATAAATTACATTATTAGCATTCACAGCACAACCAATAATGTACTGTATTTCCATTACTTAAGAGTAGCATTTGTTGGATCTATTCGGAGCAGTTCTGGATGTGAAGGTCTAATTCCTGGACACAATCTTATTACAGCATGCGAGATGAACAGGACTATTGCTGCCTTCCCTGCGCTCCCAGGACTTGTGGGTACAGACTGTGAGGACACATTCACATTTAATTGTTGTGAAAATGTCACATAAAGAACAAGAAGGGTGTTAAATCACTGTACAAAGATTTAAACTGGAAGCTGGTAAGACTTTAATAACACTCTGTGTGTGAATTATGCTTTCAATAACACATAAATGTATTATAGAGCTTTAGCTGGTATAAAGCAGTTTCTTATGGTTTAATGTATTTGAAAAGAGAATGGCTGTACTTTGTGGTAACAGAAATACCAATTATGAATCAAACTTTTAGTTTAATTCACTTAATGATAGCTGCAGTTAAGGCAGATGTTTAAATGCTTTCTCTTCAGTTTGTGAAGAGAGGCAATATTCATTCTCCACATTTATGGGAGTACAGAAGTGGAAGCCTCCTTTTCCACAGGGATAGGACCCAGTCACCGCTGCACAGCCGTGTGCCCTCATGGAACCTCTCCCATCAGCTGCACCCCAGGCCAGGGCAGCACAGCCTCTCCCCTCGCACATGCCACAGCGCCTCCCGCCTTTCCTCTGGATCCCAGGATGTCCAGCCACAGCCCTGCTGCAGGCGAGGGCAGCGGGGCACTTTCCAGGGCTCTCACACACTTTTGGTTCTCGGTGTTTCAGGTGTCCGAGCCCAGGTGGAAATTGCTGTGAGGAGAGGCCAGAGCTGCCCCGTGCCCGACGTGGCCAGTTCCAAACAGTCCCAGCACAGCGGAGCCTCTGTGGAACAACAGAGGGGAAAAACTGCAGGGTGTGAGGAAAACCGAGGGAGAAATGAGCCCTGCGAGCACCCAGGTCAGAGGGGGAGGATCAGCTCCAGGTGTCTCTGCAGCCCCCGGAGACACCGTGGCAGAACAGACTTTTTCCTGAAGGGCCAGAGCCTGTGGAGATCCATGGAGGGCAGGGGAGAAGCACGAGCTCTCTGCTGGGCAAGATGAGAAAGGCACGGGTGCTTGCTCTGTCAATGAGCCACATGAATTGTCCCTGCAAAAACCCTAAGCCCACCTCATCTCAGCAGGTGAGAGCAACAGCAGCACCAGACATCTTGAAGATGTACCCTCATGTAAAAAGCTGCTCGGTCTTCATATTCTTCTTCATTTGACTGACTAACAAAGAGAGGAGCAGCTCTGTTCTGCCAATATAATCACCATAATAAAAAGTTGTGGGGTTTTTTTAAATCTCATGTTGATGTACTGAGTTCTGGCTATAGACTGTACCTCTGCAAAAAAAATTAACATGCTATGGAGAATGTGGAAGAAGGGATATTTATTGTATTGCAAGACTTTAAGCTCACATATATGGAAGCATTATTCTGTTAAAAAAAAAGCCTCATCACAATCCTGACCGAGGGGGAACCATGACTGAGCCTGACAGCTCAGATTTGTCCTGACTGCTTCATTTAGGATTTAAATAGCAGCCTTCCGACTCAGCCCTCATCCCTATATCTGCTTTAGCTGGAAGTGAGAACATCCAGAATTTACTCAGATGGACCCCTTGTGGCCTCAGAACAGCTGCCAGCCCTTTAAAAGCCACTGCTATTCTGCTCCCATAGTTCCGTCACTAAGAAAGCAACCACAATATTTCATATATATTTAATACTAACATGAAATATTGATTAACCTGTTCATCTTTAAGTTCTGTTTGGCATTTTATCTCAAACCTCAAATTGGTACCAAAAAAACCCCATACACCTAGAAAGAATTCAGTGCCTAAAACATGAAAGCTGCAGTTAAGTGAGTTGCTTCACAAGATCACGATTAAGAGTTTATTTGCATTGTACATAATCACCCCTCTCACACTTTAAATTATCTTGTCATTACAGTGGTACGGGAATTTTTAAGATATATTAAAGGATTTGAACCTGCATTATCTCATCTTACTCACTACTCTTACGTAATAGGTCCATAAATCAATGTATTGTGTATGACTGGACATGCCTGGCATATTCTTCTTAGCTGTCTACCCCAACAGTAAAACTCACTTTAACATCCTGGGCATTTCAGATCCCACACCTCAACCTCCAATGCAACACAAGCCCTCTTACTGCAGCACCCCATCTCTAAAAACCCACAGGAGTACAAACTGAACCCATCCCAGCCCCCTGACCAAGCACAGGCTTTGAGGCCACCCCTCGGGCCTCCCTGCCTGCATGGACAGGCTTGCCCCTGGCAATCAGGGTACCCACAGCCTCTGACCACCTGCACAAGGGACATAGGGGGTGAACAAAAGGAAAAACTCAACCCACACGAAGGGGGAGAATGGATGTTGAGGCACAGCTGGAATGACACAGGAGGCATGAGGGGCAAAGCAGTGTCAGGCCGGGCACCCCCTGCAGCACAGGGGCATCGGGGAAGGACAAGAGTGCTGCAAGGTGGGGACACATGGCACCTGAGGGAACAAGAGGTGTCCAAGGAAAGGCTAGAGCCAGCCAGCCACACCTGCACACATGGCCCACCACAGGAGGGAGGGGCTCAACCTGAGCATATGCTCATGGTCACCCCAGTGGGGTACTGCCACCCAGTCAGCTGGGGGACACAGCAGAGATACTTTAGCATTGCCAGCACCCTCCTGGCCAGGCATATGGGCTGGGGAAGGTCAGTTTTCAGTTTCTCCCCAAGGTGGACAAACAGATTATGTCCAGCTCAGATAATTGGAAGGTGCTGTTAAAAAAAAAAAAAATTTACAGCCTGCAGTGTAAGGAGAAAGGGACTTGCCCTCCACAGGCTCCAGCTGTAGCCTCAACTTCAGCTATTTCCATCCACTCCCCAGCAGCCTTCTTTGAAGAAACAATGTGCTGATACATTAAGAACCTCTCTGAATAATAGTCACACTTCTGTCTTCTACTACTGCTTCCTTCAAAACTTTGCCTCTCAAGCCCCCAAAAAAACCCAACAAACCACAACAAACAAACAAAATAAACCCAAACAAAACCAACCAAAACAAATCCCACTTAAAAAATACATTTTAAAACCTTATCAAAATCTGTTTTCTGTTATGTTAACCCCTGGCTAGTCAACATCCTTTCATGGCTTTAGGAAGAGCAGCTGCCAAGAAGTGGCCTTCAATCTGTTTACTCTGCAGAGACTTTGTTAAAGACACTCCCCTGCAAGAGAAGTTCCAGCTGGATGTTATTCATGTTATTCCTGCATGCTAAACATTTTAAAAATATACAAGTTACTTTAAGCAAAGTGCTAAAATACAAAGACCAAAGCTTATCCTTTATTAAGAAGACAGCATATTAATTCTGCTCATCTGTGCTTTTGCTGAAACAGGTGAAGTTACAGCTCACTTCACATGTCCTTAGCCATTATTCCCAATTGCACATTCAAATTCCACCTTATTAATCAGACACATTTTTTCCAGGAGAAATTCCCATTTGAATGAAAGCCTCACATGTTTAAACAAGAGGGACTCCCACCAGTACCCATCTCCTCTCAACCTCTTCTTGCTAATGGGATAATGAATCTTCACAATTCTTGTAGTTCCATAATGATGTAGAACTTCCTCCTATTTTTAAACAGTGCCAGCTCATCTCAGAAGGTTAAGGAAAAAAATTTTTAAATCACACCTTATTGGATGCAACAGACTAATAAAAATGCTATGTATCAGCATAAAAGGCAACATGCAACTCTGACTGTTCTGCTTGTGGAAAAAACTTATGCAAAGACTCCTGGTGTCAAGCAGCAAGAACACCCCAGCATGCTATAAGGTGATAGCCCAGCTCCTGGCAGCACCTCTCTTGCAGGAGAATCAAGTGTTCCAGACACTTAGCACTGCTTTCCCTTGTGTCAGCAGCTCCTGAGAACAGGACCCACAGGTCCTGTGTCCGAGCTGTCCAAGCAAAGGGGACACACACTGTTCATCTCTCAACAGTGGTATACTTGAAGAAAGGCACACAAGCTTCAGTCTATGTGTGGAGAATAGAAACACAACTAGGCAGGCAGAATAGAACCATAGGGAGGTCCTTCAGGCAGGATAGAACTGTAGGAAGGTCCCTCTGGCACATCCTTGTTCAGTCATTTTGTTTGCTAGAGTTGCATCTGTGACATAGTAGTACTCTAGGCTGTGAGCTCAAGAAGGGGTTACACAAGCCTTCCAAATTCCAGAGGCATGAGATGGGGATACTTCTACATATCCAGAGTCAGCTGAATGAAGCAAACATCTAAAAAATCTCCTTTGTCTGTGTTATGAAATACATTCAACAACAAGATCACTGCATCTCAGTCTGTGCTGACACCTCACAGAAACCAGAAGAGCATTCTCAGCTGCATTTCCAATTCTCCTTCTCTTCAGCATCTGAATGGGTGTGTAGTGAATCCTTTGGGGAGAAAGAAGAAAAAAAAAACCACCAGATTTCTTGTGTGCCCACTTCCCCTTCATTCCTTACTGCAAGAGGAGGATCAAAGAATCCCACCCCATCCTTTCACCCAGAGAGCCAGGTAATGTTATACAAGCCCAATATTACGGTAGAAATTTTGCCACCAAGAACTGCCCTGCCATATGCCCTCTCTGCAGTTTCATCCCTCCTGCCACTACAAGTTTTAATTTGAATGATCTTGCTTAGGAAGAAAAAGAAACATCTTGGTTGTCCTGGTTACACAAGACAGGCTTTGCTAGCAAGAGATTTTTCTTTACCTGGCTTAGAAGCTGATGACGTCTCAGGTGTCTGTAGAACTGCAGCACAGCAGGATCAGCTCTCACTACTTTTGGATCAAAATCCAGAACACGGAGACCTGCAAGGCTGCGGGCTCTGGAGAGGGCTACATAAGCCTGCCCACTTTCAAAGACACGAGACAGGGAGATTTCCACACAATCTAAAGACATGCCCTTCAAAAACAGAGAACTTTGTTACAGAGCAAACAAATAAGAACATTGTGCTGTATTGACATTAACTGCTCCTGTGAGTCTGTCTGAGGTACCATCCTTAATATAAGGTTTTCATTTTAAAAAAGGGAATCAGTAAAAAGGCAGTTTTCCACTGTCAGGAAATTGCGAGCAGATAGTAGGATCCACTGACCAACTCCAGTGAGCCACTTATTGTGTGAAAATCCATAAATCCCATCTAATCAACACAGCACGAAAAGAAATCCTGCTGGTTTCACTCCTGGTAGTTAACTGCAGCAGGCACCATTCTCAAGCAGTCCTCAGGCAGACCTGAGAGAGAGTTTGGGTAAGGCCTGGCCAGCCCTGTCTCATAGGTTGTCCCAGGTGGGAATTTACAACATGGTCTGGTTTAAACAGAGGCATGGGAGAAAAACCTCACAGGTCTCCAAGACCAGTATTTTTCACGAATGAAGTCTTATGGAAAAGAAGGAACTTTGACAGTGTTACATTGTTACATTGAAAAAACCCCACCGCACACCACCGAAGGGTGAGTCCAGCACAGAGCACAGCTGTGGCTCCAGCAGCTTCCTCGGTTACACTGCAGTGCTCAGGGTCACTAATGCTGGTGACTCTCAGGGAAACACTACCCTCATCAGCCCACAGTGGTAAATAACACTGCTTTATAGTCCAATACAAACTCTGCAGATGGCAGTGCCCTTATGGAGCAGTACTGCCAGCCTATCTGTGACCTTACAGGCAAGCATCACAAGCAGAAGGGATGCTACTTCTCTGCAGCTAGACACACTAGAGTTACGCCCCAACAAGGACCTTTCAGCTTTCCCTCCTGTTTTACCAGCAATGCAACCTCACCCAGGAAGAAAGTTTTGTAATGGTGTAAATGTCTACGGACAGCTGTATAAGAACACTCACCTGACTCTTGTGAATGGAAATGGCCCATGCCAATTTTAAAGGCAGTTGCTGGCGACTCAGATGAACTCCTGATGGTCCTTTGAAGACCCATTTCTCCATTTTTATGACCTGTGTAACCCCACAGAGAAACCTCACCTTAGGCAGCCCTGTAGGAACAGGAGCAGGGAGAAACAGGGATGTATTCCTGACACTCAACAGCAAGGAAGCCAGCAGCCTAAGAACACCATTCCCCCCACCGCAAACCAAACCCCACCGCAAACCAGACAGTATATAGCATGTCCTGAAATCAGGTTTGGCACCTACTTAAGCAGGAAAATTAAAGTCAGGTAATTTATGAGTTGAGATGCAGAGAAAAGTACATTTTGCAGGTAGCAGAACAATGTTCTTTGAGAAAAACAAACAAAAACCCACCAAAACTTGCTTCAAGAGAACAAACAGGAAATGCAAATGAGCATACACATCTATGTACAGAATACAGAAAAGCAAACACAAGAGGCCCATAGATAGCTACAGCTGATGCAGTGCATGACATCACAGCTCGTGAGAGCCTCAAGCTTGCAGAGACCTCCCTGCTTTCCCTCAAATTATTACCAGGCAGTAAACAAAATTACAAAGTCATCAGCCACCAATGACAAATTGTTGTGTTATTTTCTCCACTTCCTTCAATAAAAGATCAAAAAGCTTACTTACCCTTCTGTTCACTTTCAAACCCTACAACAACGCCTCGTGCCCCATTCACCAGCCCTTGAGACACATCCAGATTCTTTGCTAACATCACCTACAGAGAAAAAGAAAAATCCTTTAATACACTGGCTCTACAGCCTGTTCAGCCACCTGCAGCTAAATTTCTTGTCAGGAAGCATAAGCACAGCAGACTGGTTTGGCCACATCATCCCATCCTGCCTGTTCAGCACCATCTCCAATTCAATTGAAATTATTTCGCAGCCTTTCCTTCCTAGGATTTCCAACTACATAATTTTATAGCACTGAACACTTGAGCTATGTCTGTCCACAGCTGTGAGCTCAGATCCAGGGAGCAGATTCCCCTTCCCCAGGCACCAACCAGCCTGGGCATATGTATATTGTGGGAACAACTCCCCAAAGCAAACAGGGCCATTACCAACAATCCTGTGTCCTTTCCACTCTGACAGCCCTAGCTCACAGCAAGGTGCCCAGTCCTGCAAATATGGCAAGCTGTGCCATACCTTTACAGAATGGGAGGGCTGCTGTGTCTGGAGCTGACACTGCAGGCAAGGACTGCCTGGGCTCTCTGCTCCCTGAAAGCTTCTAAACCTGATTGAAAACGTGTGTGAAAGTCACAGCAATCACCACTGTTCCCAAGACATGGAGATGTACTCATCCCCTCTCTGGATGAGATTCTAAGCAGAAAAGATGCAAAGATTGGGATAGAGTCTTCTGTTGGTCTGGCATAGCCATTCTAGATTGAATCTGCATTCTATATATTAATCTACTCTATACTTTTCTCTAATATTCCTTTATTTTTCTTATGCCATTTGATCTGCTGGTCTATCACACATATATGTGCATATACTTACCTGAGCTCCAAGCTTTAGCTCAACTCTACCACCCACAGGACACTGAGCATCAATTAACTTCACTAGCACTGGGTCACTGTCCAAAGCCTCAAACATGTGCACTTCTCCTGTTAAGGAAAGAAAGAACAAACTGCAACCATTGAACGCATTCTATACAGCACTGCAGGAGGTGCAGCATTTATTTCTAACAGTAGTTCTTCTTTTAATATCCATTCTGCTCTGCTGCTAGGACATCTTCACACAAACCTTGACACATCTAACAGCAGAGAGCTCACTATTGCCTCTCTTCCCTACATAACTCCCAGAGCATGAGAAGGCACAGGAATCAAAGGTGAGCAGTAAATAAGAACTGAGCAGACAGCATTTTAAGCAGTTTCACTAGCTACCAAAACCAGATCTCCAAAGCAGACTAAGAAAGAATCCAAGGGCCAGCCAGGGAGGCAAAAATTGAAATAGCTCTTCATTCAAGTCATGGCTGAATAGAGCACTGCCTTTCTAAGATGTTATAAAAAGAAAAAGCAGAGGTGTGGAGGCAATAAATGACCCGCCCTACCTCACAGCAAGCAATGAGCTTGCTATCTATTACACACCAAGTGGTGACATTGTGGATTTTTAAGAAAAAAACTGAAGCTTTTCCCCACACAGCTCGACTCCAACACACAGAGCTTGGACTGGTGCTGCTGTGCATGACAGAACAGTAGTTCCACCTGACACCACACAGAGCTCAGCCCCAGAGCCAGCAGTTTCCTCCACGGAGTTCACCTGGTAGCTGTTGCAAGCATCTCTCATTAGTTATTTCTACGTCATCTTTGTGGGTGCAGAGCCGCGTAGCCAGGATCCCATCACGCTCAGACCTGTGAGCAGCCGTCTGCACCAGCTGTCTGGTAACCTCCTCTGTGCACCTGGTAACCAGGAAAAGGGAATTATTCTTTAGTGATCAGGAGCAGGTTTGAGCCGTAGTAACCTCCACACAGCTGGATCAGTCTGTGCAAGCTGCAGGCCTCCAGAGAACAGGACAGAGAAAGCTAGCTGCATAAAGTCAGAGAACAGTGCCAGTGTGTGCCCCAGCCCTGCCCTGGCCACTGCCAGCTCAGGATCCATTGAATTAATTCACAGAAATTGCAGAGGGACTCTAGGAATCATCCCCTCTTACCAGAGCAGCATATATGAAACCTGCCTGTGTTAACTAAAGCCTTTATAGCTTTTGTCCCCAGCTACACATTCCTGACGGAGCACAGAAAAGTGACAAACTGCTCTTGTCTCTGCTCTATCTGGGGGTAGCAGGGATTACAAACTAAAATGAGTTTCTCCTCACCTGCCTAAACGGATTGCACTCAGGAGTGAGACAAAGGTCTTGTCAGTCTGCCTCCGCACTTCAGTCAGCTCCATGTTTATGTGGATGCATTTCCTCCAGCTTTTTGCCTGGAAAAATCATTCTCTTGTTAAGAAAGAGGCAGACTTAAAGTATGAGAATGAGTTTAGGGACAGTTTTGTACCTGAAAGCAGAATCTGGTTTCTTCATTAGCCTTGCAGACTGGGGGTAGCTGCAAGAAGTCCCCACAGATGATGAGCTGAATTCCTCCAAATGGCTCATCCCGTTTTCTGACTGCTCTGAAAAGGATGGAAGAGAGACATTTTGAATGTCCTCCAGAACCTGGACATAGTCAGGTCCCAGAAGTTACTTCTTAATCTGTCAGTACATTCAAACAAAGACCACGTGCAGTGAAAGATGTCTATCCTCAGCTGTATCAGAAGAGCTCAAATAATTAAACAGTGCTATTACAAGACATTAAATTTGCTTTGCTTTACCTACCCCAGAAGTCATTACCACTCCTGGTTCTTTGGTGGTTGTAGTACTATAGCTACTTCCCTCTGCAAACAAGACTTTCTGGGCACAGCTGTGTGTTCTGGTCACAGCTCTACAGACAACACTGAGCTCAGGAGATGGAGAGAACAACCCAAACAGCCACAGCTGTAAGTGAGGTGGGGACATGGCCAAAACCTATCTCATGGTAAAGATCTGCCCAGATGCTATGATTTCATGCTTCCTTACATGCTTCCTATGCCAGCAGCTATCTTGTATCCATTCACAAAACTAGAGAAAGGAAGCAGCTTGGAAGTTTAGGAAAATTCATTTCTGTTAGTTGTTTGACCTGACAATTGCTCACCTTGCCACTGCCTCCAGCTTGTCAAAGAACTTGCCATCCACCATTGAGATCTCATCAATAATTAAGTGCTGGCAGGCCAGCCAGTGCTGACGCACACCAGGCCTCTCCGCCAGCTGAATGCACTGTTCCAGAGGTGCCTTCCCAGAGCCAATGCCTGGCAGAGAAGAAAGCAAAGCCTTAGGATGCCCCTGATTCTTTGGAAAAGGTGTGGGAGCTCCCAGCAGCTCGCTATTGGGCAGGCCAATACCTGCAAAGGCATGGAGAGTAGTGCCACCAATGTGACAAGCTGCCACTCCTGTGCTGGCTGTAGCGTAGGTGACGTTCGGAGGGAGGGAGCCCACGATCTTCTTCAGTAAGAACGATTTTCCAGTCCCTTTAAGGGAGACACAACAGGTCAACAGACAGGACTTTCCCCGGGGAGCCGGTGAGAGCCGTCGGGCCCCTCACCTGCGCAGCCGGTGAAGAAGATGCTCTTCCCGCTCCGCACGGCGTCCAACACCGCCTCCTGCTCCGCCGAGAGCCTCGCCGGGGGCCTCCTCTCCGCGCGGGGCACCTGCGGGACAGGCGGCGGCGCGCAGTGAGGGCAGGGCCGGTACCCCGGGCCGCCCCCGTCACCCCGGGACTCACCTCCGCCGGGCGCTCCCCCTGCTCTTCATCGGCGCGGCGGCGGCCGGGGGCGCGCAGCAGGTCCCGCTCCTGCACCGGGCTGATGACGGCGAAGGCCGGTGGCGGCCGGTCCAGCAGGCGGGGGCGGCGCGGCTCGCCCCGCGCCCCAGCGGCCACCTTGAGCCGCAGGAGGCGGAGGAAGCGGCGCAGCGCGTCCGGGGGGCAATCGGACAGCAGCACCTGGGCACCGTCCGGCGCCACCCGCACTGCCGCCCGCCCCTCGCTCGCGAAGCGCGTGAAAAGCCTTACAGCGTTACCGACTAGCGCGAAACTCAGCACCGTCGCCGCCGCGCCGCTGCCGCCGACCACTCGCAGCACGGGCTGGCGCAGCTCGTTGCGGCCCAGCAGCACGGTCGCGTCCCGCATCACGCGGCGGCGCGGGG
The DNA here is from genome assembly GCA_013400975.1 of Atrichornis clamosus. Lineage (NCBI taxonomy): Eukaryota > Metazoa > Chordata > Aves > Passeriformes > Menuridae > Atrichornis > Atrichornis clamosus. The sequence goes on along the minus strand of WBMZ01012071.1, from coordinate 177,031 downwards.
CGCGTCCACCGGGCAGCGGCTGCTCCACGACCGCCGTGCAGCGCAGCTCCGCCGCCTCCATCGCCGTGCCGGCCGTTCAAACCCGCCGCGTGCGCCACCGCCAATCAGCGCCGGGGCCTTTAACTCGGGGGCCAATAGAAGGCGGGGAGGAAGGGGCGCGAGGCGGAGCGCCGGGCGGGCCAATCAGCGGCCTCGCGGGCACCGCGTGTGGCGTTGCCAGGCCGCGGGACGCGCGGAGCCGGCGCGGCCATGGCGGAGAACGCCGAGGAGAGGGAGCGCCGCAGGGAGATCGAGCGCCGCAGGCAGGCGGAGCGCCGCGGGAAGGCGGAGCTGCCGGACGCGGTGCAGCGGGACCGGCTCCTGAGCGAGCGGGTGCAGAAGGAGCGGCAGTGGCTGAGGCTCTACACGCGGTACACCGTGAACCCCCTCTTGCCTGGTGAGGCCCCGCGGCCACAGGCAACTGGCGTGAAGCCCCGAGGGCAAGACAAGCCTTGAGCGGAGGCGGGGGGGCGCAGGCAGGCTCGCCTCGGTCAGCTGCACGTCAGGGACAAGCAGCTGCACCCAAGAATGGCAGCAGCGGCCAGAGAGAGGGGTAAAGCTGGAAAGGGCAACCGGTAGCCTTTCCTTTCGCCTGAGGAACCAGTCTGCACACTGAGACAGAACGGCGATATGACCCATTTGCTCAGATGGTGCCTTTAGTAGAAGTGAGGCAACTATTTAGGATGTGGAACCTACAAATTCTGTGTAAATAGAGCCAAGATGGGGTAGAGGACCCCAACACTACCCCGTGTTCCTTCAGTCCCGGGGTTCCTTTCTACCTGCCAATTCAGTCTGCACCGGCACAGACGGCTGATGTGAGGAGGTTCTTTCAGGTCTAGCTTTTACAATAAAACAACAAAGGAAAATAATTTCCTGAGACTTAGCACTCTGCAGGCCACCTCTTGGGTGGGGTGGGACTTTGATGTGGTGAGCACAGGCAGCACGCTCTAGATTGACCTTCAGCATGCTTAACCCCCTTCCGTTCCCAGGAAGTTGCCAATAATCAGTATTTCTAACTCATTTTCTTCTATTCATGTGCAGTTCAATAACACATATTCTATACCTGGCTGTGATGCTAAATTTACATTAAAGTAATTCACCTGCCTCATTCCTTTCCAGGTCACATGGTCACTGGGAAGCCTATGTCTTGGCATGACAATATGCAAGAGCCAACAGATGGTAAGAAGTCTCTGAAAAGCTTGTGATAATTACGTAAGTTATTAATACGTAAGATTTAATAATTCAAATCAGTCTAAAAAACCATGTATGTGGAAAAACCTCTGTGACCATATAAGAAAGTTAAACTCATTATTTCTGTTAAACTTAAAGCAGGGGTTTTTCCACTTTAATGCCCTGTCCCATTACTTTCCATTATCAGCACTAGTTTTGCATTCATGCAATTATGCTTTTATTTTTTAGTTAAAATAGATACACTATAGAATTCCTTAGATTCATACTATAAAATTTTGCTTGAGAATGTAAACCTCTCAGGTGAACACAAAAGTACTTAGAAACATGTTCTATACACACGTTGCCTGTCACTGCAGATTGTACCTAACCATCACATATGTTAAACTGCTGAAATCGCTGCCCACTCTTACTTGAGAGCACTGGTAACAAGAGCCCTTACAATAGCTGCTCCCTGATTTCCAACATGCTGATTTTGTCTGAAAACCTTAATGGGTTGGGTAAGGTTGGCCTGCTCTAGTCAAGGACTAGGGGGTAGAAAACCAAACCAAGGAAAGGCTGCAGGTCTCAGTTAACTGAGAAAATAGAGAGATGTCACAGAGTGCTGGTTTGTACTCGATGTGGTGTAGGAAAATTAAGATTCTGCAGTACAGTAGACAGGGATAACAGAATTAACAGGACAGTATTGTCAGGCAAATCTTGAAACTTCCTTGGGAAATATTCGAGTAGAAACGTCATCCTGCATTCTCTGACAGTGTAATTCACAGAAGCACAGAGGCTGCCTCTACCCTTGGCTTTGCTTTTATTGCTTGGACAGTGTTAAGATGTCCCATTCTAACACATGTCCACAGGTGACTGATTTTTAAACACACTTTCTTTCATTTGTATTTGTGTCTCTTAAAACAACAGATGAATTCCTGAATCTTTTTCACCGTGCAGTACTGGAGCCAACAAAGAAATACTCAGAACCACAAACTGAAAGCCAAGAAATTGGCTGGAACACAACACCTTTGGTGAGTAGGGTGCTTAAGGACTCAGCTCTTTGCTGAGGATATCAGAGATATTTAGCCTGTCAGACCTACTTTTGCAAGAAAATAATTTGTGACAAATACGGAAAACAAGAGTTACTAGGAATGAGCAGAGCTGTTCACAGACAACCAGTTTTTTTAATTTACACCTAAGAGGACTCTTCACACTGGCATAGACTTGTGAACACAGAAACTACAATTCCCCTGAGAAACCTGAATGCAAAACATCTACAGTGACAGTCGACCCCAAGCACGCTGCCAAGTGCCACAGGTGTACTCAGGGCTGTTTATTAAAGCATTCAGCCATGAGAAATGGTGTAGTGAGCAGTGTGAAATGACATAAGTACTGTGAAAAGACATGTGCTGCTCCACAGCACCTTTCAAACAAATTGCAAGCAGAGCCATAAAATTAATAATCATGTAAGTATACCCAAGGCAGATACACCAGTGAGGATTCATCTGGGGAAGTGTGGACAAACAGGAGGGAAAGAAATACGATTAACAAGCTGAGACATCAGTCATATCTGACAAACAAATAGTTGTGATGATGACTGACTGTAGATTAGTGTTTCAAGAAGGGCAAATGAGGACCTGATTAATTTTGGCCTGTTACAAGAAAACTAAGATAAATAAGAAAGTAAGACAGTCTTCACCGACTTTTCATATTACACATTAAGTAAACTAGTTACTCATGACAAGGGTGAAGACAGACATCCCAGCTGGGCTTTATGGTATTTAAGATACTGCTGGTAGGATTAGTCTGGCAGGGAAGAGGCAACTAAATTTGCATGTAGGGAACCAAGTTCAACTTTTGGAGTCAGGACCCATGATGTTGTTTAATTCGTTACGTTTTCCTTTCTCAGCAGCTTATGACATCACAAAGCAGTGAACAGTACAGTGGTACGCTGCTCTTGTGTCACTTGGACATTTCTCAGCAGCAGAACACCATGCATCACTGTCCCCAGGAGGGACTACTACTACTGATTTTAGTAAATGCCCATGACTGTTTGTAATTTTTGTTTCCCAGGTTCCTTTGGACCGTTCTGACTGCAGACTGTACTTCCCACGCCGGATAACCGAGATTACCATACATGGCTGCCATGCGGCACGGGAAAAAGAGCCCGAGGACTCCTAGAAGAGGGGGAAAGCCACAGATAGACTGTTAATAGCACCTAATGTGTCAGGCCCTGCTTGTTACTAAGCAAGTCTGGCAGATTTCTAGTAAGAGACAATAGAAAATGGAAGAGAGAACCTCAACCTGTCCAGATTTGCAGCCTGATAACAGTGACACAAACAAACCTATCTATAAGACTGCTGTATTCCTCTCACTGCTGTTTCTATGCCCATCTATATAAATAATCCAAAAAAACACTGTAACATCTTGATAAGCTTCAGACTTCTTATTTTGACATCAGCAACATGACCCCGAACTCAAGGTCACCAACTTCACGTCAACACTAGTTGTGAAAAAAGCTGTCAGAATGAAGGGAACAAAAGACAGGCTTCAGCCACCATTTATAAAGCAGCTAAACATGAGTTACACATGGTTCTGTGCAAACCATTTAATGTGTCCACACACCAAAAAGTAGAAAACAATCCTTCAACAAAACAGACAGTAAGAAGAAATCAGTGATAAGGCACTAGTTTCCACTGACTTTTTTCCTTGCCACTGTAAAGCATCCAGCTTGCTCCACAGTTAGCTGCTTGATGACAGCAGAAACACATCTTGCAACACAAAGAAACACAGGAACTGGGGAGCACAGTCCTCTTAGCGCGCTCGGTTCTTCATTTTCTGCCTTGCTCTCTTTCCAGGTCTCTTCTGCAAAAAAAAAAAGGACATATTAGATCTTTATTTTCATGTTCTCAATCTTTGTTCTAGCTCAATAGCTTGGGGAGGATACCAAGGAGAGGGTATTTGTCAGTACATCTGGAGAGGGAGGTTCTAGCGCACAGGTAGCAAACAGTACTTTTTAACTTCCCCGCTCACTTCCCTGCTGATACCAAACCACTGTCCCCAATGTCAGCAACGAATTATGCTTAGCTCCCAAAGACAGGCATTATCACTTCCAGATGCTGGAGGCACCCATCATGTACTCATCTCCCTGCCAGACAAGGGTTGGCTTACTAGCCAACCAGGATTATTTTCATGCAACATTTCACTTACATTGAGGGCTTTTTTTCCTGCTTTTCCTCCTTTTCTTGGGCCTTTGTTGTGAGCCACTTTTGACTGGAAGCTGGATACATCATTAAAACTCTCCTTTGTGTTCCACTTTGAGCCCTTCTTCTTCCCACCAAAACCAAACTTCTGATTTTTATATCGTCTTTTGGCATTTGGTCTGAAAAAGAACTAACCAGCATTACTGCCTATATTCCTTTTTTCAGGAAGCTCTCAAGGCACATTTATATGCTGATGGTCTCCCATCAACCATCATACACCTTTCTCCTCATAACAAAGGTGCAGAAAAGTAGCATAGTTCAGTCTCCATTCCATTTTTGCCAGTTTTCCTTCTCTCTAGGGACAGAAAGCCACCTTAGACTTACTTTAACAAACACTAATCAGAATAGCTTTCTTGTTCCCCAAAATTATCCCCTAAAAAGACTGAAAAAGTTAGACATTCTGTGTTTAAATTTTTTTGTTTCTGGTCTCACCCCTTCTTTGTCCGTTGACTTGCGTTGCCTTTTTTATTCCCTTGAGATAATGTCTGTTCTTCATCTAGAAAGTCCAGCTTGTCAGACAGACCTGCAAGAGTGAAGACATCACAGTTGCCACCTCAGAAAATACAAATTTTCAGTCCAAGCAAGTAATAGCAACAGCGCACCCTCACTGAAGAACAGCTACCTGGGAGGCTTTTCACTGCCACTGGCACATGATTCTGCACAGCAGCAACTTTCCAAGCTTACGGCCCAGAACTGTGACCACACATCACACTGCCCTACACTGCTCACACACCACTACTGCCATTGTACATTTGCTTTCTTGGACAAGTTGGCTTTACCTTTCTGGTATTTCTTGACTGCATTCAACATATTTTTTTTCTCCTTTTGTCTCCTCTGCAGAATCTCAATTTGCACCTGAGATTAGAAGCAGAATGTTAGTGTTGTTCCTTGCAGTGTCCCATACTTTTTTTTAAGGTATCCTGTCTTTTGCTCTGTTTTCCTTCAGAGCAGCTAGACAGAAGACTAGACACATTCTATACATTTTAGCCAGACTCCTGTGGTCTCACTTTTCAAGCTCCTACTCAGACTCTAAATTCTTGTCACAGAGAGGTCCCTTTTGTAGCTCCTCACCTTCTTGCCGTATTTTCTCATTGCACGGAGCTGTTTTGCTTTCTCAGACCTTTCCATTGCTTCCTGTTTACTCTTAAGCTTCTGTCGTATCTAATAAAGGCATAGAAAAAACAAAATTTATTAGTAACACAAAAGAAAATAAGAGAATTTTATGATTGTTGTACAAGTCCTGAAGTCAACATTTGTGAACTATCTATGAGTGCAAAGAAGAAAATATCTCTCAATCAGATAATGCCTATAAGGCATAACATCCTTTCAGCTCAAGGCTGGAACAGTTATTATAGAAACTCCTGAACTGATCTGTAGCCAAAATCTGGATGAAAAGACAAAACTCACAAAGAGACAAGACAAAGCCTTATAATGGGCTCTAAGAGTATCTTGTCAGTCTGTTTGGGTGTATGAAGATGACTTGATAAGATTTTTTTCTTGTCATTATTAAAAGTAAAGCACTGAAGAAGAGTCAACAATCCTGTAGAAAACATCTTTTCCATTCCCTCCTTGTTCACAAACATTTTTATAAGGATGCCCCATTACAAAGGATTACAAAGATTTCAACACAGGTCCTCTGGATTCAATCTGTGACTCCGCTAGGAGATAAAAACTCTGTTCTTCAAATGGAAGTCAGCAGAAGAAGAGAAAAGTGCAGGATTGACTTAGGCTGTAGCACAGCTAATTGCTCTTCTTCATCTTCTCTAGAAAGGTTCTATCAGACAGGAAAACAGTGCCCAAGTCATAGATGAACCCCCAAACTAGACTCCAGCTCCTATTTGTTTAACTTTTACAATGTAGTCTTTTTTCCAAATATAAAGCAAAAAATAGTTCCATTCTGAGGAAAGACTACAGTCAAGAAGCAAGTTTGTGACAGTCTTACTTCCTACACAGATCTAACACTCTATCCAAGACAGATTCATTCAATAATATACCATTTAAAATCACAGAAAACCAGAACACACTGAAAATAAACAAAGGGTGACAGGAATAAAGGATTCTGTTAAAGCCACAGTCAACTGCAAAGAGCAAAAACACAGGCAACTTTAGACCCACTGTCACACATAGTGAGAAAAGCTATCCATTTTTAATATTAAACACATTCAGGACAAAGTATAAATAAAGCTTTTCTACTTTATCTTCCAACCTGTTATAAAAATCCCCACATTGCATTGAAATACCTAATCAGAAAGAAATCTCCTGTCACAAAGTCTCAAACACAACCACTGTCACAGGAATCTGAAGAGATGAAGGTCGGCACTCATACATCACACCTTAAAGTTAATTCCTATCATAAGCTAAAACCCACACATTACACAGGAAAGAAAGACATTTATTGCACCTACCTTCTGCATCTGTTGGTCTGATTTGGCCATCTCTGCAAAGTAATCGTCCGGTCTCCTCGTAGGAACGTGGAGCTTACGCAGTCTGGGAAGGGCTTCCAGGACGGCCGCCTGAGCCTGCCGGTAGCTGGGAGAGAGCACAGCACCAGCTGTGTCACGGCACCAGCTGTGTCACTGCATGCTGGGCACCCCACAGTGCTGACACAAACTGTCCACACAAGCAGGTTGACACTGGGATCTAACAAGCATTGGTCTGGAATTATATCAACATTCTGTGCACATCCAGTGCTACTGAAAGCAATTTAGGTACCAGTACAATATTAACACTTATATCTTGCACACATACATTTATCTTATTTCCATTTATAGTTTTATATGCTGAAATGTAAAAGGCAAAGCAAAACAAGAGAACTGTAAGAACACCAAAACAAACCCATAAAGAGAAATCTGTATCTTATGTTAAAGCCTTAGTGCTGCTATCAAGGAGCTTTTAAAATAAACTTTTCAGCAAAGAATGAAAGTCTACTGTGAGGAGGGAAATTATTTCTTTTCTGTCACACGACAACCTAAATATACTAGCACTAATTTGTAGTTATTCTGGAAAACATTCAGAGCCATCAGATGCAAAAGAACACGGGCCAAGAGTGCCATAGTGACAGCCAGTGTGGCAGTCAGTAGCACACCGGTGAAACATAACTCCAAACACACAGCAGCACGCTAAGGCACTACTTGAAATCTCTTTTTGACACTTACAAAGTCATCTCTCTCTGGAAGTCATTCTCAGGGTCAAGAGCATCTGTGGTAGAAGCACTCTGAGAGACGGGGTCCACGACTGGGCCCAAAGTCACGTCCAGCCTTTCCACCCACGTGAGCTGCTGCCTGAAATCGGCCAGGCACTGCTTTAGGCCGTCCTGCGAAAGGAGCACAGCTCTGCACAGCACCGCACGGCTCGGCCCGGCTCAGTATCCGGGTCACACCGCGGGCTGCTCCTCGGGGCCGCCAGGTGACACCCCAAATCTCCCCACAGTGCAGAGCACCGGAGCCCTGCCCGGCCCCGAAACCCGCAGCCCTGCCGCGCCTCCTGCGCCCCGCACCCGGCCCGGCCCGGCCCGTGGTTTCCGCGCTGCCGTGAAAGGCAGCCCCCGCTCACCGTGTCATTGCGCCGCTTCGGCCGCTCCTCCAGCACCACGTTGAGCCCCGGCTTCAGCGCGCCCCTCGCGAAGGCCTCCTGGAGCTGTGAGAGAGCTCGGTCAGGCCGCGCCGCCGGCACCGGGCGGCCCTGCCTCGTGAGCCTCGCCACCGCGGCCACGGACCCACCTCCGAGTCCGAGAGTGAGGCTGTCTCCGAGCCGGAGTCCGAGCCGGAGTCCGAGAAGGATCCGCGCCGCGCCACCGCTGCCGCCATCGCTGCCGCCACCGCTTCCGGCCGCGTGCGCCGCCGCTTCCGGGGCCGCCGTGTCCGCGGTCACCACGGCGACAGCAGCGGCAGCGGCCGCGACACCATGGCGGGGGCGGCCGTGCTGCCCGTGGCCGTGTTCGGCTGCCGGCCGCGGGTGGCCGGCGGAGTCTGCTTCCTGGAGGAGCAGGTGGTGCTGCACGCCGCAGGGGCGGGCTGCCTGCGGCTGCACCTCGAGCACAAGTGGCACAACTTTATCCCAGGTGGCACCGACCCCGGCCCCGACCCCGACCCCGGCCTCGATCCCCGCCCCGATCCCGACCCGCCCTGACCGCTCTCCTCTCCGCAGGCACGGAGAAGAGCCGGGGCGTGCAGGCGCTGGCCGTCAGCCCCAACCGGCGGTTCCTGGCGGTCTCGGAGGCGGCGGGGGAGCAGCCGGTGCTGGCGGTCTATGAGCTGGCGGCGGAGCGGGCGCGGCGGCGGAAGACGCTGGCCGCAGCCGAGCTGCCGGCGCGGCAGGCGGTGTCCCTCGCCTTCTCCCCCGACAGTCGGTACCTGGCGGCCGCCACGGCTCCGCCCGAGGGGCACCTCACCTGCTGGCTCTGGGAGAAGCAGCAGCTGGCGGCGGCGGTCCGCGTCCAGGCCTCGGGCTGCGGCCCCTGCCAGGTAACGGCTCCACCTCCGCCTGCTTCCAAAACTTCCAAACCCGAGCTGTGCCAGCTTCTCTGCGGCTCATTTTTAACACTCCGGCTCACAGTTGACTGGTTCTTCGGGAGCATATTGCATTTTTCAAAAAAGTGGATAAAAGGATAAAATTTTAGTTCAACAAGGAGTAGGTGCCAGGTAGGACATACGTTTATGCTTCAGGAAATGTGCACATTACATTTTCCTGTGGCCACATGGCTTTTGTCCAGGGCAAGAGCAGGAGAGGGCTCCATACGAGATTTCATGTAGTTTCTGTGACCTTTCTTGACATCTGCTGTTGATGTCCCTCAGGAATAAGACACTGGGCTAAATAAAATTTTGCTCTGACCCATAATGGACATTCTCGTGTCTGTATCTGTTGCATCACATGAAATTCTCTTATATCACATGAGAACTATTTTATGGGGCCAGTGTAACTGGCCAGTGAGCGTGCAGTGTCCCTTGTGTCCCTGCAAAAACACTGAATATATTGGCTGTGCTCAGTAGTTTTAACACTGGAAGCTCTCAGTGCACCTTTTCCTTCCTATAGTCTTCTATGTGCAGATCAGAGGAGAAGAGTGGCTAGGAGCATCCAGCCTTGGGTGCTCTTTTTTGGAATCTTTCATGTATGGAGGTCAGATCAATACATGGGTTGGTTGGACTCCAGCTGCCATTTTTCTGGGGTACAGCTACAGGCAGATGTTGGGTGAACTACTGAATGCATGATCTCCTAAAGAGAGTGGAGTGTAAAGATTCCTGTGTCTAAAATCCCATTAGGCATAAAAAATGACTTCACACTACCCCTGCTATCCTTCATGTTGAGTATTGAGATGGCTATTGCATCATTCACAAATAAACATGTATTTCTGTGAATTTGTAAGCATAATGTTTGCCTGAAATACAGGAATACAGAACTTACTCCTGGCCTTTTAAGAACAAATGGTCCCACTTTTCAGGAAGCTTGCTACTGGAAAAACTTGCTAATCAGTAGTAAAGAGGTATTTTGGCCTTACTTTTGTAGTTTAATTTTGATAGACACACTTTTGAAAGGGGGAAAACTGCAATATGTAGGTATGGTGGTTAACTCTTAGTCTCTTCTGTATGCCTGCATGTTTCTATGAACCGTCTTCCCTTGTTTGTTTTCCTGTATTTGGTATAGAAAGTCTTTAGAACAGGTTATTTGCTTATTTGTGAACATAGTTGAAAANTGGTATAGAAAGTCTTTAGAACAGGTACACTATTTGCTTATTTGTGAACATAGTTGAAAAAAATAGTTCCTCTCTTTTTTTTTTGCCCCATAGGTGAGCTTTAATCCTCATGACAATACCCAGGTTTGTATCACTGGAAATGGCTTTTTTAAACTTTTTAAGTACAGTGAAGGAGCTTTGAAGCAGATGAATTTACAAAAGGGAGAGCCAGAAAACTATTGGTGCCATGCCTGGCTGTCTGAGGAGGAAGTTATATGTGGCACTGACACAGGCAAACTTAGCTTGTTTGAAACTGGAGAGCTGCACTGGCAGACCAGTTTAGAGTACAGAAAACCACCCAGGAAACTGGAGAAAGATACAGCAACAAAAGAATGTGAGAGGTAAATCTGTTAAATATTATTAGTAATAGTTCCATGCTTGTGCGTGCAGATTAGTTACTTCCTTCTTGTCCAATTTATGATTTTGATTGCTGCTTAGTATTTTTGATTTGTTCTTCTTTATTTTTAAGTCTTTATGCATTTCCTGCCTGCAGTTCTGATATTTCTTGTGAACTGGCCTTCGAAGATAATGGTTCACAAAAGGATTCTTTGCCTCAAATATCTGCAATTGCAGCGTATTCCAAAGGCTTTGCATGTTCACCTAGCCCAGGAGTTGTTCTTCTGTTTGAGAAGACCAAGGAAAAGGAAGTCTACGAGGAGAGTCAAGAAATCTGGGTAAGGAGGAAAAAGCTTTTCTAAGCAATTATGCAGCAGAGACCTGTTTAGAGTACTGTGGGTGCTTTCGATTCAGTTATTAATATTCATTTTTAGCACACTGCTAAATTGCATTTTAAGCATTAGCTAACTCTCCTGGTGATGTGAAAAAGAAGGGGGTTGCCAAAGGTCACACAGAAAGTCGGTGACAGATGACCTTTTGCAAGGTAGTTCTGTATTTTCCCTTCCCGCGTGTAAAATGTGTTTTGAGGCTGCTAAACTTTTGGAAACCTTGAAGGAACTTTTATTTGTGGAGACTCTTGGGGCTAAGGAGTAGTTCACATCAGTTTTTGTAGAACTAGGCTGCTTGGTTTTTTCCAAGGAGAAGATTTTCTCCCCTCAGATATGTGTTAGAGCTGTCATGAGACTTGTGTACTCTTAAATAATCCAGTAAGATTTCTAACTGTTCTATAGCAAACTGTATGCATTGACTTACTGCAATTTCTGGATAAGAACATTTAACTCTAATGACCTGGTCAAAATTTCAATCTCTGGTCCTAAATGGTCTGATCTTCGCTATGCATGAGACCCTGTAATAAGACTTACACTTCAAAGCACTGTTATTCTGAGATCACAATTTTTAGGCAGTTTTCATTCTGACACTTGCTAGTATTTTTCTTGATGTGTTTCTGCTACCACTTTAGTTCTTGTTTAGTGCAGTACTTCAGATTACTGCTGAAATGTGCTCTGATACGTTATTTCAGTTGTAGTGCTATAGACGTAGTTAGGTTGTTCTATTCCCTGCCTTGCAGTAGTTATGTGCTATTAAATATCTAAGTTGTCTTGCTGATATTATGTATATGCTTATTAGAGGAGCATTACAACAAAAGTTTGTGTGTGTGCATGCCTGCTACAAACATAAAAACCTGGCATATCCCATGGGATGCATTTCTTGTGCAGCTTCCACAGGACCTGTTCAGCACCGAGCCAAAAAAGTCAGGCAGACAGGACATTACATGTATATGCTTCAGCCCCTCTGAGGAAACCATGGTCATTAGCACAAATAAAAATCAGCTATACATGTTTACTATGGTCTCCACCAAACTTATAAGGGTAAGTGCAGTTCTATCACATTCCACAGCCATCACGTTCAGTAAGGGCTGTATTGTAATGACACAGGCTATTCAGTGTTGTTTTCTTTGATGCATTCTCATAAAATCCTTCAAATGAACCGTTAAAGCTCACGATATGAAGTGCTCTGTTTACTTCACTGAGAGCAGTATTTCCGTAGCCCCTTGCTCAAGCGTGCCTCCATGTGAATACCTGATGCTATTGAGCAGAATGATCCAGGGCACTGTTAAGACCAGTTAAGGATGCCTGTTACTGGTAAACCACTTCACTAAGGCTTTAACAGAGAGATTCTCAATGTAACTGCAGTGGTTTATGTTCCACTGTAATAGGTAGAAACTTCAATGCAGTGATAAAGCTGGAACAGCCATGGGAATCTCATGTGACTCTAAAGTAATAGTTGTTGAAGTCCTAGCTAGAAGTGAAACGTTTTTGTGAAAGACAAACATAGTGAAAAACCTTCCCTACTCTGAAGGAATTTAATACAAAGTTACAAGTGATAAATGTATTATCATGAAATAGACTTAATATGGAGTTGAATACCTAGCCTATGTACAGGTGTATGGAAAGATCTTTACAGGAAGAGGGGTTGTAGTTAGGGGTCCTGTTTCCACATGCAGCCTAAAATTTTATTGGTGCTTCGCTTCCAGCATGTGGCAGCTAAACATCTGGGTGAAGTTTTCTATCACTCAGCACTGGAGTTTTTTTAAAGTATCTGTGTGACCAGAAGGTATTAACTGAAGTCTTGCAGGTCCAGTTTTATTTATTTATCTAACTTGCCTTTTTAAAAATACCTACAGTTATGTTCTGCTCTCATTGCTCTGCCTTGCATCACTTTTCTTGATTATTAATTATAAACTTAAAACTAACATTGTTAGGTTTTTAACATTGTTATATTCAGGCCAGTGCAGTGAAAGAATTAAGCAGTTCCCTCAAATCTATTCTATTACTGTATGCAAAGACCATGATAGATTTTTTATCTGACTTACTGCCTGCAATGAAATATTTGTGATTTTTTAATGTTCTCATTCCTTCTCAGGAGAAGACATCTTATTTTGTATATATGAATTTCCCATTGCATTCTAATTCAATCACTGGTCTGGACATGTGTATTTGGAAACCCATTCTTGCTACGTGTTCCCTGGATAGATCTGTCCGCATCTGGAATTACAAGATGAAGTAAAGATTTGTTTGTGTTTGTTATTACCTCTTGCTTTTTGTATATTGTATTTGGCAGGCAACAGCAGGAATCTCATATGAATGAGAGTGTTGTTCTGGTAAAATTCTTGTGTGATGGGGGATGTAAATGGTATTACTGACATGATTTGGGTAGTGTAAATATGCAGTGCCTTTAAAACCAGTGCCAAAAGAATCCAAAGCCTTTTCTATTAAGTTATTTTCATGTCAGACTTCTTGTGTTTTGGAAAAAAATCTTCCGGAAAGTTAGATTCAGCTTTGTCTTAAGATACTATTGTCCCATCTCCTGCTTCTTAGCCATAGTTCTTAAGCAAAATGACTTCAGTTTTTGAGGTTCTGTGGAGAGAGAGGGGGAAAAAACAAATTTCAAGAGATGTTTGTGTAGGTTTGCAATCAGCAATTCATTTACCTTCTTCATTATATTACAGTACACAAGGATTTGCTCTTGCACCTTCCACGCCTTCTCTGTGAACCAGAAAGCCAAACTTGCCCTTGTTTCCTGGAACATCTGTGTGATCATTACTTAGCTGACTAACAACAGGCTTCCCCAAGGGCAAAGCAGAGTCAGATTGTAGCTGCAGGTGTCCTTGCTGGGCCAGATAATGTCCTGTCAAGTGTGCATGGGGAGTTTATACTATTCCACACTGCACAATGGTTTTCTCTTTCAGCACTCTGGAACTGTGTAAGGAATATCAGGAGGAAGCATACACAGTGTCACTTCATCCCACTGGCCTTTTCTGTTTGGTTGGGTTTTCTGACAAACTGCGATTTATAAGTCTGCTGTATGAGGACATGAATGTTTTCAAGGAGTTTCCTGTGAAAAAGTGTAGAGAGGTAAGGAGTGGTGCAAAAATGAAATTGGGGAGTTATGGGGAGCAGAGTGGGGAAGAACATGACAAAAATTGGAAATTTCTCCAATACATGCTAGCAGGACATAGGATATCTAAGCACAGAAAAGTGGATTCTGACTATTGGAAAACAGGCCCAGAGGCTGATGTGTAACTGTGGACCCGGGAAACAGCAGAAGGCATAATTTGCTCAGAAATACTCAAGGACTGAATTTTACAGGGGGAAGCATTGATTAAGAAAGCAATAAAAGACTAATTATCTCATGGAGTTTTTCTTTTTGTGTAACAATTTGATATTAAGTGATGTAATTGAAATGCAATGCATGAATGTTTTTATCCATTCCATCTACAGTAATGGGTGGTTATGTTCCTTTTGTAGTGCTCATTCAGTAATGGAGGCCATCTTTTTGCTGCAGTCAATGGAAATGTGATTCAAATTTATTCCAGCATCACCTTTGAGAATGTTAGTAATCTGAAAGGACATAGTGGGAAGGTTAGTAAACAAATCTTATATAATACAACTTATTAACATATAAACTAGTTGATAAAATGCATTTTTAAGAGGTAAAGTACAATTTTGGATCTTGAAATGGCCCCAAAAAGGAAAAACAGTTAGAAAACTCAGTTTTCTTTGGTCAGAAGGCAAAGTGTTCATGCACTAGATACATCTGAAAAGTCTGTCCTTAAATTGGAGGTGAATGATTGGCGGGTAGCTGAGCAAAGAAAAATATCCCAGTAAAAATTATAAAAATAAAATCTGCTACTCAGTATTGAAATGAACTTTTTCCTGACAGTGTGTTCATAAAATAGTTCTTACTTGGTTTTTTTTTTAATGCTAAAGTAGAATTGGTTGAGAAACATCCAGGAGTTTTTCAGTCAGACTTTGAAGTATGATTCCGAAGTTGTCACGGCTTTACCAGTGAAATGACTCCATGCTGTACGTCTGTAACCTACACATCAAGCTCTTTGGTGTGTTTTGCTTTTGCCAGATACATGCAATTAAATGGAGCGCAGACGACACTAAATTCGTCTCCTGTGACACACATGGTGCTGTGTTTGAGTGGAACTTGTTGACAGGTGAAAAGGAGTCAGAGTGTGTGCGCAAGACCTGCATCTACAGCAGCATTTCCCTGTCTTCTGATGCCAAAATTATCTTTGCTGTTGGATCTGACCAAACTCTTAAAGAAATTTCAGAGTCTTCAGTGAGTTGGCAAGCACTCTGGGATTTTGCTAAATTCTCTGGGGAGGGTACTAGTGCTTTGGTTTCCTTATCCATTTGGTAAGTAGGAATTGATCTGGTTTTGAGAGCTTTTGAGAATGATATTTACTGACACTTTTGTGTTCTTATGTCCTTTACCATGAAACCTGAGATTTTATTGTAGTTTTATATTTTAGTAATTTTACTTGGATTTACCTAGAAACCTTCTAATTCAGCTGATGAACTAACTAGGCAATAGTGTATCAACTGTTTTGCTGAAATACAAGTGTATCACATCTACTACTGTATCTGCATGCATTTTTTTCCAGGAAAGTAGTAAGTTGTATGTGATAACCATTACACCTTTCAGATCACACACCAACTTGGCTTGAAATTTTAATACTGCATATCTAGAATAAATATAGAGATTTTAGATCTAAAATAAAATTTTTAAAAATCTATAAAGCTTGACACAAACTGCTGTTCATGGCTTTACTCCTATAAGCACGTAGATTCTTTTAACTGCAATATTTGCTGCAGGCAGAGGTACGACAATCGCTCATGCAATACGTAATCAAATACTTAACATAATGTGAGGGGTTTGTGTGGTGGTTTGTGTTGTTGGTTATTTTTCAGATCCAGCATGAAGTGCCTGCTTATGATGTTGTTTATACTGCTGTGGCTGTCTCTCGTTCTGGGCGCACGATATTTGTTGGCACCTCTCTAGGGACGATTCGAGCCATGAAGTACCCGTTAACTCTGAAGAGGGATTTCCACGAGTACCAGGCCCATGCAGGTGCTGTTACAAAGGTAGCACAGAGTACTTTCTGTTCCCTATGACACCAGCTGCACACGGCTCCTTTAGGGCTGATTCCCCTTCTCATTTTATAGCATAATATGTTAAAATTAAGGTTAAGCCTGCACATGGAGGATAAATATTACAGCATTCATAAAAGTCCTGTCTTTAGATATGTCACAGAATAAGTTGCTGGCTAAAAAGTGGCTTGCACCAGGTTACGAAGCTTGGCATATCCCTGATGGAGAACTTTGATACAGCTCTTTCTGGAAGGAGGAAGATAATTTTGTCATAGAATCATTTAGGTTGGAAAAGAGCTTTAAGATCATCAAGTCGAACTGTTAACCCAGCACTGCCAAGTCAACACCAAACCACGTCCCCAAGCTCCACATCTACTACACACTCTAGGAGTGGTGACTCCGTGACTTCCACTTGTAGATGGGTGTCACATTTGCCCACTTTTCCAGACAACTGAGACTTCCCTAGGGAGCCCTGCTGCCAAATGATTGAAAGGGTTCAGTGAGCACTTCTGCCAGCTCCCTCAGTGTGCTTTGGGAAATCCCATTCTTCAGGAAGCCACATGTTCAAGCTGGTCATACTTTTGGCATTTTAAGTATCACTGTCAACTACAGCATCTTGACTTATCATTGCATAGTCCAACATAAGAACATGAACTTGTTATTGTAACTTTACTTTCACCTCACTTGCAAGCTGTATCAGCTCCCAGGTACTCTATGCCAGATCATGCAGCCACAGTAGGCCTGGAGTTATTACAAGATAGTTCTTGGCGAGCTTAGTTGCAATTTCAAAAGAAAACATTTAGCCATCTGTTGCTCAAGCAACTTCTCAAAGAAAAACACTAGAGACCTTTGGAATTGTCATATAAATGACAATTATCTAGGTCTTTTCTGTTCCAGGTTTTTAAAAATCTTCCTATGACTTTGAGAGCAGAAGCAGATCCAGTGTCTACACATGTTCTACTTTTCTTTTCCTTCTGTTTTTGTTTCAACCAGGGTGGAACAGGAGTAGAGGATGTAATCAAAATGTTGGTAGTGGGGCTATGTTATTATTTCTACTGTTGACTTTCTGTGGTAGAAATTAAGTGAGTATGTGGCTGAGGAGAAAAATTTGCTGTAAAATAAAACTGTGTCTCCATTCTTCCATGCCACTTCTATTATTTTGTTGTCTCTTCCTTCTAAGATAACAGTAACAAGTGATGACCAATTTCTACTGACTGCCTCAGAGGATGGCTGTGTATTTATCTGGAAAGTGCATGATAAAGAAGGTGGGGTACTGAAAGGGCAAAAGGAAGTTGAGTATGCTGAGGAAGTGTTGATCATGAGATCGGATATAGAAGAGAAGGTAGGAGGAGCAGCCTGTGAACATAAACCACAGGATTTCTATGAAATACATTGGCACGATGCTTGTGACCAGCCATTCCTGTATGGCTTGCATGGCTTTTGTCATAAAAAGAGGTTACAGCAAGAAGCTGCAGCTGCTTGTCAGTATGCAGACAGCCTTGTACAAACAGGGAGTGAGGAGAAAGGTTTAGACTTTTCTCTAATACTTTCTCCAATCTCTTGAATACACTTTTAATGGAGTAGAGAAGCCAGAAGATGCATTTCTATAAACCATTTTGTAAAGACAACAAAGGAACCTTATTTCTAGAAGGTCTCGGTCTGTCTGAAGATTCTCTTAAAGGCCATTGTTCATAAACATGTGCATGTAAATAAAACATCCTTAATAAGCTGTTGCTAATGGCAAATATTCTCTCTTAAAGCTGTTTTCTCATCCATGTCCTAACAGAGTCAGGCAATACTAGACCTGCAGATTTGTGTGAAAGATCTACAGACAGAAAGTGATTATGAGCTACGTCTCAAGGACATGTACTGTGATGGAAAAATAAAGGCATTGGAAGAGAATTTCACTCAGGAAATAGACTCCCTTAAAAACAAACACCAGGTATGATTCATATTGCAGAACCAAATACCAAAAAATCTTTCATTGAAGAGTTGAATTCAAGCTTGCATTACACGTGTAGGAATGCCATAAACCATGTGAAAAATGAATAATTCCTTTCCAATTAAGATGTTATTTGTAAAGCATGAAGCTTCCTTTGAGTCTAGTATCTTACAGGTACAAGGCTATGCAGGAGTTCTCCAAGGTAGCCTGGAAGTATCTTCACCTAAAAACAGCACAATAAATGCTGCCCATGACCAAGGATCAGTAGTAGGAATGAGACTATGCCTTAAAAGCTCCTTTGCATATGAGGTTGCAGCTGCTGCAGTATCTAACAATTATTCTTCTAAACGCTGCCTTCTCTATGTCCTGTCTGCTTGGATTTTTAAGAACATCTGCTGAGGTTTCTTGTATGTTTTTTGAAATTAAAAGTAAAATATATTCCCTGGATTTCTTCTGTACATGTGCTTATTGATTTCTTTGTGGTCATGAAGCAGAACTTCCTGAAAAGCAAAGGCTGTGATAATTCTTTCCACTATCTTATTTATCTGTGTCTGATAATGCTATTCTGTCCATCTGTCTGGTGCACATACTGGATTTCTGATCTGTAATTTGCTATATTTCTGGACTTTTTTTAGACTTAGAAGGCAAGTGATCCAGTAGTGATTTCCCTGGCAGTAAGACAGCTTGAAGTAAGAGATTACATATCGTATGATTCAGTCCTGTCAACCTCATGTTCCTTTTGAGCTTTTGGGTGAATATTGTCCTGTTCTGGTGATTTGTTACTGCTTATTTTGTTGAGTTGTGCATAGTCCCTTCAAGCAGTATTTCAGTTTGACTCCACGCAAAGGAGTCCAGTATGAAAGTTTGCCAAGTTACTTACTAGTTTTAGTATTTTACAGTCTTTTTAGCTCTTTTTATACCTTTCTTGTCTTTTGGTCCTACAAATGTTCTAGTAGGTTTTTGATTTTTATTTTTTGAGTTTTTTGGGGAAGTTTAATGACTCATTTTAATATTTTCTTCAAGTAGTTTTTCAGACTCTTCAGCTTGGAGCGTGTTCTTTTCATTTAAATAACCTGAGTTTTAACCTTTCTATTTTCCCTCTCTTCCCTACAACTCGATGTTATACAAGAAAGCCATTTTAATTCTTGTCAATTCCTCTTTTTTATCTCTGCTGGCTTTTTTCTACATTTTTTCAGGTCTTTTGATAAGTAGTGCTTGGCTATAAAGTTATAATAATCTCAACTACACTGAAAATTCTTTAGACTTGTTGATCATAGGCTTGCAAGCAAATGCCTTGGAAGGTGAATAAAAGTTCTCTAGGCAGGCGAGTTGTTCTTCCTGTCCAAGTATCAGTACATGTTACGATTAAACTGAACAGGTACTGCTTTGGACTTGGGGCTAACCTTTCTGGTTGTATCCATCAGACAAATGGAGTATTTCTGCTTATGCAAGACCCATGCACTTGTTATGAGAAGAAAGTGAAAATATTTTTCCTGTGGTACAATTCCTAGCTTTTCTGGGAAATTTGTCAGCTGTTTTCTTGCTCCAGTTCTTTGTGCTTTTGTAGAAGATTAAGTAATTTGTAGTGGCAGTCAGACATTCCAAGCAAATGGCATTCAAAACTCACTCTTGCTTAGGTTTATGTCATACTATACAAATGTCAACATTTTAGGACCTCAAGGTTGCTTCAAGTGAGACGGGAAGCAACTTGAACTTTAATATCTGGACAATAATTTGTGGAACTGCAAATTCTCCTCAAGCAGGTGTACATAAAGGAGTGGAGACCTTTGTAGCTCACAAACCTTTCATCTTAGATTAGGATCAGTACCCTGTATTATATGAACTCTGCTGCTTTTCCTTTGCTTTCCATAGTTTTGTAGCTTGTCAAAACAAACTGATCTCTGTTTTAGTGACACATGGCATCTGAATTTTGGTGAGAGATTTCAAACATATTTCTGTTGCATATGTGTTCCTCACCAGGGGCAAGAGCACAAACAATTTGGGCATTGCTTTGCCTAGTTCCAAATTAAAATGTATTTTTCTTGCTTTTTCCCCAGATTTTACAGGCAGAGAAAGAAAAACAGGAGCTACAACACCAGGTTCAACTGTCTGAGCTGACAAATAAACAGGCCAGGGAGGTGCAACAACTAGGTTAGATTGTACCAAGTGTTTGTAACTAGAAGCTGGGGGAAATGTTTTATTGATAGCAAATAATGTGACAGGGAGGGATTACTAGAGTAGAAGTATGAAGAAAAATACATGTATGTCACGTACGTATTGCAGACCAAACATTTGTCCAAACTGTTCCACACACATGGCCAGGGTGAGAACATGCACATGGGTCCTGTCTCTTAGAGGTTTGGTTCTTGAGGTTAGTAATTTCTTCATTTATTTTATAGCTCATTGTGCAAGAACAGTGCAGTCAGTCAGTTCAGCAAGGAGGTAATGTACAGTGCACACAGCCTGGAAATACCCGCAGGCCAGATTAATAATCAAGATAAAAATACTGCTAATTATTAACAAAGAGCAAGCCCACCCCATTGCCTATTCTGTAAGAGTTGAGCTTATGCAGCTCTGCCATGGTTGTCATCTCAAGTGAGTGCCTAAATTAGTTGTCAATTTTGTATGGCTACAGAGTCTAAAGCCCCTGTATCTGATGAAGAAAGTGATGAAGTACTTCTACTGTAATTTATTGCAACCAGCTGCCAAAAAGACAGTAGAGAATAAGACAGTGATAACTGCAGAAGGATAGAATTAACCTGTTTTCTATTAGTTTTATCCATTCCATATGTTTCCTGTTAACAGAATCTGCCAGTAATCAGAAACTCTCAGTGGAAAATGAGAAATACCAGGAGCTGCAGGTGAAATCCCAGAAGATGGAGGAGGAATATGAGAAACAATTGCACAAGCTGGAGGAAAGCAAAAGCAAGGCTGTGAAGGAGCTAAAAGAGTATTATGAGGAAAAACTTAAAGAGAAATCTGTTCTGCTGGAAGAGGTAGGAAACTTGTTTTGCGGTTTGATTTGTTGACCAAGTTTATCTTCAACTGTGATTTATTGTTCCCTAGGACAGGAGAGGCTGGCATTTTCCATGCAAATCCTAATCTGCCTGTAACCATGGGAAAGTATTTTGACAGGTAGAGTAGTAATGAGGAAAACCCATCTGGGTTACCAACTCTTCTGGGTTTCATACCTTGAGTAACCTGCTAAGATTAGTATCATTGGGCATTCTCAGCTTCGTCTCCGTTTCTCCTAGATCCCAGAATTCCAATTTATTAATGTCACTTGGATGATACATTTCTGTAATTGAAGAAAGAAAGATTCAATCATGTTGTTCTAGTGAAGAGATAACATTTTGAAAATGGTGAATTACATTCCTGAGTCCTTGAGGTTCTTACCTGCATAATTTGGGGAATAAAGATAAATATCCTGAATACTTCAAAAACCCCTGCACATTGTCAAAGACTGGGCTTGACAAAAGGCAGCCAGATAACTGATACTTATATATTTAGATTCAGTAAATGCTATCACATGACTGTTTGTAGCCCTGTGCTGCAATAGCAATTTGAAAAGAATGTAGGAAGAGAGGCATACAGAGACTGAGGCAAACCTGAGTGTCCATTGTCCTAATGCATCAGAAACAGTAATTTTAAAAAATCCGAAGTGTTACTTGTTTGTGATTTCTGTAGCCAAAACAAGTTTGCTGATGTTAGTATTTGGACCAGGTTTCTAACTTGAAGCATTCCAGTTTTAAGAGTAATTTTTTTTTTTAATAAGATTTTTTTAATGTGTACGTTATCAGTTTTTAACGTTACTTTAATTCACTAAGAAGTTACCTTAGATATTGCTGCAATTGAAGATTGCACTAAATATAGATCCTCCCAGGAGAAAGAGAGTTACAAATAACCTTTTATTTCTTTTCTTTATTGGTCTTTTACTGTTGTCTTCTCTAATGTTTGCTTTCCTTAACTGCAGGCAAAGGAGAATATTAAGAAGCAAGTTCAAGCCCATGAAGAAATGGAGAAACAAATTTATGAAGATGGAGACCAAGAAATCTTGGAAATCAAAGTCAAGTATGAGAGTCAGCTCCTGGAAGAAAAGGAGTCCAACATACAACTGAAAGGAGAAATAGGAGTCCTGAATAAAAGGGTATCTTTTATTTTGTGGTAGGATCAGACCTGAACAAGAAAACCTATAACTGATGATTGCATGTGATTAATTACATGTAAATTTAGTCCATTAATCTAGTCTGTAAATATGTGGCATTTCATATGAGAACAGTAGCCCCTTCTTAGGTTAGTTAGAGTGTTTAGAATATTTGGGCAATCAGCAGCTGTGTGCTGATTGTATTGCTGATATGATTAGAGATAGATGATAAAGGAGGTGTGCTTTTATTGGTACACTTTCCCTTATCTACATAGTTTTAGACTATAAATAATATTGTTCATCCTATGATGGGAAAGAAATTAAGTTTTTAATTTTCTAAGATCTAATACGTTGCTTTATTAGTAAAATACTTCTATTGCTTCATTCAATACAATAATCACTGTGTTTTGTATGCATCATCATTTTTTATTGGTTTTACTAGGATTTTTAAGGAGGCATGAAATCTTTTAGCTGTTTTTTTGTCTGGGTATTATATTTGCCTAAGGATGTTAGAGGGACATTCTTTCTTTTTCATTTTCTTCAGTATCTCTCTGGAGACAGAGAAGGTCTTTTCATATCCTCTACTATCATGGTACTGTCTTTAGTTTCATAGTCTTTTAGACCCAGGAGTTTCTTCGTGGAGCCTTACAGTTTGTCCAGCACCATGCAATGGTTCCAACTTTCTCGGCTTTGCAGATCTTAGTACTGAGGCAGAGATTTTGAGAGTATCCAAGAGCTATGAACTAGACACCCTTCCAGTCTTCCATCTTTAGAGATGCATGACAAATGTTCCCCTTATAAGAATTTTCTATGCAGCTGATGCTTAGGTATAATATCCATACCCTTCTTCCTTCTGGATGGAAACTCCTTGCTTCTTTGTGGTGCAGTAGGTATTCTGTCAGAATGTACAGAAAAAGCAAAGATGGATATTCAACCCACTTTTGAGTTACAGGCATTTAACTGATGTGGTGTTTGATATCCTTTATCCCACACTGTCTACAAGGTATCCTACAGAATGGGGTGGCCAAGTCGTGCACAGCTTTTGGAGACTGCTAAGTTCTTACTTGTTTTCCTCTCTAGTTGAACAGCCTACAGAAAGAGCTCAAGGACCGGAACAGGGATATTGAGGAAATGAGACTGGAACAGCAGAAGCTGCAAGACATCATTAAATCACTGGAGAAGGACATCTTGGCACTGAAGACAGAGATTAAAGAGAGAACTGACACTATCCTAGACAAGGTGAGAAACTGAACAATTGCCTGAGATCAAAATCACATCCCTTAATTTAATAGAGATACTTATTTTAATAGTACGTGTAATAATATCACGACTGGAAACTCAATTTCAACTTAAGGAGTTTGTGATCTCAATGTTGGGATTTTAGTTTTTAGTTGAAATTCCAAGCTTTTCTTGGGGAGCTCAAGTTCAAGATATTGACTTTCTCATCCACTCTTCTGGGATCTGTAGATTGCTCTGCATTATTTGTCCCCTCCACTCCCACCTAATCTGTGGATTTGCAACTAAAGTTCAGTCTTTCACTAGATCTGTGTCTCCTGGCTTTGCCTCTTCCATAATTGTGCCTTGTCCTAGGGACCCATTGGAGAGTGCTGGGTCTGATTCAGATCTCTGCACTGATTTCTTCCAGGAGAAGCATATATATGACCTAAAAATGAGAAATCAGGAACTGCAAAATTTCAGGTTTATACTGAGTTACAGAATAGAGGAGTTTAAGAAGCAAATAAAGTCACGTGAAAATGATATTGAAACAATGAAGAAACAGATCTCTGAGGTGAGTAACACTCTCATCTGGCCTCTGCTACTGAGCACTTTGTCTGAATAAAAAGGTGACTCAACAAGCCCATGAAAGGTTCCGCCCTGTTTGTTCCTTGACTTCTTTCAAGGATACACAGCACTGATTCAATATCTGTGCAGCTAATAAAAATATTTGCACACAACAGCAGCTATTTAATTTTCTATCACATGCTAGATGCTAGTTATTTAACTTCCTGTTTCAGTATTTAATGCTAGATTTTGCTTAAAATTAGATCTTATTCTTATGTGGTTGCCCTCCATGTGCCCTGTAGAGTTTGCAAGATACTGCTTTTGCTGATCTGGGGGAAGAGAGAGTGAATTTCTTCTCTCAGAAATGTTGCAGATTTATGCAAACATAACTCTGCTTAGGGGTTAGGTACATGGACAAATTATACTCATCAGTTGCTACATGGGAAATTTGCATATATTCATACTTAGCTTGCAGCAAATTCATTGAAGGAGCTTCTTTATGATAGAAACCAGCTATGATCTCTGCATAGATGTATCCTTAGCTCAGACAAACTAGGACTATGGTGACATAGCTGTGACCTATTAGTTTTCATGTCTTTTTATTCAGAACAAAAGCCTTTTAAATAAAATGCAAACTGATGAACAATTTGTATGTACTTCAGATTAACATGATGAAATCACTGTTGTTTCTTCTGGTCACCATCTTGTGCCATAAGTAAATGCTGTAGTACCTTTACTTCTTTTTCCCGTGTGTTCTGCCTGTGTACCCACAGCTTTTCAATCCATTTGTTTCTCTTCAGTATCAGGTTCTAGTTATTGTTGCCCTTACTCTTTCTGGTATTGACTGTTCATTTCCATCTGATCCATTTTTATTCAGATGGAACAGTAAAGCTCCAGTTTAGCTCAAGGAAATGAAGAGGCATCACATAATGTAAATCAATGTGACTCAGAAGGGAGTTGCACGTTCATTTCTGTAGTTTCTGTATATTCATATACAGAACACATATTCATAACAACAGAGGGCACTGTTGTTACAAAATTGACGTTTCTCGTGTTGTCGTTCAACCTGAAGAGGGACCTATTCCCTCAAGTCTGTATTTCCAGTCTCTGGCTTTCCTGTTATGTGTTGTTTTTTCACGTCTCCTATTAGTCCTCATTTCCTCCTCCTGCTTCCTTTCAGATGGAGGAGGAACTGGAACAATTCCACAAGGAGAGTGTAGAGTTGAAGGTGAACATCACACAACTGCAACAGAAACTGAAGGCAACTGCTCGCGAGATGCACAGAGAGAGGCAGAAGGTATGGGGTACCCTCAGGTGCAGGTCCCACAGAATGACACTGCCGGGGACAGGACACTGTTGAAGCATTAATCCGAGCAAACAGTTACTTCAGGGGCACTGTGTCCAAGAACCAAGAGAACCTCTGGTCAGTGGGGACAAAGACACAAAACTTCCAAGCCTGCAGCCAGGGAGTTGATATTAAAAAAAATCCAGTTACTTACGAGTCAACACATATTCTACTGAGTTTAACAGAACAGTGGGACAAATGCTTAACTACTCATTCCTGCCCAAGCCTGAAACCTGGGGACGTTTGGCCTAAACAGGAGCAGCATGTAGGGTACCACCTAGGCATTAATTGGATGACGTAAAGGGTGGTCTCATTAATGGAGGAGTCAAGGACCCCTTGCTTGACAATAAGCATATCAGACATGAGGGAGGAGAAGGAATGCAGGTGAAGGTGGAGGAGCTTAGCAAGCAGTGCATGAGTGAGGAAGCAGGTAGAGGGGCCTAGTAGAAACCAGGAGAGAATGAGAAGACAATCTTGATGTGAAATCAGCAGGTTGTGCATGTGTCTGATATGTGTTTTGTCCCTTGCCTTCTCCTGTTAACTGTTGGTGCATTGTTTCTAAATAAGAAGGTAGGACAGCATTTGGACAAGCCTTTCAGGCACATGATGTGACTCTTGGGGATGTCCTGTGCAGGCCTAAGAGTTGGACTTAATGATCCTGGTGGGTCCCTTCCAACTCAGCATATTCTGTGATTCTGTGTTTGGGAAAGGATGGTGGGTGATAGCATTCATAATACACCACTGGTTTTCAGATGACATCTCTGGATGCTGGCACTTACCTTGCCTAATGCAAGTATCTTGGCTTATTATTACTACTAAAATCTATCACTGCTATTCAACATGTAATGCTCACATTCCCAGTGAGTTTTGTAACGAAATACTGTTTTTTAAATGAAGTGGAAGTAAAGTATATGAGAGTTTTCACCAGTTCCTCAAGACTTTCTAGAAAATGGCACATGATAGAGTGTTCTGATAAACCAAGTAAAAATGTAATTACATCATTCTTGCAGAAGCACGATATGGAGACACTCATCAAACGATTTAAAGCAGATCTTCATAATTGTGTGGGCTTCATTCAGGATTCCAGAAAAATGAAGGATGGTATCCGTGAACTCTACACCAAGTATGTGCAGCAATCAGACATGGTGAGTCAGGACCTTTGCCTTCTCCTTGCAGCTGACTTTGTCTGGTAGTGTAATTACTGAGGAAACATGCTGTGCCCTCTCAGGTGGAGGTTCAAGCAATAGACACAGAATTACAGCAGCAGTACATGAAACAGCAGGAGCATCATGAGAGGAATTTGGCAGTTTTAAGGAAGAAGGTGATGAAGGATCAGGAAATGCACCAAGCTGCCTACATGCGCATCATGCAGGTAATAAGCCTTTTCCTTGTGGTATGGAGGGGGAACAAAGGAAGTAGCTGCACAAGAGAGACTTTAGCAGCCTTACTGTTACGGTTTCTTAGGACTTTGAAACAGTTTTGGTTGGCTTCTTTGCCAGAAATTCCTACATTTTTCAAGGGCTTCCATTAAATTTTCTGAATAGAAAGAGCAAGATCTCTGAAGTCAGAAATTGCTGCTGTTCTGTGGATACTTTTGTTTATCTCCCACTCCCTAATGTAAAAGGAGATAGGGAACCTTTGCTGTCTGTGGATATTTTTAAAGAAATTAATGTACTTATTTCTTTTTTCAAATGGTATTTATAATTGCCATCATAGTCAATTTGCCCGTGTCTGAGTGTCAAGCCGTATTTGCTAAGTGGTAGTGTTAGGGAAGTAATTTTGGAAGAAGTTAAAAAAGCCTTTCTTAGTCCACATAGTCCCATGCCTACTGGTCTGAATTCAGAAGAACTTTCTGCTTTTCACATCCAGGCTTTTCAAGGAAGTTCAGAAATATATGAGGAATAAGCTTATTCACTAAGATCTCTTGCTCAGAATCCTGGTTCCTTACAAGACAAGGTAAACTCGTGACTGCTGGGGTCAAAGATCCAATTTGTTTTCATCTGGAGGATGTGGGAGGACCTAAAGCCCCACACCAGACATCCTAGGAGGATAGTTTTTCTAGTCTCTTCTTTCCATGATCTCCTTCTGCTCAGTCAGCATTTCCTTTTCCCCTCACTAGCTCTTTCTCCATTGTTACTTTATTATGCTTCCTCAGGATCATTAAACCCCTGTCCCCTCCCAAGTCATCTGTTCTTTGCTATTTATTCATAATTTGCTTCTTCAGGGCTAGACAGCAGCAATCTTCTTCCCTGGCCCTATTTTAATTTTTTTACTCAGTCTGTGAGTTGGATGTTTCCTTTGGCACAAAAGGAGATGGCTTGAGAAATAACCTGAAGTATTTCCTTGCTGGAATAGGGTGACAGATGGTGTTCATAATGATAATACTTGATGTCTTGGATCAGTAAGCCTAACATGAAATGATGATTAAAACTAAATTAATAAAACATCTGGAAGATGAAGATATCAAAGATTCTAACCAGCCTGGTTTCTTCAAAGAAAAAATAGTTCTCTGAAGTCCAGTAGATTAATGAGATTTTACAGCCAGCAGGAATTATCGTGGTCTTCCAGTCTTTCACAGGGGGCTTTTAAGACTAGTTTAGACAAACTTCTGTCAGGATTTGCTTTGAAAAAGCAAATGACATCTTGACAGTTTTCTAGCTCAGTATTTCTATTATTCCTCAGTTGCGCTTACATTTTCAGAGCTATGCATTCCTCTTTGAGAGATTATTCATAGGTACATTCCATTAGTGACTGCTGCAACAGATGATTAGAACTGTCAAGATAATTTTAATTATTCTTACCAACTGACAAGTACTTCTATTAGTTTTTCTTCCAGCCTTCTGTATTTGTAATGGCTTCTTCGTCACTTGGATACATAAGAACAGAGACACTGAATAATCTTGAAGTAATGCTGCTTGAACTGAAGCCCATATAGGATGAACTCTTCTATATGTCCTACCTGTCTCTGGCAGTCAGCTCTGTAGGGACTTCCCAGACTGTAGATTGTATCCAGCTATCATATGCAGTTGTACCTGATGGCCTCATCCTCCATGCGTTTGATCAGTCCCTTTTCTGAAACAATGGGCTCTTTGCCACAACATCCCATGACAATAAGTTTTCCCATGAACATTTATTTTAATCCATTCCATGACCATTGCACTGCAGTGCAAGCATTCTGTCAGAATGCAAATATTGAATTAAAGGCTAATCTCCCGGGAGAGAAGGCCTCTTCAGAAAAATATTATCGGTGTCAACCAACAGCCTTTAAGCTCCCAGCAAACCAAACAAGACATTTCTATACAGCCCAGATTGCCTCATACAAGATACTCAGTATTGTATTGTCTGATAGACCAAAAGCAAGATCTTCATTTGACAGCAGCAGGCAATCACTTGGACTGAACCTCTGAAGGTGCTCATGACTAAAGTACACCTGGACAGAACTGCTGTGACCTAACCCTGAAAGCTGGGCAAAAGAAAATTACCTTGACTGAACATTGGAAGTTACCCTCTTCATGTGTTCTTTCAGGATCAAGCTCTGGAATAAATGCAGGGTCAAATTTCATCTGTGTCTAAAGGCTTGAATTAAACAAATCAGACTCAACAAAACGTTGTAGCTCCAGAGCAGGTTGTCTGAGTGCACCAACTCTTGCTGCATTTAGAGTCCAGCATAACCACTGCAAGAATGGCTCTTCTTGTCCAACAAGTTCAGACCTCAATGCATCCCACAGTCTTCCTCCAGTCAGTGATTTTCAGCTGAGGGAAAACTAAAGCACAGCTGCTGTTCTTGTCTTAGTGTGAACTATTGATAATCTTGCCACACACGTGCCTTGAGCTTTTGCTGCCAGCTTGAACTCCTTGAGTGCGGACACAGACAGGTGCAGTGAGCTTTGTACTTTGTTACTGACCAGTTTGCAGTTGTGTGGTGCCAATGCTTTTATAAATGTACTCTAAGGAACTGAGTCATATGCTTTGCATAATCTTTTATGGCAGCATAATTATCTCTATTAACCAAAATTATCATTAAAAAAAATAAAAAACAAGATTTGAAGACACCTTTTTCATGAAAAAAATTAATTAATCCTTGCTCTTAACTCCTGTTGTTTTAGAGGGTTCCCTACTGCTTGAGACTGGTATTATGTGAGGTACCCAAAGCATGCCTTTTTGCCATCTATCTTTTACAAATATTGCCACTTACGATGAAGTTCCAGGGGTTGGAATGGTGCTGTGTTCCAAAACTTCTTAAAAAACCACCACAAATAGCTGAAATAGTTGCTAGGCTGGGTTCAAGTACAGTGGCAGCTGTTTAACATTTGCCCTAGCTATTGATGTGCTAAGGTATTTCACTGTTTTTGTAAGAGGCAAATATACAATTCCATTTCACTCTCTAGAATGCAGAAAAGGAATACTTAGTTAATGGTGATCCTGTCTCTGAATCATGAGCGACAGTTTTATCATCCTTCACTAGTATTAGCCCATACTGGTTTTGCTGAAATCTTTGAACCTGTCACAACAATGGGTAAATTACATTGACTGGCACTTTCACAGCTCCTTCAGCCAGATTCTTCATGGTAGGCTACTAAAAAACTTAGAGGATTGAATTTTTATGGGTTGCAAACTGACTGGAAAAAGAACAAAATATGAATACATGGCTAACTTTTCCTCACAACAGCATGTTAGCAGTAGGTGTCTCAAGTCTCCATATGCTTTATATATTTCTTAATAATTTGGAAGGAGTGTTAAAAAGTGATGTCTGTCAGAACTAATGAAGAGGGCTTTGAATAACTGCAAGGAGATGAAGATCATTTAAGTGAACAAATACATAGTGACAAATGAAAAGCAAACTAATACACACTGGAGGGAGAGATGGGAATTCTTTGCATTAATTCTGAATTAATTGGATCCATCTAGGAAGGCCCTGAGCTTCCCTTTGGAATTGGCAAGGAAGATTATACCTTGGAGTGCAGCTGCAGTCAGAAAAGCAAAACAAATATTAGTTTTTTGAGCTAACGTGGTTTGAATATCATGTTCTGTGTCACATCCACTGTGGTCTTACCTGAAACGTTGTGTACTCCACAGATTGCCTGGTACCTTCTGCTGGTGATACTGATTCTCTACTGTCCAGTGTCTTTCTCAAAGATGTGAAGATACATATTGTTCAGCCAGATAGTACCTGTGCTTTTCCTTATAGGGCATGTTGGTTTTGCAGGAAAATGTGACTCTGATGAAGGAAATGAATGACTTGCGGCAAGAACTGAAGGTGGCCCACGCCCAGGTGCACGACCTGCAGTCAGCACTGAGATTAAACAAGAAAACGGCTCCAGACACAGGTGAATCGTTCTTGTATATTTTCCATATTGTCAGTACTCGTTGCAGAAACCTTTTTTTGCCCTTGGTGAACAATTCTATTGCTGTCTGTGTTTCATTCTAGCTTGTCTGCCTGGTAGTACTTGTTATATTCTAATGTTAATTATAGAAGCTGCTGAATCCTGCAGATTCTTACTATATAGATCTATTCCTTCAGCTCTGGAAGGTGCTTTTCTTTGTTCATGCCAAAGAACTCTGAGCTGGACCTTGGTTACTGTGCTATGTCCTCTCTGTTTTTATCTTCTAGCTCCCTCCAGGGAACTGCTGTCCAGCCCAACTGTCCTGAGGTTGAATCCAGAGAAGGAAAGTGAGAAAATCATAGAAATGCAGCAGCTAGAAATTCAATATCTGCGAGACCAAATCCAAGAGAAGGGGCAAGTCCTGAACTGTCCGGGTTCAGCCTCTCTTGGTCAGAAATCTTCCTGAACTGAATCTGGAAAGAAGCCACAAGACACGCAACACTCACGTGGTTCAAGGATGCCTTATGTTATTATAACCTTCTGGCAAGATCAGAAATGCAATAGCATAGCTTAGACTTACCTGATCCTATACTCTTCCACTAGAAGCATCTGTGCAACAATCAGTGCTCTGAACACTTCTACTTTCCTGTAATCTGCTCGTTCCATGAGACTTAGGAGCCAAAAGAAAAAAAATAAATTTGTGTTATTGCAAGACTAATCTTTGTGCCTTCATGCTAGGGCAGATACTCATGTTTCTCTTTAAAACTGCTGTGTCCTAGTTCAGAAGAGGTGGTCAGGCTCTGTAAGCCTTTTCTGCTAGAATTCTAATTTGATGTCATTGTGCTGCAAAATTCAATATCAGCCTTTTATTTTCCAGTATTGAATTGCCTATGTCCCTACAAAGGACTGCTGCTCTTAAGAGAGATGTCGTTCTTATTCCAAGCAGGTACCCAGTCACAGACTAACAATCAATTACCTTGGGAGGGCAACCTTTGACTCAAGCACACCTGAGCTACAGCCCTTGCTTAAGCCTCTGCCTCGTGTCTAGAGATGTGTTGCCTCATCTGCTACAATAATTTCAGCAGGACCAAAAAGGCAGCCCAGTTTCACACCCCAAAATCTGGAATAAAGTCCAAACTTTATGTCATAACTCTCCTGTAACTCTGATAAATTGATTTTTGCTTGTCTTTTTTCCAACATCCACATTCCCTTTAGTTCAGTTTTTCAGTGAAATTCTGCTAATAAGTCACTCTTCAAAGTACTCATATACGGAAAAGGGCAGGGAGTAATTTCTTTAATAATGAGGGAGAAAACCCTGAATTTTTCATCTTTTGTTGTCATTGCATGACACACTGTCTCACTGAGGAGTACTTCACATACATCAGAAGCTTAAGCTACTGATTGAGCATAGAACTACAGTGTTATTGAGCATAGAACTACAGCTGTACAGAACAGCCAGTATGTTACTGTTTCATTTCCTATCTTAAATTGTAGAACAGTGATGAGTGCTTTTATATACTCCTAATAATATCATACAGAAGAAGGTGGTGCCAAAGCTGAATAACATGTAAGCTTCATTGCCATCAGGGACACAAGGCTCATTTCCAGGGTAAGACCCTGGCAAAATAGATGTTTCCATGAGCTCCGATGACTTCGGAGACTTCAGCTGAGTGCTTTGTTCACTAATGTGGAATTAAATTTCTTTAGTCTAATTTTTTTTCCATTTTGTGCCTTTAACCTGTGTGAAGCATGGGTTTCACAGGAGCAAAAGGAAGATGTTAGGATGGAATTGGTCTGTTAATGGGCTAGCTTAACACCCTCTCTTCCTCCTCCCCTCCCCATATAATCATCTTGACACTTCCTGTACAGAAAGAGGAGGTAATTAATGTAATTAGTAGATATTTTAGAAACTAGTTCCCTCTTAAATTTTCAGGACACACCCATTTTAATTTGCTACATTCCCGTGTGGTATAATTTTCCCCTCTCTCTGTCAGAATAAATTGAGTGGTAGACTCATACAACATACTGCTTTAATAGTTGTGGTTTAGAGAAATGGAATAAATCTTTCTGAAAAAGAGTAATCTTGTCCTAATATGCATTATCAGGTAAAGAATTATTTCTAAATGGTGATTGATATGCTTAAAAATATGCCCCTATGCCATCCTAATTAGAAAGATTTTAAAGGCATTACAAAGCCTGTCAGATGAAGCCAAGGTAGACAGCAGCCAAACCAGGCTGAACAAGATTTTGAATTTGATCTTAGTGGCCAAGGGGCAGCTAAAGCATTTCTTGTATAGGGGAGCATCTAAAGTCAGGCACAGCAGTGGTACAACTGAGGTTCATCAGAGACCTACTGGAAGCAAAATAGATACACAAGCTGCTTCTATACTGGGGAAACCAGACCAAGGTCAAACTCCCATGCGTATGCTCTATAAATATTTTAGAATTAAGTTGTAACTGGATTTTGATTTTGTGTGCTAATGGTCTTCTTAATTCTCTCAGGGTACAAAGACACTTTCCAGCTTTCATCTTCTTTTGATTTGCCTTGTTCTGTTTCTCATTTTGGTACCTTCCTAAAGGAGCTGGTAAGCCTCTCATGCTCTTATAAAGCTACAGCCCACTTGTGAGTGAATATATGGCAATCTTTAAAGCTGAATAAGGTTTTCCCTTAGATGACTTCTTTGTTAACTGGGCCAACTAAAAGACTAGATTTTTCTGGATAGGGTCAAGCTCATTATTCAAGGGTGTTTGTATAGTAAAACCCATCACATCCCATTTGTTGTTTTAGGTTTAGGACAACAACCTCTGGACTGAAGATATTTCACAAGCTTCAAAAGATCTATCAGATTTTTCTCAGACAAATTCCTGAAGCTGTCACACTACTTGGTTTCTATTTGATTAGCATATCCTAAGCTTCCCTTCTCACAGCATGATTAAAAACTAGCATGCGACTTAATAACTGAGCCTCCTTTTCCATTAGCCAGGCAAGAGCTGTTGTTGAATCTCATTCTCCTCTTCCTGCATTTCTGTGGAGATTTTCCAGCTGCCCAGTCTAACGATAATGATCTGTTCTGCTATCATGAAGTTCAGCCAGGAAGGAGGGGACATTCACTCAGACTGGGAATCCCATTCCCCTAGTGGCTTCAACATTCCTGCTACTCTGGTTTTTATTCTTCATCTCTTAAATGAATCCTTTTCTGTTTCCCTAATTCCTCTCAAAATGGTTACCCTTTTCTTTCCACTGGATTATCAGGAAATCAGCTCTTCTGCAGCGTGGTAAGCTCTGCTGGTGCTGTTGTCTCCCAGGGAGGGGGTTCTGCAGTTGCCTTTTGATGGGAAGAGGCACCACACTGACATCTTGCCTGGCCTGAGTGCCTGCCTAAACTAATGCCATAGAAAGATCCAGCTTTGATATGGCCGGATGGCCCTAACCTACGCAGTAGCGCAGGAGCTGCTTTATTTAATACCAAATACTTGCTGAATGTCAAATGTTCCCTAGCACTGCCAACCTGGCTGCAGGTTTCCTCTCACCTTGCTGCCTGCGAGCTGCTCCCTGGCTCTGGCACCCCTTCACCTCCAGCTGGGAGGAAATGAGGCACCTGCCAGGATCGGTGCGTGGCCAGAGGCCAGATCCTGACCGAGGAGGGAGGGAGGGGTAGCACCTGCACAGCGGCGCGGCCCTGGAGCGTCTCCAAGAGCAGCAGCAGGTTTGCTGAGACGCCACCCAGCTGGGGAATGCACCTGCCCGGGCGGGAGGTGAGGGCTCGCAGCCGGACCTCGGTGCTGCCGCAGTGCCAGGAAGGGAGCGGGCAGAGGCACCGCACCTGTGCCTTGGCAGGCAGTCGCAGGAGGAAGGGAAGAGATTTTCCCCGTGGGCTCCCTCGTTAGCTGGATCCAGTGGAAGAAAAACCAGGAAAAACCATTGCTGCCAGTCAAAACCAGGGAAGTGTTTTGAGTTGTCGCGTGTGGGCAGCGTCTGCCGCAGGTGAGTGATCCCTCCTCCCTGGGAGCTGTGCGTGTGCGGGAAGGGACGCACCTCAGCAGTAGCTGCTGGCAGGTTTGGGGCTGCTTCAGACTAACTTCCTAAGAGATCCTGCCTCTTGCCTCCAATTCAATTCTTCCTTGCGCCATTGTGTTTCCTCTCACATGTAGGGCTTGGGAATTTCTCGTTCCTTTGGAACTCCCAGGCCGCCCTTGGCAGAGGTGCATCAGGACAGTCTCTGCGGAGTCAAGATAATGAATGCCTGTTATGCATACAGAGAGGGAGGGCAACATGAAATTTTATAATGGAGCATTCCAAGACCATCTAGATTTGTGTAAAAAGCAGCTGCACACTGACCCTGTTACAAGCCCTCCACCATCTTTCACCACAGCGCCCCTAAGCCTGGTGAAAGAAAGGGGCAATGCACCATCACCCAGGGATTCCCTGGAGCTTCCCAAATGGTATCTTGTGGCAGAAGCACTGGTGGGGACAGATGCTCACTTCTGGGAAAGCATTATCCCTCTGGCAAGGTAGAGAGGGTGGGCTCTCCCCAGAGGTGCAGGTTAAGCTGCATAGGTTTGCATGGATTTTGAGCAGCTCAGGAAAGGAGCAGCATTGGGAATTGGTAGTTGGTGTGGCAGGCAAAGGAGTGTGGATCTCTTGTTAGGATTTTGAGTGAGACAGATGCCACATAAAAGCCCCATTACTCCCATTCCTTGCAGCTTCCTCTATCTCCAGTCCTGAGTTCTCAGGAGGAAAGAGGGAATCTTTCCACACACTCCGGAGGCACAGATAGGCCTTGAGTACTGTGACATTCAGAGCTTCTGATTTGTGCGTTGGCTGTAATTCATAAAACAAGATGCTTGAGCTTTGTTCTCTTTGAGCCTAGAGGGAGTTAGAATAGAATTGAATATGCTTAGGAAGCATTTCTTTACTAAGAAAGTTGTCAAACACTGGAACACACTTCCTAGAGAACTGGTCGATACCCCAAGCCTGTCAGTATTTAAGAGGCCTTTGGGCAATGAACTTCATAACATGCTTGAACTTGGTCAGGCTTGAATTGGTCAGGCAGTTGCGCTAGATGATCATTTTAGGTCCTTTTCAGTTGAAATAGGATAGAATACACAGAATGCAACAGGCTAGAATAGACAAACTAGAATACAATAGAATAGAATGTAGTGTTTTGGTTGGAAGGCACCTACAAAAATTCAGAGCTGACTCTCTTGGTAAAGAAATGCTTCCTAAAGCATTGGAACTAAAGATTTTAGTGAGGCACAGAGTGGTGGCAAGTCTATCCCAAACAGGCTATGGCCAGACCAGGCCAAGAAGCAAATAAGCTGTGATGGAAGTGGCAAGCAAATAAGCTGTGGCAAGTAGGGAGCTGAGATGGCTTGGATTTTTTTGAGGTTGTGAAGCTCTGTTGGCTCTCATCCACATTGCACATGCAAATCATTTTATGTATTGCCATTTTACAGCAAATCTTGGACTCTCCCAGTCTCCATGAAGCTCACAAAGTCCACATAAAAGCTGCATAAAACCCTCCCAGGGCTGGACATACAAGGAAGTACTGCAGGAGCCTGTCCCATCCCCACACTTCCCCTCCTGAGCCCTGCGGGTAAGCAGTGTCTCCAGGGATACCCTGGGTGTGGGGAGAGGAGGGAAGTGAGAAGTATTTCAAGAGCTGAATTGTATGTGGCTCTGAAATTAAAGTGTTAATTGACATACAGTCCATAGCCTGTCCATCAGACATCAGTCAAGCATAAAACATTTATAAGTAAATAAACACATGCATGGATCATTCCGAGGTGTTCAGCCAGGGTGCATCTCCCACACCTGCAGCCAGGAGTGGTGAGAAACTTTATGATGACCCTCAATTTCCAGTTGTCAGAGTAGGGGGAAAAAAACAATGAAAAAGGAAAAACACGAACATTTTTGTTTTCCTGCATTCCCAGTGTTTTCCTGTTCTTCCTCTCCAGCTGCCAGCCAGCAGTGAGGAAGGACAGCATGTCATTTTTTAACTCAAATGTGCCCTTTGGAGTTAAAGCACTGTGTGGCTGGGCTGGTCCTGTCCTCCTTTTTCTCTTGCACACAGAGATGGGAGCACGGAAGGTGCTGGGTTCAGTAGGGAGTAAATGGTAGAGATGAATGACCTGTGATCCACACTAGCAAACACACTAATGTGATGGGCCAGCTGCCTTAAGCTCCCAAGGGGTCTGTGTTCTGGTCTGTCCCAGGTAGCCTAAAGAACACCAACAGAACGGGTGTGGAAAGGCTGTGGAAAGGCTGTCCTTCTCCCCCATGGCAGAGCAGGTATCTACAGCCCTTCCCTTTGATCTGATCTGGGCAAACTGATGTTCTGCATAATGCCAAGAAACCAGATCAGCAAAGCTGCTGTGAGATCTAGTATCATCCTTTCTCCAAGGAGTGGTGGGTGACAGCCCAGGATAGGGCTGGTTTGGTTTAACATATGAAGACAGAGTTTTCTGAAGAGGGTGGGAGGCAATGCGTCCAGCCTGAGGAATGAGCAACTGTAGCTAGATTTAGGGAGGAATGTATTCCTGAGGAGGGTGACTTAACACTGGAATGATCCCTGAGGGGCTGTGGATCCTTCATCCTTGGCACCTAAGTGGATGGGGCCCTGAGCTGCTCAGTCTGACTTTTAGGTTAACTCTGCTTTAAGAAGGTGACTTCACAAGGTCTCATCCCACTTGAATTATTCTGGGATTCTAAGAGTACAAATACTGTTATTAACAGCACAAACCCTCACAGTCTAGAGAAGCAAGCGTGGATGCAATCCAGGCCACAGAGCAAAAGATTATATTCCCAGAACATTTTCAAACAGACACAAGGAAACACAATGAAAGCACACTTCAGTGGAAGCCTTTCCCTCTCCAAATCATTTGTTTAATAGGCGTTAATGTAACACTGGGAAACTCTCCAAATCATTTGTTTAATAGGCGTTAATGTAACACTGGGAAACTCTCCAAATCATTTGTTTAATAGACGTTAATATAACACTGGGAAATACATGCTTGTAGAGGTGACACCTTATTTTGTTCCTCAACCAGATACTCCTATGGTTTTATCTTGCTTCCTGTCCTTCTTCTGAGCAAATAAAAAACTAAAATGGTTAAATTTTAAAAAGTAACATGGGAATGCAGTGCTGTAGCTTGATTTTTGATCACATTTTCCCTCATTGTGGTGTTTACTGTTGTGGGTTTTTTTGTTTACTGTTTGACTTGCAACCTGTGTGCATAACTTGGGACAAGGCGCAGAAGCACACAGACTTTGCACTTCTCCAAGTTTATGTTTACTCAGTCCAAAATCTCAATCTAATCTACAAACTTGCTACCTACTCGACTCACCCATTGGCTGGTAAGGAGGAGAAAAGGCACCTCTGTGCTGGGAGGACAAAAGGCAGGAGGGAGCAGTGTTTAGCACTAAGCTGATTTGCACAGGCTGAGGAAACAACTCCAGAGTCAGCGTCTGCTCGCCTCTCTCTGCTTTGAAAGTGCCCCGTGACATCCTCGCCTCCTCGGGGACCGTGTCCTGGGCACACGTGGACAGCAGAAGGTGTCTGCTGTCTCATGCAAAATCGAAGTCGGTCCCAGCAGGCACAAATCAGCATACTCAACCACAGCTCTTTTCTCTGATGCTTTCTGATTGTTCTGGCTCTAGCCAGGGGCTGGAGAACTCCCACAGGCCTCCCAGCAAGGGTACCCTCTGGATGCCGGGTTTCTGTGCTGCCCAGGCCATCCAAGGACCAGCAGCTGTGCAGGAATAGCCCTGTGTGCAGCTCACAGGGCGAGTGGCTCCCAGGCCTGCAAACCCGCAGTGGTCACAGACTTCCTGGACACGTGCTGCCGCTGGCAGCAGGCCCTGAGCCACGTCCAAAGTGACCTCATGCTCCATCACAGCCGGGGAGTGACTCAGGAGGAGCCTGGCCTGACACTGTCAGGCGGTGTCTGGTTCAGGCACTCCCCATACTATTGTCTTCCCTCTCCCCCCACCCCGTGTTGCCTGGTCCCCGATGGAGGAGGATTTTGAGGTGTTTGCTGGCAGCAAAGGCATCACCATAAGGGGATGTGGTCTGGGGAGAGTGATGGGAGGAAAGATTCCTGGTGTGTGCAGAGCTGCCAAGCATGGAGGTCACAAATTGTCCCTGCCTGTGCATGATGAGCCCCGAGCCCCAGCTCTGGGCAGAGCAGGACACAAAAACAAACAGAGTGTGTTTGACATGGGCCGATGGGCTCCTGAGAGCCATTTCTAGCAGGCAGGGGGGTGCTGTGTGATCGTCCCCCCGCCCAGGAGAAGTGACACAGCTCTGACACAAGGGACCTGCGTCAGTTCCTGTCCCTGCCACGGGCTCCTGCAGGACTCAGAGTAGTTTGTGTGTGTGCTGTGATGGTCAAGGGTGCATTATCCTGTCTCTAGGAAGTGACCAGAAAGGCTGTTCTTGGGTCTGCAGGGTCTGCCCCGTGTCTCTGTGACTCAGCCATACCTGACATGCTCCCATGCCGTCCTCCCCAGCACCTCTCCTTGTTTTGGGTACTAGCTGTTCTACAGGGTCTCTGTGGTGCTGTGGGACCAGCTGGAGCACTCACATGCCAGGGAGGGACATTATGTGAGAGAAATGCAAGTGTTTTCCACTCTTGGTGTAAAACTGTACCCAGAAGCATTGAGGAGGTCCAGGACAGGGGGGACACGAGCCTGGGAAGCTGGGCTGTGGGCTGAGACAAGGTGCTGTGCCCAGGGGAGCCCAGCTAAGCACAGCACCTCAGAGCCACCGCTGCCCTTCCCCTGCTCCCATCCTGTGGCAAAGTGCTTCACAGACCAGCAGAGAGGAGAGCAAAATCTCAGGGTGCCAG
The DNA here is from genome assembly GCA_013400975.1 of Atrichornis clamosus. NCBI lineage: Eukaryota > Metazoa > Chordata > Aves > Passeriformes > Menuridae > Atrichornis > Atrichornis clamosus. Next base: position 137,604 of record WBMZ01012071.1, on the reverse strand, counting down.
GTCCCAGCTGTCTGAGGGCTCTTTCCAAGGAAGTGCTGAGACCACTGGAGTTGCAGCTACCATATTTCTGTCGGGAACTTGTGAGGGGAAACCACTGGCAGTGCAGGGGTAGGGAAAGGGCTGAGAACGTGCAGCTAGGGCAGCTCTCACTCTTCCAGCCACTGGAGAGGAAGGGTTAAACCCTGGTCCTGACCCCCACCTCCTGCTGTCGTTCTGGGCAGCAGAGCCAGTTGGTGACAAGAGGCTGATGCTGATGAGGGAGCATGTGAAGCCAGAGCTGTGAATGGGGCTTTATCCCAGGAGGGACCTGCCTCTTCTCCGTCCCTGCCCTGCTGCCAGCACCAGCTGCAGGCAGAGTCCTGCAGGCAGCAATGTGCCAGCAGCCTCTGAGCGGGGCACATGGGGTTGGGGAGGCAGGAGACTCTCCCTTGGGGCAGGCTGAGGTTCCCCCACAGTGCGTGGAGGTCTCCCGGGAAGACGTGTGGCTGATCTGTTCTCCAGCACACGGGGCTTTTGTGAGGAAGGCAGAGTAAGGTCTGCAGGCCAGCCTGGAGCAACCAAGGCCCAGGGTTCAGCAGGGGATTGTTTGGTACCGGGGAGCAGGGTCTCTGTTTAATGATCTCTTCTTGACTCTTTCAGATGAAAGACACAGGAAAGGAAGGACACAGCCCTGGTTGTTCCCTTATGGTGCTGTTCTGGGAATGCTCCATCATGTTCCACAGCCCTGCCTGGGTGGTGGGCTTAACCCCAGCATATGGACCTTAGCTCTCCAGGTGGCACCACTGCAGAAGGAAGTTCCATCAGGATCCAAAGAATGAGACAGAGACGTCACTGCTGGAGAAATGCAGCTGCCTGCACCACCGTTGCTGCCTTGACCCTCCATTTGCTGTAAAGGTGTAGATTCATCTGTGCCACTGCTGTGCCCTCCTCACCCAACTACCCACCATGCCAGAGCTGGCAGAGCTGAGCAGCCCCCGCACCCCTGCGGATGCAGACCACATCCAGAGGAACATCTTGGAAGAGCATGTGGAGCTCTGGTGGTTCCAGGACCCCAAAAAGTCCATTCTGTGCTATGGGATGGCTGTCGTGCTGATCCTGGCCTGTGGGATCGGTGGTATCATCCTGCTGTACAGCACTAGCAGCCGCTCTGGAGAGTGGCGGCTCGCCGTGGGCACCACGCTCTGCCTCCTGGCCCTGCTTGTGCTGCTGAAGCAGCTGCTGAGCTCTGCAATCCAGGACATGAACTGCATCCGCAGCCGGGATCAGATCGAGCTCCTGAAGAGCGGGGGCTTCTCGGACTGCCTGGTGCTGCTGCTCAGCGCCCTGGTGCTGCTGGTCTGCGGGGTGGTGCTCACCGTCCTCTCCACCACCACCATGCAGCTCAGCCCCGCACGGCCGCTGGCCAGCATGTTCACCAGCGGGGTGGTCCTCCTGACTGCTGGCAGTGCCATCCTGCTCTGCCTGCTGCTCTACCTGCTCTGCACCTCCTGCCGCCAGGCTGCCCCTCGGAGCCTGGAGACCGGCGACATCCGCGTCTTCACCATCTCCGGCCGCCTCGCCGGAAACAGGCGGCTGCCTCCCACCTCCAGCATGGCCAACCTGATCTGACCCAGGACACTTCTGCGTGAGCCTCAATGGATACAACCTGTCAGTGCTGGCCTTTCCCAGAGGAAGGGCGAGAGCTGCAGCGTGCCGTGTGCTTCTGTTGGAGATGACTGGCATTTGCTTTGCCCCGGGCTGGTGGCACAGCAGAGACTCGGGGTGCCTGGACAGGCTCTGACCTGGCACATTAGGAGCGCAGTGCTGTGCTGGCTGGCATTTTATCTCCACAAAGCCTCCTGTGGCAGCTGCTGCCTGCCCGGCTGTGACCCGTGTTACAGAGTGAAGGTGAGCCTGTCCTGTACCCCTGGGGGCCCCAGTACTTGCTTGGTTCGTGCAGTTCCTGGAACTGTGTCATACCCTCTCCTGGCAGGAGAGGCTGTGATTGCAGGTGGTGTAAAACCAAACCTGTGCACTGTGAAGAGCCTCCAGCTCCTGAGTGAAGTAGAGCCTCCAGCAGCTGGTGAACGCTGGAAAAACTCTGTGTCAGCAGGCATGAGGGAGCCTGGTGGGAGGTATGGTTGCAGGGGCTCCTCCTAAGAAAGCACCTGCATGTCTGTGGGGGTGAGTGTGGGATTTGCACGGGGTTCTGTGTGCTGGAGCCACAGCGTGGCTGGACCTCACATGAAATGCTGTTTGTGTTTGCAATGCCAGGATCTGTTCCAGTGTTACATTTCTGCAGCCCACCATCACCCGTGGTTTATGAAAGGGGTGATCAAGGGGTGTTGGTGGCAGGGGTTATCTGTGTCGGACTGTGTGGTGGGGCTCTGTTATCATGCCAGGGTGCTCCAGCCACATAAGCCACAAACACCAGGTGCAGTTGCTGTGGGCTGGTGATGGGCTGCCTGAATCCTGGGGCTGGGGCTGCTCTCTGCAAGAGCTGTGCGAGGTGGGAATGCTGTGCCCTCCCAGAGGAGTTTCCCAGGCAGAGGCACCTCTGCTGCCAGCAGCCTTGCAGCTCATCCCAGTCCCTGCCTGTTCCCATGCTGGTTCTGTCTCCCAAGTGCTGCAGCTGCTGCAGGGCAGAAAAGTTCTTCTGCTGCCACTTCAGCCTTACCTGGAGCTTTTTTGGTGTTTTATCTCTACAAGGTGTCTTGTTTTATCACCAAGGTGTCCCTCCCAGAGGCAGACTAACGATACACCCCAGGACCTTTTCCTGTGACTTGAGGCTAATTTATCTGTCAAAATTCTCATTCCCTTCATAGACCCACTAATCTTTCACTGCCCTTCCCAATGACATAGATCCCAACCTCCTAGTGAAGATGCTCCTGCACAACTTTCTCTTCCTCTCAGCTCAGTTGGTCAGAGCACGGTGCTAATAACACCAAGGTCATGGGTTTGAACCCCATATGGGCCATTCACTTAAGAGTTGGCTTTGATGATCCTTTTGGGTCCCTTCCAGATCAGACTATTCTGTGATTATTCATCTTCCTGTCTGCTCCCATCTCCCCCTCACCTGAGCTGCTCTGCTCCAGATGTTGGTTTTGCTCATTATTTGCCAAGTTCCCTCTGCAATGGAACGAGACTGAGCTATTATTTTTTGGTGCCTGGTAGCCAATTCTTTGTGAAGAGGATGGTAGAGAATGGTAACTCATTCCCTTACTAACAGCACAAATCACTGTCCATGTTACACCTGGAGGCAGTGTCAAAGTTCACCATCAGTCAGTCCCACCAGGTCTTTGCTGGACAGTGAGGGCTTCACACTTTCACAGCTCCAGACCAACTGTCCCCAATGCAGTGAGATCTCATGAGATCACATCTGCATTCATCTGCTCTTGCCCTGCTCCTGCCGACTTTCCTTCACCTGAAGCCTTGGATTGTTTTCCCCAAAGTATGGGTACATTTGGGCTTTTCTCTCTGTATCTGTTATTTCTACATTTTCCTCTGCCACTGTCACATCATCTGTAGATTTTATTAAACTGCTGTTTCCTCTTCTCTCTGCATCTCCTCCCTTAATCTGCCCAAGAGCTCAGAGAGTGTTGCTGAGCTCAGATCCTCCTGTGCTAAATCACTTCAAAGCAAAGAGCTGTCCTTCCCCTCTGGGCTGTTTGGCCCCAGGCCCACCAGGGACCCCTGTGCTTACACAGGAGGGGACAGGCCAGAACTGAACGGGTTTGCCCCATCACCGTTGCTGCTGCTCTGCATGTCTGTGTGCATGTGCAGTTCTGCCACGCTGCACCCCCTCTGCCTGCACCAGTGCCTCCCAGCTCCCCCAGCCCGCACGTGTGGACAGGCCACAGCTGCCTGCACACCAGCTGTTTTGCACTTCTGGGCATTTCTGTGAAGATGCGTGACTGTGCCCAGCTTGCAGCTCCGTGCTGCCTGCGTGTCAATGTGAATCCTGTCCCCTGCACAGCCCCTTCAAAATGTGCCCCAAGTGCCTGTGAATTGTGCCAGAAAAGGGTGATCATGGGCCACGTCAGCAACCCAAGGAGATAATGGCTGAGAACAGGCTGTGCCTGAAGATGGTGGTTTGGGTGGCTGGCTGCCCAGGACAGCCTGTGCTGCCCAGTCACTGACTCAGCTCTGCAGCACAGGTACTGGTTTGCTTCTTGGTTCCTGTGTTGTGCATGGAAATACATAATAAAGTGTTAGAGAAGCTGATTGTGTGGAAGGCTGATACCTGAGTGCTGGCCTCTCTGCAGAGCAGGAGGTGTCAGGGCTTTGCAGAGCCGGCCTCAGCCCAGGGCAGTAATCATGACAGCCCAGGGTCCCTCGTGTGGCTGTGGTTTTGGATCACCAGCTAGTGTGGCAATGCCGCCACAGCCCCCAAAATGAATATACAACCGATACACGACTCCCACCTCCAGATGCATGTTCATCTCCCCCTTGTTTAAGAACCCAGACGTATCCAGATCTCCTCACCACTGCTCTGTGAACCTGAAACCTGGCCGTGCCCCTGGAAGATGCTCACATGGAGCACACAGAGCCTCCTGAATGTGTGAGTGCAGGCTGGTTTGTTTACAGAGAAGCTGTTTCACCCTGCGGCAGGGCTGGGCCTCGCGGCACCGGCTGCTGCCTGACACGAGCCTGGAACCAGTCTGCCTGCATACCTGCTACTGGTCCCATCCAGCCTCAGCCACGTCCTCACAGCAGCTTCCTGGGCAGACCCCCGGAGAAGGAGCCTCCTTTTCTGCTCTGACCTCTTGTATTCCCAGCTCTGCATGTCAGATGTATTTCCCCCGACATGACTTGCCAGGCTCCTGCCCAATTACACTGGAGCTGCCTGCAGAGGCAGAAAATTATACACACACACACACAGAGGAAAACCAGCCATGTCTGCTTGGTTAAAAAATAAATTGGTGGGCCTACCAGCAGGGTCAAAGTAGCATTAGGTGCTGAGGGACAAGAGTGAGTGAGATTCTGGACAAATAAGCTTGGGTACCTTATTTTTAATCTCTTTTAAGACATCACCAAGACTCAAAAGAAAAGACTGAATCTAGCATGAGTTCATGTGATTGAAAAGCATGTTGAAAAGCCCACAACATACCCTCCAAAAGATAACTGAAATGCATTTTCCCAGCCCTCAGATTTGTCTCCTATCTTACATGAAAGATACTAGAAATTTCCAAAACTTATAGTATATAATGTATTTTCATGGGTAGCTGATGAGCCCAGAATGCAAACCTCGTAAGACAATGACTGAAAAAGTAAAGGTCAGTTTAGAAATAAGGCATTTAAGAGCAAAAGCTGGCTGACCACTGAAAGAAGCCAGCAGGTTTTCCTTCTCATGGCTGCAAGTGGCACATTTTTTCTCTGGCCTGTATTGCCCATCCAATGCCTGACCCATTTGTCCCCTTTGGTTTACATTCTCTGTAGTGTATTTACTTCTTTTATACACTGTCCTCTATAAATATTTTAATGAGTGGAGAAATAGAAATGCAGTTAGCAGTGAAATAGAGATTTGAAGGAGGTGGGGGAATTAGCTGTGAGTCAGAGCTGCAAGAAATGCTGTCCTGTGTTGATATCTTCTGCTCTGGAGCATGACGAAGAGATTCCCGAGCTATCAAGGATGGTAATGACTGGGCTGTGCCCTGGGAAATCTTCCCAACCAGTTGGTACCAGCCTTATGAATCACTTACCAAGGGTGAATGCCACTGCTGCTCCGTGCTTTTAACTCCAGCGTAACCCACGAAGGCACGACCGACTGCAGCAGAAACAACTCGCAGTTACCTGTCTCATGTGCTGTTCATCGTACCACAGAGATGACAGGAACGCAAAAATTACAGTGTTCATATAACTCCCCAGTTAAAGATACACAGCACTCGGTAACGGGTGCCAGGGGAGGGGGTCACCTCGCCCCAGCGCACGTGCCTGACGCTGCAACTGGCACCAGTGACGAGTCCGCTCAGCTCTGCAGAGCTGACAGGGGAAAGGTGAGCGTCTTTTAGCATGTCTTCCTGAAGAGGGAAGAGAGAAAAGGTGGGGCCCAATGCGGAGACATGCACAGAAACCCTGTGACGGTGCATCAGGGCTGCCTGCACCACAGCAGGTGACAGATTTGTTTGTACAAGAGTACTCGTTGTGCCACAGAGCTGTTCTCTCACTGCCACAGTTAGAGGAATGTATTTATGGTCCTTGAAACCACATGCAAAAAAAGCCACACCCCAGCTGTGGGGCTGGGGGTCTCCTCCCAGCACTGCCACTGGGAGAATCCCAACAAACCATTCAGACAGAGGCAGGGTTAAATCATGCTTTAATCACACCTCAGAGTGACAATGCATGGAGGGACAGAGCCGGGCTGGGTCTGACACCATGGGGCAGTGGGGCTAGTGCCCAAGACCCTACAGGGAGCACCAGGGCAGACTCCTCTTCCTGGATTTCCCTGGCACCAGGCTTCCCAGGCATGACAGACACCACCTCCTTCATCCTCAGCATCCAAGGGGGGCTGGAAAAGCAGCAGCTGGTTCCTGTGACAGTGCAGCCTATTGGTGTCATGCTGGGGCACTCTGGGACTGGCTGCTTCAGCCTCCATCAGCATTCCCAGCCCATGCATCTCTCCCCTCCTCTCTGCTCCTTTTCTCCTGCCCCCAAACATGTGGGGCCAAAGGCCGAGGGCAGGTGGGAAAGGGTGGGAAGGAGGTAGAGTTAGGGAGACAGCAAGAGGCTGCAGCACTGGTGGCTGAGTCGTAAGCTCAGATGGAGCGATGCAACTCCCGCTCCTCTTTCCCTGGCAGCTGCTCGCTGGGCTGGATGTAGTTGTCCTCGATGAAGCCATCATCATCCTCAGCTTGCAGGTCGGCAGCATCAGGTATGGAATGGCTCCCGCAGGAGCCCCTGTCCCAGCTGCTGCTATCCTCCATGGGGCTGCCTCCGATGGAGCTGATTTCGGGCAGTGGCCGGTGGCGGTAGCTGGCGAAGTTCCTGTGGACGAGCTTGCACTTGGCAGCCAGCGCAATCAGGATGGAGATGCCAATTGCTGTCACTAGAAATCCCACCAGGTACGGCCAGCTCCTTCCCCCCTTCCCGGCAGGCAGTGCGGTGGCTGTGGCACAGGAAAGGCACATGGTCAGCCTGTGGCACACCCAGTGCTCCCCGTCTTCTTGTCCTGTGCCTGCCTGCGGCATGCTGCCAGTACTGGATTGCTTTCATTAGGAGCAATATAAATGCTCTTCATCAAGAGCCAGCTACCAAGGATGTCTGAATACCGAGGGCAAAACTGCCTGACAGCTGCCTGATACTGCTGCCCATCACCGTGGAGTCTGTGCTCTATGTGGCTTCGTGGCACCTGTTAACTTTTCTGTCACAAAGCCAGCAAACACCTCCAGGTGGTGGCCACTCTCCCACCAAGTCACTGTACCAGCGGTGGCCGGGCAGCCTGTGCCTCTGGGACTGTGGCGCAGAGCAGGGAGTCTCCACCTGCAGCCCTGTCCAGTGTGACGGAGGACAGGAAGGTGCTAGACCCTATGGACACCTCTGAATCTGCACAACTTACTGTTGTTCTGGGTCACTGTGATCTGCTGCGCCGTGCTGAGCCCGCGAGGAAACCGCTGCTTCACCCGGCAGCCCAGATCCTGAGAATCCAGAGCGGCGATCTCCTGGCCCCGCAGCCCGGGGGGCGACACGCAGGTCACCTGCACAGCTGGGAGACAAATGAGCTAAGGTGGGATGGGGATCTGCACCCATCCCCTCTCCACTTTAGAAAAGACAATCCTTGCTTGCTCCTGGGTTGATGGGACACATTGCAAGGTGCTCCTGCCTCTTAGAGCCTCACCAGCCCTCACCATGCAGTAGGGCACATCCAAAGGGAAAATTCCCTGGCCAAGAAGCTGTGTGTGACTCTGATTAGCAGACTCCTTTTAACTGGATAATGGCAATTTTGTGCATACCCATAGAAACCCCACTGCTCTCTCCAGGGAGCCAAGCTCAGATGGTTGCTGCCTGATCTGCCTCCAGAGGAGGAGCTGCTGAGCCCTCAGTAGTGAAAATGTGGTCACTCCACAAAGATACATAAAGCTGGATTTAGGGGCCAAAGTGTACACACAGCCCATTTCCCAGAAGAGTGGCTAAATCATCCCGCTGTCATTCTTAGAAATCCTTGGTATCCTGTGTAACTGCAAGCAAGGAACTGGCACATCACTTTTTGGTTTGCTGTCCTTCAACACAGTGGGACAGGTCCCTGGAGAGCCATCTAAGAGCTTGCCCAGGCATTGGAGCTAAAGGATCAAGCAGGACTCCTACACTCAGAGTTGCTCTCCCCCAACACACCTCCTGCCACCCATCCCCTCCGCTCACCTTGCCTGCGCTGCAGCCACTGCTGCAGAGGCTGCGCGGTGCAGTCGCAGAGCCAGGGGTTCCCTTCCAGACGGACCTGCGGGACTGTCTCCATCAGCTGCAGGCTCCAAGTGTCCACAGAGACCAGTGCATTGTGCTGCAGGTCCAGGTGGGAAAGAGCCTTCAGTGGCAAAAGGAAAGGGACATCGAGCTCTTGCAAGCTGTTGTTTCTTAGGAGTAGTGTGTGCAAGTTTCCCAGGCCCTTGAAAGTGTCCATGTGAATGTAGGTGATGCCGCAGCTGCTCAGGTCCAGCAGACGCAGTGCCCCGAGGTTGGAGAAGACTGCTGGGCTCAGCGTGAGCATGACATTGCCAGAGAGGTTGAGAGAGCGCAGGGAAGGGAAAGGCTTCAAGAGAGTCCTGTGATGGGGCATGACCAAGGAGTTGAAGGAGAGGTCCAAACTGGTGATGTTTCTTGGAAGGGAACTTGGAGCATGCTGAAGACTCTTCCTGTTGCAGTCAGCACATCCCTGGAAAAAGAACTACTGTCTGAGGTGGGCTATCCAAGTACAAATGTCTGAATTAATTACCCTTGCAGAGTTTAAAAAGAGCAAAGGCACACACAAGTTTAAAAAACTTGGGGTGCCAGACTGATGTGGGCCTGGATAAACTGAGAAAGATGAGCGGGACAACCCATGACTGAGAGCAGGCAACTGAAGGAGTAAATGAGGAATGTGCAGGACTGGGGGAAAAACCCAAATGGATGAGGTGGGTGAGAAGGGACCAGGTTGTCAATCCCCTGTCCTTCCTTACAGGGGTGTCATATCCTGTCATACCGGGTCAGCTTGCAGAGGGCCTTCCTCTTCTTCCCCTGGATCCCCACTTCCAGCCCCCTGGGAGCTCTTGTGTGACACCAGGGCATCCTCCCAGCTGGAGCAGGGAAGCAGGTGAGCCCTGCCTGTTGCAAGGGCAGGCAGGCAGCTGGCCAAGCTGCAGAGCTGTGGGCACCTTCACCAGGCACCCGTGTCAGGGGCTGCTCCCTGGGGCCTGTGCAGGACAAGGCACCCATGCTTCCATCTATCCCGTGTTCCTGAGGATACACGGTGAGTAGCTGCGGCTTACTGCAGGCTGGCTGTGCCAGTACTAGTAAACAAAACAGACCAGGGATCATTCACCATCCCAAAAGACCAGCAGTGCATGAAGGATGGATCAATCAACTCACATGGATGGATTTTTTCTTTTAACCTGAAAAACAGGGTGCTCCAACTCCAGTTAGTTTTGGGAAGCAGTCCCCAGCATGTGTTACTCCTGCCTGAGCTTTAAGTGGGAAGGGTCCAAATGCCCAAACTGAAGCTGCCAGAGAGCAGGTCAGCAATTTAAGTTTGACAAGGCAGGCACAAGATCCTACTCAGTGACGTGTTTGGACCTTGCAAGTAGAGATGCTGTGCTGGAAGTTTACTGTGGTCCATAGTCCTGGATTTCTGTGCCTGGCTGCATTCCAGCTAACTGGGCTTTCCGTTCCTTTCACCTCTCCTTTCCTCCTCCTGTCCACCTGAATATCCTATCAGACCCTGCCATTCCTGCTCGAGAGAGGAGCAGATATGCCCTTAAAAACGTGAGATGCTGAGGACTGAGTTATACTGGGGCCAAACCACAGGAGCACTGCACGGGTTCTGTCTCCAGCTCAAACAGGGCTGGGCTCAGGGAGGCTTTGGAAAACAGTGCAAACCTTTGGATGGAATATCTGAGAACTCAGTGGAAAGGTCAGTGGCCTATGACAGCCACTTTTCCTTCATTCTCCCAGCTCCTGCCTGTTGTAGCCAAGCTGCTGGCTGCAGCACTTGTCCCAGTGGAATGGGTTGTGTTTCCTTTTCCTCGCCAGGTGCTCAGGAATTCTGGCCCCAGGTTGCCCTCACCCTGGCTGCATCAGCAAGCACTGGGGAAGGGAGTGAGGGGCTGGGAGCCCCTCAGGGATGTGTCTCGTGGCTGCTTGCCATGCACCCCTGATGGGCAGCTGTGTTATGACTGCAGCCAAGGAACCCCAGAGTCAGAAATGCCATGGCTCAGACAATGCTCTGCCAGCCCTGTTGTGCTCTGGTGAAGAGGCTGGACAACCTGACGTGTTCAGCCCAAGGCTGGGAGCAGGGGCTGGGAGTAGGGGTGCTGCAGGGCTGGGAGCAGGACAGCCAGGCTCCAGGTGTAGGTGAACCACCCCTGTGGCTGGTGGCCACTGGCACAGCACATCTCCCAGTTAACTTCACTGGCTCCCACGGGTTTTCATTGCTCGTCTTCTCCTGAGCCGTGCAGAACAGGAGCTGCCTGCCAGGCCCTGCTGCCCCATGGGCACCCGAGCTGTGCGGGCAGGACCAGGAGCAGGGTGCCCCTGCCCACCCCCAGCTGCTGCCCGCGCCGCAGCCCCCGCGGCCCCCCTACCTGGTCGTCAAGGCTGCAGGGGTGTCCCATCACCACTGGCCAGACGCAGAGGAGGCTACAGACCCCGAGCAGGCAGGTAGGAGCCATTTGGCTCCAGGAAACTTCCGGCCAGAAAAACCAGTCTCGGTGGAAGCTGGGAAGCCGGCAGAGCCGGCCGTGCCGGGCGAGGTGTGGCCGGAGCCACACGGCTCAGGGCCTCCACCGAGTCCCCGCACGCCGGCCCCGCAAAGCGGCAGCGCCTGGGATCCAGCCTGGCTGCCGCCCTGGCCCCGCTCCTCCCGGGCTGGTGAAAGGTGGCGGTGCCAGTTACACATTAACAACCGCGCCCCACCACCGCCCACCCGTGCGGCCGCCCGTGATCGGGGACCAGGGCACGGCCGGCATCTGCCTGATGGACTGTGGGGTGCCGTGGGGGCTGCCGGAGTGGCAGCAGGACGCTGGGATGTGCTGGGGGACCTCCGGGGAAGGAGGAGGAGGGGGCACCTCTGTGGCATCTGCCCTGAGACGCTGCACTCAAGGAAAGCAGCCTGTGCCTGGTCCAAGTGCTTGTCCACGCACCCCGGGCAGGGGCACACAGCCAGCCTCGGCCAGAGAAGCCGAGGATGAGGCAGCAAGGAAGTGACCTACAGGAAAAGAAAAGTCTTGCTGGGATTCAGGCAGAAAGGTGTTTAAAACATGCAGAAACTGGCAGGTCTCCAGGCCCAGCAGCAGCTCAGTGAGCAGCACCCAGCTGTGAAGGTCCCAGAGCATGGCAGTGCCCCATCACTACCATGGGGGCAACCCCCATGCAGACCTGCCACTCACCAGTAGTGCTCCCTGCCGGCCCTGCTGTGGAGTCAGTGAAAGTCTGAGAAACCATGTCAAAGCAGTATCTCATGGGTGTTTGTTGGCGCAGGGTTGGGTGAGACCTGCTGCCGTGCCCACGGCTGCTGGGGTGGGTGAGTGGGCAAGGCTGGCAGAGCCACAGCCCAGGCAGGGAAAGTGCTGGCAGCACCAGCTCCTGGCTTTGCCTCTGCAGCAAGAGGGAGCCCCAAGCTCTCTTCCCTGCTCCCCGTTCCCTGGTCCAACTCCTGCACAGCAACAGGAAGCTGATTGCCAACAAGAGTACTGTGGAGCTCTCAGCGACTGGGACAGGGTGGCTCCTCTTCCCCCAGCTGCCCAAGGGCTCCTCCACAGGCGCATGTCCCACCCTTTCCTCAGGGAAAAGGCTTCCCAGCAGCCTGTCCTTCATCCTGTGGACATGTGCTGGATGCCAATACAGTAAGGCAGCTTCTGCTTCCCAACTGCCCAGGCAGGCTGGGGATGCTCAACTACCCTGCTCCCAAGATGTTCCTGTGCCTGTCAGCAGCAGCCTTAGCCCAGCCTTGTGGGGTCTCCCCAGGACCTGCTGTGCACATAAAACAAAACAAGCATCTAGAGAAGCAGGGCTATAAAATGTTGCTGAAGCAGCCCAGTCCACCAGTGGATTTGCAGGGTGTTTGCATTTCCGATCAGGAAATGTATCTGTGCGTTATGATTTCTGGCATGTGGTGCCGTGCATTAGAACATGCAAGTGATAACAAAAAGTGGTATTTTTGTCAGTCTTTGTTTTTTTAGTCTATTGTGATTCAGCAAAAAAAGTTGAGGTCTGTGACTTCAGCAGAAATTCATGTGCTTTAGGTGTGCTGTGGGTTGGGCAACTGGAGCTTTTCACATTACAGAAGAGCAAGTGTGGGGAGCTGCTGCAGCTGTGCTCAGCTGTACCCATCTCTCTGGTGCCTCCTCTGGAGATAGATAAGCTTAAACTGGAGCTGGATGGTGCTGGTTGGGTGTCCCCACAAAACTCTCCAGAGAGGTTTCCTAGCCTACCTCCAGCCCAAGGGATCTGCACAGATAGACAGCACGGCTCTCATCCAGGTGCTCCTAGAAAAAACCCAAGCAGACAAATCAGCTTAGGTCAGATCCCTCTATGGATCCCTCCTGGGCATGGCCTGGTGCAGAGAATGATCCCATATGGCTCCCATTCCACAAAAATTCTGTGTAAACAATCCCATCCTGAAACAGATCCTCCTGTAAGAGGACATTTCACAGAGAGCACTGTAATTCAGGCTGTGTGATGTGCTCCCCCACCACTACCAGGGGAGCACAGAAGGAGTTGCTTCTCCAGGCGCAGCATGTGTGAGCACGTGGTGGCACGATAGCAATTACAGTTCTGAGCGTGACAGCCAGCTATGTTTTCCAGGCAAATGGGGGTAGCTGCAGCTGGTGTGCACCTTTTCGACATCCTCTCCATTCCTCCTGCCATGGGGTGGCTGGGTGGCTGCACTGTGGGAGCCCCTGCCCACTGCCATCACTCCCTCAGCATGCCATGGGCACCGCGCGGCCTCAGAGCACTCTGTAAATAGTCGGAAGCGATGAATGGATTTCCCTTTCCTCTCCATGTGTACTTTAGATTTTTGGCCGGATACAGTATGGGCTCAGGACACATCAAAACATGAGACTCACTCCCTGGCAGCCCTGGCTTTCACATGGGAACAGTTCAATTTATGAAGCACTGTGAGGTTTGGTGGGTGAAGCTTACAGCAATTTCCCAGGGAATGCTTTTTGTTTGCTAGGCAAAGCATTGGGAGTCTGCTGGTGTCTGGTGCAGCCTCACAGGAATGCAGGGTGTGAGACCCTCTGGGGCTGGGGACAGTGGGGTCATGCTGTGCCGTGCCCATGCCAGCACTATGCATGGGAAAGTGCTTAGGGAACGCCAGGCTTTCTGCTGCTTCAAGTTCCTCCCAGACATGTTTGCTGCAACATGGAGGGTTTTCTCCCTGGGCAGTGGCTGCCCTCCCTTGTGGGCTGGCCAGCTTTTTGTCACCCTGCCTGTGCTCCCCTTTCAACCCAGACAGCGTCCCCACGATGGGCCACTGCAGGATGGGTCCAGCCCTGGCACAACACGGAGCTCGGGTGGGCCGTGCCTCGCGCCCCGGCTCGTGGCGGCGGGAGGCTGAGGTGTCACGAGATGTGCAGGGCCTCAGCTTCACCGCACGCCTCTCCCCGGGGGACAGCCTGTGCAGGGCTGCTCCTGACGGCTCCTGGAGTCAGGGCCGTCTCCAAACAATGGGTGGAGAGCAGGAAACGCCGCATGGGAAACAGGATTTGGCTCCGCCGCCGCCGCCAGCCACGGCCCCTTGGCCCCTTTCCTTTCCCTGCTCCAGAGAGCCCTTCCCACAGCCATCAGCCACGGGGCTGCACGAGGGGACGGAGATGCCGCCGTCCGGGCAGGCTGGGGCATGAGGCACTCTGAACCTCGGACAAGAAGCAGGGCCGGGACACCTCCTGCCCAGGCTGGGGACTCAGCACGGCTCAGGGAACTCTGAGCACGCAGCCCTAGCCCTGCAGGGGTGGGCGGGTTCCTTTCCCTGGAGGAGCTGCCACCAGGCAGGGGACTCCAGTGGCCCCTTGGCCAGCCAGCTCTGCTCCTGGGAAGCTGGCTGGCCACTGAGCAAGCAGGAACAGGGGCATCTCTCTCTCTCCGTGCTCAGGCTATGCACCAGAGGAGGTGGTCCCGGCTGCCCTGGACAGCAAGCAGCAGCGTGGAGGCGAGATGGGGAGCACGGGCAGAGAGCAGGGATCCTGAGCTGCCACTCACGTGGAGCCTCTAGGCAGACACAGTCTCCAGCTCTGACCCTCGTGGCTGGAAAATGCTTGTGATTTTCTGACCTCTGCCAGATTCGGAACACACTCCAAGGACATGGGACTCCAGGTTTATCTTCTGCTTCTGTTCCCACATCTGGCAGGTAAATCCCCCCTTTTCCTCTGCTTCAAGTGAGCAGTCCCTACCTCAGGGAGGCTTGGTGGGACGAGGCAGCTGTGGGAGCTCAGTGGCGCCATTGGAGCAGGGTTTGGAGGGAGGAAGTATCCTTTTGTGATCAGCCCTTTGGAGACCTGAGGCCCCAGCCTGCCTCTCCCCAGCATGGGACGACAGGCACCCTAAGACCCCTGCTCTGATGCATGCTTGGCTCACGCTGGGGAGATGATCCAGTTGGGATCTCCAAAAGGAGAGTAGAAATTCCCACTGTGTCATCCCAATGGGTCTGCAATGCTTCTTGCTGTGCCCTGACTATGCCACCTGGGCTAGGGGTGGCAAAAATGTCCTGGAAAGAGTAAGACATCCGAGTGACAGGAACTGGCCCTGAGGTAGGGCTGGTACAGCCGTGCCCTTGCCGGTCTCTGATGTGCTCTCATGCTCCCCCCTCCCAGGGGCCATCCTGGACATCACCCTGATCGCCAACGTGCAGAGCCTGTCCCACTCCGACTTCTTCCTCTCCTGTGTGATGGGGGAGCGTGACGTGAGCTACCTGCAGATTGAGCGGGAGAACAAGATCGTGATGACACACCCCAAAATGGGCTTCCAAAACTACCGCAACCGCAGCAACCAAGTCCAGGCCAGGGGCTTCTCCAAGGCTGACCTGGTGGGAATCCTCTATTGCTTGGGGCGCACCCCGACCGAGCAGGCCCAGGTGGTCTATGTGCACAACAGCCACAATGGTGAGTGGCCTGTGGGGACAGCGGGTGGTCCCCGCCTGCCAGCCGGGTGCACAGGGGAGCTTCACAATCCCAGCACCAGCCGGGGTGGTGGAGGGACAGTGGTGACCCATAAGCTAGGTTTGGGGTCCACCAGCACCGATGGGGTGGAGATGGGAGGGATGCTCAGCTGGAGGAGTGTGACCAAGCCCCATGGAGGAACCGTCTGGATTCCTAATGGTGTCTGGGAGAAGGGCAAGGTCCAAGAGGAAGTGGAGTGCCCTTGGAGGAGGTTGTGGGGTCTGGAAATCATTAACCAGAGTGGGGGGCAGCCCTTCAGAGCTGTGCCAGCCCGTGCCCCCACCACAGGCTCAAGGAGAGGAGGTGGTGCTGGGGCAGATCTTTGGCAGTCTCCCCAGGTGCTGGTCAAACACCATCCCGTGGCAGCATGTCTCCTCTCTGGCAGTGGGGCTTGCTGAGAGGGAGAGCCAAGAGCAGTGCTGGGCTTGTCTGTTGCTCCCATTTTGGGCCATATAAATTGAAAGGGCCTCCTTGGGCTGGCCAGCAGCAGGGATACCACCTGGGGCAGCACTCTCCCACACTGCCCCTCCGGCCTCCACTCCCTCTGTACTGGAGACTTTGCAAAACTATTAGGACTGAAATTTTCTGTGGATTTTGCCTCAGGATGCTTTCTACCTCTTTTTTAGAAAGTTTAGTTAAAACCATTGACTTTTTACTGAGAATAAGAGGAGGGGATACAAGTTTCCCTGCCTGTGTTAAGACACAGCTTCAGCAAGCAGCTCAGGTGTCTCCAAGCTGGAGCACAAAGGCTGCTGGCAGGGTCCAAGCAACCCCCAAGGAGCAGGGCTCAGCCTGTGTGCTTGTAAAGAGGCTCAAGCTGGAAATGGCAGTGATCTATTGGAAGTGGAGCTGGATGGTCTGAGAAAGCAGGGCAGCACAGAAGCGCTGAGGGAGCTGAGCAGAGGCACATGGAGACAGGGTGGGAGGCACAGCCAGCAACGGGGGGTGAGGAGCACAGAGGGGGCTCTGCAACCCCAGGTGTCCTTGTTTATAAATCATGGATGGAGGTGATGGCTCCATCCATGTGACAGTGTTTCCACCTTGTGACAGTGTTTCCCATGGTGGGATACTCCCAGCCAGTCCACACTCCTGGGTTGACTTAGCAAGGTAAGAATAGTGCTGTGGAAAAGCTAGTTGGTGCCTGGGTTCAAGCCTCTGTGCGAATTACAAGTGCCAAAAAGGTCTCTGTTTTATGAGTTCCAAAGAAGCTGCCATTGCTCTGTTTAGAGGAGGAGAAGTTAAAAAAATGAAGGAAATAGTAAGCAAAAAAATTACGTGTTTGCAGGGGGCAAGAGGGCTGGATACAGAACCCACTGTGGGGGCTTGGTGTGTGTGATCTCTCCTGTTTAGACTGAGAGCACACCAAAGCAGGCCAGGGTGATGAAACAGCGGGTGGAGAATGCTGTTAGAGGAAAGCTGGCAGCCACCAAAAGGTCATGCATGGAAAAGAACTTAGGAAGTATGATAAATTTTGAAAGCATTGCTATAAAAACAAAGTAAAGCAGACCAAAGAGATCCTGAGGACCAATTTCAGAAGTGTTTAAATCTGGCAATAAACTACTTTTTACACTACCCAGATCTGTGTAAAATGCCAGTGTTAATAGCAGGAGACAGGCGATAAATAGTGGAACAGAGCAGCGTGACATTGCCAGGCTGCACATGCACTGAGGAAGGCTGTGCAACTGCCCTTGGGACACCAGCCATTCCTAAAAGTTTCTGGGTAGGGAGTTACAGGCCTGAAAACCCAGGTTGGAACCTGGAAAATCAGCAGAAACTGTAATAAACAGCAGAATTTGTGGTTATGTGGCCCCTGAGAAAGAGGCAGCTGAGTTTGCAGTGGGAGAGTCCCTGGGGTGGCAGCAGTGAGGATGCTATGGAAGACCCAGTT
The DNA here is from genome assembly GCA_013400975.1 of Atrichornis clamosus. NCBI lineage: Eukaryota > Metazoa > Chordata > Aves > Passeriformes > Menuridae > Atrichornis > Atrichornis clamosus. The sequence continues at coordinate 120,396 of WBMZ01012071.1, read as the reverse complement.
GACACTGTCTGCTTAGGTTCCTGGAGAAAACTGGGAAAACTTCCTTTCAAAGGTTCTTTGAGAGAAACTTTGCACCCAGGGGATGGCAGGAGAGGTCTTTGCATGGGTAAACAACTGACTAAAAGAAAGGAGAGCAGGAACAGGAGTGGTCCTTGTCACACAGGGGAGTTCCCACCGGCATGGCATGGGATCTCTGCAGAAACCTGTGTTACTGGCTCTGGGTACAAAGAGTTGAACAAGTAGCCGTGCTGGTTGCTGTCCCCGAGCTGCCTGCGGAGACAATGGATGCACTAGGGAGTGACAGAGAGACGGGATAGATGCAGTCTGGGAGGGCTGCAGTGATGGAGTGACAGGTAAATCAGTGTGGGCAAATGCAAAGCGTTGTGTTTGGGCATCTCCAGGGAATCCTCAGGCTCTCGATCCAGGGAGTGAGATAGAGTGAGACAGAATGGTGGCCATATCTGTGAGCCCTCTACAAGGGACTGCAAAGTCCATGAAAGAAAGATTCCAACTAGAAGGATAGGTGGAGAGGCAATTCTGGGAAATTACTGCAAAGTGTGACCTGCGGTGTCCTTTCCTGGGCGTTTGCGGTGTGTGCTTCTTCCTCCTGGTCCTTTGCCTCAGAGGGGCAGGACACAAGGCTGGATGTGTTTTAGCTCCAACACGGCGTGGCTCCTTTAGTGTGTGCAAGCTGGAGTACTGCCAGGCTCCAAAAGCGACTGCCAGCAGCCGCCTGTGTCCTCCTTTGTGTCTGTCCTGGCACGCCCAGGGCTTGGTTTCCCAGGCCTTAAGGTATTTATAGCCCTGTTTGTGCTCAAGATGGAGTCTGGCTGACTCACATTAATACTCCGAGTTCATTGCTGCTGCCCACCACAGCACCTGTGGAATCAGGAAAACAGCCATGACAGAACTGCTGGTCCTGGGGGCTGGCGTGCAGCCTCCCACACGCCTAATTCCCCTCACCTGCCTGTGCTGCCCCTGCCTGCCCCACTCCACGCCTCCCCAGCCAGCAGCAGGCAAGGGGCACCATGCACACTTGCCCCAGATGTCACCTCCCTAGATAGTTGCCACCAGCACCCTGTGCCAGGCTGGGGCTGGCAGGCTGCTCAGAGGACAGGGTGCCTCACCCCATTCCTTGGTGTCTGCCTGCAGGGGCTGGAAGGGCCATGAAGGGAGCCCTGCCCCTGAAGAGGCTTGGGGGTTCCTGGGTCCAACATGGAGCAGACAGAGATGTGTCATGACATTCCACCAGAAACATGTGGTGGGTGCTGGGCTCTGCCACGTTGTGTCCTAATGTGACTGGTCTGAGGGTGTGAGTGCCCTCAGGGGTGACCGCTATGCAACCTGTTGCTCCTCCTTCTCCTCTGCAGCCCACCTCTTCCCCGTGAAGGCCACACAGTCTGTGAACGTTAACGAGCCAGCCACCTTCTCTGCCAGGATCCTCAAGAGGAAGGAGACAGATGTTATGTGGAAAAGAAATGGCAAGTAGTCCCAAGAGCAGGCACCTAGCTGGTGCCTGACACTGGCCCTGGGGACATGGGAGGTCACAGATAACCCTCTGTCCCCTTGCAGGCACCTACTACCAGACCACGGACCGGGGCGAGGTGCAGGATGACCACGTCATCCTGACACTCCCCAGCGTCAGCGTCAGTGAAAACGGTGTCTACAGTGCGACGTTCATGGGGGACAGCCCTCTGTGGAGTGCCTTCTACCGCCTCATCGTGAGAGGTGAGCAGGGCCCTGGCTGCCTGGGGAGTGGGGACAGTCAGCCGTACCCTGCCCTCCGGCCTGGTGCCATCATGGCTCCCTCCGCTGTCTCTGCAGCCTGCCCCGCGAAGAAATGGGGACCATCCTGTGAGAAGGACTGTCCTGACTGTCTGAACGGCGGCATCTGCCACGACCACGTTGGCGAATGCATCTGCCCTCCGGGGTTCATGGGCACCCGCTGCGAGCGAGGTGGGTGCCGTCTGCCCAGCACTGGGTGCTGTGCCCTGGGCGTTTGTGGGGGCCCTGTTGTACCCCCAGACTTGAGCACTGTGTCTAGAAACAGCGTGTGCATCCCCAGTGCCTCCCCACCCGCAGTGCCCTCTGTTTCTGGAGCAGGGCTGGACCATCCACATGGTCCCGTGTCTCCTCGAGGTGGAGATTTGGGGCTTGAGGCACCCAAGCCAGCACCGTGCCATGCACAAGTGGTGCATGGCTGAATGGTGGATGAGAGCAGACCGTGCTTCTTTTTCCAGCCTGCCGGGAAGGTCAGTTTGGTCGCAACTGCCAGGAGACATGCCAGAGAGCCCAGGGCTGCCGGGGGCTGAGCTTCTGCCTGCTGGACCCCTACGGCTGCTCCTGCGCCTCGGGCTGGAGTGGCTCCCGCTGCGACCAAGGTATGGGGACATGGGTATCCATCGGCTCACCCACCCAACCTGGGCTTCCTCCAGGGCCTGGCTGCTTTCCAGCAGCACCTGTGCAAACCTCTCCCAGTCTGAGGGTCGGCACGGGCTGAGCAGTGCTGCTGCCTGCACCAGCTGCTTGCTGTCTCAGTCTCCATGGTCCTGTGCCATGGCCAGGGATAGCAACAAGCTCTCCTCTTCCCACAGCCTGTCCTCCAGGATTCTATGGCCCCGACTGTGCTCTGGGGTGCACCTGCCAACATGGAGGCAGCTGTAACCGCTTCAGCGGCTGTGTCTGCCCTGCAGGCTGGCACGGGCAGCACTGTGAGAAGTCAGGTGAGGCTGGCACGGGGCTGAAGCAGGTTTCTGTCCCTCACTTCCAAGCGGGCTCTAGCTCCTTCCTCACTGGTGACTGGGAGGGCCATTGGCTATTGGTCTATCCAGCTGGTTCAGCAGGACGCCTTGTCTGCAGAAATAGCCTCCAACTCTGAGGAAACCAGGGCACTGCAAGGGCGACATCCAGTCTGGCACCCCAGGATTAGCTGTGCTGAGTGTTGTTGAGCCCAGCATGGAGGGTGGGGATTAGGGCTGGACCGCAGCATCCATCACCTTCCCCTTGGTCTGGCTGCAGCCGGGTCTGAGGAAAGGTGCCAGCCTCTCTTGTGCCTTGGGAGGAGCAGGGCCAACACTAATGCTGATTTCTGTGTGCCAGACCGGTTCCCCCAGATCATCCAACTGGCCTCAGAGCTGGAGTTCAACCTGGGCTCAGAGCCCATCGTCAGCTGCGTGGCCACTGGCAACCCACTGCCCGCCAGTGACAGTGTGGAGCTGCGCAAGGCTGATGGCACTGTGCTCAAGGTACTGCCCCGTGCCCCATCACCACCTCCATGTTGCCAGCTCCCTCAAAAGCACCTGGGGCTGCTGGACAGCTTCAGGCTGACAGGGGGGCTGAAGGGGGGGTCTGATAGCACCTCTGTGCCACAGCTCGTCAAAGCCATCATCGAGCTGGGGCAGATCACCTGCGAGTTCCAGGTACGGCACCTGACGAAGGCGGACACAGGACTCTGGGAGTGCCGGGTCTCCACAACGGGGGGTCAGGACAGCCGGAAAGTCAAGGTCAATATCCGAGGTGAGGAAAGTGTGGTGGCATGAGCAGGATGAGCCAGGGTTGCTGGGGGAGGCTGACAGCATGGTGTGGCAATACCACCCCTGCACTGGACTGGGTGCCTCCCATCATGGGCCGCAGTGCCAGCAGACAGGTTTGGGTGATTATAAAAGACTTTCCTGACAAAGCTGTAAGGATCCAAGAGGTGGCAGATGTGTCCACACTCTGCTCCTCATTGCTCCCAGTTCCAACAGTGTCATTCCCTTTTTCCCTCCAAGTGCCACCAGCACCCCTGAGCCCTCCCCGGCTGTTGGCCAAGCAGAGCCGCCAGCTCGTGGTGTCACCTGTGGACTGCTTCTCTGGTGATGGACCTATCACCTCCATCAAGCTCTTCTACAAGCCTAAGGATGACAATTCAGCATGGTCATCTATTGTGGGTATGTGTCTGCAGGGCTGGAGGACACAGGTGTGGGAGGGGTGAGGTCTGGGGCAGGCAGATGTCTCCACACCAGGCCCCTTGTGGCGATGCTGAGGAAGATGCTGGTGGCAGGGCAGACCGTGGTCATGGCATGGTTTTGATATGTCCTCTTGGCCAACAGTCGACAACAGCGAGAACATCACCCTCATGAACCTCCGGCCAGTGACCGCCTACATCGTCAAGGTGCAGCTGAGCCGGCCAGGGGCTGGTGGGGAGGGCAGCAAGGGGCCCGAAGCCATCATGGTGACCGAGTGCCTTGGTGAGCCTCAATCACCCTGACCCTGACTCTGCTTAGCACAGAGCCTGCAAAGTCCTGCGGCTGATGCGCCACGAGGTTTTGCTGCCTTTTTGTTTGCAGAGCCCACAGTCAAGCCTGTGATTGAAGGCTGGTCCATAGAAGAGAAAAACATGCTTCATGTCAACTGGAAGTTGCCAAGTAACCATGAGCCAGCACATGGGTTCATCGTCCACCTCTTCGACTCTGCAAGGCGGTTGGTCTCTGAGAAAAACATCACGTCCATCTCTGTGCTCTCTGCCCGCATCGGGGACTTGGAGTTCAACAAGGAGTACGGGCTGGAGGTGCTGGTTTACCACTGCACCAGCCTGGGGCCGCCCTCTGACCCCTATAAAGTCATGATCAACAGCAAAGGTGAGTCCAGCAGATCCCAAGGAATTACAATGATAAATCACTTATAATTGTAACAGCAACCATCCCCAGGTCCAGCTGCTCCTGTATCCCATCTCTGATAGAACATGAACAGCTTTTTGGGAAAAATGGGTTCTCCCTTCCTCACTAGACCCTGCAGCCTCCAGCACCAAGCAGCTGAGAAACATCCTAAGCTGAATGTGACATTCAGGCCATCCCAAGGAATGCTCACAAACAGATCTGTCCTCTGCACCCTTGCCCAAACCCTGATGGACCTGTATATACTTGCAGCCTTTACAACACCCTGTAGCAACAAGTTTTTCAATATAATTGTACTCTGCATGAAAAAAATATTTCCCTTTGGTTTGCCTTAACCCTGCTGCCGGATAATTTTGCTGGATGGTCACTAGGGCCTGGGGAGCCCTGCAGTTCCACCTGTGGGCACACACACGCATGCACACAGCCCCCACATAAGTGGGAGACCATGGGGAGGTGGAGCATCAGCCTGACCAAGCTTTCTGGCAACCAAGGGGGGAGGCGTGCACAAGGTCTTTGGTGAGACTTGGCACTGGCTGGTACATGTTGAGAGGACTGGTAGACATCAGGCTTGAGGGATGTGATGTTTCTTCTGCTGCCTGCTTGTAAGAGCTTTGTATGATTTGAGGCTTTGGAGTTATGGATGTGGGCAGGCAGGAGAGGGCTCAGAGGAAGTGGTAGGAATACAGTGGGTGAGGGAGGCCTGAAGAAATGTCATAAGAGCTAGTCAATACACAGGCATCTAGACATCAAATGGTCTCTGAGGCTGGGAGCATTTAGGGGTACAGTCCGGCTCCACTGTTGTACATGAAGAGCAGCTCCACCTCCTCCAAGCAGGGGCCAGGGGTCCTTGGAGGTCCCTCAAACCTGGCCCAGCTCTGGTTGCCATTGCCATCCACAGGGTCCTGTCCTCACAGCAGCATTCAGCCCCTGCAACACCAGGAGCCCTGTCCTGGGGCTGACACTCTCCTCTCCTTGTCCCAGGGCCCTCCTCCCCACGGTTGCTCTCGGCAGAGTCCGTGTCCAACACCGCCGTCAGGCTCTCCTGGCAGGTGCCCGAGTACCCCAACGGGGGCATCACCAAGTACATCGTGGAGCTGCAGCAGGTGGAGGGCACCAGTGAGCCCCAGTGGATCGACACGGACAGCGGCGCCGAGACCACCAAGATTGTTGAGGGCCTCAACGCCAGCACCAGCTACCAGTTTCGCGTCCGTGCCAACTCCCATGTTCCAGGGGAATGGAGCCAGCCTGTGAAAGCCAAGACCCTGGGGGATGGTGAGAGGGGTGTCCCAGCAGGCTGGGGGCTCACAGCTCTGCTGCAGCTTGGACTCAGGATCTGGGCCAGCAAATAATGATTGGGGTGCTTGCAATAACCTCTGAGAATGACTCTGAAGCAGAAGCCCAAGCCCAAAGCCCTTGGTGTCATCAGAAAACCTGCTCTTCCTAATCCTAAAGGGGCAGGAGTGGCATGGTGATAGCAGGGCACCTACAGAGTGGCCAGAGTGGACAGAGGGGGATGTGGAGTGAGGGGCCCGAGAAGCAGAGCAGAGTCAGCATGGGAGGAGGTGATGGCTTGACCCAAACCCGGTTGGAGGTCCAGAAACCAGTGGTTCAGTGGCAGGGCCTGGGCTGTGACATCCTCCCCTCTGTGCCACTGTGGCACCAGGAGCTCAGGATGTGCTTGTGGTATCTTCATGGGGTGCCTGGGTGCTGGGAGAGGGCTGCTGTGATGGTGCTTGGCCACTCGTGCAGGCCAGGCAGGGCTCGACCATGCACCATAACCCTCCATCCCTCTTTTTGGCAGGAGCACTGAGTGTGCCGCCCAGCTTGGGCAGCCAGAGCACTGAGCAGGAGGGAACAGACCAGCAGCTGCTCTTGGCCATTGTTGGCTCTGTGTCCGTCACTTGTCTCACCATCCTCTTTGCTCTCCTGGCACTTTTCCTCATCAAGAAGAATTTTTTTCACCGGCGCCGCACCTTCACGTACCAGTCTGGCTCGGTGAGTGCTGCCTGCCCCACCAGGACCGTGTCCCCTGCTCCCCACGTCCCAGCCCGATCCAGGTCACGCTCCATAGCCTCCAGTCCGGATGCAGCCAGACCTCACTGCCACACAGAGAGGGTGCGGCGCCCACCCTTTCCCATGACTCCTGTCCTGCTGGGATTGCCGCATGGGCAGAGAGGTGCCCAGTGCCTCTAACCTCACCCGCTCCCATCTGCCAGGGGGAAGAGACCATCCTGCAGTTCAACTCAGGGACACTGACCCTGACACGCCGGCCCAAGCCGCAGCCTGAGCCCCTCAGCTACCCCATCCTGGAGTGGGAAGACATCAAGTTTGAGGACATGATCGGGGAGGGCAACTTTGGGCAGGTAATCAGGGCAATGATCAAAAAGGACGGCTTGAAAATGAATGCGGCCATCAAGATGCTGAAAGGTGAGTATTAGGGGAGGCAGGCAGCATGGGCTGAGGGCTGCAGCTGCATCCTGGGCCATTCTTGTGCTGAGGAGCATCAGGAGTCATTTGCAGAGAAGTAGAGGAAAGGCCCTTGTTGTAGGCCTGAGGTGTCCATCCCTTCTTTGTTTCCAGAGTTTGCTTCAGAGAACGACCATCGGGATTTTGCTGGGGAACTGGAGGTGCTGTGCAAACTGGGCCATCACCCCAACATCATCAATTTGCTGGGTGCCTGCGAGAACAAGGGTGAGGGCTGTACCCCTGTTCCCTCTCCCCAGTCCCGTGGCCTCTACCCAGTTGTGTATTCCTTTTGGCTGGGGAGCACCCTGGGTAACCCAACCTCCTCCTGCCCCCCAGGCTACCTGTACATCGCCATAGAGTATGCTCCCTATGGAAACCTCCTCGACTTCCTCCGCAAAAGCAGAGTCTTGGAGACAGACCCAGCCTTTGCCAAGGAGCATGGCACCGCCTCCACCCTCACATCCCAGCAGCTCCTCCAGTTTGCTTCAGACGTGGCCAAGGGGATGCAGTACCTGAGTGAGAAGCAGGTACATCCTCAGCAAGCCCCTCAGAGCACCCATCCCCTGGGCCCTGGGGATTCCCCATCAGGCCATGAGGTCCCTGGGGCCAGCAGGAGGGAGCATGTGGCTCCTGCTGAATCCTGTTCCCTTTCAGTTCATTCACAGGGACCTGGCAGCAAGAAACATCCTGGTGGGAGAAAACCTGGCCTCCAAAATTGCTGACTTTGGCCTCTCCAGAGGGGAGGAGGTCTATGTGAAGAAGACAATGGTGAGGCAGAAGAGAAGTATCTCAATGGGGCCTGCACTAGTGTGGTGGACAGCACGCTCATCATCAGTGTGACCTACTCACCATGCTGGGACCAGCTGGATCACAGCTGTCTTCCACCCACAGGGCATCCCCCCACCCCTGATGGTGGCTCTCTGTTTCCCCAGGGCCGTTTGCCAGTGCGTTGGATGGCCATCGAGTCCCTCAACTACAGCGTGTACACCACCAAGAGCGATGTGTAAGTCCTGCAGGCAGGGGCATCGGGGCTGGGGCATGGCTGTGGCTGCCTCCACCCTCCTCTTGTGCAGTCAGAGAAGCAATGCTGTTGCTCTGGGTGCTGCAAGGGCAGGAGGTGATGCTGGTGCATTTCCCTGGGGAGCTGCTGACTCAGACCAAGCCCTGGCTGCCCATTCCACCCTGGGCTTTGCCTCTGTGCCCATCAGCAGGGCACAGCTGGGCACTCTGCCACAGCCTTGGCTCCTGCCCTTTCAGGTGGTCATTTGGCGTCCTGCTCTGGGAGATCGTCAGCTTGGGTAAGGCCCTTCTCTGTTCCCTGCCTTCACTCAGGTCCCTGTAGGTCTGGTTATCCTGGAGCCCTGGAGGGGACACCCTGGGAACTGTCCCCTCCTCAGCCGCTGTGTGTGTCTGGCTGCAGGGGGGACACCGTACTGCGGGATGACGTGCGCCGAGCTCTACGAGAAGCTGCCCCAGGGATACCGCATGGAGAAGCCGCGCAACTGCGATGACGAGGTGTAAGCGGACGAGCCTCGGCTCATGGCAGCACCCACGTCCTGCTGATCCCGCTGGTCCCGCACAGGGCTCGCACCAACTTGCAGTGGCTTCTGCCTGCTTCCCTCTGCATTGTGCCTGATGGATGAGCTGGGGTCCCACAACCCAAACACCTTTCCTGGGCTTTAGTTTCCCGCCTGCTTCCCCTGTGTCCCACAAAGGGTTTTTCTGCTCCCTCTCCTGTGCGCACTGAGCCGCCCACGAGCCGCCTCTCCGCCCCCAGGTACGAGCTGATGCGGCAGTGCTGGCGCGACCGCCCCTACGAGCGCCCGCCCTTCGCCCAGATCTCCATGCAGCTCATCCGCATGCTGGAGGCCAGGAAGGTGAGTGGTGGCGGCTCAGTGGGAGGGATGCCCGCCCTGCACGGGGCTTGTCCGCATGCTGGAGCATCCCTTGGGCTCGAGAAGGGGATAACCAGCAGCAGAACCTATGTGACACCCATAATATGTGGCACTAACCCCAGCATCACTTTTTGGGAGTGGAGAGCCCTGTTGCCTCCACTTATGCACAGTGCCTGTGAGCATGCTAGTGGGGACGGGAGGTAGATGGGGACATGCTCACAAACAGCTCCTAACTGGGGTTCCCCCACAGGCCTACGTGAACATGGCCCTGTTTGAGAACTTCACCTACGCAGGGATTGATGCCACTGCCGAGGAGGCCTAAGGCTGCACTGGCACCACTCAGAGGGGCAACACTGACCCCAGCCTGCTGGAACAGTGCTGTGAGGACAAGGGGCTGCTTGTTCCCCTCCAGGACCAAGCAGCCAAATACCGGTGCTGCTTCCCAAGACTGCCTTCCCTGCTGCAGGACTGTGCCATCCCCTCCCTGGCTGCCCACCCAGTGTGTATTGGCCATGCTGGCATGGTGCCAGCCACCGACAGCCCCACACTGCTGGGGCACGTGCTGGGATGGCCCCCAAGGACAAGCAGCAGCAGGGTGCTTGCAGCAGAGCGGGCAGCAGAGGGGCTCTCTCAAGAGCCAGGGTGCTGCCTGAGCCCACGGACACAAATATTCAAGCTTTGGGGTGAGAGGAGGAAGCAGCAACCCAGCAGCTGCCCACCCTGCAGCTCTCAGCGTGCTCTGGGCCTGAAGTGGTGCCAGCAAGGCTGTGAAAAATGCTGCCAGCACGGGATGGGGCCACCCCAGCAGGTGCAAAGGGACAGCGTTGGCTGTGCACAGCCTCAGGTTCTGCAGTGGCCCCTCGGAGGTGTCAGCTCTGCCTTACAGACAATAAATGTCATGCAACAGCCTGCCAGGTCCAGAGGAGTGGTGGTGGGGACCCAGCTCTGCCCCATTGACTGGGAAGCAGGATATGGGGGCTCAGTGGTCTGCTGCTGTGGAGGGCACTCCTTGGAATCCTGTTCCCATTGAGGTCCTCTAATGATCCCCAGGAATGTCCCAGCATTCCCAGACAAGTCCCAAGAGTCTTTTATCACCAGAAGGTCTTTGAACTCTGTCAATACCATTCTGATTTTCCATTCTGGCCTCCAGTGCTCTTTAGTGTCAACTGCAGCTGTTAGTGAGCAGCCTCTCAGCCCCATCCCTGAGGTGTCCAGTGAATCTGTGGTGGGGACTGGCCCTCACAGACAGCCTGATATGTGCCACTGCCTCTGAATGTCCTCTGCTACCAGCTGGGAGTAGTGTCTGAGGCAGTGTCCTGCTCACAGTCCTGTTCACACCAAGGTCTTTCTGCTTTTTCTGACAAAATTTGGCTGTGGCAATTTGGGGCTGGCTGCTCCCGTCTCCCCTCAGTGCCTCTGGTACTGTCCCCAGCTGCTGGGCAAGGAGAAGCCAACCTGGCCTTGGTGCACTGGGGACAGATGTGCAAATTGCTCCTCGTGTCCTGGCTGATGTCCCCCAGGCTGCACAACAGTGTTGTGCCCTGGCAGGGTGGGAGACCCTCCGGCCACTCATGCCAAGCAGAGGTGCTGGATTGGCACGAGGTTGAGCATGATTGTGGGACCCTGCTCCTGCACCAACACCACAAGCACCTGTGTGGGCTCTGCCAGTGCCCCCCATGCCTGCAGCTCTGCTCCCAGCACAGCCACAGGGACAGTGCTGCTGGCAGAGCAGATCCAGAGTACACTGGTGCCAGGTGGCACAGGACAGGATGGAGTGACAGCAGCTGCCCCTGTCCCATGCTCCCATGTGGCAGCAGCCCCCAACAGCCTGCCCTGCCTCACATAGGGGCCTCCTTGGTTTTTCAGGGGTTGTTTTTCTTCCTACCCCATCCTCCCGGCATGCCGGTAGCCACAAGGGCAGGACATGCCGCCTATCTGATAGGAGCAGTCTCTCTTGGCACTGTGGCTGGCGGCAAAGGGGCTGTGGCATAGTGGTTTCAGGCACAGGGAAGTGCTGGTGACGGGGCGGGGGAAGCCCCCAGCCAGGCTTCCTGAGCTGCACAACCACCACTTCCCAGATAAAGGTATTGCCCAGAGGAGCCGCAGCAGCTCCCAGCACGCTGGGAAGGGCCGAATGTGCCACATGTGGCCCCGGCACACAGGCTGCAGGATGGCAGCCTGCCTGTGCCAGGGCTGGCAGCTCTCACTGCTCCCTGCCGTCCTGCTCAGCCTCCGGAGCCCACCGTCAGCCCCCGAGCCAGTGACTTCCGAAGGTAGGTCCTTGGGGCTATTTTCTCCCCCAGAGGATGGGTCAGAGAGGAGCTAGCACGCCAGCCGTGAGCAGTGAGCACCCCACAGCAGCCAAAATCTACAGCATTGGGAAGGGAGCATTCCAGGAGGGTGTGTGAGGGGTGTTCAAGGTGAGCAGTGGAGTGCCCTTCTCACCTGTGGGACACCCTGAGGTGCTTGCAGTAAAGAAACATCCCCACTCTCTGCAAGGAGGACTTGGCAGCTCCTGGGTCTTCCTTGGGAATGGCAGCCTGGTGCTCCCAGGCCTGCACAAGTAGCAGAGGGGCTCCCCACTCATCAAAAGTTCTTGGAGTTGTGATGAGGGTTTGAGCAAAACTCAACATCTGATGGCACAGCTCTGCACCACCAGTAATGCAGTGGCACTGCCAGGCTAATCCCGGTGCTCCTGCACCAGCCTTGCCATGATCTTACTGACAATCCCTGTGTCCTCGGCTTAGCCAGTAGCTGGCCCCAGTCTGGTTCACTGCGCCTGGCAGAGCCACTTCCCAGCTTTCTCTCACTTCAGGCTTCTCCATGCATTCTTGGAATGCCTCTTTTTAGCCCCTTTAACACTCTGTAACACCATAAAAAGCATTGACTATTGACTGAATAAATCCCTGTTGATCTCCTGCAAGTCTGTGGCCAGGGCAGGCTTGGGAGCACATTTTGAGTCACCCCCAAGGGACAGTGGGACAAGAGTCAGGGTTGGGCTCATCCTCTCTCTGCCCACAGCCTCTGTGACATCTCTGTGCCCTGAGCCCTTCACTGGCTTGGCAGCACCACCCAAGCATGGCAGGTGTGGACTGCAGAGCTGGGCGGCCACTCATCCTAGCAAATGGCCTGTGCTCAGCAAAGATGCTCTGGTAGCCCATAGGACCAGTGTGGCCTCCCACCAATGCCATCCATACGTCCCTGTGCCACCAAGTTGCTGGGACCTGGCCACTCCGTCCCCCTGTGCTCAGAGCTGGGGAGGGTCACAGAGCCAGCATGAGGCCTGGGTTGGGGTAATGGGAGGTAAAAAGGGAAGAAAAAGTGGGGGGGCTGTGGGGGACATGGAACAATGGGTGGGGGGAGAAGACAACACAGGGCTGGGAAATGAGGAACAGCGCTGGAAGGGTCAGGGAAAGACAAGGGACAGGACAAGCAGAAGGACACCAAGAGGGTGGAAAGGACATTTGGGGACTGTGACTTACTCTTTGCCCAGGGTGGGCTCAACCAGCAATTTAGGGGGTGTATAGCAGAGAATGGATACACTCAGCACGTCACACATGGAGCAGGGCCAGGCACCGGCAGAGGGCTTGTGGGGTCCCAAAGCTGGGGGCAGCCCCTGGGGAAGGCAGCACATGCCAGGAGGAAGAGGAGGAAGAGGGCTGGATCAGGTCCCAGCACAGAGGCAGTGGGGGAGAAGGGAGTGCTGAAGCAGTGCTGGGGGCAGCAAAACCACCCCTGTGCGTCACACATCTGCATCTTGGGGCTGTCCCCTCTTCCATGACAACAGGGGCAGGCATCCATGTGTCAGCAGAGCCACCAGTGCTTTGGAAGGAGATCCTACAGGATGTGGTGCTTCAGTTTGTCCATGCAACAACAGGGAGCACAGCTTGCTGAGGCAGGCAGAGAAACCCACAGCCCCACAGCAGTCCTTGGGCCGGGGCTTGGGCATCCATCCCCTCCTGCTCAGGACCATATGCCCCCATACCAGCCCCAAGGCCCTTTCCCTCTCCCTGGAGTGCTGCTCCTTCTTATCTCACTTCCGCGCACCTTCCGGCATGAGCAGGGCAGGGGTGCTTCCCCCTGATCGCTGGGCCTGAGCTCCCCTCCAACCGCAGGGCTATTTTGGGATGTTTGTTTGTCCTGAAGGACCCTGTGTACTGAGGAGAGGGGCATGGTGGGGCCAGCAGGGAGCCCTGCACCAGCCAGGACCCCAGTGTGAGCCAGCAGCCAGCACATGTGCTGTGTCCCCCCCCCAGCATGCCAAGCTGGTGGAAAGCACCTGTGCCATGGCCTTGCTCAGGCTGCCCTGGGTGCCAGCGGGCATGGGGCAGGATGAAGCAGATGGGATGGGGACGGATTTGTGCCCAGCGGCTTCTTCATGCCCACACTCCTCCCAGACGCTGCTCTGCTAGCAGGGGTGTCCGAGGACATCCTCTGTTTCTCCCGCTCCTTCGAGGACCTCACCTGCTTCTGGGACGAGAAGGAGGAGACAACGAGTGGGATGTGTCACTTCTACTACTGGTACAGCAGGTAGGAGATGGTGGGGACACAGCCCAGCCTCCTCCTTGCTGCAGAGAGAGCAGCAGGGTTGGGGTATCACAGCAATCTGTGCCATCCCAGTGGCTCCTAGCTGCAAGGAGATGGTGGAGAGCCCATGGGAGCTACACAGCAGCTGCTGCACACCCAGCAGCAGGGCTGGGACCTTGGCTGTCCCTCAGTCTCATGGGGATAGTGTTCTGCCGTGGAGAGTGGGATGGTGTTCTGCAGAGGATGGTGGCACAGGAAAGGAGCTGGTGACACCGAGGTCTTGGTGCTGTGCCCCACGTGCCCTCTCCTCCAGCTTGGCCCAAGGCAGGAGGCACGAGGTGCTGCAAGACCCCACTCTCCGTTCCTCAGGGATAGGCCCACAGCGTGCATGGTCTCCACGTGGCGCTATGGGGCTGGCGGGAAGCGACATGTCTGCGTCTTCCCCAGCCAGGACGTGCGGCTCTTCACCCAGCTCCACCTCCATGTCCTCAATGCCACCACAAACCAGACGAAGTACTGGCGGGAGCTCAGTGTGGATGCAGTGGGTGAGTCCTTCTTACTGGGCAATACCCTATGACACCAGGACAGTTCCCAGACCTGGGTCCACTGACCTTCTGCACAGGGGCTGGCATCACCCTGAGACCTGCATGCCAGGCACAGAGACAGCCTTGGGGGAGACCTCCAGGTGTCCTCCAGCAGGGCCAGGGGTTGCCCAGACAGGGACTGCCACAGGAGGGCAAATACCCTGGCATGTTCCCTGCAGGTCTCATTGCCCCCCCAGCAAACATCACGGCCCGCTGGGCTGGGGCTGCGGGGCAGCTCTGCGTGTCATGGCAGCCACCACTCGCCGACTTCCTGAACTTCCTCCTCTACGAGGTGCAGTGCTACCCTGCCAGCTCCCCAGGGATGCCCTGCAACACCACATTGAACCCCGGTGGGCAGCGCCCTGGGGACCCCTCCATCCAGTCAACCATCAGCACCAACACACCCAGGGCCAGGGCAGCCTCCCCAGGAGTGGGGCAGGTACGTAGTGGGGCCAGGGATGGGCAGGGTGATTTGGGGGCTGCAGCTGGTCCTCAGCCTAGCTCCTCTCCTGCAGGGCCTCGTCCAGGCCAACACCTGGGTGGTTCTCCGGGACTTGCGGCCAGGGGTGAGGTACCACATCCAGGTGCGCAGCAAGCCTGACGGCACCTCCATGGACGGTGTCTGGGGCCCCTGGTCACAGGCAGTGGCTGCGGAGACACCCCGCTCCTCTGGTGAGCAGCCATCCCCTCCGCAGGGGTGCTGGCAGGAACAGCGGGGAGGCACCCACACCCGGGGCTGCGAGAGGTCAGGGTACTGGGGTAGGCGAGGTGCAGCACCCAAGTTTTGGGGGACAAAGGGGAAGCAACCTCCTCCCTGCCCTGGCTCTCACTTGCCCAGGAGACATCGGGCTTTGCTGCAGCACCCCTGACTTGCGGCACGTGCGCTGTGAGTGGAGCTGGGACCCTGCAGAGCCCCGCAGCTCCCACCAGCTCTTCTACCGGCCACCTCCAAGCAGGGCTGGCACAAGGTAAGGGGCATGGCAGGCATGTGGCACTCAGGCAAGCACATCCCAGGAACCACTGATCCTGCTGTGTCCCAGCATCCCAGACTGGGCCACCTGCCCATACCCTGCTGTGTTCTGCCCTGCCACCATCAATCTCATACCTCCTCTCCTGGCCACATTGCACCTCTAACTACAGGCAGCAGTAGCTTTCCTGGGCAAATGCAGGAAGAAAGCGGGCTATGGGGATGCCATAGTGGGACTGACTGGCTCCCCACTCCTTGTGCAGGGAAGGTGCATGGCAGCAGTGCAAGGACATGAGAATGGGCGCACAGGGCACCCACACCTGCACCTTCCAGCCCGAGGCTGGCAGTGCCATCTCCGTCCTGGTGAACATCACCCAGACCCACATGCTGCCCACACTCAGTTATTTCAAGGAGCCCTTCTGGCTACACCAGGCTGGTGAGTCCCAGTGCCACCATGGCCCCTGCCCTTGCCCAGCTCACAGGGGACACAGCATCCCCTGTCCTGTTCCATGGCAGTGACACTTGCCCATCCCCAACACCAACAGTGCTCACAGATGCCCCACAGCTCGTGCAGGCAACGGTGTCACAGGGCCGGCTGAGCCTGCAGTGGCAGCCGCCCCTGGAGGTGCTGGCAGAGCAGCTGGCCTACCAGGTCCGCTATGCCATGGAGAATAGCCATGACTGGAAGGTAAGGCCTGATCAGGACACCCCAAGCAGCCCTGCCCACCTCTGCTGCCGACACATGGCCTGCATGGGGTCAGGCAGAATGGGCCCCGTCACTGCCCCTCGGCTATACCACAGCAGCTATCCTCCAGCTCAGCTCTGCCCCACAGGTCCTGCAGGTTCCACAAGCAGCTAGGAAAGAAGTTCTGGACCTACGGCCGGGCATCCGCTATCACGCCCAGGTGCGGGCCCAGCCCAGCGGGCCATGGTACCAGGGCAGCTGGAGCGCCTGGTCCAAACCTGTCGTGGTTGATGCCAGGGCTGATGCGGGTAAGGGGCAGGGCAGGGGTGGAGGCTGTGACCAGAGGAGCCACACGGCTGATGGCAAGAGACAGAGAGTGCTAGAAATGGGATGGGGAATACGTGGCAGAGGGTGACAGGGCTGCAAAGGGCTCAGAGGTGGTGGATCTGGGAAGGGCTACAGTTCCAGCATTCCTCCTCCGATGCAGGCTGGATCATCCCCAGCATTACAGTGGTGCCGCTGCTCTTCTCAGCAGTGCTCCTGGGGTTGCGGTGCACCTTCCCCTCCCTCTACAGGTAAAGGGCTGTACCGGGGACAGGCGAGGGGTTCCAGCACCAGGCCTGGGCACCTTGCACGGGGACATCAGGGTACTCTAAGAGTGAGCTTGCCTTCGATGTCTCTTCCCCTGTACCCAGCAACGTGAAGCAGAAACTCTGGCCGCCCGTTCCTGACCTGCACCGTGCTCTGGGCAGCTTCCTCCAGGAGAGCAGCAAGCACGGCCAGGTGAGGGGCTGGGGCAGGGCGGCTCAGCTTCCCCCGGGGGCAGCTCGAAGGGCAGCCCCCAGCGCGACCCCTCCGCGTCTCCTCAGGCCAGCGCCTTCGACAAGCAGCCGCCGGAGGAGACCGTCCTGCCCTGCCTGCTGGAGGTGCTGCCCGGCCCGCGGGGCGAGGCGGGCCCGCCGCCGGAGCACGCTAGGAGCCGCCTGTCCAGCACCGACATCGCCAACCAGTCCTATCTGCTCATGAGCGGCTGGGAGCCACGGGGAGCCGCGACCGCCCCCAGCCCGCCATAAACACGCCACCCCTCACAAACACGCGCCTCGTGCCTCCTTCGCCGCCCCGCCCTCGGCCGATCGCCCCGCCCCTTGTCCACGAGCGCCCCACCCCTGCCTACGATCGCCCCGCCTCTGGCCCCGCCCCAAACGGCAGCGGCGGCGCGCCCCGCCCCGCCCCGCCCCGGTTCAGCCAATCGCGTTGCGTCGCGCAGCCGTCGCCCGGCAACGCGCGGCCGTTGGGTTTGAAGCGGCCAACCGGGGGCCCGTCCGCGCGCCGTTTAAAATGCTGCGGCGCAGGCGGGGCGGGCCAGCGGCGGCGCGGTGCAGGTGAGAGCGCGGCCGGGCCGGGCTGACCGGGAGGGTGTCCTGTGGCAGCTTTGAGGCGCAGCCTCGAGCGGGGAAGGCTATGGTGAAGCGGACGAGGGGAGGGGGTGATGCCCGTTAGCGGAGAGAGTCCCGAAGAGCGGGTGGAGGGGGTGTCGGGCGATGGAAAGGGCCCCCGAGGAGCGGCTGGAGGGGCTGTCGGACGATGGAAAGGGCCCCCGAGGAGCGGCTGGAGGGGCTGTCGGCTGATGGAAAGGGCTTCGAGGAGCGGTTGGAGAGAGTGGGGGGAGAGGGGGTTATCCTGTGGGGGGGAGGACCCCGAGGAGCGGCCGACGGGCTTGGGAGGAGGTCTGGTGTTGGGGAGGGCCGCGGGGTCGGTCGGAGCAGGCTGCAGCCCGACCGGTGGGCCTGGCTGACGCCACCCGCCCACAGGACAATGGCTCAGTTCCTGTTCGAGGCAGACCTGCACGGGCTGCTGAAGCTGGACACGCCGATCCCCAACGCGCCGCCTGCGCGATGGCAGCGCAAGGCCAAGGAGAGCGGCCCCGGGCCCAGCCCCGTCGGCATGTCGCCCATGAAGCCGGCCAATCGCTCCCATAGCTGCAGCAAGACGCCGTCCAAGACACCCGGTGAGCGCCGGCCACTAGCTGCAGAGATTGGGTGCGGGTGCGTCGCCCGGGCTGTTTGTCTGTAGCCATGAGGCTCTGGGCTCCTTGCCACGCTGCCCAACTGGCTTGCTGGTCAGACGGGAGGAGGTGGGCTGTGTTCCTGGCAGTCAGCCACTTTTCCCCAGTATGAGGGGTGCAGAGCTCTGAGTGATGGCGCTGGTGAACTGCTGATCCCCCAGCTGAGCCTTGGTACAGCTGCGTGTTGGGACAAGTGTGAGCAGGACTGTCAGCTGACAGTTTTACATGCTGTGTAAACATTGTGTTTTTCTATCCTTCCCTTTTCTCTGAGCTCTTGAATTGTTGCACTAGACCCAAGGAGTTGCCTCCTGACAGTCCCTAACCAGAGCTTGGGGGTAAGAGGGAGAACTATGAGTTAGTTGTGACTGGATGGCATGAGGTCTCAAGAGTCCTACTTATCTAGAACTTGTCTGGTGGGTGTGATGTGGAAGAGTGCTGGGTTTGCTCTCATGAAAGCTCTAATACAGGCTGTTAAATAGCTGTAAGACAATATTTACGTATGCAAATGCAGGTAAATCTGGATCCAAAATTCAGAACACCCCAACAAAGGCTGGGGGGGATCGCTACATTCCCAGCCGTAGCACTATGCAGATGGAGATGGCAAATTTCCTCCTAACCAAAGAGAATGACCCTGCTGAGGAATCCCCTACTAAGAAGGTGAGCATGTTGCTAAGTTACAATTACTTCAACAACCACTACCAAACACCTAATCCTTCCTGCCCATTTACAGAAAAATAAACTGTACATTCTATCAAATCGATGCGTGGGGCTGACAAGCCCCAGCCAACACTACTTCCAGCTCTGGGCTTCAGGAGCCTGGAATGAGATGGAAGATGTAGAGCCTGTCACTCACTCTGGCCTATGCTGCTTCTGGTAGCAAAATTCAGCTTTTGGCTAACGCTTTAAAATATAGCAGGCAACAAAAACACAGAGCTGTGGGCCTATGCACAGTGAAACTGCTGGTGGTAGCTATTCTAGGACAATGTCTACACAGGGAACAATTCTGGAATGTTTTACGCTGTGTTCTGAAATCTGTTTATGAAGCATTTGGTCCCTTGTGGCTGTGGCTTTTGCCACTGTATGAAAATGTGAGCAGGACAATGTGAAAACGTCTGAGGAAAAACTACTTTGACCTGCCAATCTGTGGCTGACTTGCAGTACAGTTGTACCCCTCCTGATTCTAGGAGAAGGGGGCTTAGGTGTATGTTTTAACTAAGGTGTGGGGTTTGTGTTTCAAATGCATTGCACTGAGAGTGGTTTGTTTCTGTAGGAGCAACAGAAAGCCTGGGCAGTGAATCTGAATGGTTTTGATGTAGAAGAGGCAAAGATCCTTCGCCTTAGTGGAAAACCACAGAACGCTCCGGAAGGTATGGTACAGTGTGAGCTGAATCAGCTGGAGAGATCTGGTCAAGGCAACAACAACATTGAGGCCCTGTGTGTAGTCACAGGAGAGATCAACTGGCTTCTGAGAGCTATACACACTGGAGTCTCCTTTCTTAGGGTTCTTGAGATTGAGGGACAGCATAACAGTTACAGTGGATTTATTTAGGAAAGTAGAAATGACTGCCAGTTGCTCATGTGTACCACAGGTGGCAAACCTTCCTTGAGGTCTGCAAGAACTTCAAATCTCTGCTGTACACTCTCTAGCTTAACTGTAACTGAACATAATGGGAAACAAAAAAACAAGTGATGTTAAACTTGTTTCCGTGAATGAGGAAATTGTAGTTCACCCTGGTTCAGCAGTTCATACTGCCAGTGATGTTAGCATACTGCACTCTTGTGAATGTATCTGTTAGGACTTTCTTTTCACTCAACAGGATTCCTAGTTGGGTGAGTACCACTCAGCTGGGAGAAAAAGTAAATCAGGTTAACAAACCTATTCTTCTGCTCTCAGGCTATCAGAATAACCTGAAAGTGCTCTACAGTCAGAAAATGACACCTGGATCCAGCAGGAAGAATAGCAGATACATTCCCTCAATGCCAGATCGGATCTTGGATGCACCAGAGATCCGCAATGACTACTGTAAGTAGGCTGCAGTGTGGAGTGCTGGGCATCTCAAGAACATTCTGCACTGGACTACAGTTCCTAGGACAGTGTAACTGGGTTGTTTGTTATTTTATGCATCCAGGCTAGCACAGACTGCTTCCAGAGTGCCTGAGTGTAGCCTTACAGGAACAGTGGTCCAGAGCACTGTGTAGTTGCCTTGGATCAGGGCCACCTGACTGCACTAGCTGTGCGTAGTGACACTCAGACGGCTGCCCCTTACTTGTACGTGTATGCATACACGTGTACACACACACACACGCCTGCTGCATCAGCACTGGTGAAGGGCAGGGTTCTCCAGGCAAGCACGGTGTGACCTGCGTTGTTCTTTCAAATTGTAGACCTGAATCTCATTGACTGGAGCTCCCAGAACTTCCTGGCAGTGGCTCTGGACAACTCTGTTTATCTGTGGAATCATGCTTCTGGGGAGATTATCCAGCTGCTGCAGATGGAGTATCCAGATGTTTACATTTCCTCTGTGTCATGGATTAAAGAAGGAAACTACCTTGCTGTTGGTACAAGTAGTGCTGAGGTCCAGGTGAATGCAAGAATAAAACTAGAGGTGTTGTCTAGGGGTTGGTGAAACTGGGTCCTGGGAACAAGGGCTTGGCTAGCACAGGAAGGATGCAGTGCACCCAGCTTGTCTTGCCTGGTGTGGGGTGGAACTGTCCCCAGCCAAGTGCAGCATGCCTGGCAGAGTTTGGACTGGGGGGTTTCTGATAGCTGGTGTTACCTTCTGTGTTATAGCTATGAGATCAAATTTTCTCTGCCCCTATACTGAGAAGGCTGAATGCCAGAGCCTGTGCAGGGGCAATAGCAACAGGGCTGGGTTTCCTCTGGAGAACTTATTGCTTTGCCTCTGTAGCTATGGGACATTCAGCAGCAGAAACGTCTCCGAAACATGACCAGCCATTGTGCCCGTGTGGGATCCCTCAGCTGGAATAGCTACATCCTTTCCAGGTAAAGCAGTGGGTGAGGGGGTGGGTGAGTCAAGGGCAGTGTCCAGTTGTTGCAGATTCCTATCCCTAGATCTATGAATGTTGTGGGTTAGGGATGGCAGAGAGAAGTTTCTGTCCCAGGTTGGGATTCTAACTTAGCCTTTTCTGTTGGAACTGTGGGTAGAAGGCCTCTCTTCTGTATTGCCCCTTTGTGCTGAAAGTGTAAAGAGCTTGTGTGGCTGCTTCACTCACACCAACAGACTAGTGATGCTTGTAACACTGGTTGAAATCCAGTGGGAGGTACAGCAATCTTGCAACAACATAAAAATGGATTTGGATAAAAATGTGTCAGCCTGACCCTGCAAGCCTTCTTTTCTCTCTGCAGTGGGGCACGGACTGGCCACATCCATCACCATGATGTCCGAGTGGCTGAGCATCATGTGGCCACCCTTACTGGCCACACACAGGAGGTGTGTGGACTCAAGTGGTCTCTAGATGGCCGCTACCTGGCCAGTGGTGGCAATGACAACCTGGTGAACGTCTGGCCATGCACCCAGGGGGGCGGTGGAGACTTTGCTCCTGTACAGACCTTCACTCAGCACCAGGGTGCTGTCAAGGTGAGCACAGGCCTGCCAGGGGCAGATGTGCAAGGCAGATATGCAGCACTGGCTGTGCATAGGTTATCTCTTGTATGTCTTAAAATGAACTCTTCTCTCAGGCTGTGGCGTGGTGTCCGTGGCAGATGAATGTTCTAGCCACCGGAGGTGGCACTAGTGACAGACACATCCGCATCTGGAATGTGTGTTCTGGCGCCTGCCTCAGTACTGTTGATGCCCATTCCCAGGTGAGACATGAACATTAGCTGGGAGACAAACACCTTCTGGCAGTACACCTACACAGAGTTGTTGGCTCCTCAGGCCCAGAGGCATGGGAAAGGAGGGGACCATGCTCAGCTCTGGGTGGTGAGCATAAGCACAAGCAGCTCGTCTTACCCGTGTTACTGCCTCTTCTCAGGTCTGTTCTATCCTGTGGTCAACCAACTACAAGGAGTTCATTTCAGGCCATGGCTTTGCACAGAATCAGCTGGTTCTATGGAAGTATCCAACAATGACCAAGGTTGCAGAGCTGCAAGGTAGGTGCACAGGATCTGGGGAAGGCAGGGCTATTAGAGATTGAAGGCAGTGGCAATCCTTGGTTTGAGCCTGCAGCATCACTGATCTGTATCCAGGGGCATGCTGCTAGAGCAAGGCACACTCATGGGCTGAAGAAACACTATTGCTCCAAATGTGTGCTTAAGGTCTGAATTTGTGCTGCCACTGCACAGTGTGGGGACAGCTATGCAAGCTGGCAGGGCTCATGGGGACACACAGAAGGAAATGTGCTCAGCCCTGACTGCACACTCTTCCTCCTCAGGTCATACTGCCAGAATCTTGAATCTGACTATGAGTCCTGATGGTACAACAGTGGCCTCGGCCGCTGCTGATGAAACACTGCGGCTCTGGCGCTGTTTTGAGATGGACCCCATAAAGAAGAAGGAGAAAGAGAAGGCAAACAGTGCCAAAAGCAGCATTATTCACCAGAGCATCCGCTGAGAGCACAGGGTTGTTGTGGGGAGGGGAATATTTGGTTACACACTGTACAGTATTTTAAATGCTAATAAACTGCTCTAACTTGACTGTTTTTTAATGGATTCTGAAGGAAGAAAAAGCCATGACTCCCAGACCAAAGTCCCTCCTCCCTGAGGTTTGGGATCTGGGCATGGGGTGGAACCTTTGTCTGTAGGGCCAGTTTACAGGCAGCCTGAGCCTAGCACAGCCTAGGAGAAGGATGCTGTGCAATGGCTGTACTTCTGTTTCTGCCCCAGCTAAGGTAGGTATGTCACCTGCACCATCTTGCTGCTGACTACATGCACAGCAGCTTCACCACAGGCTCAACAGCAAGTACAGTATGTCTGTGCTCCTAACTTCTGTTGTGTCCTGTCTCACAAGTAGATGGGCTGTACTGGGGCTCTGCAGGCAACCAGCAGCTGTGGTCACCTCCTCCAGATTAGTCTGTGGCAGTCTGAGCTGTAATGTCTTGTTCTGCTACAGGCAGCCAACACCGCCTGCTTATGGTGCTGGAGTAGAATAGCTACTTTTGCTGTGAGTTTAGTACTGAATTTCAGAAATAATTGCTATGGGGGAAAAAAAGGGGGGAAATTGGGGATGGGAACATACAGCAACAGCTGTAATCACCCCAAGGGCCAGAAAGGGGCTGGCTATGGCATAAAGCCAGATACAAAACAAAAGGTTAGTTTACACTGCTACAGCCAGCCTGGATATCGTGCAAGAGACACTCAAAGTGCCACAAACCACGTGCAAGGCCCTTAGTCATGTATTCTCCCTCCCAGCAGCTCTGATCTGTCTTCCTGTCCTGCTCACAGGAAGCCCTGGTGCCTAGCTGGGGTGGCATGCAGGGAAGCAGGCACCAGGGCTCAGCTGGTATTTGTTAGAGCATGACTTCCCTGCACTTGGAAACATGCATTTTTTTCCAGGCTGAATTGTGCTGGAGCAACTTGCTGGGAACATATTTGAGCCCTTACCTGAGTAAGGGTCAGCTTAGCCATGCTGCTCTGCAGGCAGGCTGGAGCCACAGTGTCTGAGGTTGTGGGGCTGCACCAGACCCATCGAGCTTGTCCTTCAGCTGCACCTGCACTGCCAGGGGCTGCTGGGGACACTGCACAGCTGATTAGCACCTTGGCCTGTGCCTCCCATCAGCCTGTGATTAGCTGAGGGTGGATTATAAACTATTTTCACCTTCATCTCAGCACAGCACCATGCTGTACCTGGTGCCAGCTCTGCCTCCTGAGCCTTAAACCAGCTCGAACCTTCAAAGGTGGCCAGTGGTAACACCAGCTTGTCCTGTACCAAGGCCAGTGAGGGTGCACCCCACACCCACCAGAGCAGGCCCCACACTCACTGCTGATAGTGCCCCCACAGCCTCAAAAACCAGCCTGTAGCAGCTGAGCCCAACACCTTCCCAGCAGGGCTGCTGGTGCATCCCCATTTGGACACCTAGGAAAGATCACAGGCAGTCCAAGGAAGATCTCCCTCTTCAGACACAAGTCCTAGGGCAGCAGCTGTATCTAATGGGGAAGCAGGCAGGAACCCAGATGTGAGGTTGGGCTCTTCCCCAGAGCTGTGCTGCTGTTGTAGGAGCCCTGCCCCACACCCCCGCACTTTGGTGCTGGGAGTTAGTACAGACTTGCCCTCTAACCCCACAGCTGATCAAGCCTTCTTTCCAGGTCACAGACCATGGGAAGGCTTAATATGCCTGAAAGCTGCTGTAATTTTTTCACTCCCATGTAAGAGAAGCTAAACTTTCTCAGACAGGCAATAGAGGCTCTTTCTCCTTAGCACATACCCCACTCCCAGAAGCTGTGCATTACACAGCCTTTGTAGGTCTTCTGAGCATTACTAGGAAGTAATGGTATTGCAGTGTCTTTGGCCCCATACTGGTCCCTACTGCCCTGGAGTGAGGACGAGCAGAGGAAGAAACTGGGCACTGATCCAGCAGGCCCAGTAAACACAGCCCTATAAGGTGTGAATTTAGTTCACAGCATGACAGCATATTAATTACCAAGTGCCATGGCCAATCCATAGAAGAGCACAGCTAAGAGGAACAATTGGAGGAAGGGAGAGGAGAGCACATGTAGAGGACAGTCCATTCTAAAATACCAAGCATAAGTAGTTTAAAGCATTGTTACTATTTTGGGCAAAAGCAAACACAGTCCTGTCTTTACTGAGGGCCAGCTGGAGGGAAGGAGGAGGATTGACAGGAAAAGGTCCACATCAGCTGGACCATTATCTACAGCTCCTTGAAGTGGTGACTTCTGAGCACTGAAACTAATGTTACACACCACTTCAGCATAGACCAGAACAAGCTCTTGTGCAAGTCCTTGCTCATAGAGAAGCAGCAACACTACACAGTGCAGCAGTGAGATTCCACTTTATGGCTTCATACATACAAGGGCACTGAGCTCTGTGAAACAGTGTGATGCCCATGTGCAGTTTAGGCATATTAGTCACACCGGGTCACTTGAAGATACTCCCCTACATTTCAGGACGTGGCCTTGAGGTGTACAGCAGCCCAGGTAGGATCAGCAGAGCTTTCTCTCATACCAATCCCTGCTCCAGGGCTTTGACCGGACATTCACTAAAGCCCTACCACCCCACAATCAATCCTACAGTGAAACTCAGCCTCTGGAGTCTACCACTCTAAAACATTCCTCCCAGCCACAAGCTGCCCAGCTGACTCCCCACTCCCCTTCCCAGGCTTGAGTCAGCACCCAGGCTGGCCTCTCTGCTCAGGAGGGCCCCAGTCACAGGGTGATGGGGAAGGCAGCCCTGCACCCCAACAGCACTAAAGGGACACCGGAATGAGGCAGTGGGAGAGACAGCAGAGCCCAGCCAGGCAAAGATGCACTTCTGCAGCAAGAGCAAGGCAGCAACTACATCAACCTCCCTCTGACCAACCTGAGCTACATTCTACACAGATCCATGCTGCAGGGGCATTCACAGATGGCAGCAGATTTTGCTTCAGCAGACGCAGAAAGCAGCAAACTGCTGTTTCGCAATCACTCAAGTTTCCAGAGTCTCTATTCCCCTGCTGTGCCATACCTCAACTCCCTAGGATTTCTGAAAAGCAGCAGTTCCTCCTGGGCAGGTGGCCCGGGGCCCAGCCCACACCCACGCTCCACCCCAGCCATTCTTTGACTGGGTGGAGTCACTTTCACAACAGAAGCCTTGACACACTTCCTGCCCTGAGCACTGCTCTACCAAAACACTTGGAAACGATCTGCCATCTGCTTCATCAGCACACAACTATCACCCTCTCTCCCCTCAACACACAAACCTGCTACACCAGCTGCTTCACCCAGCCCTGCCTCCAACCGCACTGGGCAGGACCAAGCACCTGGAACAGCTTTCTGCGTATACTGAGCCAAGAAAACAAGAGGACAGAGCCATTTCTCCTTCTGTCTGTTTATTTGTGATAGAAGAGCAGCCCAATCTGACAGGGCCTGGCTCCTTGACCTCATCCTCAAGGCCATCAGCATGTTTTGGTTACAGCCAGAGCAGGTGATGAGCACCAGGCCCCAAAGAGCTGCTCCACTGCCCTGCTGTAGGGCAGAGCACACCTTTACCCAGGCCCAGTCAGATCCACAGAGGCAAGAGGTGCTCACTGTTACACCACAGCAGAGCACACTACAATCGTCCTCTGCTGTGCTCATGCTAGGCCAGAGCAGGGGCTAGTCCCAAGCAGGAGAGCCCAGGAGCTGATTCTAGGGGCACTTATTGCTCAAGTCTTGAATTTACAGGAATGGAAGTGGTCCAAGACTAGGCTGAGCTTAGTCTCCCCCACTCCGGAGCAAGCCACCAGCTGCCATACAGGATCAGGTAAGTGTGGCTTAAGCACACACCAAGCACCCAGCCCAGGTACAAGAACAGCAAGGCAACCTGGGCTTATCATGTGGGGGAAGCCTTTCAGGCTGTCACAGCCCCTGCTATGTACTAGGCACAGGGCATGTGTACTGTACTGGGCAGGTCTGGGCCCTCAAGTCCCATTAGTATTGCCCCTACATTCTCCACAAACACACTTGGGCACAGAT
This sequence comes from Atrichornis clamosus, assembly GCA_013400975.1. Lineage (NCBI taxonomy): Eukaryota > Metazoa > Chordata > Aves > Passeriformes > Menuridae > Atrichornis > Atrichornis clamosus. The sequence goes on along the minus strand of WBMZ01012071.1, from coordinate 93,923 downwards.
ATGCCAGGGCAGGACTCCCAAGCTGGGCACACAGGGACCAGAAGGGACATGCAGCACTGTGGCATGGAACAAAGTGGCACAAGGCATCGTAGAGCAGGAGCACTCACACTTGAGCTGGCAGTGACAAGCAGTCAGGGATGATTCTGCTCATCCACACAGGCTCTTGTGAGACAGGGAAGAGGAGGGGGCACCAGGACAGGAAAGCAGTCTCTTCTTTTGGTCCTACTCAGAAGGAAATGGCCCCTAGGCAGAAGGGCCAGCTGTAGGCACTTGGGGAAAGTTCCTTTGGAAACACTGGAATGGGACTGCAGCCCCACAGCTGTGATGCAGGCAGCTGCCTCTCTGCTCAGCAACAGTGAGAAACAGCACAAGCCCTCCCAGGAGCAGAAGTGGCCTATGGCTACTCAGAGCAGAGGGGCTGAGCATGCAGACAGGGGACAGCAGGACTGGGCACAGGGGTACAACAGTCTGTAGGCACTTGACTTGGCTAGTGGCACCCAGGAGCAGAGGGACAGGTCCCAGCTGCCTCTGCCCCGGGGCTCTCATTGGCTCTGGGAGCGCTTTACCCTCTAGTTGGCTTTGACCTTGCCATTGGTGACAGTGCCATTTTCATGGATGCTGCTACCGTTGTGCTGGGCTGCTTGCTGAGCCACCCTGGGCAACCGTTTGCCCTTAGTGTAGGACTGGTACCAAAAGTTGGAGAAGAGGATGAAGAAGATGGTCCCATAAATCCAGATAAGGTGGATGAAGATGGGGAACTGGTACTGGCAGTTGGGCATGAAGTAATACTGGGAGATGTGGACGGAGACAATCACAAACTGCGCCTGGGAACAATGCAGAGCAAGAACAAGTTATTCATGGAAGTAAGGTCAGGGAACCCACTAGAGGCCTTATTTTTAAAGGAAACCTCTAAAGTCCTTTCCCCTCTGAAGCAAGGGTCCTTACGGTGAGGCACAGTCAGCAGCAGTTGGAAGAGACAGGCACAAGTCTCAGGGCACCATGTGTCTCTCACCCTCCCAACATGGCTGCAGCCCAGGGGCAGCAGGCTGAGCACCGCTCACATCCTAACCAGGCCGGCAGGGCTATCAGAGGCACGGAGTGGGCCAGAGCTGCTAGAAACTCAGAGCGATGTGCTGCAGAGACAACTACAGCTGCAGGCTGCATCTTTCAAAGGTACAAGGGCTGGCCTGCCCCTCACATCAAAGGCTGCAGGCACATGCTCTGCTCCACCACACAGACTCACCAGCTGGATGGCTGTGATGTGCTTTTTCCACCACAGGTACTTCTGAAAGGCAGGTCCTGCTGCTGATAGCCCATAGTAGAAGTACATGACAACATGCACCATGGAATTGATCATGGCATGGAATGAGCCCATTCCCCCTGTTAAGACAGATTTTCCTTAGTATAAGTCAATACTCCACAGTAATCAGCACTACACAGAGCTCCTAAGAGCCCAGCAGGGCCAAAACTCCCACCATATTTCCCCAAGCTGTTGACCCAGACAGTTGTCATCTCACCTGGACCAAACTTTGCCCCCCACCACCAGCTCCATGGCAGAACAGAGTGGTGGAAAAGGTGCAGAAATGTGACCTGTTCATTCTTCTTCCGCAGGACAAAGATCACCTGCAATGAAAGCCCAACAGCATCAAGGACCTGCAGCCCTGGGAGCAGCTAGAGCAGGCTGGGTCAGTAATTCAGCATCTGATCTCAGTGACACTTCCCTCCCTCTCTCCACGCTCATTGTCATCACACATTAGGCTGCCCCACAGCTTCCAGAGATGTAGCATGCCAAGAGTGGCTTCAGGAAGCCAGAGTGGCTTCCTTGGCAGTGATGCCAGAGAGAAGCACTACCAGGTCAAACTGGAAGGGCTGCAAAAGCATCTACCCCAACTCCCTGCTCAGCAAATGGTGACAAGGCCTCAGTAACTCACTCACCGTGTCTGTCAGTTCGATGAACTTGGAGAAAACAAAGAGCCAAGCAACACTGACCATCTGTAACAGAACAGGTTAACATCAGAAACCCACCTCAGCCTGAACATGCCCAGTGACCAGAGGTTACAGTTACCCTGGCATGAAACCAAGGGCCAAAGACTGCAAATCCTCTGCCTCAGGAGAGGCAGGAGCTGTGACCCTGCTGTCCAAATAAAAGCACTAAAGGCCATCCTCACTTATCTGGAGAGAGATGAGAACTCACCCTGAGGGCCTTGGGATCCTGCGAGAAGTCCACAGGGTCACATCGCCAGGTGTACCCAGTAAGCCACCCTGCCATCAGGAACTGCAACAAGAGCATCATCAGGGTGAGGCCCAACACATCACCCACTGCACATCATGCTCTGCACAGAAGGGCACAGAACAGCAGGGAACAGAAAAAGGGCTCCCCATCACCCACACAGCCTGCGCACACTGCTTTACACATGCCAGACAAAGCTGCTGACAACTCACCTCATAGACTATGTAAAGTGAGAGTCCCACCAGAAAGAAGTTGTATAGCACCATGAACTTCTTCAGGTTTAACGGCTTCCTGTTGGCCATTAGCCGGGGACCCAAAGAAAGGACAAAGTAGACATATCCCAGAAGGATGCCCATCACAAGGAATGGGGACTGCATCAGTGGATAATCAGCAATGCGGGGATCTGTGGAAAGAGCCACAGTGCAGAGCAGTTAGCATCCTCACCCCAACCTGCTGCCAGCAATGCTACTGCCAGAGTGGAGGCAAGGACACAGCAATCCTGTTCTCCCAGGACAGGAGTGCCAGTAGGGAAGCAGTCTGGGAGCAGAGGCTGGTGAAGTCAGCCAGACTCAGCACAGTACAGCCTGAAGCCATGCTGCAGGGCAGCCTGGAGATCTTCTGCCCAAGAGAGCACAAGTGCCCCAAACCAACTCGCACAGGCACTGAGGTAAGACAGCCTCGTAACAGGCAGCGCAAAACCCCCAGAGATGAATCTGTGTAAGGGCAAAGGCAGGATGCATCTAGATCCAGACTGCTTCAGAGGTGACAGACCAGCCTCCAAGTGCCTGTGGCAGTAAGGCATATAGTGCTATCTCCCCGATAGCTGGGCAGAGCCACTCACCTGCTTTCTTCATGAAGTCCTGATACATGGTCACAATCCCCTCCATGGTGGTGGCAGTATCTCTATGGAAAGAGGCAGGGCAGATCAGGTAGCTGTTTTCCCAGAAGGGCAGCCTACAGAGCACAGCCCTGCAGATCAGCAAATTTCAAGCACAGCTTCAGAGAAACAGTCATGTGTATCTGGCCAGTGTCGCTCTCAGCTGATCACACACCAGCATCCACTTTCCAGCTGAGCCACATGCCCCCTCACTTCTCACAGAGCCTGGCTCTGTTTCCCTAGCTCTGTTGAGAACCTCATCATCCATCACCAGTAGTCCTTCCAAAGCAGGAACCCAACATTTCAAGCCAGCAACCTCAACACCATCTCCAGCCCCTTAAACTTGCTCCTGCTGTACACAGGCTCAACATTATCACCCACGAGCACCATAACACTGCCACCAGCCTTGGCACCCATACCCACTCAGAGCACTGCTCCACCTCACCCTGGTGCAGAGATACAGAGTTGGCCCACACTCTCCATAGAGCAGTGCCTTTATGATCAGCTTTGGGCTCCCACCCACTGATTCCCATCACAAAAGCAGCACACTATCACTGGCAGGCCCACTGCATGAGGAAGGAAATCCATAGGTTCAGAAACAAACAACAGTTTCCGGTGTCAGAGTTCCTGGTTTCACATCCTTGCACAAAACCCTCCTGACAAGAAACTACCACCACATAACCTAGTACCTCAGAGGCTAGGAGCATCCTGCTTGGCAATGACATTTCCACTCCCCTTCCAGACAGGAGAGAGCTATAGGATATAAGGCTGCAGGGAGAACTGGCACTCCCCACACTTGCTCAGCCTCACTATGAGCACACACCAGACAGTGATCAGGCAGATGCTCTCCAGAAAAGCAGGAATGGCCCAGGCTCTTACTGCTGCAGACAAGTTTGAAATACCCTCACCCATGACCCTGTGCTCTCCAACCTCTTCCCAGCCCACAGGACACCAGAGCAGCAGGAAGGGAGGCAAAGCACAGGCCCAGCCTCACCTGACTCATCCACCTGCGAGGGAGGCATTCCCCACAGCTGCTACCAGACACTCCACCTACCCCTTCCTCCAGGAAGGTGCACAGGAATCACTGCCTACACAGAGGCCTGGGGAAAGGGGTCTCCAGCCCAGTCTCCCCAGGAGGTATACTGCTGCCACCACCAGGAAGCATGCAGCCTCTTCCAGACCAGCAGCCAGGAGGCCAAAGGCAGAGAAACTTCCTTCCCAGTAAGATCCCTGAGCATTCATCAGCCACTGTTACCTCAAGCCCTCATCAGCCAGCACCAGCATTGCTCCTTCAGCTTCACGGCAGAGAAAGAGCTCAGTCCTCTTTGCTGTAGGCAGGGTGGCAGTAGACATGAAAGACTTTGCTGGCAGTAATCTTCACAGGGGCCTGGCACACACCATTCTGGCTCACCATTCTCTGCAAATCAGTTTGGTGCTGGCTCTGTGCCTGCCCAGTCATACCCCTCTGCATTCCTCTAGACCAGGGAGTGCCACCTAACCTCTCTGCAAGCAGCAGGTAAAAGGTCTCCTCCTTCAACCCAATCCCCCAAAGCACCCATTTCTCCAAGCAAGGCTCCAGAGCAGCCTGCACAGCCACACACCCAAGGACAGAGCCCAAGAAGTTTTACTGTGCTTCAGAAAGCACAGAAGGTGGTTCCTTGTGGATCTTGAAAGCAGCTGCAGCAATAGGGCAAAGCCTACCCAGGACTGATCCCCACATATCAAGGGCACCTTAGCAGCAAAAGAGATGCTCGCCCTCCCAACCCAAGGTTTCAAAGGGTTTAATAGCAAGTAATACTCACTTATAGTATCACTGTGATGCAAGTAATATTTAAGGTCCTGGGCGCTGCCAAGATAATCCACTCTCCACACGCAGCAAAGGCCAGCTAAAAGTGTAGTAGGAACTATAGCATCCTTAAGAGCCACTCAAGGCTGTGGGAAATACAGTAAGTACAAGTCTGGAAAGCTGCTGAGCTTTATGTTGCTTTAATGGCTAAGTGCATGCTCCAAACTTGTCTGTCTAGTTTCAGCTTTCAACCACTACATCCAGCTACACCTTTATTTGTTAGATTGAGGAGCCCTCAAGAGTCAGTTCCCAACAGAGGTACCTGACTATTCAAGCTCTGAGTTTATCTTATCAAGGTGAATGAGTCAGCCTTACGACAGGTCCAGGGCAGAGACAAAAATCCTGCTGAGTACTTGCCTATTTTGGGCAGGCTAGGAAGAGAAGGGAGTATCAGTTGTCTTTGAGTTCAAAGCTACATCTCACACTACAGTGAAGCACGTCAGCTCAGGCACTATGGATCCCTTTGCTGACCCTGAGCCAGCAAAGGCTTCAGAACCACGGGCCAACTAGGACCCCAGCTCAAAACAATTCAGGGTCCATGACAACTCTTCCCTTAAGCAGTAGGAGAAGTCCATTTCAATCCAGGACTAGCACAGAAGTCCCCACCAGCATGAACAGCAACAAGCCCCTCTTATTGCTGTTTTGTGAAGCACCTGCAGCACTCCTACAGCCACACATGCCACAGGAAGATGGGAGGCATTGGACTTGTCCTGAATACAGGCTCCGGGCAAGCACCAAGACTTCTACCAGGGCAGAAATAACAGAATTATGCTACAGGCCCTTATGGAAAAGACCTGTGCATTTTCCACAGCTTCTCTAGGCAGAACAACATCCTAGTTAAATTAAGCTAACAGAGCAACCACATCTCCAGGGAACCCCCTGAGGTCTTCAGGTCTTTGCAAAACCTGGCATCCATCCACGCTGGCATGCTACACCATCCTGCAAAGTGGCCTAAGTGTGCTCAGTGAACAGATGCAGATATGTCTTGCCTTCCTCTGTCCCCCAAGGGTCAGCCACTGGCCTTGGGGTGTTGACAGCTGAGCTGCAAAATGGGAGTTGCAGGGCAGGCCCAAGTCTTACCTTCATTAAGCAGGGGGATGTGAAGTGCACTGGCCTGCCTGAACCGTGACTGCTCCATGCCAGCCTTTCTGCTGCAGGCAGAGGTTTTCCAGCACAAAGCAGCAAGTGGCCAGGAACCTGAACTCCCCTCTGTCAGCAACTCTGCACAACATCAGCACTTGATGTCCCTCTGCACTTTGAGAAGGGTTCACTATCCAGACAGGCATCTGCTCTTACTGCACTCAGTGCTACACTGCACATTACACACTGCAGTTATTCACAGCTCAGTGGTTGGTCCTGTCCTCTCTGCACATGGGGGACACTTATTTTCCTCTGACTCCTCCTAAATCCTGATCCTCTTAGGCAAGAAGTTGGGAGGAGATGAGGAACCCAAAGCTGAGCCTTGAATAGCTGAAGAGAAGTCAAGTAAACAGGTCCAAGCATCCCAAATCAGCAGAAACCCTAGGGGCTCAAACACACCCTGCATGATACAGAGAGACCTTGCAACACATCTCCTATCTCTCAGCAACAGGGAGTCACTTCTCCATGTCAGAGAAAAAGTTCCCACTATTTACAAACTAGAGTATCAGTCCACAATCTGCTCCAGTAACCAACATCAAGGATTAGATATTTGCTTACACCAAGCAATGTGTACACTGTGTATTTCCAGCAAGCTATACAGCTAATTAGTGCAACTTCAGCAACAAGAGCAAGGCCCTTTATGACCAGCCCCAGTCAGACCACAGCACTGTCAGAACTGTGACACAGACCAAAGCTCAACCCAGTTAGCTTTATTAACAGCTTTGCAGAGCACATATCTCCCCACACAACAGCCATCTGCAAGTAATAGACTCTGCCCCAGACATCCCACACTCCTACTCCTTAGCATTCAGGTCAGAAATCAGTCCTGCAATAAGTGCAAAAGCAAACACCCTCATCTCCCCACTAGTTTAATTAAAGGCAGCACCAAAACCATCTGGTAGGTGGCCACAGAGATGCCACCCGAGGGAGAGCTGGCACAGGGCCCTTGCTGAACTGGCTAAAGCAGGCCTGGCCCTTACAAGGGAGTATCAGCCCTTAAAGGTCAGGAGATAACCAAATGGCCAGATGTGAAACCCAACTCATATCCCTGACCTACAAGCTGGCATCAAGGCTTGCTGCCTGATGCAACTCTGAGCTCCACAACCTCTCAGAAAGAGATATCTTCCTTCCCCAGCTCCCCACCATAGCACCTGCCCAGTTTCCTGGAGCTTCAGCAAGTCACTGTGGGGTCCAGCAAGGCTTGCACACAATCCCATGTGCCCATGGACTGTATTTCCCAGCAGAAGAGTGGAACAGATCAAGCCAGGCTCTGGTGGCCCCAGACCAGTCACAGATAGGGTTGTGTACTGCACACACAAGGCTGACACCTCAAACCATCAAGAGCTGACACTCACAGCTCCAGAACCTTTCCTGAGCTTATGCACAAGTGAATCCAGCAAGATGAGGAATACAAAACTTTATCTGCTCCAAACAACACACAAGCAGCAAGGCAGTCAGAGCAAGACAAGAGGGAAAGAAACCCAGCCAGCCATAAGCTGCAAACCCCTGGTTTTTATCAACTCTGCAGTGGGGTCACTCTAAGACTGAAGTTTACAGTAAAGCACAGAAAACTGGATTTGGATCTCCTCTGTCTGCTGCTCTGTGCCTGGGTGAAAGGGAGAGGCACCTGTAACTAGGTAGTACACACTTACTTCACACACAGCACCTCACCACACCAGCTCAAGCACATGCAGCAGAGACCACTCAACAGGAGAGCTGTATTCAAGTACACCTGCATTACTGCTAATGATTGCAGCCATTCACTGAAGACTCAAGATAGTATTGTTCATATGCTTCTAAAATTATGTTTTTCTCTCAAAAGAAATCAGTCTAAAGAAATGCCTGGCACCAGCTCACAGGTCACAGAAGACAAGTCTGGCAGGAGAACAGCAGCTTCTATGTTTCAAGTGTGGAAAGCCGTATCAACAGATTAGGGCAGAGGAATAAAGCACCTCTCCTAGCCTTGCACCTCAACTCTGAGGACTTGGGACAGACTCTGATTGGAGTTTGTCTTAGTCCACAACATAACTACAAAGTTTGCAAGGAAACTTCATGCTAACACCACCAGATAAGTTTTCCTACTTGAATCACATCCGTTTGTCACTTCCTCTGGCTCACCTACTTCATGCTGAGTGTTAAAGGACATGGCTAACAGCCTGGTACCATACGTTCTACATCAGCATCCTCTGAAGTCAGTACAGGAGGCCTGTGTTCAGAGAAGGGATGCAAACTCTCAAACCCATGATATGTAACAGCTCTTGCAAGAACTGCTGTTGCAACCAGTGTGGGAGCCACACTGGTTAGGTGCCGCTCCTGGCACACTGGATCCGAGTGGCAGAAAGTGACCTGCCTGAAGTTGAGCAGTTTCCCCATCTTCACCAAGTGTGTGTTAATACCCTACCACCCTCTCACACAGTGGCTGTAAAACCCTGAGGCCTTTGGATAGCATCCTACAAACAGATTAAGCTCTCCCCTTCCCATTCTCACTGGAAGTAAGGAAAGCAAGAAGTTCTCCCAGATTAGCAGGCAAATTCTGCAGAGCCTGGGCAGTCAGCGTGGCACCTCACAAGCTTTCAGAGAAAGGAGGACACCCATTGCAATACGATACTGGCAACCTTGTACAAAAAACCAAGGTAATCAGACTTCAAGGTCCCACAAGAGCATACTTTGCAGTAAGAAATTTTAATGCACAGCACACTTCTTTCAGGGAAAGTACCTCCCCAAGCTGTTAAGAGTAGGTTTACTCCTTATCACATTCAAAGCTGGTGGCTGCATATAGGAACTGATATCAGTAGAGCTGAGAGCAGTCAGGGAAAAAACAGAAAAAAGGCAACATTAGGCAGGAAGTCTGACATAGCAAGGAACAAAAGAGTGAAGGAGTAAAGTGAAGGAAGAAGAGAAATAAAGGGTGAGATAACTACAAAAGTGGAAAATAAGGTGTTTCCTTTCTGAGCTAACCGTACTGATCTGTGTCCACTCCCTCATGCAGCATCAGGTGAAGGGTGAAGAAGGCAGCGATGGCTGAGCTCCCTCTCTGAAGGCACCCAGCAGCCCCCCAGTGTACACAGAGCACACTGGGGAAGGACAGCATTAGGCAAGTGACAGAGGAGGGCAGGCAGGGCTAGACTGAGCAAGGCATTCTAACTTCTAACACCTGCATTCAAAATCAGGTCAAGCCTTCTAAAGTCACCTAGCAAAGGAAGAGAGTACCCCTATTCGGAGGTGGGACAAGCTGTACCACAGCATTCATCTCTGGTTTTAATCACTATGCAAATGCCTCAATACAAGGCTTCACCTCTGTTCTCACAACACTGGCTGTAATCATGACACAGTAATGATTATTGTGCTCTGCCCCGTTCAGGCCTGTGCACTAATTAGACAGGCACATCAAGACAAGATGGACATTAAAAGTCTACAAAGAAAGATGCAGAAAGGAAGGACTCCCAAATTCCCTCCAAAAGCTTTATCTGGACTATTCAAGAAGCCCAAGTGTGAACCCAGAGCCACTTCTCAACGAGACAAGGGGCCACTGCCTGGAACTCACCATTCCATCAGCTTTGGGCCCTGTACGCTCCACACCAAGAAGGCAGTGCAGTGATGCAATCACCTTCTGACAAGGGAGCAGGATGTTCTCTGACAGTACGAAGATGTCGTACTCCAGCAGCACAGTATATGCACCAAGAATCCAACAGGCCTGAGGCTTAATGGATACCACCTTTAAGCAGGTTCACAACCTTCCAAGCACAAAAAAAGGAAGCATGAAAAATGAGCGTGATTATTTCAACATAGGTATAGACTGACCACCCAAAGCCAGGGCTGTTGCTTCTACTGCTGCTTCTGTACAGACATGGAAAGCCTCTTAGGGTTAAGTAGAAGCAGCACGAGTTATAAAATCTGTGTGTGTACAGAGCAAATCTATGAACAAACTACGAGAGCAAGCTAGCTGATCTGACCTACAGGGTAAGAGCACTCCTTGCAACAAGGCTGGAGAACTTGCTGCCAGTGACAGCTTACCACCCTGATTCATCCCACAGGGAAGAAACCAACTCTATGAGACATTAAGGGAAATCAAGAACCAGACTCAGGTACCACCTCTGCCATCCTCAAGCCAGTAAAGGCTCAGATAGAATGCAGACACGGCTCTGATGGTGGGGAACAGGCTGTGGCAACTCCAAATTGTCATCTCTGAGCAACAGCAGCCCCACAACTCCTGCAGGGAAGAGTCCTGGCTCCTGGGGACTGTCTCCTCCCTATAAGTGCCCAAGCTGCCTCACCTGTTTGACTAGCAAGAACCAGACTTTCCAGCCCAAGTACTCCCACCATCTGACAGCCAGTAGGCCACATGCTACCATAACTCCAATATAAAAGCACAGAAACCCACAGATCATCCCCTGGACTATCACAGGCACCATTCCCAGTGTCCCCTGTAAGAATCGCCCTAGAGCAACGGTCTCAGGCTGAGTGTTGACTGTGCTGTAACCCCAGCAGAAAAGGAGAGAGCGTTCACCTGTAGCATTCAAGGACAGTGACAAGCCAAGTATGTAGCAGTGTACATGTTTCTGACACCAGCTTCAGAGGTTCCTCAGAATGCAAAGCTTTTCTCCAGCAGGAGAGAAAGGAGACACTATGCACCTTCAATAAGTTGACTTATTTTCACCTCTAACATGTGGTACAAGACACCTGTAGGTCAAAGAGAGCTTTTACTCCCCTAGCCTCAGTTTTAGCAGTACTTTCACTCATATTTATGCCCTGAAGGACCACATAATCCCCCCACCCAATAGACTTTTAGGAAACAAAAGCGAGAATACAACACAGGGCAGGACCACAGATGACCAGGCTGTGGGGGCGGCACAGCTTAATCTCCACAGCAAGATGCAGCAAGTAGATGCTGCAACAGCTGGCATCTTGCTGTTTCTCATAGGAACAGACCTTAGCAGTGGCTCACACCCATGAGCTAGAGGGGCTCCATAGGAAGTGATTAGACACAGCAGCCTCAGTCAAGCCCCAAGGGCTCAGCCAGCTGTTTGACTCTTTAAACCATCTACAAGAAGCTGCCCAGCAAGTCTGGTGGGAAGGTCAGCTCCATCCAGCTAGGAATCTGCCCTGGGTGCATTCTGATAGAAGAGAAGGTGGTCAACTTAGGACAGCACAGCAGAATGGATCTACTGCTACACAGGCAATCCTGGCCTCCAAGAGGGGAATAGATGCTCTGAGGAAATGCACTAGCAGGTAAAGCATATTGTGTTACCCCATGCTGCCCCACTTCTTCCTGACTTTAGGACTCCAGAACTAAGATGGTCAGTCATAGGGAAAGCACCTGACAGTGCCCCTGCAGAAAGCAGCCCAGGCACTGAGGCATAGACTGCCATCCCCAAAACTTTCCCTCTTGTTGCAATGCCTGTTTATGCTGCCTCACTTAGTCTGTTACAAGATCAAAAATAAGTAGCTTTCCCAAGTGCTCCCTCCTTACATCAGAGGAACAGGCCCAGGTAAAGAGACCTACAGACCAAGCCCTGTACTGCCAATAGTTATTGAACCCACAGCTGTCCAGCAAGTGAAGATCCCTGTGCACTGTTAGGTGAGCCCGAGGCCAGGAGACTGCTGCCACCAGGAGGGTGACAGTGCCCTCCTTCTCCTGCCACCGCGTTCCAGAGCGAGGGCCAGCGGGAGGCCAAGCACCTACACGAGCCGGCACTCAAAGCTGACATTGTGTCGCAGCAGCGGGGGAGGCCTGGTACTGCCACCCTGCTCCGAGGAGGAGGGAAGAGCCATCTCAATGGTTACATTGATGCCGAGGGCTGGGTAGAAGAAAGCTCCCCGGCCGCCGGGGGCTGCTCTCGCCCCGCTGCAGGGAAGCCCCAGGAGACCACAGCCCACGGCTGCTCATCTTAACCTCAGCTCTCAGCCCGGTGCCCACGAGGGCAGACAGGAAGAGCCGCCGGGGTCCCCGGACAGCGTCCCGCTCAGCCTTGTTGCCACCCCTGCGAGTGCCTCTGGCACAGGCCCCGGCCCCGCTGCCGGCCGGAGGGAGTGCCGGGTCCCCCCCGCTCGGGCGGCTCCCGGCCCGGCTCGGGTGTGGCGCGGCCGGGCCCGGAAGCGGGGCCGCGGCCCAGCGGGGCCTGCGCGGCCGGGAAGGGCCGCTGCGGGCCTAGGGAGGCCCCGCACCGCCGCCGGGGTGTGTGGGGGTTCAGCCACCTTCCAGCGAGTACGCGGGCTGCTCCGCTGCCTGTGGAGCTGGAACAGTCCCGCCAAAGCGCCAACACGACGATGCCGATCCTGTCCCCGAGGCTGCGCAGTCACCGGTCCCTGAGGCGAGGAGCAGGCGAACCCTGGGCTCGGACCACCGGCCAGCAGCGGGGAGGCAGCCCCGTCACGGCCGGAACCCAGCGCGGCAGAGACCTGCCGGGGCGACAGCCGGTGTTTGTGCCCCGCACACAACCGCGCGAAAGGACAGTCCCTTCCCCCAGCCAGACAGGAAAGCATCCCAGCCTCGCACAGAGGGGGCAGCTCTGCCCCGACTGCGGGAAGGGAGTTACACCGGTCCCTGGCACCATGGAGCGTGCATGGGGCAGCGGCACCAGGCTGTGAGCTAAGGAGCGCTCCACCTCCTAACACCGTCAGGACCTAGCTGCTCTTAAAAAAACAACCAAAAAAACACTTCAACAACTCAACTTGGACTCCACTCGTCTCCCTGGGTCTAACACGGTCAGATTTGGACACTGCTGACTGCCACGAGGATCTACATTGTACTATGGGTACCCCCCCTTTCCGGGGGGGGTGACAGCCTCTGCAGCCGCACCCAGCGTGATCGCCCGCCAAGGGCACGTCACAATGTCACAACACCCATCAGGCCACGGCCTCCCCCACCCCTGTGGTGAGAGGACACCACACACCTCCTCCCGTGAGCATCCGAGGTGAGGGAACATGGACATACACACACACAGGAACCTCCTCCAGCAGGCTGGTTGGCAGGTGCCAAGCCAACACATGGCCTCCCCTGGGCAGGACCCGCCATTCCTGACAGCAAAGCTTCACCCCCAAAGAAGGAGAACACTGCTAAGACCTCCCCAGCACCCTCCTGCTCTACAACCACCTTCCCATAGCCCCTCAGCACACCCCAACAGCCAGCCCCGACCCACCGCTAACCTCGGACATCTCCACCCAAACTCCACCCTCCCAAAGGACCGGCGGGACACAGCAGACACCCCCAGTCTACCCCCATCACATAGGGCTGAACCCCCTACCCTCCATCCCACGTGCCCACATTCACCCGCACTTACCGCCGGCCGCACCCCACTCTGCCGCCGCCACGGCCGCCCCCGCCATTAAAGCGGGAGACCCCGCCCCTTCGCCGCTGCCGATTGGCCAAAGGGGGAGAGCTCCATCCTCAGGGGAAGCTGAGCCCAATCAGCGCGGCCGCCGCGTCCCGCCCGTTTTGTGGCCGCGCCCACTCTGGCGGGGCTTGCGGGGCCGGGGCTGCGACGGGAGCCGGGCGGGCGCTAACTGCGGGGATAAGCGGCACGGAGGGAAACGTGGAAAAGGGGTGGGAAAAGGATGCGGGTTGGGGCATGGTCAGGATGGAGTGCGGAGGGCTGGCTCGAGGGAGGTGGTGACGGCATGAGGAAGACCCGTACAGGTCCATAAACAAGCGGCTCAGAGGCTTGTTTTTCCCCCCAGTGACACCGCAACAGCCGCAGCGAGCGTTCGGAGACACGTGACAGAAGGGACACCCCAGAGACGCCGGTTCTGACCACGTGTAGTTTCCAGAGTGTTTCCATCCTGTGGCACCTTCACAGCCATGCCAATCTGCATCCTAAAAAGTGGCTGGACCTTGACTCGTGCCTGTCTGGTCTGAAGGTGTCTTCAGAACTCACTATTCTAATTGTTAGGAATCATCTTCTCATTTCCAGCTTAATTTGATGCATGGTTAGTTAATAAACATTTGTTCCTGTGCCAACGTTGTAATTTATCTCACACAGGTCCTGCCTTGATGTTTATACTACAGTGTATTTCTAGACCGCAATCATCTCCCTCTCAGCCGTGACGAGGAAGACTAAACAAGTTTTTCCATCATTTTCTTACCAGCCTGCCTGTCCCTTCACCTAATGCCATGATAGCTCCTTTTGGCTATGCTGCTGTTCATGTTTCCTCCCCTGAAGATGGGTGGCCAGGAGCAGTTGCAGACTTGTGCTCACCCATCTGGATACAGCTAGGGCTGCAGTTGCCTTCTTCAGTCCCATTTTGCAGTGGGTCTCTGTGGATGTTTAGTCCTGTCACTTCTCTGCTTCGGGTGCTTGCAGCTCACAAAGTTTCCAAAATGCAGTGAAGAACTGCACTTCTGGTGGTTTTCATGCCCTTTTTTGGCGGTACAGCGTTCCTTTACTTTCCCCTACATTGCAAATGCACCACAACATTCTGACTTCATCAGATCACACCTAATATTTGCACCAGTCCTTAAGGAAATCAATTTATAAAAACATCCACAAAGTACCTCAGTAGTAACCTTCTGTGTGTCCTGATATGCTCCCTTTCCCCAGGCTCTGCTTTCATCTTGACCTTAACCACTCCTTCCCACGTGAAATTCCTGTGCTTGTTTCTGCCCCAACAGCTACCAAGGTTCCTAATTGGTCCCAAGGTTCAGAGCTGCTTCCCTGGTGTCCATGCAGGGCCTGTAGCTTTACAAAAAGGGGAGGTTTTAACTATCAGGTTAGTCGACATAATAAACTTTATTTTATCCTCCATTTCCTGCCTGTGTGCTGTGTTACTCTTTAACTGGATACTGTTAACACCAGACTGGCAGAGCCCCAACAGTCTGAATCACTTTTTCTCCCTTACTAAGTAGAGGCATCAGCCTGGTTTTTGATTCTTCACCTATTTTTCTTTTTTGTCCTCCTTTTATTTTGCACTATTACTCTATTTTTAGCTGATTTGTGGTTCAATTCAGTGTAAATCTTGCTATGTCGTTTGTCATGAAATTAGAGATTACCGGTGGATTCCTTCACACTCCCTGGTACTAGATTCTTTTCCACTTTGTATCCCGCATCCCATAGCTTTCTCCAAGCATTCCTTCTCTCCTCTGGATCCACCCTTGCTGGCAGGCTTGTCAGGCTCTAACAGTGAGCCTCTAATTGCACAGCCCAGCTTCTTCCTGCTATTGGAATAAATTTCCAGGTCACTCTCTTCTGCTCTGAATGCAATTTATTTCTCCTCTCTTGGTCCTGGACTCTATTTCCCTGTTGTGCCTGCCATCTCCACCATTATTTTTGTGTGGTATTTGCTCATTAGTTGTCCTCTGCTACTGCATCTTCTGTTTCTCTCCTTAATTCTCCAACACATCAAGTAGATTTTACCATTTCAGCTCTCCTCCATCAGTTTGTTCTTCTCTTCAGACTCACTGGCTTTGATGGGTACCTTTTTCTGCATGTTGGCCTTCTTTTACTTCTCTTGCTCAACGGGTGTCTGCAGTTCCTTAGTGTTTGCCATTCCCACAACGTTCCCAGCGCTGCAGCAGCCTGGGCAGGAGCTCCAGCTGGAGCAAGGACCCAGGTCTCCTGGAGCACCCTGGCTGCAGGCAAGTGGATCCAGTGCTATGCTGTTCAAGTGGGTGCTGCAGGGTCCCCTCCTAACCCTTGGGGACAGGCCTCCAGAAAGGACCTGGCTAATCTGCTACGTGTTGTGGATCCAGATTTCTACTTTCCAGCCTCTGGAAGCAGGGTAGCACAAGAACACATTGCAAAGAAAATCCCTCAAAAATAATAAAGGTGACACAAAGCCATAGTGATGTGACCTGTTGTGTACAGCCTGATGTTCCCAAAGTGCCTTCCTTGGGAGACAATCTTTCATAAATGGATAATCTGCTTCCATCTTGAATCCTGCCCATGTGACCTGAAATCTGGGAGAAAAGCTGTTTGCAGCCAGCCAAGTGTGTCACCTGGACTGCAGTCTGGACCACCAGACCAGAGATGATCCAGTCACACGCATGCATGAGGGTGTCCTGCCTGCACCAGCCACTCCTGCAGCTGGCAAAGCCCTACAGGTCATTAACTCTTCACCTGCAAGTCAGGAAACAATCTAATTGTTGTGGTCTTGGTCCCAGCAACCTGGGCTGCACCAGGCTCCAGTTTGGAAAAACTAAAGCTCCTTTCTCCATTTCTTATTCTGGAGAACACACCATTTCCACTGTAGCTTTAGTGCGGGCCTTGCTGGTCCTTCCTGACATGGGGATCCGATCAGATGGAGGTGGGTGGGAGTCTGCGTTCCTCCTTCCCACTGTTCCCCCACCGATCCTTTTCTGCTTTCTCCTTGCTCCCTGCAGAGCCAGGTGCACCTCTCTTTCCCCCTGTTGCTCTGCCCTGGTGCAAAAAGCAGGCGTGGGCTAATGTAACTTGCTGAAGGCACAAAGTCTGAAGCCATCATCAGTGCAGATGATTATCAGACTATCAGATGGGAAGGTCTATAGGAACTAAGCAATGGAAAAGGAATGAAGTTCATTGAAAGGTTGTGACCTCAGGGATTAGTAATGATAATTTCTTCTGCATGTAATGAGAGATGCTGGTGCAGTGTTGCACCTTTTCTGGTGCCAGTCTTGAAGACTGCCTTAGGCTCACCCTGCAGCTAGGTGGGAAAAAGGAGATTTCAGCCCCTTTAGGTGTCAAGTTTCTCAGTTTTCTGAGAATTTAGAAATTCTCAAAATCCTGACTTTCTGGGGAACTAAAATATCATTTTGATCATGTCTTGTTTATACAATAAGTTTATATTCTCTTATTCACTGAATTTATAACTATGAGTTTATTTTTTTTATACTGATCAGTTGAATGGTGAGAGTTTTATTTGGTAAAAATATCCACATTATTCAACTTGAAAAATCTAAAAGATAATAACAAGATTAAGTTCATTCAGTGAAATTAAACACATGTACACTTGTCCTTGCAATTTTTCAGTAATGTATTTGACATACATAGTTAGTAAATTTACCCAGGTTATTACACTTGGGGAGTGAAAAGATGATTTACAGATCCTCCCATTCTTTTCTTTTTAATCCTGAAAACCCACGATTTTGCATGTGATCAGATAAAACCACTGAATGTAAATTGGCTCTCTAATGTTGTTTAACCCTTCTCCCTTTCCCTGAGGTTGGACCCTAAAGCACTATCAACCGCACATTATTGCTGCACACCTTCTCTGTGGCTTCGTGAGAAAAAAATGGTAAGTTGATTATGCTGACAATTGCAAAACATCCAAGAAATGCTCTTATACCACCTCTGTCTATAGTGAGAGTATCAAACAAGGCTTTCATGGCCACTAAAAGTGGAGACAGATGACACTTCTCAGCACCTGAAGGACCAGTAAATGCCATAATGTCACTTTGCAATTTCATTAAATGGAGGTGGGCAGGTAGGCTATGCCTGGGCATGTGTTGTTCAGGTTGATATGCTGCCTCCTTCCATGGCTGATATCAAGATTAAGTGACTCGCCTTGTGCAACATTTTGTATGTTATTTGTGCTGATTACATTGTTCTGGCAGTAAAAGCCAATTACCCCATCACTGTTGCCCTCTCCCCTTAAGCAAAAAGAAATGCCTTTACTCCTGGAATTCAAGGTCCCTACAAGCTCCTCAAGCTACCAGCAAACAACTCACAAGATTTCTGTAGCCAGCAGGCAAGAAATGACCCTGCTGAAACCCCTGCTGTAACATGACACTGTAGTTTTACATCAAAACAGCACCTGAAAAGAGGCATTCCGTGCGATGAAAGGGGAGGTGGAAGCATCATCCGGAAGCTTGCAGGCACTGTGGTGGTGCACGGGAGCTTTGATGGCAGACCTCCACCCCGGTGTGTTTAATTACTGGACTTTGCCTGCCAGCTGGGGTGGGCAGCATACACGACTCTTGTTTCCTGCCGGGACAAGAATTCTTTGTCAGCTGCACAACAGCCTCTCCAGCGTGAGTCCTGACACCCACCTCCATGGGCTGTTCACATCACTCCAGCAATACAGGACACCCTGGGGTCCTCCACTGACATGCCAGAAGTCTCAGCCCACTCTGGATCTGTTAAAGCATCCTTATTTGTTCCTGTGGCCTCAAATGGCGCTTGTTTCAAATCCACCAAATCATTGCAGGGGCTGTGGGATGTGAAGAAGCCAAGCCATAGCCACAGCAAGGCATCCAAGGATACTAAAAGCCTGGAGAAGCCCATTCTTCAGTGTCTCTGCATGGCAGCAGGCATGGCAGGGTCAGCTCAAGGCCCAGAGTGGACTGGCAGGACGCTGGAAAGGGCCAGGAGGTTCGGAGACTTCAGCAGATGCAGCACAACAGCAGCCTTTGGTTACTAGTACAAGCATTGGTGACTGTCCTCTTGCAGTGCACCTTGGCAGAAAACCAAGGGAGCTCTGGGAGCTCTGTCTCTTGTAAGAACCTGAAAACTGCCCCTTCTCAGAGAGTTTTTAAGCTTGTCTCATGGGCACATGTTCCTGAAGAGAGAAAATGCAGGTGATGAGAAAACCCTGGTCCTGCTCATCCCCAGAGTCCCCATACAAAGTAATTTCATTTTATCTCTGTGATTTAAAGCCCACAGGAGTTGATTGTCTCTAGCAACCTATCCCAGACTGCCTGGAGCCTGAGAGAGCAGCTTGGCAGAGCTAGGTGACTTCTCCACCCAGGCAGTTGGGATTACAGTCAGATTTGGTGACTTGACACCCACATGTCACACTCCACAACAGTGTCCCAGGGCTGCCCGCCTGACTTGTGGAACAGAGGTGCCATGCAGCTCCGCGGAGTGAATAAAGGTACAAGAAAAAACCCTCCCAGGTGCTCCAGGCTGTGCTAGGGATTTTCCTGGGAAGACTGTGCCTTGACCTGAAGTGGCCACAGAGTCCCAAGCAGAGGCTGTCCAGGCCAGGGGTCGCAGGTGCTGCACCTTGGCCATGGGGCAGCGGGGTGTGAGCTGCCAGGCGTCAGGCTGGGCATGCTACTGGTCACTCTGCTGGGACTGAGCCACAGAAAGGACATTGTCAGAGCAGAGGATTGTTCTGGGAGAACAGGCTGCACAAAGAGGAATTGTTTTGCCATGAAATGAGGCCGTGTTTAGCTCCAGCCAGGGTTGGACTTTGCCTGCCTGTCTGGGCTGCAGGCTGGCAGGGGACACTGTCCTCCCTGGCCTGCCTGGCATCTTGTCTGCTTCTGAGGTTGTCCACTAGCACAGTCAGCAGCACTTGCCCTGAGACCCATGGTAGGTAGGGAGAAAAAAGAAATTGAGGGTTAAGAGAACTCATGGCAGGTCTGCCATGGCCTCTTGCCTGGCAGGTCCAAGGGACACAGGGGAAGGGGAGAGCAGCAGTGGGGCAGATCCCACAGTGAGAGGCTGCACCGTTTCTCCCAGTGACAGATATAATCAGGAGGGAAACAGGCATGCAGTAAACTGCTCTGAGGTAATGGGCAGAGAATGTAATGGCCCCTTTTCTGCAAATACTCACCTCTCCAAACAGCATTGTTGATGGCCTCCCTGGATGCATGTGTGGGGACAAGCATCTTGCACGTGAGCTCCAACAAGACACAGTGGAGAGCACAGGACACAAAGAGGCAAAGGAGAGGGAGCTGCATGCTCAAAACGTGGGTTGAAACACTCCTATTAATTCCTATTGGTTTTACTCTCGTGTGAGTGAATACCAACAGTTAAGAGCAATGGTGGACGCACCCACAGAAGCTTTCTGTGAGTCATTGCTTCCTCAGCAGCTCCAGTGGGGCTTCCGCAGCCCAGGGCCGCAGGTCCTGCTGTGTGGCTCCTGCTGCCACAGCCTCAGTGCTGCCCAGTTCCCTGCCCGGCCCTCGCTCTGCAGCAGGGGCTGCACAAGAGGGAGATTCCCCACAGCCCCACGCAATCAAGTAATGACCTGATGCATTGTTCCACTGACTGGAGCAAAACAGGCTGTGCTTTGATTGTGATGATGATGACTGTCACTGCGATGCTCATGAGAACCTAAATATACAAAAACAAGACAGTCAAAATTATGGCTCCTCAGCCCCACTCAGGCAGAATGTGTTTCTCAGGGGGGATACAAACCAGTCCTGTGTTAGTTACTGCCATGAGCTCTTAGGGCAGTGTTTTGAAGTCCTACCACGCTGCTGCAGCAGAGCAGGAGACAAGAGCCCTCTCTCTCAAATGACACAGCAGGACCCTGACTTCAGTACTGCATTGGTACAAAAACTAAACTCCATGTAAACATCCACTGCATGGTTCAAACCCAAATTCCTGTGGGAGCAGCACACCTCCATGCTGCATGCCAGGGAGGGCAGAGTCCAAGACTGGCACATGACAGTGGAAGAGAGACACATCCCACCAAAGCCACCCAGCAATAGGCATAGAGGGGGGAGGTTGGGGTTCAAAACAGGAACATCCTGGGAAATGCTGTATCTTTAAAGTAACACCCATAGTCAGCAATGATGCCCCTTTGCCCCAAAGCATGGCCAGCAAATGAAAAACTTAATGCAAAAGTACCCTGGGGCACAGTCTTTACTCAGAGGAAAGGAGCTGACACGTCAGGCAGGAACTTACTACCACTGCTAATTCAGTGCAGAAACTGCTTGGACACGAAGCAGTAGCAAAGGGAGAAGTCTCACGGCAAGCAGGTAAATCAGTGACAGAATCTGAGCAGCAGCGATAAGATAGCTGCTGCAGAAACCACAGCTCTTGATCCCCTGACTTTGGAAAATATGCATCTCAGTCAGAAAAATACACGCAGTAATTTCCTTTCTTTAAGAAACACACACTTAAAAAAAAAAATAGACAAAGGCTTCTCCTTCAGAGGAGCCAATGAGCACACTTTGCATTACACTCATGTACAGGGTTACCCCTGTGGAAATTGCAGAAGGTTTTAATTCATTTCTAAGTGAAGGTTTCCACCAAGGCAGTGTTCCTAGATCCAGCCAGAGAGCTGCAGTATCATAGGGACAATAAATAAACTGTGGAGTCACGTCAGCTTGAACTATTTTTATGGCATGTATTACAAACACATCCAAACATCCCGTTTCTCCAGCATGTGCTTTTACCACCACAGCATCTCTGTGAGGCACAAAGAGGTAACATGTTACTTCTAAGACAGCTGAAGACTTAGTGCACTTGCGTGGAAGGAGGAGCTCCATGGGATTTTTTGAAAGCGCCTGTGTATTCATTTGTAGGTGCCAGCTGTCACACAGACATGCTCTGCCTCTCCTGGAGCCACCAAGGTCATGCAGGAAGCCTGGGGGGAAGCACAGAGCCAGCATGGGGAGCTGCTTCCACCACTCGACCATTTTCCCTTTGTTTTCACCTTTGACTTCCAAGCAGTTTCTGAGCTTTTCAGAGGTCAGTTAAGATGAACGTTTTGCTGCTGTTTCGATGTATTTCTCTCTTCTCTGTGAACTGCAGGTGAAGCTGCTTTGGAAGCAATGCAAATGCAAAACTTGGCTGAACACTCTTTGGCAGCACTCACCCCATTATGTTGCTTCTTGGCATAAGAAAGTGCTCAGGCTCTCTCAACCCAACCACCACAAGACTTCTCCTTTGGTCCCAGATGCTTGTCAGAAAGATCCCATCCTAGCAGGAGGATGGAAACCAGCCCTGCATCCCACATTGAAACCCTGCCTTGGCTATGGTTTGGAGTGTGGAGAACTGTAGAGGTTCCCCTTACTCCTCTGTCCCCCTGACCTTTTCAGTCACTTCTTCCCTCACCTCACATACTTTACTTCGACTATAAAGGCTTAATGACACCCACTTAAAAGATCTGTAGGTTAAAAAAACAAACAAAAGTGTTATGTTTTTCTTGTTTAAACAAAAGAAGACAGCTATGTGCACATCTCTGCTTGGGGACCGGACCAGAGAACAAACAAGCGGCAGGTGTTTGTCATGCTGATCATTGGATGCAGACAGATGCAGGGAAGTGGTGGCACCACCCCGAGCTTCACAGCTCCCAGAGGTGATCCGGCCCAGGGCAGGACAGGCTGCGGGCACCACCCAGCATGGCTGGATGTCCCATACAGACTGGGAACAGTCGGCCTGTGGATAGCTGGGCAGGAAGGAAAGGCAATAAGTATCTCTCTCCTGCATTTGGGAGGAAGCCAGATGAAGCATTCCTGTCACAAGGGTGAAACGCTTTTCACTCTTACAGTAACTCAGGAGCATGTTAAACAACTGTTGCA
Organism: Atrichornis clamosus; assembly: GCA_013400975.1. NCBI lineage: Eukaryota > Metazoa > Chordata > Aves > Passeriformes > Menuridae > Atrichornis > Atrichornis clamosus. The sequence continues at coordinate 71,659 of WBMZ01012071.1, read as the reverse complement.
TAAGGCAAACGTTGAAAACTCAGTAGTCTGGGTATCCTGCATATAAAAAAATAAAATCAATTTTTAAAAATCCAAATTATTAATGCTGAGATTCAGTAAGACAAGGAAACCTGGAGAAGCTCCAGAGAACCAGCAAGCTGATGTTATACCAACATTTAAAAAAAGTAAACAGGATGGCCTTGTAAACAGGTGTGTCTATTCGACAGACATCACATGCAAAATAATGACAAAAAAAAATGTGATCCTACTGATAAAGACTTAAAGCAGGGAAATATAAATACCAATCATTAGGCATTACAGACAACAAACCTGTCAGACTAATCTGCTAATTTTTTGGCACTGTATGTTCTTAAATACCAGAGAGCTGGTACGGCAGTGTGTGCAATCAAGGAACAAAGCGCACGGGTGGCCTGGCCAAGTGCGAGGCAGCAGAGGAGCTGCTCCCCGTGGAGCTGGCACTGAGGATGTATTTATAGCAGGGAGTGCTAAATAGTGTAAAGCTGATTACCTGGAAGGAAATGAAGTCCTGATGGGTACAGCCTGCTGTCCTGGGAGCCCTTGGGATTCCTGGCACAGTGAGGCTACGCAGCGCAGGATGCCCACTGACTGCACCAGAGCCCGACTGCTACTCAGGGGAGCCTTGGAGGGCCAGAACACACCAGTGCCCGCTCCATCACACTCCTGCACCCAAGCTGGGACCCAGACAGCCCAGGAGCACCTGGCATGCCAGGGCTGAGCCTCTTCCCTCCAGAATTATCTTACTTGGAAGAGATGAGTTCAAAAGGGATTGGTTAAGGCAAGGGAAAAAAACCACAAGGGTTCAGGCTGGCAGCACATCCCATGCTCAGAGAGGAAGAATGTGCTTCCCAATCACCTGCTTGGCCCCTGCTGCAGCAGGACACAGCCTGAGCCTTGGCCCTGACCCAGCAGGGCTGTGCTTTTATTCTGACACAATGCATCAGGAATGGTGAATCCCTGTTGGACTTGCAGACCACAGGGACAAGCAGTGGACCATGAATTCCACTGTGACTTTATGGGTAAAAGGCTTGCTCCTGTTCCCTGTTTAAACATTCAAGCACTGGCAGCAACCGGATAAGAGGTTAAAGTCACTCTACATTTGAAATTCCCATTCCCACAATTAGAATAGTCCAGAGTCCCAAAGGACACAGAGGCATAAGGAGATTTGGATGTGAGTCAAGAAGTGGAAAATATGCCTTAAAGCAAAAGGGACTTTCATCAGTTCAGCCTATCATAGAAAAGGATCAGGAAAGCTTGATCATAATACCTGACTCCTCTCTCCGGAACTAATAACTCAGGAGCTCACTCCTTAACTGAGAAGATCAACTGAGTTGAAGAGTATTAAAGAAATGCAGCCTCAATCTAAGGTGCAACGAGAAAAACAGTTTTTAAAACAACCTACAAGCCACTGTAGCAGAGACACATCGGTTTAAGATAAACCGTTTTCCTAACAACAGTGCTCTAATTTACACAAGAACTAATTCACAGCAGCCTGTGTCATGCAGGAAGTTACGCTGGCGAGCCTGGCCAGCCTCCTTGCTTTATAATCTACGGAAAAAACCCTGCCTGTGTTTCCCTTCCTCCAGTCCAAGTGTGTGAAAGGTCTGGCCTGCCCCACTGGAAGCATTTTTGGGAGAGCCAGGTTAGCGTGGGTAGCAGGCAGTCGTGCCTGTGTCCCAGGCTGCCCAAATCACCCCAGCCAGCTGCTGGCCCTGGAGCTCCTGCACTGAGGCATTTTAGCTTTATAAGGAAGCCAGTCTGGGGGGACGAAGTGAAACAGCATCCTAGAGCTGAGGCTCCGTGGATAGAGTGCCAAGGATCTGACACATACAGTATTCTGCCTTCCTTTCCAACCAAAGCAAGCACATGAGACAGAGCAGGGAACAGCCATTCCTGTGGTTCTCAGCGCATCACAGGGAATAGCCCTGCAGGCTCTGACTCCCTGGCTGTCAGGCTCGTTTTTGCACCAAACCCTCACACTGGAGCCACTAACATGCCTCCATTGCCTTCACACCAGCTCCTGGGTGCAGTTAGTGGCTTCCAAGACAGCCAGGACCTCCATGTTCATTAGTAGTAAAAAGTAATTCCAGCAGTCTGGCTGGGGTGGTGCCATTGCAGACACGTCACTGGACTCATTCGTAGTGGAGCAGCTTTGCCATTGTGTAAGCTGTTTGTGCTTCCAGCTCAACTTTCTACTTCCCAGCTCAGTGCTTTTCAAGGGCCAGCACATCAAAATGGGTCAATAACTGCCCTAGTCACAGCTTTGTGGAAGGTTTTGTTTTGGGACAACAGCTCACAGCCTCCACAAATAAGCTGGATCTGATTAGCTCAGAGGCAAGCAGTGCAGGAGCAGCTGCAGGCTGTATCTGCTGAGTGGAGATTTCCTCACCCGAAGATTGCTGACAGATGCTATTGAGTAAAACACAGTGCTGGCTTTCAACACAAGTCAAAAGGAAGTCCATGCAAGAGCAACAAGAGGCAGGACATTTGTCCTTTAGGATAGTGCTGTATTTACTGACAGGCTCCATGGACATGTGCCCCCACCCTTTAGTCTCACATGAATCTCTCATTAGGCAGATTATATGTTACAGCTCAATGGCAGAAAGTAGAACAGGGATGGCTTCACAATGCCCTCTTCCAAAGAGAAATGGGCCAGAATCCACAGCCTGGCCCACCCAGAGGTGTCACAGTCCTCAGCACATTGAAATACCTTTCTGAAGTGATAAATTAATCCTGTAGTAGCTAACTTTAGTAGAAACTTTATAGGAACCTCAGAAGCAGAGAAGCATGGAAGTGAAATCAGATCCACCTGGGATTTCTGCAGCATCAGAATACAAAAACTCTCTGCTTCTGTTCTTGAAGTACTGCCTTCTTGCTGTGGGCTTGTAATAGTATTTCCCAGTATTTCGCTTTCTGGGGAATAGGTATAATTGGTTTTCAATGTACAAGATGTTTGCTCCTTATGTTTGTACCCTGTGGACTCACTCTACAACACCCCTTTATCCATAAACCTGCAGCTCCAGCACTCGGCCTCCAACATTTTCAGTGTGTTTTAGATTGGAGCTGCTCTGCAGCCTTACCCAAAGGGAAATAAAAGTCCTCATGACTTGAGAGATGGACAGCAGTGTCTCACAGTGTGCATAACGAGGTCTTTAATAAACAAGAGGGAGTAAAGAAAGAACATACCAAGTGAACAAGCAGAAACAAGGAGCTCCATGCAGCTCTTTGGGTTCTGTATCAGGAAAGGGTAGTTATCCTCCAGGATAACTGGAGATGAGACCAATACCAGAGGCAAAGTCCTCTGCTCTGGCTGAACAGAGAAGTACTTGTGTCCAGGAGACACAGCCACCAGCAGCTCAACATAAACCACCCAGCACTAAATAAAACCCAGGGAAGGGCCTTATAACTCCTATCTCCCTGGATATGGTGTGTGGATATATGAAGGGACTTGGAAGTCCTGGAAGGAATCCAGATGGGGTGCCTGCAGCAGTAACAATGCTGCTGTTTTCCGGGTCTGGTTCATCTCAGCTCATCTCTGATACGGATGCATTGAGGCAGATTTGATATTTGTTTTTATGCCACTTGGCATTTTTCCTGGAGAGAGAAAAAACAAAAAGCAGTGCAGTATCAGCAATATGAGAAGACATTTGCTCAGGAGCATGCAAGACTCAGAACAACCCTGTCTGGGCTTTTCCAGTTTCACTCTAGGCTCATCTGCTATAGCATCTTCCAGCTTCTCACCTACATGATCAATCTCTTCTACAAATTGGCATCATTCTCTGCTGAGAAATCTCCTCGATAATTCCCGGGTTCCCCTGCTATCCCCTCCAAGTCTATTTTTTTTTATCCTAAGCAAGCCTTTCTCTTTGTCAAGAGGCTCCTATAGGAGTGTCCGATTTACTCAATCTCATAGAAGTTGCTGGCAGCAGCACTCACAGAAGAACCCAGACTGATCTTCACTTCCATTTCACAGACTCTGCATCCCCTTCCCTGTAGCATTATTTAGGCAGGGTGTATGTTTAAATTACTAAGCCTCTCTCAGATTTCTTAATTTCTTGTAACCACATCCACCTCTAGGGCATTATTACTCTCTGCTGATACCAGTCGCACATGGGAGCGTGATTGAAGACATCTTACTAGCAGCTTACAGTAAGTGTGTAGTACTAGACAAAACTAAGATGATCTGAAAAATAACCAGTGATTAAAGAGCAGCACAGAGGGATATTCAAAGAACACTTCCTCAGTTTCTTCAAATTGAAACTGAAAAAAAGGACAACTTCTGAAAGCTAAAAATGTAGTGCAGCAGGACAAGAATAGATTTGATAAGCAAATGCCGAAAAGAATAGAGATTATTAAACTTTCTCAAACATATCCAAAGTAGCTCATTGCCAGCAATGAATTGACAGGCAATTGATACCACTTCAGTACCAACAAGCCATTACTCCAAAAGCAAGAGTGAACACAATTGTATGGTTCACTCACATCTGGGACACTGTGAGCAGTTCTGGTGTTCCCACTCTTGAGAACAACCAGAAAAAATGCAGGTAAGAGTGACAAGGATGGTCTTAGTTATAATTTTCACACAAAGTCATATTAAAAAGAAAAGGACTCGTTAGCTAGGAGAAAAACACCTTAAAATGCAAAAAGGAAGGAGACATGACAGATTTCCAAAACATGAATACTAGTATGGAGAAGGTAACTAAGGAATGATTATTCACCATTTCTCATAGATAAAAAGGAAACATGCAATAAAATTATCAAACAAAAGATTTAAACATAAAAAAGGTTTTTTAAAAGCAAAATGTGATAAAGCTGTGGGACATATTGCCATAGGTGTCGCAGAAGTCAAAATCATAATTCAAACAGGAATGGCAGAAATTAACGTATAATAATTACTGTACCCACCAGTACCAAACCAAAATCATGCTTAAAATCCCTAAAAAAGAAACTGTGGTCAAGATATACTTTGTTCTTGTACCCTTTCAGCCTCTGCTACAGGCACTATCAAAAGTAGAATAGTGAGATCTTTGCTGAAATCCTCTATAGCTGCTCTTATCAAAATGTACCTTCCCCATCACACACGCTGGACAAGCGATCTTGTTACCAGCACACACTGCTTGGCCTGCAGAAGCCAATCCTGGATACTTCCCATCCTGGATACAGTGTTTCTGAGTATTCAGCCAGGAATCATGGAGGTCTTCTTTGTTTCCACTTTACAGTACAAATTACTTTCTAACTCTTACATAAATGGATATTTAATTTAGGATTAATATTGTTGCTCAAGTTCATTTCTGAACAACAGTCATTATAGCCAGGCAAGAAAACACCAATTAGGATATCCGATATCCTAAATCGCAATTAACATAAACATTATGACACTACAGGGTTAGGCCTGCAGGCCTCCCAGGCCAAACCCATTCCTGACAGCAGAGGACTTTTAAGGAGAAATACTAGAACAGGGCAAGCCTGCAGTGATACCCCTGCAGAATCTCTATTCTGCTTCTAACATATTCCAGCTCGGGGTCATGGAATCAGAGTTGGTATCTTCAGGATTACCTGTTGACTGATTTTTCATCCAGAAATTTATGTACTTGCTCATTTTTTCACCTCATATAAACATTATCTACCTATCACACACCAGGCAATGTGCTCTACCAGTGTTAATTATTTAGTATTCAGGAAAGTATCTCCCTTTTGTTCCAAATCTACAAGTCCATATTTTGACTGGTGGACTTTCACTGATCCTTCTGTATCATAGGAGACAATGGACTATCATTCCTTGTTTGCCTGCTGTATATAATTTGGGATTTTATAGGCTTCCAGTTGGTTCTCCCTAGCCCAAAGCTATTCCCAGTAGCAGAGAAGATAACAGAACCGCTCACAATATTGCAGGTGTGGGTGCCCAATGGATTCATAGAACAGCCTAAAGATGTCCTCTGTTCCTTTTCTAGTAATTCCTAATATTAGGTTTGCATTTCTGCCCCAACTGAACAGCCAATTAATGTCTTTAAAGAACTCTTCTATCATAGATGTATTTCACAAATACAAGTAATTAGGTTAGAGTCTAGGTGCTGGATGTGTATAGGCAAATTTCTATGCCTCTGTATTTCATTTTATATTCAATACAAATGTCATCTATGACTATTAAGCAAAGTCACTTGGTATATGAAATCCTTCTGACTTTTTACAGACTACTTTTGGTTTTTTCTTACCTTAAATAACTCTTTATCAAATTTTTCCACTTTACTGCCTACTCACAACTTAAATTTGACAGGAAAACCCCCAGCATAGATCCCTGCAAAATGACACTGTGATTTCCCTCTATATTGATTCCTATGTTCACTAAGTCTATCATTAAAATAGTATTGCAGTGGGAGTTAAGAAGCTGAAGCTGGTTGGCTGGGATGCATCTCAACCTCTGAGTCAATTTTAAACAGGTCTTACTCCACTATTATAACCTGACTCATGTTATTAAGGCCACAAAGGAACCTCATACTTAGTTACATCTAAAAGGTGACTGGGGAATAACCTCCACATCTGCATTTGTCTTTCTTGCTCCCTGGGTTTCAACTGATCTGCGATATGGAACTTCTTTACCTGGCTGTCCTGCTGGTGCCATCTGTACTCCTGCCAGCATTGGCTGCTGCTGAGCTGGTGCACCTGTCATTGGGACCTGCTGCATGCCTGAAGCACCTGCAATGATGGCACCAGCGCCCGGTTGGCCTGACTGGACAGATGCCCCAGAGCCTGGGGGTCTCCGGTTTGACAGCCCTTTCCCAAAGGCCACAGCTGCTACCAGTGCATTGGTATCTGCAGGGTTGAAGGTCTGCTTGTTCTGTCGTAAACCTGGACAAAAAGAATTTATTTTGGAAGTTATTTTTAGACTTAGCAGTCAGCTCTAAAAAGTAGCATAGCTGGTTCTGAATTTACTTTTCAGCTACTTTGGTGCATGCAGTAGAGATGAGTTTCTTACAAGCTATCCTGCTATAGTCTCAGCAAGGTCAAAGAAGCTGCAAAATCCAGGGACAGTAGTGACCCAAGAGCTTTCTCACTAACAGCAGGACACACTCTCCTCAGGGAAGGAGGATAGAGTGAGCTAACTCCTCCATGCCCATGAGAAGTTCCCACTAAAGGCTATTCCATGCTGAACCCTATGGCAGGTAACAAGCACCGTGACTTAGATAAACAATAGCAACATCCCCTTTTGAAGGCTCATGAGCAACATGGTGTCTGTAAGTTTTTCTGCCACACATATGCCCAGTTATACTGTCAATCACAGGAAATAGAGAGAACCCGTGCTAAAGTCCTGTGTCAAAGATGACAATAAAAATAACACCACTGCCCTTAAGAGTTGTGCGTAGCACTCCCAGGAATAGTTAACATCACAACCAGAAAAGGCTGGCCATGAGCCTGAAGCACCATCATCTAGAGGGCATCACACAAGAGCCTGCCAATAGGTAGTCTCCTTCAGAACGTAGCTAAGGGGTTTGTTTTCCATTCAGTCCTGCTGCATTTTCACAGCTATTTTTATTAATTAAAGTTGATTGGGATGTTTTCTTGGCAAATACTTAAAACCTCCTCAAAGGGGGATATGTCAAAGGGTTGGAATGACCTTCCTGCCAGGCATGGCACTAGGAAGATACACTGCACCCACAGGAACCCTTCTCAAATTAGGGGGCTCCAGGACATCCAATCTCACATCTTCTGGAATGCTTTCGTCTAGTGTTCAGCTGTGTTTCCCATACTTCAAGACCTCCAATACAGCTATTTTGCCTCTACTCTCTCAAACCTGTTGCTTGAATCCTGTACCTCAGTTCCACCTCAGTGACATACCTCCACTTTCAGATTCACGCTCCTCCTTACTGATTTTCTCCAGCAGATTTGAGCACATTTTGTTCAGACTTTGGATCTGTTTCTGCAAAATGAAAACCATCAGAAACTGCCAGGATACCTCCAACTTAGTACAAGTTAGCAAGTTAAACGAACAAGCTTACTCTTCCCAGGATCTGTGTAACTAAACAGAAGCATTTTGGTAAGTGAGCCTAGAGAGTCCAGTGTTGGTGCATGCAGGAGGGTACTGTGGGGATGGGATAGTCTTTGCCTCTGACTGGCTGGATGGCACCTCTTGTGAACAGCCAGAGAGCTGGATACCCTTGTGAAACCGTGGAGGAAACTAAACCTCAGCTAGGGTCAGCTGGTGAAGTCTCAGACAGGAAAGGACACAGCAAAAAAAGAAAATTGTCAAATGGAAGGGTGAAGGAAGCAGGGTTAAATGGCATCTTGTGCCCTAGGAATAAGAGGCAGAAGTACCAAACTCTTCTTTACCTACCTGTGCTGCATCAGGGCTAATTCGAGCCGCATCTGTGATTAGCTGCTTCTCCTGCTCCTCCACCTCAGGGTCGGGCTTGGTTCGAAGATGGTCAGGCACTACTTCATGGCTGAACACTGGCACACGTCCCTCCGTCTGCCGCTGCAATAGTTGGACAAGCCTCGCTCAGAGCCTCCTCCTCCAGCCCAGCACTCAGGCAGCTCCAGACCAGGGCGCAGGCCGTGGTGCTGAACAAGGCTAGTGGGGAAACCTTGATCTGGGGAGTATCAGGAAGTTTCAACAACTTGTCTAGAAATTTGCGAGGTGCCTGTTTAGTCACAGCAACATATTTATGAACAGAAACACCTTCCATAATGTGTATCCAATGCAAGTGTTTGTAAGTGAAAATCCCTCAGCAAAGCAGCTCTCAGACAGAAGTACTTGTTGCCTTTTCTTCCTCTACATCCAGAGCGGAGGAATGCCCAGCACAAAGAACAGCAGGCTGGATACTCCAGCACTCAAGCACTTTCTGATACTCAAGGGACATGTCTTACCATGATCTCCTCATCGCGGTCTGGAGACAGCACGAGGGGGATGATAACCTGGTTTCGCAATAGCGGGGTCTTCTCATGCTTTAGCACTTTATTCAAGGTGTTCAGCTGTCCTGAGAGCAATGCAAAGCTGTCCAGAACTGAAGGCCTGCAAAAGCAAATAAAGAAGATAGAACATGGAAAGGGATGCCACAGGTGGCTTTTCTCTCTTCTTGACTCAAATGTCTGAGGAGTGAGGAAATAACAGCATTCCTCCTCAAAACAGTCTACTCCAGATAGTAAGCAGTAAAAGCTAGAGCTGAATATGGAGGTGTGGACAAACTTCAGTCCTTATTGGAAATGGCTCAAATGTGGCAGATAGCTCCGGGACATTACAAGCAGTACCACTGAAAGTGGCAGTTATTTGCAATTTCAGTAACACACACACAGAAGTAATTCTTTCCCTGTCACTAACTCTCCCAGTGAAATTCTAGAGCAAGGTCTGAGAAATAATTTCACCCCTAAACAGCCAGGAGAGACATTATTTATAGCTTGCTATCCAGACTAAGCAATAATGAAGCAAAGTAACTGATAATCTTTTCAAAGAGTCTCCTTCAGCTTGTTCTCTTTGGGGGATTCATCATATCTCTTGTCTTCTGCAAAATTAATGTTAATTTTATAATTTTAGAAATGTTATAATGTTATAAATGTTAACTTGTCTGTGAAGCTTTGCTGCATGGCAGACACTGTCTAAGATACCATATAGTTTATTAAGCTGCAGCTTAATATCTTTATGCTCCATCAGAAAAAGAATGCCATCTTGCAAGTCTCCCAAACTGTGTGATAAAGCAGAACTAGTAAAACACAAAAGCTCAGTTTATATCAGAGCCAGAAGGAGTCAAGGAATGCAGAAAGAAAGAACCATTGCTCATTTTATAGTGTGGGTCTCTAAGGTGTTTCATGTGAGAACTTACAGTCACTGCAGGTGCAAGTCTAGTTCCCATAAAATGTCTGTTAGCATGACTTTATAGCATGAAGACAATGGATTTCAACTGGTTTTCTGGTGAAAGACGTGTAGTGGTTCCTCCAGCACAAATGTGAAAAGCATATTTAAACCTATTGACAACAAGCTAATGTTTTTTAATTAATCCTTTGAGCCAAGTCTGAAGAGCTTTGGCAGTGATCAGCAGTGAGACACCTTACCATGTGAGCCGGTCATACTCATTCTCCAGCTTGTAGATAAAACTGACCAAGGAGTTCTTCAGGTCAGCCACCTGACTGATGAGTGCCTCCAGGGTCAGTTCCAGCTGCTTCTCCTCTCTCTAAAAAAAGGCAAGAAAGACAAGGGATGAGGACGGAGGTGCTGTGAATCCACACCCATGCATCCATAGTCCAATGTATCCTACACACAGCCTCCTTTTCCGAGGACGCAGACACACTGGACATAAAAAATCCTATGATTTCACACTGACCCCTTTCCCTTGGGTCAGGCTACTTAGGCAAGAGACTTGTGCCAGAGACAAATGCTTGGCCAGCTCTCCTGTTTAAGATCTAGATGAGTGTAATGAAGACATCATCACTTACATCTTTTTACCACATCAGGCAAAGTCATTAACGTTAGCTCACCTTTGTGAGTCCCTTAAGCTAACCCAGCTCAAAGTAGATTCATATTCCCTCAACCTTTTCAGACAGCAGTGGTGGGCGCAGTGATGTCTTCATCCAGTACAGCCTTTGCAAAATGAGTACCAGGCCCATGGACTAAAGATTCCAGTTTGCACCCTTCACCTTATTTTTCACTTTCTTTCTGCCCACGTGACACTGGCAGCTCCTACTGGCCTTGTGCCTTGCCGGCTGTGGGAGGCCCTGCCGTGATACAGACCGGTGTCATCCCCCCACACACACATCACCTTCTGCCTTTTGCTCCAACTACATTGTTTAAAAAATATTTTCCACTGACAGCCCCTTCCGGGTGAGGAAGGACAGTGACAGACAAAGTGTTAGGACTGGGGATCTGTTGCCAAAGACACAAAGGCATGTCCTTGACTCTTGCAAAAACCCTCTAAAATCTTATCTACTCTAACTTACTCATACTACACTATTGCGCAAAATATAATTAAAGTCCCAGCCCTAAGGAACTGCTCCTGTAAGTTGAGAACTGTACAATAATAATCCATGAAGAGGGTGGGACTAAGCAATCAAACAATAGAAAGGGAATGCCGATTGGGAAAGCAGATAGAGTGACTCAGGCTGTTGGCATGCTTGCTATTGGTTTTGTTATTGCTCTGTTTAAATACACCGGACCAGTGTAAGATTCGCAGGAGAGATTATCAGGCATCCTCTATGTTCATGAGAACACAACATTCTATTTTATTTATACTCTGACAAGTTGGTAATCACTGACAGGTCTTCATTTCACTTTAACCACCTTAGAATAAACAGCTGAATCAACCTTATTAAAATTTGATCCCCAGTCCATGGAGTGGATTCATGGAACAGATTGCTGGTGGCTGTTCCACCTAGAGATAAAAGCACTCTCCTTCATCTTGTGATGGGGCTAGTCAGTTCCTGTCCAATTAAGAAATGAGCCTACAACTGTTTGTGTGCACTGTGTTTGTGCAAGGAGATTAACTACTGCCAGTATCACAAGCTGGGCTGGTAGCCAGTGTTTTATTGCAGGGGTGCCAGGCATATGCACCCACGACAATTCCCCTGGCCCGCTGCCTGTGCTTCTCCAAGAAGCCCTCAAGAGGATGAATGAAATCCCATTGCACAAGGACTGCTCTTGCAGCAGCGCACTCCAAGCCTCCTGCTTCCCTAGGCTCTTCCCAAAGCCATTAGGAGCTGGAAGCAGATGCAAGAAGTGCAAAGCATGCATACAATATGACTGACCAGTGATTCCAAGGAATGCTGTGCCTCTCCAAAGGGACGCTTTAAGGAGTTTGTTAGCAATGCTAAACTGCCCTGAAGTAGTAAAGACAGGGCTTACATAGGGGTTCTGAAGGACCTCCTGATACAGAGCAACTGAGAGGTAAAGCTGAAATTCAGAGTAGGTAAAAGTAAGGCAATGAAGGCAGTAAAACAAAGGGAAAAAAAATCCTGACTGGCAAAACAAAGAGACCGCCCCCTCCCCCTCGACTTTCTGTACATAATGACATTATCTGAGCTGATAACGTTGTGACTCAGCAACAAAATCTCGGGATTACCTAAACCGATAACGTTGTCACCCAACAAAAAGAATTCGGGATTATCTGAGGGTAACACATAGAAACATCTGCCCAAGGCTCAAAAGGCTTTCAACGAAGTAAAAGCGACCATAGAATTTATTAGGAAAGCAACAGAAACTAAGCACCATTACGTCACCACATAAAGGCATGCCTCTTTTGCATCTCGAATATTATGAGCCACTCTTGTCCCTCCAACTGAAAAGGGACAGAGGAGGAATATGCACTAAGGCAACGAGGACGATCAAGAATATTCAGTTCCATAAATGAATCAATTAAAAACTGTAAAAGGACTGGTATGAGCAAGTGCCTAAAACAAGGAGAGACAATGTAACAAACCCTATAAATGAGGAATTGAGGGACAATCCCGTTTCACTTTCTTTTCCAGCAGTACAACCAGGAGATCCGCATAAGGCCAGGAGGCAGCGGTCTCAAACAAACCAAAGGAGGTGGATCTTTACAGCCTGTTAGCCTGTCATTAACCTCTGCAACTCTTCTTAGGAAAATACGGATGCTACAAATTTACAGCACTTTAAAAAGCAATTAGGTTCTTCTCCCATTAACGAAGTTCCATGCAAGCGGGACCGGGGCACTCAGACACCGGCACACGCCCTCACCCCACAGTAGAGCAGCAGCAACGCGCTGTAGCACAGCAAGGCATCGCGCAGGCTGCTCGAAAACGACCTCAACCTCCCACCCAGGCTGCCTCAGTCCCGGGTGGGTTTGGCCCCTGCGGAGCCGCTGGGCCCAGCTGCTCCGGCCCTCACCTGCATGGCGGCGATGGCGGCGGCGATGGCGGCGATGGCCCCGCCCCGTTGTCCCGCGAGAAAGGCACTTCCGGGGCGGGGCCGCGCGGACATGGCGGCGGCCGAGCGGCCCGACGGGGAGGTGGGAGCGGGCCGGGGAGCCGGGCCGAGCCGGAGCTGGGTCGGGGCGAGGGGCGGGTGCAGGGGATACGGCCGCGGTGGGGAGCATTGGGGCTGCTCCGTTCGGGGCTGGAGCAGCCCGGGGTGAGCGGCGGGGCGGGCGCTGGCCGGGGCTCCTCCGGGCGTGACCTGGTCCCCTGTGCTCCCGCCGTAGGTGGAGGAGGCAGGGCACGTGTTCCTCCTGATGAAGAAGGACTATCGCATCTCCCGCAACGTGCGGCTGGCCTGGGTCCTCAGCCGCCTGCACCAGGTCATCCGGGCCGTGCCCGAGCCCGAGCTGGTGAGTGCGTGCCCAGGGCTGGATGGTGTCACCGCGGCTGGTGCTGCACCACCCAGCAGCACCTGCACCGTGCAGAGCATTTGAGCCTGGTTCATTTCTCTGATGGTTCCTTTGCTGTGGCTGGATGTTCTCTCACGTACGGTTTGCTTGTTCTGGCAGGTCAAGTCAGAAAATGAGCTTGATGTTCTCAGCATCCTGCCTAACGGGTGGCAGCCAGATGAGCCCGTCCAGCCCAGGCCCTACCTCCTTGTACCCTCTACACGGGTCACCTTCCTGGCGCGCCAGTACCGATTTGTGATTGAGCTTGATCTGAGCCCTTCCACAGGGATTGTGGTAAGTGCAGAAACTGCCTGTCTGCATTAAAACAGAAACCCACTTCTATTTGCCAAGAAGAGGTTTTTTGCTGTCAGTGTTAGTCTTAACTTTTGCAGAAATCTTGCTTTTACTGGGAGGGAGCCATTCTGTGCTCCTGGCTGGGAGCTTAATGGCAGATCCTTTTTTTCCACTGGATGCCCAATATGTGACTTCTGTTTACGGGAGCTGTCACTTTAATTCAGCTGCCGTTGCAGGAGGATGTTTGCTGTTGGCTCTGTGCAGTGGGACAACCAGCAATGAGATTGAAGGTTTTAGAAGATGAAAGAGCTGTTCCCTTTCTCTGTTTCTGTAGGATGACTCCACAGGGGAGATAATTTTTGATGAAGTGTTTCACGCCCTTTCCCGATGCTTGGTGGGATTGTTAAGACCCTTTCGTATCCCTGGTTCAGACATTATCTACCAGCCAGAGATCTTTGTCACCATCCAGGTGTATTCCTCCATCATTGGCCTACAGTCCCACCAGGTAAAGTTCAGCCTCTCCCTTGGCACTGTGTGAGCAGCTCGCTGTGCTGTGAGCGTGAGGAAGGCAGGGGCAGGTGACAGCTGGGCTCTGTTATCTGTGATGCTGCAGACTTGTCTCACTGAAACATGTGGCCTGGTGTGATGCAGAAGTGTGTGTGAGCAGCTTCTCCTTTCTGGGCAGGAAGCAGAGGTTTCTCTGGAGAACGCTGCCCGCAGGCATGATCTTAGAATCGGGCCACAGGGCATATGTTGAATGTTGTTGTTGTTTTATTGGTGGGTTGTTTTTTGTTTTTAATTTCTGTTGATTAATTCTTTTTGCCTGTTCTAATCAGCTTGAAGCATTCAAGCAGAGCTTGTATGGCCAAAAGCTTGTCTGCCTGCTCCAGCTGTGTAGCAGTAGTTAATTCAAAGATAATTGTCTGTTCCTACAAACCTTGTTCTTTTTGCAGTGGTATGAATATGCCTCTTCTTTCTGGAGGGAGCAGCCAGCCCCAGTTTTGAGATTTATCAGTGAGATTTTCCTTGTGTCAGGGCAGGTCTGTTTAATAAATTCAAGTCTGGTTTATGGTGCCAGTGTGGTTTTTGAAGTTCATCCTTGATCTCTTCCACCTTACAGTATTTTCACATTACGTACATGTTTCCGATGGTCTTTTTCATCTGTTTTCTAATATCAGTGAAAGTGGGTGGTAACAGGAGGAGCCTCTTAGTCTGTGCTTTTGCCCTCCCTACCCAGGCCTTCTGCCAGAGTTTGTGTACTGCTTGAACAGTGAGGCCCTCACTTTGGTATGTTCAGAAGTGCTACTGGAGTAAGTGTAGCAGGAATTTCTCCTTTTGCCAGGGTTGTTTTATGTGTCAGCTTGGCTTGCAATCCTGCAGACACCATCATGCTGTGCCTCAGTATTTTCCCCATTTACACTATATTGAACACTCTGAAGTTGCTACATTTTTTTTTGGATCTCTCTAAATTCCTGGTTTTTGTATGAGGCCACAAACTGTGATCTCTGTCTACAACTGGCTAATTATGTTTCTTTTATGGAGGAAAAGGCATACGTGTGTATCACTCATCCAAGAAAGACTCTCTATGGTAATCCTTTACTCCTGCTATGTTACTATGAGGTCTTGCCCATGTGAGGCTGAGGGATTGTGGATAACATGCAGCATCCCACCCCTCTGCTGAGTTCTTTGTCTGCATGTTGTATCTTCTTTGCCTCCTGGTTGCGGACAGGGATTGCCGGTACAATGGTGACATTTGTAAACACAGGTGCCATGCCTATCACTCGAGAGAGTTTCTGTGGTGACAGGCTCATTCTGTCACATCACTTAGCCTCTTTTGTAATGTCCACTCTAAATGTTTCTTTTCTTTATTTCAATTTGCTATTCCTTTTGGAAGGTAATTGGATCAGTCTATAGGTGAGGTAGATTAGAACAAACAGGCCTTCCTTAGAAAAGTCAGACCAGAGTTAAAGGCTTCTAACAAGGACACCACATCACTTTCTCCTGACAACTGCTTATCCTGGTGGAAGGCAAATGAAGTAGAAGTTTCTTGCCCAAGAGGAGATTTCCCAAAGTGTGATGTGAGTATCTGCTGTGGGATGCACTGCAGATACCATGACATCACTGCTCACAGGCAGTTGGCTCTGAGCAGGGACAGAGAGAAGTGGCCTGTGCTGTACCCATACTTTGTCAGGGACATGTCTGAACTTCACTGTGCAGCACTGTGTTGCTGTGTACCAACTTGGGGGTGGTGCACAGGGACATGTCTGAACTTCACTGTGCAGCACTGTGTTGCTGTGTACCAACTTGGGGGTGGTGCCACAAAACCTTAACGTGTTGACTGACATGTGTGTCCTTGGGCCAGGTACTATTCCAGGGCTGTCAGCTGGATGAGACGAAGCGCGAGGCCTTTCTGCACCAAGTTTACACACAGCTCTGTGCCTTTGAGAACAAAGTGGCAGAGATGCTTCAGCAACAGTACGAGCCCAAACCGCAGGTAAGGAGGGCAGAGGTAGTTGGGGTCTCTTGCTTCCTGGATATCTACACTCTGAGGGCCCTCTGAGATGTGGTGGCAAGAGGAACAGCAGCGTAGGTCTGCAGAAGGATCAGGAGTTGGTGAGATAACGTTGTGGGATCCAGTAATGAGACATGAACACCGAGGAAAGCAGAACCAGTAAGTGTTTAGAAGGAGTGGTGAGAATGATTACCTTGCCCCGCATTATTGTGCAGTGAGACAGCCTGACTGTACATCATGGGAGAAATGGTAGGTTGTGCTTTCTCTCTGATGAAGAGGGTGGGAGAGGTGATTATGCCCATATTATTGATCTATAAATAGCTATGAATATGCTGTTAGCCCTTGCTACATTTCTTGAATGAAAATACTTCCTTGTTACTATGAAAACTGGCCATGAAACTGAATAAACAGCTGATGCAGTTTCTAGTACTCCTTAAAATCTGTGGCAGATGCTGTTTAGTAGCCATGGATATATCTATCAGCAAATTAATGATAGAATCCTAATATAGTTTGGGTTGGAAGGGACATTTACAGGTCAGCTCCCTCGACCTGCTGGCCTTCAGCTTTTGATCTTCTTGCAGTCAAAGTCATTGTTGGCCTGGCTGAGGTTATTTAGCCCTTAATTAGCATTAGTTATTAAGAGTTGGGTAAAAAGGAAAAAAAAAAGTCTCAAAATCAGATGACCAAGTGGCTACTGGTGAAGTATTGCAGTTGCATATCTGAAGTGCTTTGAATCTCAAATTCTAGCTGAAATTTGTATGTTTGAATGCTAAACTGCCAGTCCTGAAACAGAAGGAAGATTGCAGGAAGTAAATACCTTGACTAGTGAGTCCAGATGGTGTTTTTGCAGTGCTTTGTATGCATTCCTGCTTGATGCAGTATTTCTCTCATGGTAAACTACCCTGTAACTTCGTCCATGCAAATGGAGGAAAGAGACGCTCTTGCAGGCCAGAGGGACTGGTGAGTCCTGCCACAGGCTATGGTGTGGCAGTGAGAGGCCCCAGGGGAAGGGCAGGGACTGAAACTTTTTTCACTTTTGAAGTTGCTCTAGCTATATCATTGTTAACAAGTGTCTGAACTTAAGGCATCTGGCAAATTAAAGTGATGGATAGTCAAGATTTTTTGCTCACAGCCACAGACTGCTCCCATTTGCACATAGCAAAAGTTTAGTTAGGTCTAGTTTTCTTTTTCCAGCTCCAATCATCTGTAGCTTTGGAGAGGAGGGTCTTGGCCATTCTCTGTATTAGCAGTAAAAATGAAGCAGTATTTTATTACAGGGTTGAACTGCCAGAGCCTTATGGGGATTAGGGGACTATGAACACAGTAGGTTTCTCACTGGTGTAATTATACAAATTTCAGGCTTTGCCTAGGGGATATTTTTCATAGAAGATGCAGGAGAAGCCTACCTGCATTTGTTTATATTAGCACTGTATAGCGAGTGCTGTTTGTGCAGAGTTAAATGCATAGGCACTAGACTTTGTCCTTACAAGGCTCCTTGCCCCCTCTGCTGCAGTGCCTCACACAAGTGAGACATAGCTGTCTCTGCCTCTCCAGTGTTTCTGGGCTGAATAGAGTAGATTAGATGCTGAATAGCTGCACTTCTATTAAATGACTAGAGGAAAAAGAGATATTCACCATCTCTTTAATTGGCAACTGCTTTGCTCTACAGAGGCGTTTTAGTGACCCCGAAGTGTCTCATATTTCCCCTGCTGTGAGAAAGCAGCTTAGAAGAAATCTCTGAGCATGCTGTCACCTCCCTCCACCTTCAAGTAGCGTTCCCCAGCTATCCTAAGAGGCCCAAGTGACCAGGATTTTGAGAGCACCTGGAAGTTAAAGCCACAAATGGAGTCTGCTGAGGTGCTCCAGGGTTGTGGTACCATGGGACTGCCAAACTGAAGGGTATTTGGAAGAGCAAGAGCTAAGACTGGGCTGAAATCTGCCCCATGGGGCCTTGTGGGGTTTTTTTAACTTTTCCAGATGGATTTATCACCCCTGAGCCAAGAGAGCCCTGGTGACATGCAAGAGTCATCTGGGAGGAAGCCCAGCATGTCTGTTGTCACTGCTGACGTGGGCCTGGTCAGCATGGTCCGGCAAGGGATCCTGGCCCTGCAGCTGCTGCCCTCCAACTCCAGCGCAGGTTGGCTGCGTCCTCGGGGTTAAGGTTTGCCCAGTTGTTTGCCAAGGGTTGTATTCCTCCTGCCATAGGCTGAGGGTAATTGTGTGAGGGCTGGTGGGTGGACCCTTCTCATAGGGATGAAATTTCAAAAGTAGCTTTTATCCTGTACCCTGTGGGCAAATTGGGGTGGTGGGAATAGGGAGGACAGCATTGTGCCATGTGCAGTGTGTCAGAGTTGGGGAGTTTGTGAGGAAGTACAGCTGTGACTGTTGCTCAGGGCAGCCCGGGGTGTGAAGAGCTGTGCCCTGTCTGAGTGCTTTGCTGTACCTAGTCAGGACATTTGCCAGCTCCATAATGCTTTGGAAGCTCTAAACTATCCTCCGGGTTTTCCTTCTACTTTTGCTCTGCCTAAACTTTATCTCTGGTGAACTGGCTGGAGATGGAAGATGCATTAAGATGCTGTCTTGTTTGCAGGTATAATAATAATTACGGATGGTGTGACCAGTGTCCCGGACGTGGCTGTGTGCGAGACTTTACTCAACCAGCTGCGCAGTGGCACAGTGGCCTGCTCCTTTGTGCAGGTATGTCTGCTGGTACCTGGGGCCGTGGGGGCTGGGGCTGCTGCCTGCCAGAGGGAGGCAGGTAGATTGTTGGTGGTGGTGTTCACCTCCAGAGGGAAAGGGGGGGCCTTCTCTGCCTGTTTGAGTCCTTGACCAACCATCTGCTTATCCTCAGCACTGCTGTTCTCTCTCAGGTATTTCCTTTATCCATCCTGTAGGTGGGCGGTGTCTACTCCTATGATTGCAGTTTTGGCCACGTTCCCAATGTGGAACTGATGAAATTCATTGCCATGGCCACTTTTGGTGCTTACCTCTCCACGTGTCCCGAGCTGGATCCCCTGAGCCTGGATCTGAATGTGTATCACAAGGCATTTCTGCTGTATTCCTTTCTGCATACTGGGGAGTCTCTGAATCCAGAATATTACTGTGGTGAGGAATGTGCATGTCCTTCTTCCAGCAGATGGATGTCTTACAGCACCTCTCTTTGGGGTGACTCCCTAGTCTTGGTTATGCTGATGCTCTCCCTTGTCCCCTTTGGGCCATACCTTCTGTAGGCTCTGGGCACAACTGGTCACACAGCCTTATCTGTGACTCCCCTCCTGGTTCTGGGAATTGGGTGGACCAGGGAAAACTAATGTCCCATTTTTTGAGCCATTGCCCTGGCTCAGCAATCTGAAGTTAGGCCCACTGTGTTGGGACTTGGAGGCTCTCGCCCGCCCTTCCCTGCGCACTGGCTGGGTCGCAGGTGGGGATGTTCTGAAGAGCTTGTCCTAACAGGGCTTGCAGATGGCAGTTTGGATTCAAAAACTTGACCCCTGAGAACCATCCCAAATGCCTCTCCAAGTTGTTCTTATTTTGTGACTGTTAGTGACTGAGAGTGTGCCAGAAGAGATTAGTCTAGTTACCAGTAAAACATAGAAACACCCTTTCATATCCTGGCGATATGCTGGTGCCATCTGTGCCTTCTGTAACTTGGCAGCAGAAGCCACATACACTGGCAAATTTGAAGAGAGCTGGCTTGGGACTTGGAAATGTTGAAGCTTAAAAGGATCAGTTGTTAGTGGTTTAAACTCAAGGCTTCCACATCCCGATACCTTGTAGAAAGCACCTGAGAATTCAGTGTTTCCAGGGAAATGGGTAAAGCCCAAAAGCTTGCTGTGTAACTGTTGAAACAGCTGTGCCATTTCTGCCTGTCCAGTTAAATATGGAATTCCAATGTGTGCCTTGTCACAAAAGCTGACCCAGAAGAGGCAGTGCCTGGCACCCCACCCTTTCCCTTTCCCAGGCCTCTTGGCCACACTAATGAACGTGTTTGCTGTGTTGCAGAATCAGGAGTGGGTGTACGTGGTGCCTGAAGGATGTACTGTTCTTCAGGCCAGCAGGTGTTCCTGGCAGCTTTTATAAAGGCCTTAGGTAGGCCTGTTGCTGCAGGAGCTGCTCCCTCACAGATCCCATCTCTGCCATTTGCAGTGTCCCAGCACAGACTGTTCAATGAGCACCTGGTGTCTGCAAGCAGCAACCCTGCGCTGGCGATGCGGAGGAAGAAGCACACGGAGAAGGAGGTGCACGCCGACCTCGTGAGCATTGTTTCGGTCCGGCTGCGCGAGGGCTACAGCATCCGTGAGGTCAACATCACAAAAGGTGACTCTGCTGCCTTGAGGGCTGGAGACTTGGACAGGACTCTGTTCTCAGCTGCTCAGAGGAAAGCACAGGCTCTGCCATCTCAGCAGAGTGGTGGTGTTGTGGGGGAAGGAGACATTTTCCCCAAATTCTGTTTTCATGAATAATTGCCTGATGCAGGGCTGCCCAGTATTGTGCAGTTATGCACTTATCCTCTCTGGTTGTAAATGCCTGGGGAAGAACAGACAATGATGCTCTGTATCTTGGAAATAATTCCCCACAACTGCAGAAAAACTAGTAACAGAACTGGGGTTTGCAGAGTTTTCTGGGATTTCATCTGTATTTCTCCTTTTTTTTCATCCCTTTCTAGTCCTTTGCTAAATGTACTACAAAATACTGACACAAAGTTGAGCCCTTTGGTACAACAGACTTAATGCCTCCAAACTACAGTCTTCCAAAGGAAGAAACTGGGTGAAACAAGGATCTTGTTAGATGAAATTGTCAGATCAGTCAGGACCATGACCAATTCTAGAAGACCACAAAACCTTCCAATGTTCCTGTTCTCTTACCTGACTCACTAGAGACATGGCACCTGGAGTGTGAGAGCTAGCTGCTGACTAGGGACCTTGAGGAGTTTGATTATCATAAGGAGTGCCAGTAAATCCTGCCTTAATTTCCATCTCCAGCTGTGACTAGTGGTAGTACTTTAACTGAAGGGGAGATGAAAGAATCTGAAGGGGAGATGAAAAAATACAAGCTTATTAGTACACAGAATGTTTTATATCACAGAATCAAAGTCTGTAATATAACTCCAAAATCATTCCAAACTTGCCATGTGATGTTTTCTGTGAATTTACTGTGGTTTGCCTAAAAAACATGTAGATACCTTCTGCCACTGCTCTGGTTGAAAGATTGTCCCAGAGCTTCATTGGTCTTTCTCTAGCTTCCTTTCTAAACTCCCTGAGACCAAATTAGACTTGTTTGACTTTATTATCTTTAATTAAGTTTATCCTCCTTCTCTAACTTGCACAAACGTATTTAACAATGTTTTTCTTCTTGTAACCTGCCTTTTGGCAGGTTAAGCAAGCCAGTATTTCACCTTTGTTTTGTAAGGGCAGGCTTTCTGTTTTGTTTATTCAGGTTAGTAGCACTTACTTTTTTTCCTTTAAGTAGTTTTCTTTTGAGTTTGATCTCATATTTCCCAAAACAGTTGATTAAAGTGTTGTAAATGTGGTTTTATTGGTGCCTGGTTCAGCAATGCTAATACTTCACTATTTCTGAAGTGGAGTACCACATCTGATAGACCAGGAATCACGTGAGCTTTCTACATTATTGTATTGCACTGTTGTCACAGAAATCCCTGAATCTTTCTTGTACCTTTTCTTCCAGCTTATGAGTCCTTGGGGGTGTTGTATTGAGTTTTATTTGTTTAGTAGTCCCTAAATGTGCTGTCCTTCATGTGATAGTATTCTGAAGTTCGTCTCAGTTCACCTCACTGTTCCTGTGTGATGACTGGGAATTGCAGTTCTTTTTGCCTTGATGCATCTTACAAACTGAATGGATCTAAATCACTTTTTTTTTGGGGAAGGTTGCTAACAATCATATTAGGCAGGATAATTTCTAAAGTTGGTCTTCCCGGCATCTCCCTAATTTATTGAGTCAGGAATTTTCTGTTAAAAGTAGGTATCTGCTAAGTTTTTCCAGTGAGACAGCTGTTGTAGTAATGTCTGCGGAGTGCTTTCACTACCTTAGATGTGTCATGAGATACTTCCCTTAAATCCAGGCAGATTAGATCCATTGCACTCTGCTTGTCTAGGAATGTCTGTGAAAGCGTGACAAGTCCATTCCTGTCCACGCTCAGTGTCTTTTATCCTTTTGTGCACAAGTTCACTTACAGCTTGAACAGTGCTGGATAAAAAG
The DNA here is from genome assembly GCA_013400975.1 of Atrichornis clamosus. NCBI lineage: Eukaryota > Metazoa > Chordata > Aves > Passeriformes > Menuridae > Atrichornis > Atrichornis clamosus. Next base: position 49,315 of record WBMZ01012071.1, on the reverse strand, counting down.
CCTTTCTCTTTAATCTGGCAACAATGGTGAAGTGCTCTTGGTGACTGTGTAGTCCTATACAGAAATGCTGAAAGAGCATTCACCAGGCATGAATCATTCAAAAAGCTGTCAGACAAGTTCACATTATATCTTTTTGCACAGAGGTGTAGCTACAAGCTCTGGCTCAGGATGTAGTAAAGCAGTGCATTTCTGTTCTCTGGAGGAATGTATTAGAAATATCACCGCATGTTACCATGCTCCCAGCACTTTCCTCCAGGTATTTTCCTGCTGGTTTTTACTCCTTGGAATGATGAATGGATTGGTCTTCCACTTTTACAAGAGCAGAGAGCAGAAGAGCAACTGCTGGATCAGAGTTAACTTCTGTGGTAAATAGCTCTGGGCAGGTGGACAGGGAGGAGTAAGAGTAGGATAAACACACATGGTAATCTCCATTCTCCTTCCCTTTTTTCTTCCTTTGTAGCCCTCTCTAGCTCTTTGCAGCTCAGAGGCTTCTTGAGCCAGCAATACTTTGTGTACTTTAAAGAAGGAATTTAAAAACAAGATATCAGAGGTATCAGAAATACCATGTGTATTTCTATGCAGCCTTCAGAATAGTGGCAGATAATGTTACTTCTACTTTGGAAAAGTTAAATGCTCTGGGGAGTTGCTGAAAAATTGCTGAACTAACAGGTTAAAGTAGAATTGACACATGATCCAGCCATTTAGACATTCAGTACTGCCTTTGCTAAGGAAAAGCATGTTTGGCTAATCAGGGCTCTCTAAGCCATTCTGCAGAGAAGTGTGTGACAAAGAACAGTTAATTAACCTGGATTGCCAAAACTTGCAAACTAAAGGCTGTTAAAGAGCCAGCTGGCTGTGAAGCAAGAGGAAGAGTGCAGTTGTGGACTTTGACACTGTTGCTTTTCTCCTTAACTTTGCCAAAGACAAAATAGAATAAATCACTAGCTTTGTGCTCGGAGTTGCCTGGAGAGGTTGTTTGTGATATTTATAAGTGCTCTGGTTACCCTCACTGTTTGATTTTTATATATTTAGGTATTCAGGAGGCAACTATGGTTAGTTAGGAATGCAGAAGTGCTTGTGAAAGGGGAAGGATTGGAAGGTATGGAAGGGAGAGAAGCTGCAGGGCCATGGTGTGTAATGGAGCCCAGCTCTTTTACTTTCTGGGACACTGTCAGGGGATTTCCCTCTGTAACAAAAACCAAAAATTCTCACTGCCCATTTTGTGTTGAGGACAGTATTCAAAACATCATCTCCCTCTTTGAATCAGACCAGCACCAAAAATGGCTCGGCACTAGCTGGCCAGTGAGAATGGCTGTTGTCAGTGTCAGGAACTGAGAAGACAAAGTGAGTTTTCTGAAAAAAACAAAGCTGGACTTTATGAAGCAAACCAAATCAACAAAAGCTTTTATTAGCTATAAAGTCAAGAACCAGAAAGAGATTGCTTTGCAGTAAGAAAAAATGAAAGATTAATCTAGGTATAACTTCAAACTAAGTAAATATTTTGCCTGTGTTTTTAGTTCTGCTTGTGTGGGATCACAGGAGTGAAGCCAGGATGACTAATGGAAACAGAGATGGAAGTCAGAAATATATTCATTAATGATCTAAGCAAAAATGGGGGAATTTTCTTATCATGTTTGCTCTTGATGAAGTAGAAAGGCTTTATTATGAGAACTAAAATATTGTGCAGAAAGCAGTGGATGAGCCCTAAAGCAATAAGAGTGAGGTGACAATGTGAAATGGGAAGAGATGAACTTATAAATTCTTGTTTAGCCTCTCTGATAAACTAGACAATCTTTGTAGGAAACAACAGATGGTACAGCCCTAGCAAATGCATTTATAATAACACAAGCCACCCATTTTGGAAAATATTAATGATCTTAAAAAAAGTCCTAGTAATCCCTCAGATGAAGTACAGGTAAAATATAGTATACACTTTTGATTATCTTTGTTCAGGAAAGATGAATTCTTGAAGTGCAGGAAGGTCTGGGACTATTAAGGTGAATGAATGTTCTGTCATAGTAACAGCTGAAACTGGATAAGGATTTCTTAGTGCACACTCGTTGTCAATGTTACGGAAATGAAGCTTCTCAGAATAAAAATAATTTTATCAAAAGAAAAACTGAGCATGAATTTGGCATGTACTCTGGAAGGTTTCTTCTAAACATTGATGAGGGAAGAGTACTCTGAGCAGGGACCATGGGAGAAAAAAGATGGCTTTAAAGTGGAGCTCAATGAGCCTGTGAAGGGGATGGTGTGATGTGCCTATGACAGCAGCAAATGCAACTCTGCAGGAAGCAGAGCATCCAGGCTGATGATCTATTCGGACTGTTTCCAGCACATCCAATCACTTATCACACAAACGCTGCAAGCCTGGCAAACTATAGAGCAGGCTGGACATAGAATAGATGATTGAGCAGTTGAAATTGCAGCATGGTCATGTGTTTCCCTGGGATATTTCGGTACAAATACACATGCACAATCAGCAGGAGTAGGACAGTTTTCTGCTCTTTATGCTCAGCGAGGCTTGCTATCAGGTGTTTGTGTTAATCTTCCTAGAGGTGAAATGGCCCACTTAAAGGAAGAGGTAAAAATGTATGGTTTGAAGAATAGGTGAATATTCATTGTTAACATCTTAACTTTGGGAGGAGAAGGTGGTGAGAAGCTTTGATGATTGAAGTTCTGGATTGCATGAAATATAGTCTGTACAGAACGAACAGAGATTAATTCAAGAATTAGGTCTCACCTTCCAGGTTGTTTATGATCTGTGTCCATCAGATGTCTGTGTTTCTGCAGTGGGATGTATTAACTCTGCGCAGTGTGGATGGCAAAACTTGATAGCTTAACTGCCCTGCTCATCTGTGCAAAGCAACAGCTTTCTTGGAAACAAAGATGAGGCTGTGAGCACAAGAGCCCATTGCAAATGTTAGCACCTCCTTTGAGTTTCAGTTGCCTTCTCTGGTGTAGGTAGTACATGTATATTGAAAGAATCGAAAACTCTTCACCAGATGCTACAGTGCAAGCAAAGCCTCCCTCAGTTGGAGATGAGAGAGGGTGACTTCAGCTAAAGCAAACAATTGTTAGATTACTTTGTTCCCCTCAGCAGTCAAGCAATCTCATGGTACTTGTGAATCTCTGGTCAGAGGTAAAGCTCAGATGTGTACGGAACAAGCTCCTGAACTAATTCTTCTGCTCTGGTGCAGGTGGGTCTCAGCTGGAGGTGAAACTAGTGCTGCTTTGGAAGCATAACATGAGGATTGAGTATTTAGCTGTAACACCCTGGCCCCTGGACCCATCCAAACGCAGCACATGGGTGGAGGTGACAATGGAGGGAAGCTATGACATTTTGCATGACATCAGTTGCACCATGAGGAAACCTATCACCAGTCTGTACCGCACCACAGTCATCCGGCGCTTCTGGAACACCTTGCAGAGGTGAGCTGGACTATGCCCAGCAGTTTCCAGTGTCCAATGTAACCAACTAATTCCTTCCTTGGCATGCTGGGACATGGGTTTTGCAGGTGGCCGTCCCAACCCAGGGTTCAAAAGGAATGTGTTCTGAGGAAGGGACATGACTGGCAACAAGCTTGCTGTCTAGCTAAGGAAGAGACTTGAAGTGGTCTTCGACCTAGTTTTAAGAATGCTTCATGGTGACAGTATTGCTGCTCTGGAATCCACATTCTGGGATGCAAACCTTACCTCTGACTGCCATCCCATGGAGGTCATGTGTTCTTACAGCACACCCTTGCAGCTGTGCTGCATGGTCAGACTGGGAACAGCAAACACACATCATGTCTCTGGAGCTGAAGTGCCTGTGGGTTATAACTGTTCCTGGCCAAGGTGACTGTTACTCCCAGCTATTCGGCAGATTCCTTTTCTAGCACTTCATTTCCAACTCTGATCATCCTCCATATATATTAGGCTGCTACACTGGAGCCCCTTTAGCACACTCTTTGCACTTGGGCATGGAATCCCCATGTCCGAGAAAGCTCTGTTGGTGTAGATGGGCTCCCAGTACATAGGGAGTGCTGTGTGTGCAGGCCCTGGGCTGACTGGGACAGAGAAGGAGAGGGTGTGGATTTTTGTGGCTAACTGCCTCTTCTTTTTCAGCATCAACCAAACAGATCAGATGTTGGTACATCTGCAGTCTTTTGACACAGTCCCAGAACACTTCACCATTCCCGAGAGCACCAAGAATGGGGTGCCCCTCTTCTACATCCCCCCAGGTTCCACCACTCCGGTATGTTCCCTCTCCCTGCCTATTCTTGTACTCTTTCATCTCTTGCTCAACTTGTCCTGCTCGGTCAGAGACCTCAGGTGTGAGGCAGTGAACATCCCATGCCATACATTTTCCCTTCTGAGACATCACCCTATGTCTTCATTGCTGCACCTACACCTCAAAGCCCAACAGCAAGTCTCCTAAGTGTGCTGTGAAACTTTCTCCTGTAGTACTGTGATGTGTGAGACTGATGAGGAGGCTGACACACTTACTTTGGCTGTGCTTTTTCAGTGGGTATCTCATAGGCATGGAGTTGCTGCTGGCAATGCAACCAGTGCCCTGGTGATGTACTTCAGTACTGTCAGGTGAAGGTACAGGATATGCTGAATAGTTGTTTAATAGGCTCATTGCTTTGAGCACTCATGTGGAAGGTGCAAGAGAGATACTTGTCATCTGCATAGCTGATACTAAACAAAATATGATCTAATAGCTCCACTGCAAAATTCAAGCCCATTGAAATTCACTGAGCAGAAGTGCCAGGATATTATCTGTTCCCTGCTACCAATGTCCTTGGCAGAGATGAAAGAGGCCTAGTAGATATAAAAGCTAGGGGAGCTTTAATTTAAGAGAACTATCCCTTTCATTTTATTGTTTAAGCTCTTCTTTAGGTTTGCCTAGTACATTTTCCCTATGTAGGGTTATGTATCCCACAGTATATCTGGAACATCCCATCTTATGTCTAACCACCACTGTATTTCTATGTCAGCAGAGTTGCTATAGTTGGTGGAATCACAGTGTTACCATACAAACCTATTAGAGTTGCCCAGTGCCACCCATTCTGGCACCCTATTTGCATGAGAACTCTCAGATGAGTAATCTAAGTGCTTAATTACTTTGCTGACACAAGCCATATATCCCCCTCTCAATCAGAAAGCACACCATTACATATGCCATCTTTTTCATGGTTGATTTACTTGATGCTAAGTAGTTAAATTCCTAATTAACTTGACATTTCAGGAGCCTAATTTATTTTTGCTTACACTGTACTGCCTGTTTCAATGTGAACACACTTACTCTGCTCGGAGGAAGTTACCCAAAGTCAGGAATGTGGCCTTCTAGGCCTGCAACAGCTCAGCTGCTAGAGAAATTCCTGCTCTCTCTGGATTCAACACTTTCATGCTGAATATTGTCCTGTCATTTTCTCAGGTATTATCTCTGCAGCACAGTGGGTCTGACTCAAGCCATTCCCAGTTTGCGTCCTACTGGAAGCCTATCCTTTCCATGGATGCCAACTTCTGGCAGAGGTGGCTGCACATGCACCGGATAGTCGTCCTTCTGGAGCACGACACGTATGTAATGGGCAGGGCTGAGCCTGTGTGCACAGCGTGTGGCCAGCCTGGGAACACAGGGTGTCCAGTTCAGCCCAGCTGCAGAGTTGCAGCTGTTTTGCAGGTGCCTATGGCCAAGGGAAGGGCCTCACTAGTGGGACCTGATGGATGGTGAAGGTTTGTTTATCTGTGAGGGATGGTGAGCTGGGAAGTCATCTTTGTTGAGAGTGGGAAGCATTCTCAGGAGGATAAATTGTTTCTCAAGTCCCTCTTGGGTTTAGATTTCCTGATTGCAGGGGGTGTGGGCCATTCATTTGAGAGCTAACCCAGATGTTTTTGCTTGCTGCTGGAAAACGTCTTTCCCAAAAGCATTGCTTTCCTGAGGCTAGTCCTAGTTGCAGAGTTACGTGAATAATGGTCATATATTGCATGGAGGGAGATAAGGAGTGTGCTCTCTGCAATGTGGAGATCCCGGTGCACTCGCCAGTGCACAACTAGGGGAGGTGTTCCTTTTATGCTGTGGAGGAAAACGTCTGATACACCTGTCCGAGTTAGGTGGATGTAGCAAAGTCTCTGTGAGTTTGGGGGGAAGAAGAAAAGCTGCAGCTCTGAAATGACTTTCTGCCCCACCCTGCAGGCCTGTGCCCAAGCACCTGCACACGCCGGGCAACAATGGCCGCTACAGCACCATCCAGTGCCGCATCTCCCACTCAGCTCTCACCTCCCTGCTGCGGGACTGGAGCAGCTTCGTGCTGGTGGAGGGCTACTCCTATGTCAAACTGATCCATGGGTGAGTGGCTCTGAAGCAGTGCCATGTGGGGAATCAGGCAGGTGGCCAGACCAGAGATCCGGTTAGACCAGTACGCAGTGACAGGCCAGAAGCAGATGTTTAGAGGAGAGGATAAGAGCTAGACAAGGGGATATGAAATCCTGTGATTTCTAAACTGATGCCATTGTGTTCCAGGCACAACCCAGAGGGAGAGGGAAGCCAGCTGGGGGATTTCTGCATGCTAGAACTGATTTGTATTACTGTGAAGTTGTGTGGGCTGTTAAGCTCTGTGGAGCAGACCTCTGCTTCGTCTGGCATGACAGAGCCAGATCTGTGCCATTTCAGAGCCCTGTCTTAATCCCTTCTCCCTAGCCCTGAGGATCTGGCACCTTCCTCGTTCTATGTGGTACGAATCATCTCCAAAGCTCCCTGCATGGTTCTCCGACTGGGGTTTCCCATTGGCACACCTGCACAGGCCAGGAACAAGGTGAGAACTGGCTGTCTGCTTTGTGGGGCAGGAGCAGAGCAAGAAGTTCTGGGTGTGGAAGTGGTGGGTAGATGACAGGCAACACTGTGGGCTGGTACCCTCTAATAAGTAACTACTCTGTTAAGGCTTAAATGGGTGTGAATCTACTCTAACAGAAAGGGTCAGTTGGGACAAACTTTCTTTGTTAATTTATGAAAGATCTAAACCCAAAGACTCGAAGATCAATAGAATAGCTGGTCACATGGATGTTTTTCCCACTGCTTGATTCAACTGTGGGGCTTGAAATGACTCGAAGGTTATCTAGTGTATCCTTGTGACCGAAGCACAATCAATACCATCTGTCAAGAACAGCAGATACTTGTCTGACTCATCTGTAAAAACCTCTCTGATGGATGTACTACATGTTGCCTGGGTTATCTGTTCCAGTACATGGTGAATTTGCTTATGGATATTGAATCTGTTGGGCAAGTAGGTGTTAAGAGTTAAAATGCAAACAGTGCCCCACATAAGCAGTACAGGAAGAGAAAAAAAAATTAGTACCCAGGAGGTGTTTTCAGGAGATAAAAGTCTGCAAGATAGACTTTTAGTAACCTTTTTGTATCAAAAGAAATGGGCTGCCCTAGTCAGATACAGAAAGTGGAGTTACTGTGTGGGCTGATTCTCCAGTTATAATGGCGGAGACAAGTCTAGGTGGTCCCAGCTAAAACATAAGTATGAGAAAGATGCCCTGCTATTAAACTGTGTGAACTTTTTTATATAAACAAGAGGTTTATCATTACATCTAGATCTTTTATCTTCATGAAAGAAATCTTTCTAATCTATCTTGTCTCACTTAGCTATTGTGTTAGAGATCAGTCTGAGGAGAAGCTGACAGACATGGGAAGGACCATCTCTTTCAGAGATAATGAACCCAGATAATACCAAATGTTCTGGCACTCTGGAAGATCTCCCCTTTCATGTCTTTAGGGGATCCAGGACTTGGGCACTGGTTGCTGGGCCAGCATGTGGGCTTGGTAATGCCAAGTGACAGGTTTATTGAAGGAGTTCCCTCTGGCAGGTGTAAGTTAATATCTATTTCATGAAGAAGGTGTGAGACAGGCATCATACCCTGCAGCTGTGGACAAGCTCCAGATCATTGCAGCAGCAGCCATATGTAGGTCATAAATTGTATCATCACAATCTTTTTTTTTTTTGCCTGCCATAGGGCTGATTAACTACCCAGTGTGGAGGATGGCAGTAGAATTTAGCCTATTTGGTCAAGGGAGAGGGGGTTGTCTGCTGAGCTGTTCAAATTTCCAATGCTGAAGGGAAGGAAAGCACCTGCTACAGAATGTTTTTGGGTGAGACTTCGTATAGGGTACAACTGGAGTAGGAATGGGGTATCATAACATAGAAACTTCCTTGGGGAGGAAAGCAAGGAAATTGAAAAAGAACTGTTTAATCACAGCAGAAGCTGTTCGTGGTTTCCCCAGTCTTTTTTCTAGTCAAAGGGTAGGGAACTCATTTGCAGAAAGGTAACAGGTAATGATCTGGGAAAATGTGCAGGTGGCACAAAGCTATTTCAACCTATGTGCTTTGGGGACATCTAAGCAGCACAATGGTGGCTGGAGGCCAGTATGAATAACTGCAAAATAGTGCCCCTTGGATTTGGGAGCTTAAACACCATTAGTGATTCTGTGATACCAATATGAAACCACGAAGGAGACCCAAATGGCAACACGGTGCAGGAAAGAATTCTTGTTTAATATTTAGATTTGGGGACATTCCTTTCCTTGAAAAAGACATGGTAATAATGGGAAAAGTTGCTGAAGTAATTAGTGTTGAGGAAGATGAAGAGCTACTGTTCTTCTGTTTGCCTGCAACAGTAATAAAAATTGAAACAAGTTGAAGATCATGCAGAGAAACCTAACCATGGAAATTTCAAAGACACAGGGCTATTGTAGGAATCAGATGCTGGTGTGGGTAAAACCATATTCAGAGCTGCTAAAAGCTAAAAAGAGTAATCAGGAAGTCATTGTGAAAGTATCTTGAAGAAAATTAACCTAAAAAATAACCTAAGCTCCTGAAACCTTTTACTATAAAGGTTTGACAAATGAACATGACAGTGGGGGAATACATAAGACAGAGCCAGGCTGTTCCCACAGCTGATACAGACTAGTTTACATTTATTGTAGGCTGTTGAGGAGAGGAGGAGGGAGGAATGAGAGTGGGTGCTTGGACTGCTTCTGTGGAGGAGCTGGCATGCAATTAATTTGGTTTTAATTCAAGTTTTGGAAGGCAATTTCTTCAGCCTTGAAATCGTCTTTGGAGGTTTTTGCACCTTTCTTTTACTTTTAAAAATACTTCGTTGTTAAAATATGGACCAAAGAGCCTTGTGTCATCTTGCTCTTGGTCTTGCTGGTGGCCTCAAAAGTAAAATGACCTTTAACTCCTGCTCTTCTGTATATTCAAGGAGTGTTCTATGCCTTTCAGTCAGGCTCTTGTTCTAGACGCTTATTTTGAGTAGCTTATGTCCCCAGACAGAGTTGGTCACGTTTACCTTTTCTTTTCCCACGACAGATAGTGGAAGAGTTACGGGACCGAATCCTGCAGCTGCGCTTTCCCCACAGGGTGCAGAGCAAGGAGGCAACTCCAAAAGCAAAGAGGAAAATGTTGGGCAGTAGTTCTCCCTCCAAGTCTCCACCTGTGGCTGGGGCCCAGTCGGCCCTCTCAGACAGACCCTGCCTTGTTGTGCTGCACAAACCGTTGGAGAAGCTGCTCATCAGGTAGTGATGGAGTACCAGGCCATCAGCACAGCCTCCTTGCCCTGGAAAGTGGGAAAGAGAAGGGTTTGTGGATGGTGCTGCCAGTTGTAGGATGAGAGTGCTGTGAATGAAACTGATATATGTTGGTGTGGGTTTGGGCTGCGTGGGTGTGACTTGCAGCAGGGGTTCTTGCTGGACAGGCAGATTTGTCACTCCTAATAAAATATGATGTAGAAGTTAAGTTTAGTTACTGCTGTCTGAGCAGGATCCTGTGCTGGGCCAGGCATGTTTTGCTGCTGGAAGACTCTGTCCTGGGCCCAACAAGTGGGCTATGAATTCAGACAGCTCTGACCCTGTGGAAAAGAAATGCACCTCAGCATGCCACACTTCTGCCTTCTCCTAGGTATGAGAAGCTGCCTTCTGACTATCGAGCCCCCTTCATTCTCAACCTGGAGCATCCCCCCGTGTCTGGGCCTCTCACCATGGTGGCCAATCGTACTGCCTCTTCCACCCTGGCCTCACTGTCCCGCTACTTCTATCACCAGCGTTGGATCTGGAGTGTCCAGTCAGGGCTGGCACCGGCTGTGCCCATCACTGCTGTAGCTCAGCTCCTTTCCACTCTCACAGAGTAAGTTACACACCTGACAGGGGGGGCTTTCTCCAAGATAATCCTGGGGATGCAGGGACAGCAAGGTCAATCTGAGGCCTTATATGTAACAATTGAAGCTGCTGTGCAGAGGGTTTTGGTCCTGTACACAGCTTTTAGAGCTATTTGGGTCAGTGCTTTACTCAGTTCTGCAGCTGCAGTTGAGGAAAACGTGTAAAAGGGCAAGAGATGTTACTGCGCCTGGAGTGTGCTGATCGTCACACAGACAGTCCTGGCAGTCTCATATCTCCCCATTCTCTGTGTGTAGCTCCCTGTCTTGGGAAGGAGGGTGTTATGGGGTGAAGGGTACAGTCATTCTTGTATTTAAGGCTTGCAGTATGATTGGAGAAGTCCTCTAGGTCTGACTACCTCTCTGTTGCAAGGGTTCGTCTGTCAGAAGGTTTCCACTTTGCATCCAGCGGGGATGGAATTATCAACATGGTGCTGGAGCTGCCCATACAGGTGAGCCTGGGTACTGCACTGTGGACACAGTCCTTCATCGCTGGTTCTGGGGTGAATTTACCTTCCTGTGACAGGATTTATCATCTGCTTCTAACACACACCCTTGGCATGTATAGGGAGAAAGTAAAGCAGCTTGTGGGTTGGGCATTTTTCTGTCTTCGTCTGCTGTTAGAGAGCTGGTTTGCTGGTAGGAACTTGCTGTGCTGGAAGAACTCCTGGGACTGAGGACAGGCTCCCTCTCTCCACCGCTTCTAGTGGAGCTGGGTGATGGGGCTGTGCTGTGTAAGGGGGTACTGGCTAGGGCTCATGCAGTGTTTCCCCTGCAGATGGATGGCTCAAGCGAGAGCAGCAGTGACAGGGAGAAGCACACCTGTGTCGTCCAATACATCCTCTTCCCACCCCACTCTACCTCCACCAAGGACAGGTGAGGCTGTTGTTCTGCTCCCAGGGAGGGTTGGCAATGGAGTCATGGCTCCAGACTTGCCTTTAGCAGTCAGTGTGGAAAGGAGAGAGACCTCCATCATCCAGTACAGATAACTAGTTGCCATGGATTGATCGCCAGTTAGCTGGGGCTTTACCAGCCAACCTTGGGTTCGTGTGAATGCTCTCACAGCTCTGAGAGGAGCTGCAGTGGGCTGCTGGCTCTGTGCCATCTCACAGGACTTGCCTTTTGTCTTTCTTCCAGCTTTTCCACAGATGATGACAATGATACAGAGGTAGAGGCCATTGAGGTGGACACAGAACTGAACCTGGTCACTGAGTGCTGGGTAGAGCCACAGAGTGGCCATGTCCACAGTACTGCTGAGAACTGGAAGCACCTCCATGGTTTGCCCTACCAGAAAATACCTAAAGCGGTGAGTCCCTGAAAGGAGAGGGGCGTGGGCTCTTCCGTGGAGGGAGAAGGGTTTATTGGAAGTGCACCACAACACTGCAGGTAAATATTGAGAGCCAGAAGAGATGGGAATGCTGGTCACAGAAGAACCTGAGATTTCTAAAAGAGGAGCTGGCCACTGGACATAAAAGGTTTCTGGATTGCAAGGCAGTGGATGCAATGCTGCTTTGGGATACCTAGAAAATACAAATTATTTTGTGAGGAGTCATTCTGTGGAGTGGAGCAAGCTGGACCAGAGCAGGGACTGCAGGCAGTACTGTCAACACTCCTCCTGAGCAAGGTGAAAACAGGCTACAGGACTGGTGGAGAAGGAGGGAGCAATGAGTGAGAACAGGGCAACTTGGGACAAGATTATGGGTGTTCCATCTCCTTGCTTTTAGACCGTTTTCTCCTGCATTTGGAGGTAATAATTCTGCTGCATACAACTGAGCCTTGACTGCCTATTGCAGCTCTACCCCCGGGACCTTGCGTGCATTGCCACCATGCTGACCTTCGAGTACATCAGCCAGCTGTGCCAGAACAAGGAGTGGGTCTGCCCTCCTTCAGACACCAAAGCTGCTGAAGGTGAGTCCAGCATCTATGTCCTAGCAAGCTTGATGAAGCAAAGAGGCAGCTAGGCTCTGAGTCTTTCAGAGCCCATAGAAGTTTCTGGAAGGTGGAACAGGTATTTTGATAAATTTGTAGACTTTGATGGGTGTGGGTCACTTTATTGCACTTGTGCTAAGCTGGCAGAGAAATGGCTTCATCCTGGGAAGGCCAAAAAAGCATTGAGGCTTTCTGCCTCCACCTGTACCCTGGAGAGCTGGGGAGATGACAAGGTGACCCTGCTTGAGCAAGGGAGTTGGTCCAGATGATCTGCAAAGATCCTTTCCAACATCAACCATTCAGTAATTGTGTGAGAGAAGCTGACTCCTGAAGCAGCTGGGAGATGAGCTTACCTCTTCAATGACGGGCCTGGTATGCCTGGGCAAATGGTTGTATAGAAGTTGTAAAAGATGTAAAGGAAGAGCTCCTCTCTTCTCAGTTACAGGTCACAGTTTCTAGAGCAGTTTGTGGGACGCTTGTTTTCTGGTGGTCCTGTTCATCTCTGTTGCAGATCCAGACATGGGGCCTGGCTTTCGAGTGCATGAGATCCCATTCCAGTTCAATCTCATGAAGCTGTTGCCCAGGTGCCAGCAGGTTGAAATGTTCTTCCTAATGCTGGCCAAAGGTAGGTGCCTTTTCAACACCTGCCTCCCCTTGTTCTCCCTCTGTGGCTATGGGCACCCTGCTCCGTGTGCTTGTGGCTCCATGACTACGGGCACCCTGTCTCCCTGGGCAGCAGAATGTGAGCACTGCCATCCTCTTTTAGTAGCTCTGTGCTGTTCTTCCTGACTCTGCAGCCCCTGGACTGTCAGCTATATCGCTGTCTTTCCTGGGATGATAATTTGGAAGAGTTGCTGTTGAAATCATTAAACCTAGACAGCTGCTTTGTGGTGGTGGTTTCTTGTCTGTACCCCCAGCATCTCCACAACAGTTACAGTAGCAGGGTGGGTCAGCGCAGGGAAACTAATGATGCTGAAACTCCAGGGCCTCCCCAACACCCTCCAAGTCAGTCTTGCAGAGGTGCTGTGGGAAACTCCTTGTGTCTGTATGGAAGTGTTGCTTTGCAAAGGGCTGTTACCTGGGGCAGGTGGTGGCTGTGGAGATGCTGTCTCTGAAGTGGCCATGGTTCTATTTTGAAGCAGAGAATGAGGAGGTGACCAAGGACTCTTCGTTTGTGCCCAATGAAATGCTACTAAACCTCTTCCATGGCTGCCTGCAGCATGACCTCAGTGACCGGGAGATCCCCATGGCTGATCCTGATCATGTGGCTTTCATGGAGCAGGTTCTGCAACGGGATCGTGATGGCCATCAACCCCCGTTCACGCTCCCTATGATCAGAGGTAAGGACCAGCAGTGTGGCAGTAGTGACACCAGGAGCAACAATGTGTTTCAGGAGCCTTGCTTTCAAGTCTCATCCTCAGCTAGTGTTTCTCAGGTTGGTTTCTCTGTGCTCTGTTTCAGAAGAAACCCTGAAAGCTTCTGGGACCCTGGAGCAGCAGGATGCTTCTGCATCCTATCATCTTGTTGGCAGCAATGGCACCAGGGATATGACTGGCTCCACAAGTACTCTGCAGGTACTGCTGTGCTGCTGTGCTTCTCTTGAGCCCCCTCGGAATGCAAGGCAGCAGCTGTTTAAGAGCAGAAGAGTCAGAAGAGAAAGATTGAAAGGCAGCTGGTTTTCCCCACATTTGGCAACAGTTTAGGCTGTAGCCTGTGGCTGAAGTCAAGCAGGAATCTGGAAGGTGTGTGGATAGTTTCACTCACTATGGGCCGAGGCTGTTACAGCAGCACTGGTGCTGTGCCACAGATTTCTCAAAAACTGTGGGCAGTCACTGCTTGGAGGTCAGACCCAGCCCCAGCAAAGCTGGCTAAGTATCTCCTGACTGTCGTGCTGTGCTTTCTGGAGCCAGGCTGCTCCCAGGATGATGACTTCTGGAGCCAGGCTGCTCTGAGCATGTACAGGGGTGACCAGAATGATTTCAGCAGTCATGGAAGAACTTGCTCTGTGTGGTTGCTATCTGCCTCAAGGTGGGCTTATGTCATATGCCACAAGTTTATCCAACTTCTGCTCTTCCATCAGAGCCTCGGCAACACAGAGCTGCCTGAGGATGACGTGACACTGAGTGACACAACGGGGCCCTTTCCCCCTCAGTGGCGATGTTATGCCAAGCTGGTCAACCCTCAGCACGTGTTCCTGACCTTCCTGCCAGCCACCTTCTCAGGTGAGGTGGCCTGTTGTGGGGAGCAAGAGGAGGCAACAGTCCCAAGCACTTCCTCATGAAAACAGCAGCTGAGTTCAGACCCAGTCTTTTTGCACCACATGGCCAGGAATGGAGTAGTGCCAAGTGCTGAATGTCCCACTCCTCTCTCCTTGGGTGTGGTGCTGCCCACATAGGGTTTTCAGGCAGGGGATGTGGTGTTGTTTGCTGGCTGCAGAAAACTGTTTTCCCAGTAGGGTTGTTAATGAATGGAGTAAGGAGACTGATAGTGTGATGGTCTGGGAGAGTCCCTGCCTCTGGGCATTGTCACTGGTGAAGGCTGCTAGGCTCAGGTGGAAGTAGTCTGTGAAGCTGCTTCTACACAGAGAGAGGTAGCAGGGAAATCTGCTGTCTTGGGAATGTAGATTGAGGGATTAAGCTGTTCTCACTGGACAGAGGGTGATTTTATTTTATTTTCTTCCAGATGTACAGAAGCTGATGGCTTGTGGGTTGGACAAATCTCCAAAAGATGAGAGTCGATCTGGAGAGGATACCCTGGGACCTGTCTGTGCAGAGCGAGTCAGGGCTGAAGAGGGGGATGCTGCAGTGCCATTACCTACCCTCAGCATAACACCAGCCCACGGTACCAACAGCACCTTGCTACTGAGCATACTGTTGAGCAGATTAAAGTAGGAGGAATAACAGGCTGCTGCAGCCTGTCAGCTCCTGCCTGGCAGTCAGCAGAGTCAGGACGAGGGGCAAAGTGATATTCTCTGGGGGATGAAGGAGTGTAATGTGAGTTGGGTTCTCATGGCCCAAGGTTGGTTCCCTGTGGGCAAGGAGGTTGCAGGTAGATAGAAGCTACTAGGAATGGCAGTAGGAGGGGCTGCGCTGGAAAGTCAGTGACTCTTGTGTCGTGATCCAGACTGGCACTGTCAGCAGCACATTGTCTTTGGGAGAAGGGCACAGGTCTTGAGGTATGTGGGATTTGATTGCACAGCCCCTGGTGCAAGTCAGCCATGCTTGCAGTGAGGAGGGAGGGTTGTGCTGCTGCCTAGGAGGTAGTGGTGGTGGTGGTGATGGTGATGAACAGTCATGGCTATGAAGAAGGGGATCAAAGTGGCCAAAGCACTGGGCTGAGTGTTTGGGTGCTGGGTGAGGATGAGTGGTGAGAAGCTTGAAAAACCAGTATCTACTGCTGGATGCTTCTGTGAGAGCTATGACCTCTGAGACTAGGAACGAGGAGCCCATCAAAGGCTTTTATCTCAGAACTGTTTATTTTGCAGAAGCGAGCCATGACCCTGGAGAGCAGAGTGGTCCCTCACGGAGAGATGTGCACATCTCCTTCTGTCGCCAGAACTCGCAGTCTGAGCTGGGCGAGTGCCGCCGATTTCGCTGCCCCATTTACATCTATAGCTGCTCTGTGGAGCTGTTACGAGAGCAGCTCGTCAGCCCACGGGCACAGCGTCCTCCTCGGGACATCTTCTTCAGGTAATACCAACCATACTTGATGGCTAGGCAAGAGACAGAGGAGCTTCCTTGACAAGAAGCTGGCTCTAGCCCTGCCTTGTTCTCTTGGCTTGGCCTCTCTGCCTTGTGGCAGCCACTGCCTGTGCACATCCTAGGGCCCTGCTTTACTGGCACCAGAGACATTTACAGTCTAAAATGTGCTTCATTGGTACTAAAATTCCTCCATTGGTACAGTGGTTCCTCTTTTCCAGATCCCAGTCTCTGGAACGTCCTCCAACTGCTGCTTGGCTAGACCACAAGCACAAGGAGTTGGTGACTTACTGCACACTGCTGCAGGAGCACTCCCACCAGTGTTATGTGAAAGGTGAGCAGCAGCATGATGGGACCTGAAGCAGGGTTGGGTTTGGATTCTGGATCTTCTTTTAAGAAAGGAATATCTCCTTTTCCTTGTGATCCTACACTAAGTAAAGGGAGAAGCTGTGGGACTGATGTCCCACCAGGAGGGATTTAAAGATGCCTCTGTGCATTCCCTATGGGCCTTGCAGAGGCTGTTCCCAAACCTGTGGAGTGCTGTTGAAGAGACATCCATCCCTTCTGTGATGCTTTCCTCTCACCTTCGCGGGGACAGATCCCATGGGCACTGGTGTCACGCAAGCCCAGGCTAACAAACACGTAGTGTTAGGTGCCCTGGCTGCCTCCTGTCTCCCAGCAGCTGCACTGACTCCAGCTCTCTGCTGGGACGTGGTGAAGATCCACGTGTGGCCACTGCCTGACTCCCGTGGCCTTTCATCCTTACCACGGGGTGCTCAAGCGCTGTGTTTGATCTGTAGGGCTGTTCAAGAGCCTGCAGCAGTCACACAGCATCAGCTCCCAGGACCTGCTTACTGCCATGGACTACTGTGAGGAGCTGCTCCAAGAGATTGATATCACCAACTTCCTGCTGACAGTGTGCAGCCATGTCCGCTCATTCCGAGAAAGCCATCAACATTTCCATACACACTCCAAGACAGCCAGCTTCCAAGTGGGCAGCGTAGAGCAAGAAGAGGAACAGAGCTCTAGGGAACGAGGTGTCTTGGTCTCTGAGTCAAGGTAGGGACCCACCTCAGTCTTGCTTCTGTTTTTAGCATTGGGCCAGGATAAATCTCTCTTCAAGCATCTTTTAGTGCCTGCTAGAAGGAATGCTGTAGGCAGAGTCTAACAGAGCCACGTAGAAAAGCAGGTATTTTCAGTGACAAACCCACCTGGTATGGGGTCCACCAGGATCTTCTATTTTTTTATAATCTCTGGTGACATCCGTCCTTTCTCTCGTAGTCTTGGCTCATTACTGTCCCATCTGGCCTGAGCTGGAGGGCAGTTTGTCTGGAAGTAAGTCTCAGACTTGTTTCTGGAGGAATTATGCATCTCCTGCTGCTTGACTCATTTGAGTTTGCTGTTGGCTCTGGTGTAAATGGCAGCTTTGTTATCCTTTTCTAATGCATAAAGTGTCACTTCTTAAATTAAAACTCTGGGAAAAATGCATGAGAGAAATGCCAAGGCAGAACTGAAATATTCTAAACTTCTGTCCTTCTATTCCTTAGGGTATTTATGAGGTTTGTATTGCCTCTGAAAACTTAAGGGGGGAAAAAGTGCTATGCCTTAGTGTCTGTCAAAGAAACATTTAGGTCCTTTGTCCTATGCACACTTCCTTTATATGAATTCACTAGCATTTGTTGGTAATCCCCAATGCTATGTCTTCTTATACTGTAAATCACTGAGATGAGACTGTGGTTTTGAAGATCATTCAGTTTTTGAAAAGTCAATCACTTCTTCAAGTGCTACTTTCCCCGAGAAAAACTCTGGGAAGTTTATTTTGGTTTATAAGATAATATGAATCACCTATCCCAATGCAAGTTGCATAAACTTAGTACTGAGGGATGTACAGCTTGTGACACATTGCACCCAAATCTGCCACCTTTATCATTAATGTGAGTTCCTGGGGAGTGCTTTGACCAGTCAACATCCCACTTCCTAGATGGCTTTTTCTGAGTTTTAGGGACTAATTCTGCCATGGAGCTGCTGAGTGAGCATGGGCCTGAGCTTCTCTCTCCTCAGTGCTACCAAGACACTGGGGTGCTGGCATGGGGTACTAGCTGTGGGGTGCCCTGGACTGGGTGTTGGTAGTTCAGGTTATGCAGGCCTGTCCCTGTATTCTGTGTCTCTATTTCCCAGGCAATCTGTGTAGTGTGGTGTACAGATATGGCAATGGGATCAGCATGGTTAAACTACTTCAGGCCTGGCTTCAGACAGCCTGAGCCCTTATCTGGGCACATGGGTGGCAGGAAGTTTTGTGGGGCTGTGGAGTTGTGGGTGGTCAAATTGTGCTGACACAGATGAGGTTTGGGGAGCTGGGAGGTGGGATGCTGGCAGGATAGATAACACATACAACTAGTCTTGTTTCTCGATCTGCCTGTCTGACCTGTCCACAATCCTGTCAGTGCTGAAATGGAGGACTACAGCGAGCAGGACTCCCATAACATTGCCAGCCCCACGGAGGAGCCAAAGAGCAGTGTGGGCACCAGCTGCTGTTCAGAGTTTCCCCTCTCGCTGCTGGAAATTGGGCAGCCCTGCCAGGCACACCCAGATTTGCATAAAATTATCCAGGTGAGGAATATGCAAGCTTGCCCTGCATTCAACAGAAGGGTGTAGAGTAAGATGTCTGTTTCACACTTGGGATTTCTCTTTTAGGAAAAATTCCTGGAAATTGGAAGTTTACATTTCAAGCCAGTGCCATCAAATCCTCACTATTTCTTCTACTGCCCACCATCAGCCAAGAAGGAGGTAGGTATGGTGCTGTCCTGGCAGGCACCTAGTCCTTGTGGAGTAGCTTTGCTTGAAGTCAGATCTGGATTTGAGGCTGGCAGACCCATGGGTAGACTTAGTCCCTGGGGCTCCCATCAACAACCTGATGGCATGGTTCTAGTACTTGCCCTTTCTCTCTCCATCTCAGGAAGAGGCATCTCGGGATCAGACAGACAGGAAAGGCAGTGAGGACATGGAGGGGTCAGAGGCAGAACTGGCAGCTGAAGAAGGTAAAATTTGCTTGGTCTGTCTTGGAGAAGAAAATATTTGTAGTCTCGCTGTAGTGATGCCTTTCAGAGATCGGTGTTTCTGGTGGGGTCTCTGGAGGTGTGGACCTGGTTTGCTGACAGGGACCCTGTATCAACAGGAACTGTGTCTGGATGCTGCATTGCCACAGAGAGTGACCCAGAGCTGGAGGTGGAGTACCGTGAGAAGCTGGAGCACGAGTTCCCAGACACAGATTCCCTCTCAGACTCCAACACAGTGAACCAGGATGATGACTCCTTCAGCGTGCTGGGAGGGGACTCACTCAATGAGCAGGAGTTCCTGGAGCAGGAGATGCCCCCACTCTTTGTGCACCTGACCTGCTCAGTGAAGCTGCGTAGCCAGCACAGCTCCATGCCCGTGCAGTCCCTGCCAACTTGTCTAGGTAAGAGCAATCCTTGCTGGGAGGTTAAATAGCAGTAGGGCTTCTGTCAGGTCCTTGCTGGGTGAGCAGCCCCTGGAACAAACATGCTGTGTCTTAAACAGCAGTCTCTCTGGAACACCCTTCCCTATACGGAGCCCCCAGGGTCTGCCATCATCAGACAAGGGCTTTTTCACCAGGTCTCCCACTTGCTGTGGGATTGGTCATGGAAGGTTGAAAGGATCATGGAAGATGATGGTGGCCTTCTTGAGCCTGTCCAGGTGTGTGTGACAGCCACCTCTTGCAGTCTCTGTACTTGCCACCAGGCTGGGTATGTGTGTAAGCGGAGATGTTTGTTGCTTGAGTCCCTCGGTCTGTGATCTCTCCTCAGGGGAAGTCCTGGGCTGCCTGGAAAGCTGTCAAGGCTTGAACACCATTGACTTGGGGGATCTCTGTGTGACGCTGGACATCTTTGTGCTAACACTGCCCCTGGAGATAGAAGTTGTGAACACAGATATTCTCCACAACAGGTAGGTGGAAAGAGTCACTCACCCACCCTCTGCCTGCCCTTGGCAGTCGGTCATTCTTGGCTCATCTCCATGTACTGAGAATTACGATTCTTCTCACAGAGCCTGTCACAGCCTTAAGAAAACTTAAAATTTTTCCTGGAGAGGCTCACCTTCTACAGAGATCCTTTTTCTGCTCCCTGTGTCTGTTTACCCTCTCTGGTCCAACAGTCAGCCTGCTCTCTCTTGTGACAGATGCACCTCGGAGAGCAGCGTGTCCTTCACACGCTCCCCAGGGCAGCCGTCCTCCTTCCGCTCAGATGAGGATATCATGCACAACTTGGAACGGCTCCCATCCACTGGAGATGAGAGGTATGGCACTGCAGGTGTAGCAAGGAACCCTCACAGGTTCCTTTTACTGCCTGGGAGCTGCACTAAGGTGGCTGCATGGATGAGAAGGACTGGTTGATTCTTTGTCTCTTCTCTCCTAGGCACCCTGCCCTTTCCAATCTTCCTGGAGTGCACAGGCAGGCTATTGAAGCCACTATGAATGAGGTAAGCCAGACTTGTCTCCCTGCTTCCAGCTGGAGCAATGTGGCCACAGTACACAGCTGCTGTTCCACACTTCCAAGCCTGCTCCAAGTGGCAGCCTGTCAGCTGAACTATTAGACCTTACCGGTGTCACACAGGCTGTTAGCCTTGTGGTCACCAAAAGTGTGGGATCACCCTGACAGAATTCTTGCTGCAGTTGGGGTGGGCTCTCTTCTAAAGGCCTTTTCTTAGGTACATTCAGGAGATAAGGGATGTGAGTGATGAGAGAGGCTGCCTTCATCCTGTTGGGGTTTGGATGAGAACTGGGACAGTGTTGCAGATGCAGGTCACCTAGGTCTTGCTCTGTGTCCTTGCTCTGCTCAGATTCGCTGGCTCCTGGATGATGAGATTGTGTCAGCGCTGCGTCACTCACAGGTCATCAGCACCTCCATCCTGCACCGGGTGGCCACCCACATCTATAACTCCAAGGGCCGGCCCAGCTGCCACAGCGAGGTGGTGCTGCTCCAGTTTGTCTTTGGGCCTGAGCACTCTCTGGAGAAGTTCAAGGAGGTAAAGAGAAAGCCCTGAGGCAATGTCACACTTTACTTAGCAGGATACTTACTATTCCCTGTATTGCAGGAGTTCAGAAGAATGGCTCTGCCAGGCTACCTCCTTAATGCAGAGGGCAACGACTACCACTACATCTCCATCAGCCGCCTGCACTCCAGGCGGGCTGCTCCAGACCCTTCGGGGACACCCTGCTTGCAGCAGCCAGCTGGAGTGGGCACCAGGACAGCCCTGGGCCAGGCAGGCCAGGAGGGAAGCAGCGAAACGGAGGCAGAGGGCTCCGAGCTGTTACACCACACAGGCTGTGTCCTCTCAGAAGAAGGCCGGGGTCTCTGGGAGTGGCCAGAGAGCGAGATGCGCGTTGTGCCGGACACAGGAAACCCTGCAGGTGGAGGCAGCCACACACAGAATGAGGTGAGAAGCACTGAACGGTCTGCTGGTGAGCAGGTGTCAGACACGGGTAATAGAAGGTAGAAGGATGATGGGGCTTCTTTTCAGTGTCTTGTTTTTCTGGTCATTTTTGTGACCTTGCTTTATGCAGGCTCTGGGAGACATGCTGACACTTGAACCAAGCAGAGCACCTGGCCATGACTCCCTGGAAGAGGCAGTTCCAGAGACAACCATACAGTCATTGCCATCCTCATCCTCTGAAAAGGGCAACAGCGAGAAATCACCATTGGTGACACCATCTGCAGCAAGCCTGACTGACTCTGTAACACAGGGCAGGGAAGGTAAGAGCTACCATGTGGGCAGGATGTACCTCAGCATCAGAAACTTTTGACTTCAGAAATGGCCATGGGAGCCTCATTCCCCAGCACTGCCTCCCTATGGCCAGCACTGCCCGATTGTCCTGGTCTGTGATGCTTCTTCAGTGCATGGGGCATGTGAAGGGTCTTAGCAAGTACTTGCATGATCAAACCCCTCTTCTCTTTGCAGGCTCCAGCAAGCAGCGTCCCAGCCGCGTGCAGAGCCTCGTGTCGAGCCAGGGCAGCATGGACTCCGACCATCTGGGTGAGTCTGCTGGGGCAAGGGGATGACTGTGCAGTGACACTGGCAGTGACACAGTAGTGCAGGGGTGTGAGGGGACTGTGTGCCTGGCCTGGGATGAGCCCTGAGGGCAGGGCTTGTCACTGGCTGCCATGCCAGGGAGGAGCTGGTTTGCCAGGCCTAGGACTGAGGTGAGGATACATTGCAGGTTATGATGGGGGAAGCAGTGACTCGGAGTATGAGGAGGCGTTAATGAGCGACCAGGAACCCAGGTGTCCCCTTATGCCGGATTTCTGGCTCATCATCAAAATCCATCAGGACCGAGTGGAGGTCTATTACCACACACGGTAAGGAGGGTCCCCTGTCTGATCACTGCCTCTCTGTAGCACCCCCTTGTTACCACTCACTAATCTCTGGACAGGATCTCCTTCCTGCCCAGTGTGCGTGGGAAGATGCAGGACTAGAGTGGTGCTCTATAAAGAGGAAAATGCCATCCTTTCCCACTGTTCCTGCTCCCAGCACACAGTGACAGACATTGTCCAGGTGCCCTGCTGACCCCATTCTCCCTTTCTCCGTAAAGCAGCCTGAGTGTGGAGAAGGCAGCATCAACAGAGACAGAAGAGGAGCAGCCAGGGGAATGCCAGAGTCTCAACCAGGTGGTGGTGAAGAAGATCAGTGAAATCTGCAGGGTTGTCAATCAGGTAACAAATGTGCATACAGCACTGACAGAGCTGCCAGTCATGAGATGGCTTTGATGAGAAGAACCTCTGGAGGTTATCTGGTCTGGGCTCAGCTCAGAGAAGGGCCTGGGGAGCCAGTTCACCTGGTGGAGTCCCAGCTTGGTGGTCAAAGGAAAAGGGACTCAGTCTGGTCCTAAGCCCTTCTTGCTGTCTTCTGTGGCTGTGCAAGCAACAGAACCAATCTTTCTTCATCCTTTGCAGCGCTTGCTGCTGCAGGACCTGCATGACAGCCACATATGCAACTCATTACTGGTGGCAGAAAGTGAGGAGGACATCTGGAAGAGTGAAACACCCTATACTTCATACAGGCAGCGTGTGATGCCCACAGATGGTATGACTATCCCCTTGGCCATGCCTCAGCAGCAGTGCTGCTGCCTGCCCAGGAGTGCCTAAGATCTCAGCTTGCACACTATGGCCCCAGCTATGTCCTATGTTATTTACAGATTACTCTGTAGAGGAGAGCTACCAGCCCCGGGACTACCTGGCTGCCACCATGCAGTTCATGCCAGGGCACTTTGCTTGTGAGGTGGTGTGGAGCACACTCATCCATGTGCATTCACGCCTCAAGATGGGCCCCAACATGGGGGTCTCACGAGGTACGTGCAGCCCAGGTTCCTCCTGTTTGGCGTGTCAGGACTCTGGCTGCTGGCTGGATTGGCACACAGAGAAGGGGATGTGGGATAGCTAACAACCCACGTTGCCCACAGCTATCCAGGCACTTCGCTCGGTGCTCAATGCCTTCTCTGTGGTGAACAGGAAGAATATGTTTGTCTACCAGGAACGGGCCACTAAATCTGTTTTCTACCTCCGGTAAGAAGCCTGCATGACTTGTTGGCCTGACCCTGCCTTGCTATGTATGTTACATGAGACTGAGAGTCCTTGGGGCAGAAAGTGTCTGCCCAGCCTCAGGAACCATGTTGTGACCCAAGCAGCAAATACCTTACTTCTGATGAGTCAGTGTCACATCAAGCCAGGCCCTTCCTGCTCTCCCTGTGCTAAGCCTTTACATGGGAGGAAAAATGATGGGTTTTTGAGGGAGCCAGAGAGCAGTTTTTCCCACAAACTCCATATTCTAAGGTCTAGTCCCCAGAAAGTGCACAGGGGAGAGCAAGGGAGACATGGATATTCTGTGGATGTATGATGCTGCCATCCTTGGGAATGGAGGCTGACATGTCTTTCTCCTGTGTTCAGGCTGACTGAAACCACCCACAGTGGGAAGGTGTGGGAAGCAGACAGCAGCCTTAGTGCATCATCTCGCTCGCTGGCACTGACACGCAGCCAGGAGCCCATTTACACTGAGGATCTAATGGTGAGTCTGCTGCTTTCTGGGAGTGGATATGGGTGCTCATGGTCATGGGAGTGGAGGGAACTCTGTGGTTCCAGCAACCTGGACTTTATGCAGGATAAAACTTATATTGTAGATATGTGGAGTGGGGCAGCAACACTGTGTGGCTTCTGCCTGACCTTGCTGACAGCCTGGAACAGTGATGGATCTAGATTTCATATGGAAACTACTTCCACGTGGCTGTTCTTGCTTCTCCAGGGTTCTCGTTCCTCTCTGGACACAGCCTCATGCCGTAGTGTGGACTCTGCCCGCCCTGTGGGACAGATAGACAGACACATCCAGCTCATGGTTCATGGTGTTGCCCCAGCAGGTATGTGTTATAGCACCTGGTAGCAGGTGAACTGTGCTGATGTAAAGCAGAGGAACAGAGCTCTGCTCCCTGCCCTCTTTGCTTGAACAGCAGAGAAGGAATCTCCCTCCTGAGCAAGCTGCTCTTCCTTAGCCCAGAGCTGCTATCTGTTCTGTGTGGGTGAAAATGTAAGGAAAGGATCCACAGCCCACAATGAAACCTCCTGCAGACCAGGTGGCTTATGCCAGCTTTCCCTTTGCAGGAGTGCATTGGTCTTTGCCTACGGTACCAGCAATCTTTTGGAATCATAAACCCATAGAAAAGGATGTCTGAATAAACTGATGGTGGGGAAAGTCATGTTCCCAGTGGGAAGGGACTGTGAGAGTAGTACGTGTTGAACAGGCAGGGAGGGGTGGCTGTGGATGGGGTGAAAAAGCTGCTTTTACCTCTGCTCACTTGTCAGGGCCTGAGATCACGGATGAGCTGGTGAAAGTGCTGCGCAGACGCCTGGATGAGGCCACCCTGGATATCATCACTGTGATGCTGGTGCGGAACTGCAAGCTGACTCCAGCAGATGTGGAGGTACTTCACTGGCTGTCTCCTCTCTTCATGCCAGAGCCCAGAACATTTTCCTACATTTTGACCTGCCTAAGCTTCTCCTGCCCTACGGAAGACCAGGGAAGTTTGCTACCTCCTGTTCCCTGCTGCAGTGCTTGGTTAGGCTAGTGTTCACTGAGGTATATACTGTGTGGGTGCCAGGGCAGGTGGGAGATCCCCTTTGCTGGGTGTGCAGCATGACAGGGCTTCCCTGTGAGTACCCCTGGAATGTCTGCCCACATCTTGGGGCTGTCCTGGACAGGGCCTGGAGTTGCATGATCCTTGTGGGTCCCTTCCAAGTCAGAATATTCTGTGATCTGTCTCAGGGCACTGTGTATGGATTCTGCCCACCACACTCTCCCTTTGCAGAGCCAGTTGGCATAATTTATATCAGTATTAGAGTCCTGGGGCATCCTGCTAGTCCCAGCTGGGTTTTAAAGCCTTCTATGTGCAGTTTATCCAGCCCCCTGGGACGGCACCCACAGAGGTCCTGCAGTTCTCCCTGCCGCCCTCGGCCCTGCCCTGGCTGCACGCCGTGGCCTATTACCTGCGCCAGAACCTGCTCATCTTCCTGCACACCCCCAAGTACACGGACAGCAACGTGGAGCACCACTTCAAGGTGAGGAGGGCTGGGATTGGGACACCAATCTGCTCAGCTTCTAGCTGCTGCTGGGGGCATTTGTTGGGGCAGCTCAGACATGGTGTTCCCAGCTCTGCCATGTAGGGTTAGGGAGAAGCTTACTGTAAATCCTGAAGGTTGAGGGAGTTTGATAGGACTGAGCACATCCTGATTAGCCTGGACAGGGCTTGCTTTCACACAAGCAGTCACTTGCTGTGCAAAAAGCAGCAATCACAAAGCTCATGCCCACAGTCATCTCCCAGGATCATGTGAGAAGACCCCCTTTCAGAGCTGAACTTGTCTACTTGCATGGCTCCCTCAGTTCTAAGGACTGAAACATCAGGATTAATAAAAGTTTGGGAGCAACTGCCCACCCCTCAGCGTGGCTATAGCAAAGACAGAGGGTGAGGCTGGATATGTAGTCCCACATAACACTACATAGAGCTGTCAGGGGTTCCTTCAGCCCAGCAGTGATGAAGGCTGTGTTGGCAAGTGTTTTGAGTAGGTCTGGGTCTGCTTCGACAGGTTTAGGGATGAGCTCTGCATACTCATGGGCCTGTTTCTAGTTAAGGCAAGTTCTCTAATCTTTGTCAGTATTCTTCCTTATTCACCTTAGCACTACTTCAACCACAACGGGAGCATCCCTGACCAGGATCTCTATCTGTACAACAAGCCGGGTGGCCAAGGCACTGGTGGAAAAGGTATTGTGCTCAACTCTTCTGAAACAGGGTACGGGGCTGTGTGTTGGGGAGCAGCTTCCCATGCTGGTGAGCTATGAGTGACTGAGGAGGGCCACTGCTGGGGGTGTGTGTTCCTCCAGGGCTGGAAGGTGAGTGAGGTGTGCGCCTGAGGGACTGCACACCTCTGCATCTGTGGAGGAGCGAACTAAGGCCTCCCACAAGAAACCTGCTAAGCTTGACCTGCTGCTGCAGGAAGCAGCTCTAAACACAAGAAGACCTCTGTGTGGGGCACAGAGGCTCCATGGGGCAGGAGGTTGCAGGAGCCTTGCTGCAAGGGGAAATCTGGCTGTGTGTAACTGAACATGGGCTGTGTGGGCAATGTCCTTGTTTTTTTCTCTGGACTGCTGGAGGAGGGACTGGATAGGGCCCATCCTGCAGCAGGCTGTCATGCCATGTTTTGTCCAGGCCATGTGGTCTGTCACCTGGCCATTGTGTGTCTTGTGCCCCTCGTGCACTGTTTGAATGTTCTTCTGTTATGTAGGTACCATGTCGGACCTTGTGCAGCACCTCTTTCCACTCTCTCATTTCCAAGGTAGCACCTGTAGCTCCAAGTATTACTCCATGTCCTTTTCCCATGCAGCTCTCTGATCCCTGCTGTTCTTGTTTTCTTTGTGTTGTGGCTTCAGCTCTGATTCCTCTGTGTGTTTGTGTGTGTGTCCTTCTTACCCCTCAGCTCCAGCTGAGCCCCGTTTCTTGCTGGCTGGATAAGTGAGCAAACAGAACCTGCTGCCCTGAGGTGGCAGCTCTGCAATTCCCAGCTGCTGAGGATCCGTGTGCTGCCCTGTTAGCTTGCAAGCAGTGAACTCCAAAGTCCTGCACCTTTTTTCCCCACAGGTTCAAACAGGCATCTCCTCCCTGAGGAAGATGGGAGTCCTGATGTTTCAGATGTCATTGATGCTCCAGGGTGTAGCATCATCACTCTGCCAGTGGCTGTGTCCTGGTGTGGGGCGTTCCCTTTCGTAGCAAGGGGCTGGAGTGGCCAGGCACCACTAGATGTGTGCTTGGTGTTTCAGTGAGGCTTTCAGAGGGGGCTCAGAGTCCCTCACAGATGGGAGATAACAGCTCTCTAACATCCCACCTCCAGTGCACCAGACAGTAAGACCCTTGGCAGTTCTTGCTAAGGTACCTCATCCTATAGCTCCAGAACTCAGATCTTGGGTTTCTTAGGTGTTTCTTACCTGTTCTTTAGTGGTTGTATTTCAGGTTCTCTGTGCTCTAGGAAGCCTTGTTCCCTGGACATGGATGAGAGCCTTTCTGCTCTTTGGGCAGGGGCTGGCTGCTGACCTGGCCTACTTGGAAGCACTGCCATGGGGAGTCAGCTTCTGTTTCCTCTCTGGTCCATAGCAGGGCTTCTCCTGTGTGGCCCAGGGCTTCACAGCATGTGAGTTGTGAAGCAGGAACCACACTCCTGCTCTGCAGCTCTGACCCGCCCTGTTGTGTGTGCATAGGGCTCAGCATAGAGAGGTGACAGGCAGGGTCTGAATTTTTCTGTGCAGCGACTCCAGGCTAATCCTAGCCTGCCTTGTCCCCAGTCCTGCTGGTTGGAGTGCATGGGGAAGCACCTAATCTTGTTCAGGTGTACAGTGAGAAGGGGACTGTGAGTGTAATCTGTAACGAGGTGTCATATCTGCAAGGACTCGATGTCCTTCACAGCCTGGAGAGAGCTGCTGGAGAGTATCTGGGGCCTGTACTCTGTTCCTTAAGAGGACAGGGATGGGGAGCCCCATCCTGGATAGATCTGCCTAAAGGCTCTCCTGGTGCAAATGGAGATACTTTCCTCTTGCATGTGGGACTGGACAACCCAGGAAGCTCCTTCAGGGCAAGGTGAAATCTACTGTGACTATACAGGAGAGAGATTCTTGCAATGATGGGGATCTCCTGTGCCAAACACCATGCTTCTTACCCTGGCTCCCCACAGGCACAGCTAGCCTCTGCTCCCGTGGCTGCTTCCCCTCCTTGGGCCCTGCCTGCCACGTGACACGGTGCAACTGAAGTGGTGACGTGATGGTCCCAGCTGCGGGGTGGCCAGGCTGTAGGCAGGCATTGCAGGGGTGTACTTGGTGCTGTGCTGATGGAGGCTATCTTGGGCTCTGCCCCGCAGGAATCGCGTGCATTGCACTGACGTTCGTGGATGAGCATGGCAGCCCCACCTTGCTGCCTCACGGGGAGAGGCCTGACCCTCTGAAGCTGCCTTCCCCCTCGCCCATCGCGGGCCTGCTGCAGGACACTGACTTCGAAAGCCTCACTGCAGTCAGCAGGCACCAGCCAGGGACTGACACCCAGCCTTCAGGTAAGGAGTTGGCCACCATCTGCCAATTGCCTGCTGTCTCCACATCCCCTGGGGTACCTCAGAGGGCTGGTGAAAGCAGGGTTGCAGAGCCATGCAGGGCTACCCTTTCCCCACAGAACCCTGCGTGCTGGTGCGCCTGGATATCTGGGAGAAGGGCAACATCAGCCTGCTGCAGCTGTCGGAGAAGCTGCGCGGGGCCTTGCGTCATGCTCTCTGCGACGCCGTCATGGAGTTCCTTGTGCTGCCAGCCCCGCTCTGCGTGGAAGCTGCCTGCCCCATGAATGCTGCAGACCTGGAAGACCTGAGCTCTGCAGGTGAGAGCCCAGCCACAATCACCGTCGAGAGCCTCCAGCCAGCCTTGCTCCTCCTGCCTGGCCTGCAGGAGCTTGGCTGTGCTGGGGGAAATCCGGTTAGGTGGGCCAGAAGGGAGGAAGTTGCTCTCCCCTCTGCCAGCTGTGTGGTGTGATGTCTTGGGGAAGAAGCATCATAGACATTAGTGTTGGAAGAGATATTTAAAGGTCTGTCTGCTCCCCAAGACTGAATCTACTTTGCTGGATGTTACTGAGGGCTCTCTCCCTTCTCTCCATCCAGGCTCCAGCCAGACACAGTGGGGTACATGGGGACATCAGCAGCTTTGCAGAGGGAGGCTCTGCAGAGTCTGATTTGCTTTGTCTCCACAGGAGGCCTAAGGAGGACCATGTCAGAGACCAAGGGCCTGGCTCTGGCCAGTGGGGGACCTGGCAGGAGCTGTCCTCCACCCTTGCACTTCACCTCCGCCCCTTCGTCAAGCTCTGGAGAGCCAGTGACACCCACGAGCAAGCTGGGACGCCGCAGCTTCTGGGACATGCTGGTAATGTTGCTGCAGGAGCAGGGCCTGTAAGTCCTCATGGTGTGTCAGGCCAGGAAGAATGGAGAGATGGGATCTGGCTGGGAGTGGGGGGCCAGGCTGGTAGCAGGGACTTTGAGATCAGAGCACTGACTATGTTGTGCATGTGCACAGCATTAACTTAGCCCTTTCTGCCCTAGAGCAAGGCAGAGTCCTCAGAGCTGGGCAGCCCCAAGACTACTGATGACATTGTGCTGGAAAGGCCAGAAGAGGCTCGCACGAGGCGGCGCCACAAGACTGAGAATGTCAAGCAGCACCTGAGCCAGGATCGAGCCACAGCTGAACTGGAACAGGCACAGAGGCAAGCACAGCCTGCAGGCTGGACAGCCAGCATGTTGTTCCCCCCATCTGCTGTACATTGCCCTGCATCCTGTCTTCCTGCTGGCTCTATGTGTATCTCAGCCCTCTGGACCACATTCCTTTTCCTTGTAGTTTCTCCCTTACACAGACGGTTTGGGAGAGCTGCCTTCCACACACAAAGCCTCAGTCCTTATTGCTGGGGTGCTGCTGGGAGCACAGCTGGTTCTCCCTGCCAGAGATCTCTCTGCATTGTGGGGCCCTGTGCAACAGCTGATACCTGTATGGCTACTGACCAAGAGTGACCCAGCTCAAGGATTGTATCAACCCCAAAAGGAGGCTCCCAGGGCTCTGCTCTGGAGCTGCAAGGGGACTGTTGCACTTTTGTGCCTTCACTGCAATTGACTGATTTAGTGTAACTGTGCTTCCCTTCCCTGTTCTCAGGCGCCGAGCCTGCCAGTTGGAAGAAGGAGATGTAGGTACCATGCACCCGCTCTTCAATCAAACCTGCCAGCAGTGGATGGCATTCATGAACCACCTGGGTATGTGTTTCAGGTCCCAGCTCCTCCAGATGGTTTGGGAGTGGGCCTTTATATCCAGAACTCTCAGGACAAGTCCTCTCATGGCACCATCCATCTTCATCCCTTGCTGATCTCTACCTGACTCTCCCCAAATCTCTCCAGAGTCACTTTGCTCTCAGGGCCAGCATCAGCATTAGAAAGCTGTGGCAAGAGTCCTGGCATGTGTGTGTGCATCTGAACAAACCTCCTAAGACCTGTGGTTACATCTGCCATACTCCAAGTCTAGGGCTTGCTGAACTTGGCTTCAGCTGCTGTGGAGAGATCTGGACTTCAACAACCAGCTGTGGTAGTGATTTAGCTCCCAGATGTAGCAGGGAAGGAGTATCTGAGCCTCTGCAACATGCTCTGGGACTGTGAAGTTGCACAGGACATCCTCACTCTTGCAGCGAGGGAGGGAGAGAGAGGAGTGCCCTTCATATGGGGGGATTTGGGGTTGTGTGGCTGCCTTGGTTGCTACTTTCTGGTTACCTTTCACTTTGGTGTTTGTACATCCTCTCACACTCCTGCTGGCAAAGTAGATCTCTCTTCCTCTGATGAGGAGTAAGCCAGGGAACAAGGAATAAGTGGGGGAATAAAGCACTGTGCTCAGAGTGTACAGAGTTTGGTGCAGGTCCCACTTTGGGCCAGAGCCTGAAACCAGGGGTTATTTTAGCCTTCATCTTCTCCTCCCTATAAGGTTCTTGTTCTCCAGCTGTGCCTGCCTCAGGCCCTTAGCCCTCTCCACTGCTCCTGTGGGTAGGATGTGGCTCTGGGGCAGCTTGGCACTTTATCCTACAGTACCTCTTCCATGCAGGGTGCCCGTCAGTGCAGCAGTGCTCCTTGGAGATGGTTTCTCGTTTCCTCCTGTCCTCCATCCTAGTGGAAGTGGTCAACCTGGTCACTGCCCTGGCGAGTGACACCACTGTCAAAGTGTTTGAGCAGATCTGGTGAGTTATGCAATTCACAGGTGGCCGTTTGGCACCAGCAAATTTGATTACAGCTCTGTCAGCCACATTTGGGGCTCTTCTTTTCAGCTACCATCGGGGCACTGCCTTCCTGCCCTATAAGCCTGGCCAGAGTGCCAGCCCTCGCCCTGGAGCCATCAGACACTTCATCCTGCTGGGACGCAACTTCCAGCAGTGGCGTTGCAGCACAGAACAGGGTGAGTGCCTGGCCACTGTCCTTGGGACTGTGTGCTGGGGTCTCTTGAGGTGGGACATGTATGAACAGGGCTCCCCTCCTTACAGACTGCTTGCGCACAGAGGTGGGCAGTGTCTTGTCCCCACTTTTGAGATCTTGCTCTTGAATTTGTAACAGCTAACCTCAAGACGAGCTGAGCAGTACTGTTGTAAAACATCCTGTCATGCCACCTTAATGGCATGTGGCGTGTAAGAGTGGGATGAACTGGTACTGAGGGTCATAACTGTGGCTTCTTTCAGTTCACAAGGGGCTCCAACGCTTTGAGGCCATGGAATTCAGCTCAGTAGAGAGAGGCTCTGATCCCAGCCTTGTTGGTCGAGACCTGGTGCCCCGGCAAAGGTTGCTCTTCATGGAGATCATTGACAAAAAGGTAGTAATGGTACCTCCTCAAAAGCAGTTTCCAACTGACCCAGGTCTAGAAAGAGGAGAGGAAAGGGTGCCTCTGCAGGCAACCAGCTTTCCATAGGGAAGAGTCCTCCGAAGCAGCAGTGCCGGATGTCTCTACTTGTGTCACACGCAGAGCTGTGGGTTCCCTGCAGCACTCTAGGGAATGCCAGAGGCAGCAGCCCTCACTGTCTGAGTTCAGTTGTCCTGCTGTGGGCTGTAATTGCCCTTTCCCTGCCCACAGCAAGGCCTACATCAGGCTGGGCACTTGTGCTGCCAGTGCAAGCAGCTGCTGCTGTGGCTGTTAACAGGGGGCTGTAATTGAGCTGTTGCCACTCTCTCTGTCCCAGCCTTGTCATCTGA
Source organism: Atrichornis clamosus (assembly GCA_013400975.1). Taxonomy (NCBI): domain Eukaryota; kingdom Metazoa; phylum Chordata; class Aves; order Passeriformes; family Menuridae; genus Atrichornis; species Atrichornis clamosus. Next base: position 17,154 of record WBMZ01012071.1, on the reverse strand, counting down.
AACTGGCTGCAGCTGCAGCAAGTACCACCAGAACACTTGGAGCAGCCTTTGCCACCATGCAGGCCCTCTCTAAGCATGTCCTTCAGTCTTCCTCCCTCTCCTCTCTCTCCAGCTGACACTCTACACCTACAACTGGTCCCCAGACCTGGGGGCCAACCTGAACTGCTCCCTGACTCGCCTGCTGCAGTGGCAGAATGCCCGGTCCCACATCGTGCACTGCCTGCTCAGCCAGAAGCTGGGACTCTTCCACCACCATTGCTTCATGGACACACCATGGCATGAGGACAGCAAGCAGGTAGGGCACCTCACCAGGCAGGGCAGTCTTTCTTTAGGAGGGGCCTTGACAGTTTGGGAGTCTGAGGAAGGTTGCAGGCATCTTTTGTGTGCTGGTTGGCAAGGCATCCCCAGGCACTCACACATCCTACTTGACCGTGTCCAGCCAGACTGTTGCTCTACTCTTGGAGACAGAGGTGGAAAGGGAAGCCAGGTCCTCTTGCTGGCAGCATTTACCTGTGACTGAACTATTTAGGGTGATGGAGGATGAGGAATAGGTTTCCCACTGCACATAGAGCAATGCTGGGCCCAGGCCTGCTCCTCTTGGGACTGGTAGTGGAGAAGGTTAACAGAGATCTCAGCAGATGGCCAAAATCAGATTTACTCTATTCTTATGGGTTTTTGCTCCAAGTCTGGCAGTAAGGAGGCCTTCACGGCTATGTCTGTTTTGCTTAGGAGCCAAATCCTTTCCTGAACTCCACGTTGGAGGTGGATGCGCTGATCCGGAGCCCGTGTCCCCCACCTAGCAAGGAGCAAGGCCGGCTGAGCAGCTCTGCCCGCAGCCTCCCGTCTCTGCACTTCCATCCCGACGTGGTGCCCTTTGACGAAGCTCTGCGGGACGTTACCACAATCAGGCGCGTACCCCATGGGCCTGACTCAGGACCTTTTGACCCCGTGGCTCGGCATGGGGCCCAGTTCCTGGAAATCAAGAGCATGGAGAGGAAAGGTAAAGCAGGGGTGCTGGTATCACGGGAACCTGCCTCATCATCTCACTTCTAGAAAAGGAGATCAGAACATAACGAGTTTTGACAGGGTACAGTTCTCTGCAGGGATAGGTTATGGCCTGTTTAGGGTGGGAGTGAAGGAGAGTGGCTATGCTTGGGTGTGTGGCTTGATGCTCTTGTGACTGCTCTTTTCCTCCAGAACTGGAGAAACAGATGAAGATTGAAAATCTCTTTGTCACCTGGCAGCAGAGATCGGCTCAGTCCAACATGCCCATCAGTGTGAGTGCAGCCTGTGCGGGCGATGGGCTGGGCCTTCTTACAGCACACTGGGAGCACCAGCTTCCCTGTGGCAAAAGGGAGCACTGGAGCTCCGAGCAGGGTGTATGCTGGGGATGGTGCTTGGCAGTGGAGCAGTGTTTTCTTCTTGAACTTTTGAGGTTGTTGGGCTCTGAACTACACTTGGGCATGGGGCCTCACTGCCCAGCACTGGAAAGGCTCTGAAGTAGGGGGTTCCCCCAGCTGACTCCGTGTGAGCAGCATTGGAGTGTCAGGGACAACTTGTTCCCAGCCTCCGTGAGGGGTGTGTGCTGTAACCATGCTTCTCTCGTGTCGTGCAGCTGGCAGACCTGGAGACTCTGAAGCAGTCCTCACGCCTGGTTCACTACTGTGCCACCCCCTTGCTCTTTGACCCAGCCTTCCGGCAGCAAATCCAGACTGACCAGCTGGGCAAGGTAGAGGGGAAGGTGAGTGTCAGCAAGCACCAGTGGGGTTGGGCTTTGTGCACTGGGACAAAGGAGCACTTTTTTCCCAATAAAGTGCTGCTCTGGCCTCACTCCTGCACTGGGACAAAGGAGCACTTTTTTCCCAATAAAGTGCTGCTCTGGCCTCACTCCTGCACTGGGACAAAGGAGCACTTTTTTCCCAATAAAGTGCTGCTCTGGCCTCACTCCTGCATTACAGGATGAATTTGAACTGAGTAAGATGGAGATTGAGGAAGTCATTGGGTCCTCAAAGCCTTTCTCCTGCAGCTACACTATCCCTGGAGAAGATTGATTTCCTTTTCCACCCAGGGAATTCAGGGCTGAGTCTAGAGAAGCCATCAAGGGCGCTGTCTGGTACTGATCTGTTAAGGAAGCAAAACTTGCCTTATGCATTCAGCAGCCAGACCTGGTAAACCTTTCTTGGACCCAACAAATAGCTGAAACAATTGAAAGCAAACCAGTTGCATCCTGAGCAGGTTGCAATCTGACAGACTCTAACCAGTGCAGATCCCATACCGGCTGTTCACAGTCTCTGTGTGTGTCAGAAGGGAAGAACAAGCTGTTGTAATTTATCAAAATGTCAAAAGGATTCTGACAGGGTCTTTAAGCAGAGGTTGCTAGAGAAATTGAACACTCACAAGTGAAAGGGAAAGTATCATCACAGAATGAAAACTTCACTTTGTTTTTGGAACAGAGCAAAATGAAAATTGGTTATTGGATTTGAAGAGCCTGGCAGCAGGGTTTTCAAGGTGGTGTATTGGGTTCAGTATCTCCAGGTCTCTTACTGGGACATGTGAGATGCCAAGCTTTGCAGTGCTGGAGGGCTGTTCAGATTGGTCAGAACAGAAAAAGGAACTCAAGAGGTACCTGAGTAGCCTGTGAAATGAGAGCTATTGTGGGAGCTGGAACCTGGTTCTCAGTAAAACTGAGCACAATGTGGAGATAAATTTGAACTCTCTTGTATTGTACACTCACTGCAGAGCCTGTACAGAGCAGACATCTCAGTGGTTTCTTCAATTTGTGAACAGTTGAATACAGCAGACACACTGGTTAGAGTACATCAGAAAGGGCTTTTAGTATAATGGGTAATATTCTAATAAATTTCTAAAATACTAGTGTATTAATGTCTTCATCTGGCCAGTAAGTGTGAGACCAAACATCTTGTGGCAAAGGCACTGAACTGGGGAGAATTGGAGAAGGTCAAACAGTAGCTGGAGAGATGCCAGGTAAAGAGACCTCTCTTGTGGTTGGTGGAGCAGATAGGCAGAAAGCCAGATAGAAACACATAACAGAGCTGCAGGGTTGAGGTAGAGAGATCAAAAAAAGAAGCCTTAGTCTCTCACAGCACAAAGAAGAGAAGTATTCAAGACATCAAAAGGAGAACAGAAAAGATTTAGAAGAAAACACTATTCCTTTTCAGTGCTACTGAATTGCTAGGAAATCCTGAGAAATCAGCAGGATTCATAAGGGGATTGGACTCTTACCATGGCAATAGGAGCTGAAGTTCTGTTGAGCTTTGCATGAACCAGTTGTGAGCCACTAACACTTTGTGGAAGCTGTTCTGTGGGGGCAGATGTGAATTCAGGCACAGGATAGAATTACAGGCTGTTGCAGTGCTGTTGAGTCAGTCCATGGCTGGGTAGATCCTGGATCTTACATTCTGGCACATGCACTGGGATGGTGTTTGGGGAACCAGCTGTTAGTGCTCTCTGACAGAGAGAGATCTACCCTCTGCTCAACCAGGGCACCTGGTGTCCTCTGCTGGGGCCCACAGCAGGTCTCCTTAGGAATGACTTTCTCTTCCAGAAGCGCCACCGCTCCAATGACTCCACAGCGTCAGGGAGGGACCGCAGCCACAGCTGTGACTCGGCGGAAGCACTGCCCTGCAAGGCGAAGGAGGAGCCGTGGCTGCAGGAGATGTGCAATGCCTTCCTGCAGCAGTACATCCAGTACCTGCAGAGCATGGGCTTCATTCTGGTCCAGGTGCGGCCACCCTCACCTACCACTCGCAGGTCAGTGGCGTGCTGGGGACCCTGGTGTTGGAGCAGAGCCAACGTGCTGAGCCGTGCCCTGGTTTGGAACAAGAGATCTTGGCTCCCTCCTTAAGGCTGTCTCTGCTCTCATTTCCAGTAGTACAAGCCGGATCCGAGCTCTGGCAGCAATGGGCGTGGAGGGCAGAGGGTCCTTTTCCTACACAAAGCCAAAAACAGAGGGGAGTCCAAAGGTGAGTGCATTTCTGTTACAGGAGTGGAACTGGGATGAAAGTCAGTCTGTGGAGTGGGGAAGTTATGGTTGGCTTTTGAAAATGTTTCAGGCAGAAAGGATGTGGGAAAGCATCAAAGCCAGCATGTCTAGGCGAGTGCCATCTTTGGGAGTTTGGGTCTGATGAGGCTCTCTTTGCCCTCCTGCATGTCCTCCTACAGGCCTCAGAGCCCCTTCTTGGGATTGGGTGGAGCCAGGGCAAATATCAAAAGACTGGCAGCAACTTGGAGGGGCTAGAAGAGGAACAGGATGACCTAGGGCAAGGATAGCTGCCTTTGGATGAGATTCTGGAGAACTACTTGTTAGAGAATCCTCAGCATCTATGGTTAAGGGCAACTCAGGGATAGAAGGATCTTCAGTAAGAGTGAAACGAATGCTGAAGTTAGAGAGGTCAGAGGAGATAAGCCTGGAATGGCTCTACTGTGAGAGCAGGCTAAGGTTTCTCATGGTATAAAGAAGTGGCACCTAGAGAGGAACAACTCAGAGCTCTGCAAAATTGCAGCTAACCTGGAAAGGGATTGACCCTTTGCTGTCTTATTCAATACAACACCTAGAGACCATGAAATGAAAGTTTCAAAACTAAGGGGAGTGTTTCTTTGAACAGCAGCTAACAGTGGTCATCGTCAAAAGGTTTGTGAACACTTAAGAGCTTACATGACTTTTCTGAACATGAGCTTACTAGACAGAATAGGTAAGTACCTGGAAAAAGAAATCCATTGGAGTCTCTCGGTAGGCAGAAACCACCCGTGGCTCATGGAATCACCCAGGGATGATGGGAGCACAGTGCATTTACTCACCCTTTTCTGACACTATTGGCACCTGCCTTTGGCTCATGTTGGTGCAGGACTGTGGGTAAGACAACACCTTGCAGTTAAAATGAGAAGAGAGCAATCTGTTGGAGCAAGTTAAGAGGGGGCAGATGAATTTGCTGGCGGCTAAACTCTGAATAGAGACTGGATGTCTCCCATAAACTGCTGTGTCGGGCAGGCATTATGGTCTGGGGACACCTCAGCAGGGAATGAGGTTCTGTGGACAACATCGTTCCTTGGCTCAGTCCTTGAACTCTAGAGGCACCCAGTCCTGAGCAAGCAGGAGGTGAAGGGAGCAATTGTGCGTGGTGTGGTCTCAAAGGCTGTTTATTAGGTTTGTTAGGATTCTTTTCACTGTCAGCTCTGGCATATCTGCTCTGCTCTCTCCACTGAGATTGCTTAGTTGATGAGGCTCCTCTATTTCCCCCTCTGCCACAGAGCCTTGTGGCAGCTTCACACCCCTATATGCCAGAGAGCCTCTTCAGCTTTGTTTTTCTCTTTCCAGAGCACAAGCCCTGCTGTTGCCACCTACCATCTACAGAGAGCTCTTCCAGGTGGGATTGTGCTCATGGAGTTGGCCTTCCAGGTAAGAAAGAACAAAAAACAAAGTATGATCTCTGGGGATTCAGGGACAGTCTTCAGAGGTGACCAATGGAGTGGCGAGGAGTGCAGCAGGGACATGTGATTCTTCATTAGTCCTGCTTTTTCCACAGTCCTGCAAGACTGAGATCCGTTAGATGATTCTGCAGGGCTCAGAGCAGTAAGAGTTTCCTGGAGGAAGGATATGAAGGGCTCAGCACCAGTTAGGGTGCTCTGTGCTCAGCCACATGTTGGCTGGTCTGGCTTGGCTCAGACAGGAGGGGAGACAGAGCATGGGGTGAGAGTGTCTGGGACCCAGCCCAGAGGGTGAAGCGTGGGGACTGTGCTCTCTGTGGAGAGGCCCAAGGCTGTGCTCACGTGCTCTCTCCTGCAGGGCTGTTACTTCTGTGTGAAGCAGTACGCGCTGGAGTGCTCGCGGATCCCCATGGGCCAGTCCGTGAACTCGCAGGTAATGGCTTTGCAGGCACAGCTGGTGCTCCTCAGGATCAGGGGATGCTTTGTGGGGAGGAGTGGTCTCTGGAAGAGAACGGGGTTTTCAGGCATAGCAAGTTCTGGAGAGCTCTGCTCCCACCTCATGGAAAAGCAGAACTGCGTGGAGCCTTCTGCAGCCATGTGCCCTCCATGGCATTCTGCTGGAGCAGAGCTGGAGTGCAGTAAAAGGGGGTGGAAGGTTTGGCAAGAGGATGACTCTTGTCCTAGCTTGGGGAACAAGACAGAGTAGACTGGGGAGGAATAGGAGCAATTCTGGCAAAGATGACTACTCCAGGGAAAGTCGGTGCGTGGAAAACCAGAAGCTGTCTTCTTCTCTTGGAACAAGAAGGAAGTGGAGTGGGAACAAGATTGCCTTCCTTTTGCCAGAGGAGATTACTTTCTGCACCAGAAAGATTCCTTTATACCTCTGTCTGTGCCTTGCTCTACAACACTGGGGGGCTGCCTGCTCCCTTCTCTTTTGTCGTGTCAGAGTGTCTCCTGCCTGTTCTCAAGGGCAGTGGGTGGCTGTCTAGAGGCTGCCTGGCTGAGACAGGAGGCATGTATGACCACACTGTCCTTTCCAAGGTGTCTCTGTAGCAAGGCTGCATCTTCCCTATGCTAAGAGTGTCTCTCCTAAGCTTAGAGCCTTCCAGGACCTTGTCTGAGGATTTGCTGAGCCTTTCCTGGAAAGCTCACACATGCGCAGGGCAGTGTTACCAGGCTGCATCTGGCATTGCAGGGAACGGTCTCTGGCTGACTTGGGAAAAGACTTGGCCTGGTTTTGCAGTTGGTCCTGGGAGCAACAGGCAAGAGACATGGATGGGGCTTGCTGCAGGGGCCTGGCCAGCCTTCCCATGCACTGGGGCTAACCCACAGTTCCTCTGGGTGCAGCAGTTGAGCTCCTCTACCCCTTCTTTCCCCTTATCCCATCCTGGACCTGTGCAGGACAGGCTGGATGCAGGAACAGGGCTGGGCAGTGCCTTGTCTCTCTTCCCACTGGCTGTGCATCTCTCTCCATCAGGACATTCTTACAGCCAGAGCTCGCAGCAAGAGCTGCATGGGACCCAGCTCCGTCTCTGAGTCTGCGGTATGTCCTCTCCTCCCACTGCCATGCTGAACATGGCAGGACCTGCCAGTGCAGAGCTGAACCTCCCACTGGCTGTGCTTCCACCCTCCCTGCCCCAGTGCCCGGCTGCAGGAGCTGCCTCTTGCCTCCTGTGCCAGTGTCTTCCATAGCAGTACGTAGCACAGCGGGCAGCACAGCTTGGGAGGAGAATGGGGTGGGCTCCAGGTGCCGGCATGGGGGCAGCACCTTGTGTTTCTTGCTCTTTGACCCACCTGTCTTGGGGCAGGGCTGTGGACTCCTCTCTGGGTTCATCTTGGCTGTGTGATCTGCCCTCTGGCTCATGCAGCAGCAGTACAGGTGATGCAGAGAGTGAGCGCAGCCAGTTCTCCTCCCAGTGCCTCCTGCCTGCTGGTTTTCCCTGCTTGCCCCCTTCTTACACCAAGGGATTGTGATGTGAGTCAACTGCCCAAAGGTGTCAGAAAGCAAAAAAACTGTGGATTCCTGGCATGAGGGCAAGGCTCAGCCCTTTACCAGTGCTGTTCCCTGACACAGTAGCTGCAGTTGTGCTGAGAACATGGTCAAGGGAGAGTGTGTGAAGGCTGGTGCTGCCCCAGTGAAGAACCAGCGATGGCCATGTGCTGGAAGGATCCTCTGGGCACAGCTGTGACACACCAGCCACCTCTGGGTCTGGCTGCCCTGCAGCAAGTCTGGGTGCCTGTTAGTTACTGAGCACAGGGCAATAGCTGCTGTTGCCCATCTCCATGTCCAGCCACTCCACACAGGCTCCTGTGCTGCCTCCTACTCTCAAGGGATGTTCAGGAAGTCGGTCTTTGCTGTAGATCCAGAACTTGCTGGGGCTTCAGCCCCAGTGTGTCCCGTTCCTAGGCAGTGCAGAGCAGTGCTCAGCTGAAAGAAGGCTGTGTCCTCTCTACAGCCATGTGGCTTTCAGCTCAAAGCAGGGATGAACCTCAGGCCGAGAGAGAGGCAGTGAGATCAGTCTGTGCTGCTACTGGAGACCAGGAGTGGGGTCGAGTGTGAGAGGAGCCACCAAGCTGGATCCCTTGGGGCCAGACCTGCAGGTGTGCTCTTTGCACTGTGCACACACTTCGGGCTGCATCCTGTTCTGATGCTGGGGCAGCTGCACTGGCTCTGCCATGCCTTGTCAGCAGGGCTTTGCAGGAGGGTGTGAGGTGCCTGGTAACATTCCTGCCTTGACTCCCTGTCCCTCCACAGCTCTCTATGCTCTTCACGGAGGAGTGTGACAAGGTGCGGGACCTCATGCACGTGCATTCATTCAGCTACGACTTCCACCTGCGCATAGTCCACCAGTATCTCTTGGGCTCCCACATGACTCTCCGCCAAGGCTACCATCTCACCAGCTTCCTGGAGGATTTCATTGCCCATCACCCTGACATCCCCAAATTTGGCCGTAACCACGTTTTCCAAGGTACGTAGATCAATATGTCATCAGTCTGGGATTGATCACCAGCCCATAACTTGGCAAAAGGTTTTCATGTTCTTTTCAAATAAACCTGAAATTTGGAGTATTTGGGGAGATGGACAGGGTGAGGGTGACTTGAGGAGCTGAGTTTCAGGGGAAGTCCTTGCTGCCCTGGTGTGGACGGGAGGGACGTTGCTCTGTCTCACAGAGTGGGTGGCAGGACACTGCACTACCCAGGTGAGAGGCACAGAGTGTTTCCTGGGATAGCAGTGTATTTTTCCACTAGGCACACTGGCCCTGCCCACCAACATGATCACTGCACACCAGCTGTACAACTACATTGCTGACCATGCCAACACCTACCACATGAAACCCCTGCGCATGGCCCGACCGGCCACGAGCAATGACAGCAAGAAGGGAACACCAGGCACAGAGCAGAACGAGTATGCGCTGGTCTCCATTTGGAACAGGTGAGTGCATCTGCTGCAAGGTCCTGGAGCTGCTGGAGATTGGTGGCAACCTGCCAGTCCTGGGGACACTGCTCCCAGGTGTCAGCAAAGCTGACTGTTCTACACACTGCCAGACAGCAGTTCTGGCCAGCTCTTCTGAGATGGCCGACAGGGGTGGTGTGCATGTGTGCACATGCTTTTGACATTTCCCACAGCACTTCTGAGGAGTCCTGCTGTGTGGAATTCCCCATGCCCAACAGTTCTATTGTGACCAGGAGCTCTGGAGGAACAAAGTGAGGTTTCCTTCATGCTGATGTACTTTTTTCTCCCAGCTCGGGCTCCTACAAGGACTCTGAAGGTCTGCGTCACCATGATGACTTCGATGTGTCCCTCCTGGTATGTCACAGTGCAGCGCCATTTGAGGAGCAGAGTGAGGCAGAGAGACGCATGCTCCGGTGAGCACTGGGGGCCTGTGGCACCAAAGCTTCCTGGCTGGGGAGGAGGGCTCTGGGAGGGACTGGTCCTGCCTGGGACAGCGCAGGCAGGCTGGTTGATGTCTGGGCACGATCGTTGTGGGGACCTGGGCAGAGAAGCACCCTTTCTGGCAGGGACAGAAGGGTTCATTTGCAGTGCAGTTGTGAGGGCAGTAGCCCTTCCCCAGGTCACAAGTGTCTCCTTGCTCTCAGTTTGCGTTTCTACGTCATCATGACCAGCCAGCGGGAGCTGTTTCCCCGGCTCACGGCCGACATGCGACGCTTCAAGAAGCTGCCGCGCTTGCAGCGGGAAGTGCTGGAGCCTGTGGTGGGCCGGGCGGCCTGGGAGGCAGCGGAGCCGGAGCCCAGCCTGGGGCAGCAGCCAGCGGCAGAGCGGGAGCTGTGGCAGGACGTGGAGGACAGCAGCGAGTTCTACGCCGGGGGCACTCAAGTCAAACTGGGGCCAGGGCTCTTCTACACCTCGCCGCTCTTCCCCTTGCTGGCTTCCGAGGTGGCCTCAGCCCAGAAGCAGCTCAGCAACATGGTGCAACTGGCCAAATGCCACTGCCGCAGGGACAACCTCTGGAAGCGCCTCTTCCTTTTGGAGCCTCTGGCTTCTGACAAGCTGAAGCTGGGCAAGCTCTCGCTGGTGGAGCTGGAGGAGCTCCTCGATGCCGTGCATGGGAAATCCATTGCCGATGTCGACCCCCAGCTGGTGAGCAACAGGGAGGGGGCACAGTGCACAGCAGCTGCTGTTCTGCTCTGGGGATGGAGTGGGGAGCCAGGTGAAGGGGTCTGCAAGTCACATCTCTTCCTGCTTGGTGGGAAGGTAGAGGCAGGAATATAACTCTTAGCTGGCCGGGGAGACTGCATGGACGTGTCTCTAGAGAGTGAATAGCCTTGGTCAGCATCCTCAGTGGGTTGTGAGGGATGTGTCTGGTTTGGGGTCTGAAGGCTGCTGTAGCATTATGGCTGCTGATGCCATGGCTAGAGGGAGGCTGAAAATCAGGCCTTTTCCATGCCTGCAGGAATGCTTCCTGACCATGACAGTCTCCTGGTACCAGAGCCTCATTAAAGTGCTGTTGAACCGCTTTCCCCAGAGTTGTCGGCACTTCCACAATGCTGAGACTGGCACCCAGTATCTGGTAAGACACAGCCTGTCACCCACTGCAGCCTCTGTCCCTGTGTCCCTGTCCTGACTTCTGTACTGGCTCCTTTCTAACGTGTGCTGTGACTGCTGGCAGGTCGTGCTCAACCAGAAGTTCACGGATTGCTTCGTTCTTGTGTTTCTCGATTCTCATTCAGGAAAGACGGTAAGTCCTTGGGAACAGAACAGCAGCTGTGTTGGCTCAGGCCAGGAATTTGTCTAGATTGATCCAGCAGTGGCCAAGGGCAGGTGTGCATGAGAACAGGAGCAGGTCAAGAAGCCTGTAATGCTACTCCTAAATACTGTCCCAACTTCTGAAAATCTGCTGCTCAGGCCCATCCTGAGGTAGAAGTGACCTTTGCATTTATTTAATAGCCCTCCACAGCTGCATTTCCTTGGGTTAATTTCTGGTATCCATGATACCCTTTAAGTGTAGCTCCATGAGGCTGTTGCAGTCTAGGTAAAGAACTTCTTCGGCTTATTTTTGAAGCTCCTACTGTTCTTTCCATGTGATGCCCCTTTGTTCTTGTATTAGAAAACAGTGAGCACTTGATCCTCTTTCCCTTCGCAGGATTGCTTTTGGATCATTTTCTCAGCTGCCTCTCTATCCAAGCTAAGCAGCCCTTCTGTATTCAGTCCAAAGTCAGATCACACTGGGTCTGGCTGGGAGGGGTCACCAGTGCTGTGGGCTGTTCCTACCTGGGCAGAAAGGAAGGGGACCTGCACTGTCAGGGTCTCAGCAAACCTGCAAGGGCCTTCACCTTCACTGGACTTGAGGGCGAAAATACTTTGCTTTCAGCTGTGCTCCCAAGCAGGGTACAGGGTGGGTCACAGGGAATGCAGCTCCACGTGAGAGCAGGGTATCCACAAGAGGCTTCGACAATAAGGTTTCTGCAGAGACTGCAGAGTAACTGATTCCTTATAAAATAAATCACGGTCCATCTGAAAAGCAGGTAGGGGAGACAGAAGAGGTGGTGCTTCTGGAAGGCTGCTCAGTGCCTCCTGCCACCTGATGGTCATAGTGTCACCTTGTGGTCATTGATATGATATACCCAGATCCTCCATCCCCGCTCACAGTGACTCCCATCTTGTAACAGAAACCCTTTGTTTTCATAACATTGTATTCTGTGTTTAGCATTCATCCCATTCCTGTGGCCTCTCAAAACTCTCTCAGGCTTTTTTTTTTTTCATTATCCCAATCCTCTTTTGTATTAGTGCCTCAAATTTTATCAGCATACTCCTCATCTTTATACTAGACTCATTAAAGTACTAGGCAATGTGAGTCCCAAAGCCTGTCCTGAAGGAACCTATTTGTAACCTCTCTCCAGCCTGCTATTTCCCCTTCCAGAACACTGCCGTGTTCTCACCTTATAATTTTTGAGTTAATTCCTATCTTTTCAGCTTACCTAAATTTCCCATGTGGCACCACATCAAATCCTTCCTGAAGCTCAGATAAGATGTACCATGATTCCTTTGTCTAGGAATATTGCCTTATCAAAGAGAACTTTCGTGTTAGCACATCACTTTGGTAATACAGAGCTGCATTTCCCTCACGGTTCTTTCTCTCCCAGCTTGCTCTGAAGCCTTGCATGCTGCTGGAGTTGGGCTCCCAAATCACTTCCTTTCCGCTCTTAAATGATGGTGGTGCATTTGCTGCTTTGTAGTTACACAGCTCTTCTCATGGCTTTACCAGTTTGTTAGGGACCCTGGCTACTGGATGTGCTGCATTTCAGCTCTGAAGAACATCCCGTCCCTGTGCCTTGCCTACATGATGCTGATCTGAGTGCACAGAGTCACTCATATTTTTGTTCTGCTACAGCTCCTGCAACCTCTGCCTGCTCCCTACTCCCCTCTTCCTTGTCAGTACAGTCACTAATCAGAATGGAGGAGCCAGCATTTATTTTTAGGGTTGCAGTTAATACATTTAATCTCCTCACCTTCCCCATTTGTTGCACTCCTACTCTTTGCCTTAGAAGAAGAAATTTCCCTCTAATTTCCCTGGAAGCTCCTATTACTGTGGAGGCAGTAGGATCCCCTCCTCTCCTGAGGCTGCTGCTAGGGTTGGCATAACTGCGTGAGAGTGGGACAGAGTGGGCAAGTCATTGCACCAAATTTCCACCAGAAAAACTGGGAGGAGGCTCAAACATGCTCTGTCACAGGAGGAGGCACTAGCCTACTGCCATTGGCATTTTGGGACTTCTCCTGGTATTTGCCTAACACTGCCAAAAAAGTGCCCACACACCTGGGCTAGGCACTGCACAGTGCTTGTCTGAATCCTGTCCCCTGATCCTCTCCTCCCTCTTGGCAGAGCCTCACCGTGGTTTTCCGGGAGCCGTTCCCAGTGCAGCCCCAGAACAGCGAGAGTCCTCTGCCACAGCTTGTGTCCACATACCATCACCTGGAGTCAGTTATCAACACCGCCTGCTTCAACCTCTGGACGGGCCTGCTCTAGCACTGGAACCCTGTCCTGGAGCAACACGTGTGCCGGACCTCGGCACGGCTGTGCCACTGGTGACAGTGGGGAAGAACAGGCCTCCGGGGGGGACCTGTGCGTGGGCACTGCCAGTGCTACACCTGGCTACTGACCTGAGGAGCCTGGGGATGTGCACCTCATCACTGGCTGGCTGGTGTGGCCCTTGTGTGCTGTTTTCAGGGGTTTGGTACTGGACAACCTTGAACAGAACAGCAAAGGCGGGAGCTTGGCTGCTGTGGCTTGGCTGAAGCAGAGCGACTCTCAGGGACATGGCTTTGGCTTCCATGGGTTCTGCCTGCAGGGAAGGCACGGAGGAGCACACACAGCACCATCTTCTGCCCAGGGCAGCACCGCACAGCACTGCACAGCACTCTGGCTTTAGGAGGAAAGACCCCTGACTGCAGGGCTCCAGGCAGTGAGGCTGACTGCTTCTGACCCTTTGCTTTCCTTGGGAGAGCATGAATGGGACAGAAAGGGTGAACTGGATCAGAGGAGGGTTTTATGGATGTGTACATTTGAGCCATTGGTATATCTGTGAAATAAACTGAACCAGATCCGTGCTCAGTTGCTGTAGGCTAGGATGTAGAAAGCCTCCTGTAGAGGATGCAGAGCAACAACCCTGGCTCCAAGGCTGGCTGAGTTTGCTCTGGAGTCTTACACTTGCTCTGGAGCAGGAGCAGCAGGGCAGTCAGCCTCGAGTGTCTGTGGGCAGGCAGCCTTTACCTGTTACCTTGGTTCAGACAGCCTGGGAGGGGGCTGCTTGCTTCACTTGCAGCCCTGCTGCAGAGTCACTGCTGGGCACTGGCAACAGCCTTGAGAACTGCGGTACCTGGAAGCCCAGAGCGTTCTTCCCACAACTTCAGGGACCAGTTGGAGCTGGACTGGGAAAATTCAAGCCCTTCCCAAGGAGTGAGTGCTCCCATGAGAGGGGCAGACTGGAAGCCTCTCCCTGAACACCCCTGCAGCCTGGAAGTGAAAATTCTCTGTGTACCTGAAGACACCTACAGTGGTGCCTGAGCCACCCCTAAATACAACATGCTGCAGATGGTACTTGTGTAGATGAGAGTCCCACAGCTTGGGCCGGCCCAGCAGGGCCTTGGGAAGGAAAATATAACATAGATGCTCCTACCCTCACTCTAGGAATCATCCCAGCCACCACCACCCTGTAGTCTTAGACAAGACACGTGCTCCTCTCTTAAGCCATTGCTTTGTCTTTTATTCTCATGGTTTTCTAGTTTTACTGGGCTGCCGTGCTGGTCCCACCGTGCTGCAGCCCTCGGCTGTCCCAGTAGGATCGCAGCCAACCCAGACCTTCCAGGGTGTCTCCTGCAGTGACAGACAAGGTCTCCTGCTGCAGCTGAAGAAGCTGGAGCAGCTTCTGTTCAGGACACAGCTCTCATCCCCACCAGGACCTGCCTGTCTTTGGCACAGTACCCATACAGCTGGTCTGTGCTTGGACCTGCCCATGGGGGTCAGACCTGCAGGCCCACTCACCCTTCGGAGCATACTCGCAGCCCACGTAGCCAGTGTAGCCGAGGGACTCCAGGAGCTCAAAGATGTAAGGGAAGTTCAACTCCCCAGGGCTGTCGGGCTCGTGCCGCCCTGGCACCTGTGCAATCTGGATATGACCTAGGGAGGGAATGGGAGAGGCCGTGCCCAAGGCAGCCCTGCCTGCAGCGTTCTTTGGCCACGAGACAAGGTGACCCAAGAGCAGCCCATACCCCCCCGACACGCACAGCAGAGCCTGGAGCAGGAGGGCCCCATCTCAAAGCCACTCCTCCCCCATGGCCACAGTGGAGTTGGTCCGGGTGCGAGGCATTACCAAGGAGTGGGAAGTAAGTCTCCAGGTTGCGTGACAAATTGCCATCCATGATCTGGCAGTGAAAGAGGTCCTGTGGGAGAGGGAGGAAGATGGAGGGTGCAGCTGTTCTGCAGTGAGCAGTTAAGGACACCTGTGCCATGGTCCCTATCTCTCTCCATGTCCCCAGGAGGGGATAACAAGCCCACAGCCCCTGGAACCCCTCTGTGGGCATGTGTAAGATTCTCTGGTGGAGATTTTCAGTGCTGACTCACCAGCTGCAGCTTCAGGTTGGGCCGTCCCACTTTCTCCAGGATGGCAGCAACTAAGGGTGCAAGAAATGAGAGACCATCACCCCCAGGGTGGAAGCTTCACAGGGAAGCCCTGAGACCACCCCCCCTTCATCAAATATGCTCCCTCAGCATCTGCCTGCTGGTGAGGCAACCTCCTGCCTTTCAGGCATTGGGGGATCCTTCTCCTCCTCTGACGGAGACTCTCGATGTCTGCCTTACCTTGGTGTGGGGTGTTCAGGTAGTAGCGAGGGTCAGTGATGCGGTTGTTAATAGGCTCCAACAGTCCAATCATGTCTTCCTGTAACACAGTAATGTCACCCTGCGGAGCATCCTTTCATCTCTGCAGCAGGCAGCATAACTTCCCCCTGCCAGGCTGGTGGGGTATTCCCCATCCTGGGTATCGTAAGAGCTGCATCCACAAAGCAGGACACATTCTCCACTTACCTGTGCCAGGAGGTCAGCAGCATATCTGAGATTCTCAATGAAGGTGGTCTCCATCTCACCTGCCACTGCAGCCCGGTCTGTGCCCAGGGGAACCCGCCCCGCCATCAGGTGGATCCTACAGACACAGGTAAAGTCACAGGCAGCCCCTCCAAGCAGCTGGTCAGATCCAATACCCCTTCCTCTGCTCATGGAGAATGGGGCCAGGCTGGGGGAGCAGACACAGAAGGGGCTAAGAGGAGCCATCTCCCAAGGCAGGAGCCACGACAGCAGCCAGCGAGCTGCCAGGACACAAATATGTGCCATCCCACCTCAATACACAGAGGGATGACTTTGAACCTTTTGCCTAACAATGCACAGACCTTGATTCTTCCTGCTTTTGCCAACTCTCTTCACCTCTTGCACGCTAAGGCTGGAGCTTTCTTTGGATCTCACTCCTAGAGCAGCCCCGAGGCCCGCATGCTGGGCAGCTGGCATGCTGCCTCTGCCAGGGGCCAGTCCCATGCATGGTCTCACTGCTTGCTGGCTCTGAGCAGGGAGGGGATGGTGGCCCATGCTGGACTGCCCTGCTGTGCAGAGCTCAATGGCCAGGTGATCTGCAGCCACCGTTGGGGGAAGGTGAACAGTGGAAACAAAAACCTCTTCAATCTGCCTGTACCAGCGTGCAAATGGGGCTGGGCAGCCTCTGGCCTGCCTGGCCCATGCCCTCCACAGGGCTTTGGATTGAGTTTCAACAGGAAAGACTGGTGCAAAGGAAATAGAATGAAAGGGCCCTGTTGCTTTTCTGAAGGGAGCTGTGCCAGGCTAATTGCATCTTTTACGGTGTCTGCTGTGCTGGAGTCAGCTTGGCCTCAATAAAGCAACTGTTGTGTCCTGGGGGAAACGACTGGTGCAATTCGGGAGGAAAAAAGGGAGGATTAGCCTGGGGACTGTTGTGTGGAGGTGGGGACAAGAGCCTCCTCTGCGAAGGGCAGGGTCAGACTCGTGCCTGGCAGCTCTGAGTCCGCTCCCTGCGAGCACTTCTGAGGCCGCGGCCCCCGCACACCGGGGTCTGCCCGGAGCTGGCTCCCGCCCGACGCAGCGGAGCAGGAGATACTGCCTGGGAGAGGCTCCGTGACCCGGCAGCGGGAGGCACCGCGGGGCAAAGAGCGAGCTCCGCTCCGGCGCAGCGCTGGAGCAGGAAGGCGGCACAGGAAGCCCCACCGGCAGCCGCGGGGCCGGGGGCGCGGCCGGGGCGGGGGTCCCTCCTCGCACCTACCTGGGGCAGCCCACCGCCCTGGCGTAGTGCACGGCCGCCGCCAGGCCCTGCCGGAAGGCTGCCTGCCGCCCGGGCACGGCCGCCAGCCCCAGCTCGCCCGCCTC
This sequence comes from Atrichornis clamosus, assembly GCA_013400975.1. NCBI lineage: Eukaryota > Metazoa > Chordata > Aves > Passeriformes > Menuridae > Atrichornis > Atrichornis clamosus. The sequence goes on along the minus strand of WBMZ01012071.1, from coordinate 310 downwards.
CTGGTCCCCTGGGAGAGAGCGGCGGGGTCGGCGGAGGGTCCTCGCTACCCCACGCACCGCGGGATCAGCGGGACGCGGCCGTACCAGGCGGGGTGTTGAGGAGGGCGATCCGCACCCCCGCCCGCTCCGCCGCGGCCCGCAGCTCCTGCGCCGGGCAGCCCGCCGGCCAAGCCGCCTCCACCGCCCCGAACCCGGCGGCCGCCGCCGCTTCCAGCCGCGCCGGCAGCGCCGGGAGCTCCGGGAACAGCCACGAGAGGTTGGCGGAGAAGCGCAGCGCCATGGCGGCAGGGCGGGCCGGGGGCGGGCCGGG